>CM057388.1:61810251-62425668 GCA_030015415.1 Cynopterus sphinx
TAAAGAATTATTCTGTATTTCATAAAACTTTTTTTTTATATATTTTAATGTTTCTAAATGTGGCATGCATTGAACAAATGGTGGTATGACATATTTTAATCAGCAACTGTTTTTCTTACACAGTACATAAAGTGGTGGACATTTTATAATCTGAAGCCTCTTAGAGTTGCTGAAATGTCACAATTGATAACTTTGTTTCCTCTTCCTTTTCCCCATAAGAGTTACCTACCTGGTAGAAAAACCCCCTTTGAAAAAACTTATAAAGAAACTTATGGAAGATAGCCTCATTTTAACACTCCATCCTCTTTCCTTCCTGAAAGCATCTACCCAGGCCAGACAAGCTTACTGCTTCCTGAGCAGAGAGGCACCTACTTTGTTGAGTTCTCTCTTGGGGCAGATGGTTAGTGGGACATAAGAGGGAGGAGGCAGAGTGCACCTGCATAAGGAATCCCACCATACCAACTGCAGTTGAGGGAAGGAGAGTAAGAGAGTTGGGGAGGGAGCCAGGCAAGCCATCTCTAACAGCTCTGGTTTCTTTATATCACAACACAGTCTGGCCAGACAGCTCAGCCTGCTTCCCTAGGGAACTCCAAGGGCTAGTCATTGCCAGAGGTGAGATGGGAAGGGAGTAGGGGAAAGGAGCCCAGCCTGACCTGAACTCCCTGGGTTGACATTAGTGTCTGTCTGGCCCACACAGAGGAAGACAATAATTTCCCCACCTCTTCCGACAAGATGGAATAAGGGTCAGGTAGTGGGCCTTTTAAGGAAAGCCTAAGGGTAGCCTAAGCCATGGACACTGAGTGCATTTGGAAATTACGAGCAACTTTCCCTCAGTTCTGGCTGCCACTCTAATTAAGCTTGGCCCTTGTAGCCTTTACACCAAGCTCTTCCAGAAGGTGAAGGAGAAATACTTGGGCACAGGGAGCAGTTTTTGGACATTCTCCCCCGTGCCGCCCCCAAGAGCTTACCAAGACATGATCAGCCTGGATTACAGCTGCCCTCATGTAACTGGGTTAAAGTGTTGGCCTACTTAGGCTCCTCTTGTAGTAGCCTCCTTCAAAGCTGATGAGGCCGATTAGGCGGCTATTTCTGAGCCCAAGTCATGTACCCAGAAGCCTAGTGGCAGTCTTCCTGTGACAAGATAGATAGTAATTCGGTCTGGACAGCTAAGGGCAGAGTCTGCTGCCCTGAGAGCAGTGCCGTCAGACCTCATGTGTCCTTATGAGTCAAGTAACATATTTAAGTCTTTGGATCTGGAACTTTAAAAATTAAACCAACCAATGAGTTTTCAGGGAAAGACCTTGTCCTGTCTTTCTAGCCCTACAGAGAGATGGTGGATGATCAAAATGAAGTCTTCAAAGACAGTCACTAGCCTCCGCTGAGTAGATTCTGTGCATTCGAGGGAGACTGTTATTTAACCTCTCCGAGCCTCAGTTTTATTGCCTGTAAAATGGCAATAATAATAGTACCTACTTCATAAAGCTAGTGTGAGGATTAAAAAGGCACTCAATACAGTGCTTGACACATTTTAAGCACTGTTGACATAAAAGTTAGATGCCACTCCTACTACCATTACTACCGCCACTGCCACCACCATTATCATCATTTTCATCCTATCAAGACAGTAGAGTAAATGATAAAAAGCTCAGTCTCTGGAACCTGACAAACTTGATTTGAATCCTGGCTCTACCACTTTGTACCTAGGTGGCCTTCGATAACTGACAACCTCTTTGAACTTGATTCTTATTCTATAAAATGGGAAATTCATAAAGCTGTTGAAAAGTGTATATTATGGTCCTTAGTTCACATATGCATTCAATAAATGTTGTGTATTATAATTATTAAACAAGGGTGATCAGGATCAGTGGTTTCCAAGGTAGGTAGGGATGAAAAGTTGAAGCACAGATGATTTTTAGGGCAGTGAGACTACTATGAATTATGTTTAATGATGAAAACATTTTATCATACATTTGTCACAATCCTTAGACTGTACAATATCAAGAGTGAACTCTAATGTGAACCATGGACTTTGAGTGATAATGATGTATCAATGTAGGCCAATCAGTTGCAACAAATGTACCACTCTAGTGTGGGATGTTGATAGTAGGGAAGGCTGTGTGAGGAGAGGCTGGGTAGGAGGTAGGACAGAGAGTATATGTGAACTCTGTACTTTCTGCTCAACTTTGCTGTGAACTTTAAAGTGCTCTAAAAGTACAGACCATTTAAAAGGAAAAGAAAGAAGCAAAAGGTGGTCAAACTACATTGTTATAAATTTAGGATGTTAATTACAATCCCATGGTAACCACTAAGAAAATAAATAAAAGATACAGAAAAGGAAATGAAGAGGGAATCAAAATGGTGCATTAGAAAAAAAATCCATCAAACACAAAAGAAGGCAGTTTTGGGGAACTGAGGAACAAAAAGGATATGACATATAGAAAACAAATAGCACAATGGCAGAAAAAATCATTCATTATCAGTAATCACTTTAAATGCAAAAGGGTTAAACTCACCAAATAAATGACAGATATTCTCAAAATAGGTTTTAAAAAGACATGATTTAACTATATGCTGCTTATAAGAGATTCAATTTTAATACAAAGACATAAATAGGTTGAAAATGAAAGGATGGGGTAAAATATTCAATACAAATAGTAAGCAAAAGAGAGCTGAATGGCTGAATAATACAAGGTAAAATATATGTTAATTGAAAAAATTACTACAGAATACAAAGGCATGTTTATTGATAAAAGGATCAATTTATCAAGAAGATATAACAATAAATATAAACGTACCGAACAACACAGCTCCAAAAGATATGAAAAAACATTGACAGAATTGAAAGGAGAAATAGATAGTTCTACCATAATAGGTCAAGACTTCTGTATCCTACTTGAAATAATGGGTAGACCATTTAGACAATAGATCAGTAAGGAATAGAAGACTTGAATGACATTATAAACTAGACCTAAAAGATATATACAAGAATACACAACAAGAGCAAGCACTCATTCTTCTCAAGTGTACATGGAACATCCTCTAGGATAGACCATATGTTAGGCCATAAAAAAATTCTTAATAAATTTTAAAAGTTTTCAATCATATAAAGAATCTTCTCAGACCAACTAAAGTGAAGCTAGAAATCAGAAGTAGAGGGATAACTGAAAAAAACCTTTTTTATTAATATGTGGAAACTAAATAACATACTCTTAAACAACCAATGAGTTAAAGAAGAAAGCACTAGGGAATTTAGAAAATGCTTTGAGATGAATTAAAATGAAAATATAATATACCCAAACTTATGATACATGAAGTGTTCAGAGTTAAATTTATAGCCATAAACACCTACATTGAAAAAGCAGCTTTGAACTCAACACCCTACACCTTTATACCTTGAAGTAGAAATAGAAGAGCAAACTAAACCTAAAGCCAATAGAAGGAAGGAAACAAAAATTAGAGCAGAGATAAATGAAATAGAAAATAAAGGAAAAAATTGCGCCAATGAAATGAATGGTTGGTTCTTTAAAAATATCAACAAAATTGAAAGATCTTTAGACATATTAAGAAAAAAAGACAATTAATTGGAAGTGGAAGCACAGATTTAACTTTCAACCTTACACAAATTAAAAAGATTTTAAGAGAATGGTATAAGCAATTGTAGACTAACAAATTAGTCTTGATGAAATGGACAAGTTCCTAGAAACAACAATTACCAAAACTGACTCTAGAAAATAAAAAATTTGAACAGGCCTATAACAAGTAAAGTGATTGAGTCAGTAATCAAAAACCTCTCAATTAGGAAAAAAAACCCAGGCTTCATTGGTGAACTCTATCAAACATGTAATGATTTAACACTAGTCCTATTCAAACTCTTCCAAAAAAAAAAAATAGAAGAGAAAGGAACATTTTGCAACACAATCTATAAAGTCAGCATTACTCTGATACCAAAGCCAGATGAAGATACCACAGGAAAAAAATACTGACCAGTATCCTTTATGAATATAGACAAAAAAATCCTCAATGAAATACCAGGAAACTGAATTCAAAAACACATTAAAAGTATTGTATACCATAACCAAGTGGGATTTATTCCAAAAATGTAAGGGTGGTTCAATATAAGAAAATCAACCAATGCAATACACCACAGGGGAAAATGATCCTTTCCACAGACACAGAAAAAAAAAAAATGACAAAAATCAACACCCTTTCATAATAAAAACACTTAACAGGCAAAGAATAGAAAGTGATTCCTTAAAATGATAAAGGACATATATGTAAAACCAACAGCTAATATCACACTCAATGGTAAAAGAATGGAAGTTTATAGCCCCTGAGATCAAAAACAAGACAAGGATGTCTGCTGTCACCTCTGTTATTCAACATTGGAAGTCCTAGCCAGAGCAATTAGGCAAGAGAAAGAAATAAAAGGCATCCAAATTGGAAGAGATAAAACTATATCTGCAGATGTGATTCTCAATATATATAATCCAAAGAATGTGCACACACACAAAATTACTAGAGCTAAAAAAAAGGTGAAAGAGAGATGATAGATGATAGATAGATAGATAGATAGATAGATAGATAGATAGATAGATGGATGGATGGATGGATGGATGGATGATGGATGGATGGATGGATGGATGCAGGGTATAAGATCAACACTTAAAACTCAGTTGTATTTCTGTATGTCAGTAATGAACAATCTGTAAAGGAAATTGAGAAAAACAATTCCATTTAGAATAGCATCCTAAATGATTGAATGAACGAATAAAAGACCTAGGAATAAATTTAGCCTAGGAGGTAAAAGGCTTAAGACTTTAGTGGAAAGGCATCCTGTGGTCATGGATTAGAAGACTTAATATTTTAAAAATGGCAATATAGTCATGTGCCACGTAACAATGTTTTGGACAATGACAGACTACATACATGATGGTGGTATACCATATATCCTCAATGTATAGTAGGCTATACCATCTAGATTTCTGTAAGTGCACTCTATGATGTTTACACGGTAACAAAATGGCCTAGTGATGCCTTTTTCAGAATGTATCCCCGCTGTTAAGCAGTGCATGACTGTAGTCTCTAAAGTTATCTACAGATTCAATGCAGTCCCTATCAAAATTCTAATGTTTTTTTTTTTTTTGCAGAAATGGAACATTGAGTCTTCAAATTTAAAAGGAATCTCAAGTGTACTTCAGTAGCCCAAACAATAGTGAAAAAGCAAAGCAAAGCAGGAGGTCTCACACTTCTCAGTTTCAAAACTTACTACAGAGCTAGAGTAATCAAAACAGTGTGGTACTGGCATAAAAATAGACATATAGACCAAGGAAATAGAATTGAGATTTCAGAAATAAACCCAAACTTTTATGGTCAGTTGATTTTCAACAAGAATACCAAGACCATGTAGTTGGGGGAAAGAATGGTCTTTTCAAAAAATGATATTGGGACAACTGAATAACCACATTAAAAAACAATGAAGTTGGACTCATACCTCATACAAAAAATAACTCAAAATAAATCAACAATCTAAATAGAAGGGCTAAAACTATTAGAAGAAATAGTTTCATGATCTAGGACTTGCCAATGGATTCTTAGATTTGACACCAAAAACATGAGCCACAAAAGAAAAATAGATAAATTGGACTTCATAAAAGATAAAAACTTTTGATTATCAAAGATGTGAAAAAGACAAATTACAGAATGGGAGAAAATATTTTCAAATCATTTACCTGTAAGGGTTTAATAACCCTAAATATATATTTAAAAAGAACTCTTTCAACACCCCAATGCAAAACAACCCAAATAAAACTGGGCAAAGAATTTGAAAAGACATTTCTCTAAATGACCAATAAACACATAAGGTATTCAATATCACTGGTCATTAAGGAAATGCAATTCAAAGCCCCAGTGAAATTCTATTTCACACCCAGTAGGATGGCTATAATAAAAAATACAGATAACAACAAGTATTAGTGAGGATGTAGAAAAACTGGAAATTTCATACGTTACTGGTGGGAATGTAAAATGGTACAGACACTGTAGAAATAGTTTTGATGGTTCCTTAAAAAGTTAAACATAGAGTTAACCATATAACCCAGCAATTCCATGCCTAAGTATATACCCAAGAAAAATGAAAACATGTATCCATACAGAAACTTAGACACAAATGTTTATAGCAGTATTGTTCATAACAGCCAAATGGTTGAAACAGCCAAATGTCCTTCAATGGATGAATGATTAAACAAATTGTTGTATACACATAAAATGGAATCTTATTCAGCCATAAAAAGGAACAAAGTACTAAAATGTGCTGCAACTTGGATGGACCTTAAACATTACACTAAATTTAAAAGAAAAGGCAGCAACAAAATGTAATGTATCATATGACTCCATTTGTATGATATATCCAAATTACGCAAATTCAGAGAAACAGAAAGATTAGAGGTTACTCAGAGGATGGCCAAGGGCAGAATGGAGAGTGACCTCTTAATGAGGATGGGGTATTATTTTGGAGTGGTGAAAATGTTTGAAAACTAGAGAGCGCCAGTAGTTGCACAACATTGTTAATACACCAAATACCACTGAATCGTACACTTTAAAGTGGCTAATTGTATCTTATGTATGAATTTCACAATAAAAGAAGTTGAAAAAAAAGTGGGTGAAAAGAAAGGAGTTTCTTTTTAACTTTCAAGTGCCTTGTGCACCCTGCTTGCAATACTCATTGTGTAAGCCTTTCTCTAGTGAAAAGGGCTCTGCCTATCCTTTCCCAGCCTAGGATTATTATAGCAATTTCTATTTGAGCTTCTTCAAGGCCTCAGATTCTTCTGGAGTGGTAAATCCAAATGAGAGAGGTAAAGGGCTAGTTAGGCCCATCTACCCCACAGGAACATTCTCATCCTGACTGAAAAACCACATTAGCAGCGTGTTCCCCTTTTAAATTCCATAATTAATTAACATGCTAGGCAAGATAAACAAGAACCAAGTCACCAAAGGGGCATGGCTTCATTTACAGAGGTCACTATGGCCACCCGCCACAGTCCCGGAGCACAATTCTGGGAAAAGGCCCATTGCTAAGGCCTATGCCAGTGGAGTGGCAATGTTTCTGTGCAGAGTTCTTGGAATTTCATGTGACTATCTGAAGTCGAGAAACTTTAGGGACATGTTTGCATTGCTTACACTAATACTGTTCTTCAAAAAAGATGGGGGGTTCACGCTTTTTCCAGTTCAAGACACTCTTTCTACTATGTCAGGATATGTGGGAGTAGGGAATATGATTGCCCCATCCAGCTGTCTAGATTGGGAGATTGCCTCTATCTCCTATGCTGATACACACACATCCACTTGTATATTTTGTCACACACAGTAACCTTGGATCAATCTGGAATACCATTTAGATGGAAATACTACTTTGATGAAAAGCGACTAACAATTCCTAGTTTCAAAACTGCCTGGTGTTCAGGCAATTGCTATAACTCAGCAACTTCCTGTCAGTCAAAATGTGATCTAAACATTCTATTGTGTACCAGTTGTTTCCTGTTTAACAATATCCAGATTTAATGCTGCCTTCCTGCCCTTTCTACGTAACAGGAGATTCAGAAAGTTACTTTTGACTTTTCTTTTTGTCTACTTCTCTACTATTCTCTCTCCTGCCCCATGAACAGTTCTTTCCCCTGTGGAGTAATTTTTCAACCAGTAGGCATGCTATAAACTTTTCTCTCCTTAGGTCTCAAGGCAGCCTATTAGAGCACAGGGCCTAGTCTATTTGTATTGTTCTCTTTCTCCTGGCCATGGGAAGGGCCTGATGCCCTTCAGAAGGCAGCTTTACAGTAAGAAACACAACTTTTAGCACCAAATGACATTCTGCATGTACATAAATCTGTTTCTTATACAATCACATTATTTCTCTCCCAACCACCTTGTACATTCCCACTAGAGAATAAGGCAGCCATATCATTGGAACAGAAATAATCTCCTCCACTTCACAAATCGTGGTCATGCCGTGTGAGGTTGTTTCTGCTGCTAACATGTTGGAGGGCCAAAAAAATGCCATTTCTCAACAGGGGCAGCCACAACTCTGCTCTAATGCCACTCCGAAGTGGAAGCCATTTAAGAAAACCATGGAAAGCCAGCCCAATGTTGTCTGGGCCCCAGTCTGAATGACTTATCCCAACTAAACCAAACTTGCATGCCCCTCACATCTCTTAGCTCATAGTGGACTGTTAATTTGTCTTGCGAAATTATATTCATTCTGAAACCAAACACAGTGCCATGCTTCTAGGGGGACAGGCACTCAGTAAATATTGATGGATCACATCGAGCCTCACATCTGGCAGGAAAAGGCCAAAATGGAAAAGGAGATGAAATGACAGCTTGCCGAAATAACTGGACATGTTGGGGCTCTAGCAGTGGTTTTCAGATTGTCCTGTGGGATTTGACATCCTGTTGGAACTGATGCAAGTTTCCATAAACAATCGATTTTTTAAAAAGTGTTTAAATTTACACCACCCCCCAAAAAAAACATAAAACAAATACCTAACAAAAACACCTTAGATATTACATTCAGAATGGCAACCGAAGACCACCAATGGGTTAGCAGGAGCCAGCAGGTTGACTCATTTCTGTTCAAACTTCAGGAGTGATGCTTCTCCTGCCTGAACTTCTTGTAGGCCTTCTCAGACCTGGCTCAGGAAGTTGTGACTGTACCAGTATTTTACAATTTAGGCCTGTATGTACCCACTTTCATAAAATTATACAAATAAGATATATCTCTTTGTGTAAATCAGGACCTTCTTGCTGTTGTATAGCCAAACAGAATACAGAAATAAATGGAGATTATAACTGCAATTGTCATCTATTATTACCCCAATTATAATTTTTATAGTTATCAAAACCCCTCATCATTCTCTTTAACTTTATAAGTAATTGGTATACTTTTGTAGTTTATAACAATGATACTACTTTTAATTTCATATTCATAACATATTGAGAGGCCAGCTAAGGTTTTGATTAAAAGGTAAAGAGGTTCTTCTACCAATGGAGGGAGACTAACGGCTGAACAAATTACCAGTTCCTTGTGACTTGGCTGTGTCCTTTTAGAATGGGAGTGTTAGCTCAAAGACACTAGGGTAGGTGGTGAGCACAGAGGCATATAATGCAGCCATTGCCCAGTCTTGTGTTCCACACTTAGCGCATCCTACATGTAACCTCTGTTGAATTAATGCAATCATCTGTCATGATGGAAATCAAATTATATAAAGTGTATGCCTTCTACTAGCTCTTTGGGTCAGTCCATATAAACAATTTGAGATACATAGTTGATATACTCTGAACGTAATATACTGAGTTGTTTTTGAACCCAATTGTAAGCAAGTTCTTCGGATGAGGAGACTGACTGGCTTCAGAACAGTGCTTAGGGACCTAAGGCAGTTTCCTCTGATTCTTAAAAGATTTCTTTCAATAGGCTTGGGGTTTGGAACAGGAGATTGTACCATGGGCTACAGGATCAAAGAAGGCTTTTAAATGTAATAGCTAAAGCAGTATGCCCAAGGCCTGCCTCAGTTGTATTCTCCCCTCAACTATTCTTCCTGCAGGTGAAAAGTCTGGGCAAACAGATGGGAAACCGTCAGAGCTTACCCCAAATCCATACTTATATCAGCTCATGCAGTCAGAGCTGCACAAAGTTGGAGAAGCCATTCTCCGAATGGGCATTCACTAACTCTCCTGACTGGCAGCTCTGAATCTAGGTGTGATCTCACAGCAGACTTTCCCCAGCTCATACTGATAGGACCCCTTGGCTGTGATAGTATTTTCCATCAAAAGAGAGGAACTGCCTCATCCCACACAGCTTAGGCAGTGAGCGATTTAGAAGGTGCCCAGTGGGACATGAAATCTAAAGAGGAAATGCCAAAACTCTGGGAAGAATTTAGTAGGCAGGGTGTAATTACTAAAGTTGAAATCTGTCCAGATCATTGAGTTAATCACTAATGCTATAGAAATGGATGTTGTGGGCTCATTAAATTACTTCATTCTACCTGAACCTATTGATATTCTCTAAGTCATTTTTAAAGAATCCTATGTACCAGCAAACATGAATAATGAAACTAGGTAAACCTTGAGCAGATAGATGGCTGCCTTAGTGGAGCAGTATTCAAACCACAATCCCTACTCTAGGACCTGAGATGGCTGTTTTTGGTGACTGTGATTGCCATAAGTACATGTCATCAAATTCCCATGGGTAATGTGGCTTTGGGGTAATGTAACAGAAAATTGCCCTGCATATATTCACTAGCAATTAATTCTGAAATATGCATGATGAAACTGAGACAGCCAATGATTTAGAAAACAAAAACCCAGGTATTTTAACAATGTCCTTGGTAACCTTTGCATAGAGAAAGCAATAAGGCAACTGATAGAGGTGGCACAGGAAAAGATTCCTTTGTTGATGCTGACTCTTCTCTGGCCTTTGAAAGTCAGTAGCACTAGTTGCCCTGCCCTAAATGCAGCCGTCTTCCTCAGGCTCAAGTTGGGAATAGAGTTAATCTCATCCCACTCTGGAATGAAAAATGGGCAATAAGTTTAAGTGTGTGTTATCCACAGTGTGCGTATGAGTATGTACAAACTGAGTGGCCATGTCTTGGGAATTTTCAGATTCTGTCCTGTGCTGAGAAAATGGCAAAGCCTTGAGGACAAAAGAAAGACATCCCACCTCATCAGATGGTTTCACTGCATGACACTGCTACTAACTACCCTAAACCAGCTCACAAAGGGGAAACACCCAATAACACACTGATTTGGAAGAAATTTGGAGCAGGCTTAAGCATAGTTAAGCTGCTCCCAGAATTCAAATCTGTTGCTTGGCTCAGATCGGTGACCAGGGCAGACTGTCCAACACAGGCTATACTATATCACCAAGCCAAGGTTCAGGGCTAGCTAGGCAAAAGGATGGCGTAGGCAAATTATATGGTAGGGAGCAGCTGCAGGCCAGTGAGATTTTCCAAGTGCTAGTTTGGAAAGAATCAGTTCCAGTTCCTGTATTATTTCAAAGTCTTCAACTTTGAGTGTTTTAGTAAGAAGTACCCACAAGACCAACATCTTATGATGAGGCAGGTTAAAGAAGGAAACAAGAAATGGTAAATCAGTTTAAACATTTTATTGGGTAAATGATTTTAAAGGTAATAACAATAGTGTCAAAACTACTACAATATCTTTCCACAGCCATACCTTACAGACCCACATAAATCTTCCTATTTTTCTTTTTGCATTTTAAAGCCATACATGTCATATAAAATGCCCATTTCCAAGAATTTCCTCAAACTATTAAGCAATTAAATCTGGAAGGAAGGAGGATCTAGTTATACCTGAAAGGATTTCAGGTAATCTGTGATGTCTTACTGTAATTAAAAAACAGGTTCCTAAGGAAGAAGGAAAAAAGCTACTCCAGGTAGCTTTTGCTCATTACAAGTCTCACCATGGCATCACCAAAAATTCATTATGCTGGTGACCGATTTAAAGTGATTTCGGGGAACATATAAAAAACTAAAATAACTTAGAAACTAGATCCAAATATTTCAAAAGTAATCAACTTTGATGTACAAAAACAGTCAGAGGTGGTTACAAAAGTGTTTTCTCAGTGCGTCTATGTACCAGTGCAGTTACTGGGTCCAGAGCAAAATAAAAGGTTTATTTTCTTCTGAAATAGTAATAAAAAACAAGGGAAACAACTTTGTATATAAAGGATCAATGCTGGTCTTAAGAATAATGTAATCAGAAATCTTTAAATCGAGAGGCACGCAATGGGTTTCTGCTTTTAAAAAATAAAAAGAAATTCACCAGTTTATTTAAATGGAGGAGTTGCTCACACCCCTCAAATAAACTTAATTCAATTTAACATCACTAGCAAAAATCACTTAGAAACTGTACAAAAATAAAAAAGTTAACATATTTAATCCTGCAGGGTTTTTGTAAGGACTGGAGAGCAGGCTTTTGGAGCAGCATTTGGACATGGCTGGGGGCTTCTTTGGTTTTGATCTAACACACATAAGAGATTGAACCTATTCCAGATGACAGTTTCAAATTTCCTGCACATTTGAAGACATGAAAAGAGGCCAGTATACAAACATCCGCTGTGCTGGGCATTGGGACTGTATGCACTGGACTGAAAATCTTATAATGGCTTCAAGTGGGGTGGGGGAAAAAGAGCAAACCTTGCACTTCCTGCATCAATGACACCGACTCTCATGGTAGGGGAGACTTGAAAGGGTAGTAGTAGCACATTCTCGTGCAGTCAGAAGGCCACTTGATGAGGGGGGTGGGGGGCAAATGTTTTTTTTTAGAATCTGGTACCTGGCTGACTTTAAGAACAAGGAAAACTCTTCCAGAATGGAAGCCTTTTGCTACATACCAAAGTAAAATACGTACTATTTTCCAAGAGGAAAATTACCCAGTTGCATTTGAAAAAGGAAAACACAAATGGAACTAATTAACATTTAAAAGGGGGGGCTATGTAAACTTTGTGCTACTCAAATGAAGTTCAAGTATTACTTTTGAGCTATTTAAAGATCATCAAACTTATACAATATTCTGGTGATGAGTGCAATTCACATTTGTGTTTCTGAACAAATAAACCACAACTGGCTAGAACACAACCTGTGCAATTAAAATCTTTGTTGGAGTTAAAAACACATGCTACATATTTCAACATGTTTAAAGTTAATTCAAACCACATATTTAACAACTTTGTAATACATGACAAAGCTGAAAGGGTCTAGCTGTTTGTTTGAAGCACACCATTACAGTTTGTATAACACCCTTTACACTACAAAGTCTTTTAGTCAACAGTTACTTAGAGGCAAAAATGGACTGTGCATTAATCTGAATATAAAAGCAGACAAAACTATCCTTTTCCCCCAAGCCATGGTGGGAAATATTGCTGACCTCATTCTCTGAAGCCTGCAGGATGGGTACTTTTTTCAGTATAACATTATCATACTGGTAAGAAAACCTATATAACATCTGCATATATCAAGAAATTTAAAAAATCTGATATGATTTTAGAGTCTGCATGACCAGTCACGTGACCTGCTCAAGCTTGATTAGCACCATTAAATACATAAACACATATGTATGTATGTGTAAGTATATGTATACACACACATGTATGTAATAGATCTTTAAAAAAATTTTTAACCATGAGCTCACCCAGGATGAGGAGCTTGTTGAACTGATGAGATGATGGATAAGATGGATTGACATTGGTCTATTTTGTCTCTCTTCAGTTTGATTTACTTTTTTTTTCCCCAGAAGACATATCATATTCAGCTTGTGCTCAGTTTCCCTATAAGGGCAAGAAAAAGTTTCCTTCAGGTAGCCACTTGTTTTTATACTGAAAGACTATCTGCTCCAAAATGTTCCCAAATAGAAATGAAAGGACTCAAAATCCCTTTCTAAAACCCAACAGCTAACATTCTCTGACTAATCTCCAGGTTCAGTGGAACTGGCTACAGAGATTGCATTTCAGGCTAACAATTGGCTTCTTAGTTAAGGCATCACAACTGAAAATGGTTATTTCAACAGATGTTGTGGATAAAGGAATATCAACAAACTTCTAAGAACTCTCATTAAAAATTAAAGCAGTTTGCTTTGCCACAATGGCAAACAGAAGTAATTCAGCCAATTATCTCACAAACTAGAAAAGGGTTTTCAAATTCTGAACTGTCACTTGTCATAGCAACTATATGTATAAGCTATGCCATTTTAGTATTTAGTGACACCTCATACTTTTAGACTATATATTCTGCACCATACTTATATTTATCACTTGATATATTGGTTTCCTTTTTGAAAAAATTACACACACACACACACACACACACACACACACACACACACACACTCTTACTACCATAAGATAAAGAGTAATCTTTCTCCAGAATCATGTAATTTTTCCAGGGGATATACATACATACCTCCTAGTGACATGAGGAAGTTCTCTTTATGCATCCTGGGATCCTGGGAAGATTAGCACTGCAAATGAGCTCAGCTCTAACAACTATATCATATCCAAATGCCAACTCCATTTTTAAAGGTATAACATAATATCGTAAACGTGTTTCTATCAAAAGTATGTAGTGCAGAAAGAGATTCAAGCTATATTATAGTACTCCTAAAACTGTAGTATTGTCCCAATGACAAACATCTGAAATCATGGCACATATGAATTTTTGTTTCACTAGATTACCTTTACCATTTCTTTCAATGGTAGCTAAAATTGTCTCTGGCCAATCATGACTTATTGAAACCTAAAAGCTAACAAATTTAAATTAATAATACATAATAAACAAATGTCTCTTTTTGGTTATTTGCTCAAAATAATTTTTTCAGCTAAAAAAATACTTAAGTATAAGGAATTTGTCTAATCTGTTGTTTCACATATAGAATAAAATTTTACAAGAATATTTCTCTAACATGCCTTTTTTCTAACCCCTCTTAATTCCACTTATTTATATTCATCTCAAAGGCACTAAATTCTGTATCTGCTCTCTTTCTGATACTTGCTGCTTTCCAAAATGATTTGTATAGCATATTTGCAAGGTAGCTTGTACTTTCTTAAAACAGTGTTTTCGTTTGTAAGTTGGTTCTGTAAGGTGATGAGGCAGTCTCTCTTGTGATAATCAGCAAAATAGGCACAAATGATTTCTCACTATCTGTGACAAGCCCAATCATGGACCCTCAAATGATCTATAGTAAAACCAAAGTTTGTATATTCTGACCATGGGAAAAACATACTTAAGGAGAAAAGACCCATATACTAAGCTCTCATAGCAAAATGAATTTCAGATGAATTCAAGAATAATACACAAATACCTGAATTTCATATGAATCACTCCCAAACTCAGCTATGGAAAATTATCCTTCTGAGGAACACTAAAGTAAAACCTAAATAAAATACTTAAAAACTACACAATTTCTTCCACCCACAAGTCAAAAGAATGAAGGAAGGGAGAAAGAAAGAATGAACGAATGGAAGAAAAACAGGAATGCAAGACAAGATGGACAGAAAAATAGAAACTTGATTGAGACAACAAAGCAAAATTCTATATAATATTGTAAGGAAAGAAAATCCCCAGTTATATATGCTGCTACACACACACACACAAACACACACACACACACACGTATGCATATACATACACACACACCCTGCTATATATATCTCAATGATCTGAAATAATAAAACAAGATCTTCTTAACAAATTCCATTTTCCTACCCGTTACCATGATGATCTTACTTGACAATGTAGCAGATTCACCATGGCAACGGAAACTATCATCATAAGATGGTACAGTAAAAGAGATAGCTAGAATAAGAAGGGGTAAGGTCTCCTGGGAAGAGGTCTGCAGAGAGGCCCAGTGACTGGTTGTGCGGCTCAGTGTCAGGAATAATGATTGTATGGTGGAAGGGGGTGCCCAATGCCATTTTGGAAATGATGATGCTGGCGATGAGCAAGGTACTCAGCATAGCTCAGGGTCATCTTTTCACTACGGTACCTGAAAGAAAATCAGGGAAGAGACAAAGTTAACATCAAGAAATAGGTGACATGCTAGCATCAGAGCTAGGAAGGACCTTAGAGATAATTTTCTAGATTGGGAAAACAGGGTCCAGAGAGGAGCAGTGACTTGCCCAACATAACGCACTACTAATAAGTAGCAAAGCTGAGCTCAGGATGCAGGAATCCAGAGTCTGAGTCCAACACTCTTTTCACTCTACTACTCCTTGTTTAAATTGTTCTAGAAATTTTATTGCCCTCTCAACCTTAGTTTGCCAACAGGAAGGAACAGAGCAAAGCCAATGTATTGCCATTATGTAAAAATCTCATTTGCTTGACTACTTTTTCTTCTGGGCTCTTCCATCACTCCCTCTTTTACTATTCCTTTCCCTCTGTCCACATATCTACTGAGGTCTCTCCATTAAGTAAAAAGTTATAACAAAAAGCTGTTCTTAATCCTGGTATCCCATACCTCTTTTTCCCCATCTCTAGCTTTATCATTGCCACACTTCTCAAGAGTAACATATTTTCTCATCTCACACTACTCCATAGCCCAGTGCATCTTGGCTTCTGCTTTCAGTCTTCCACAGACACTGTTCTTTCAAAAGCCTACCCCTCCTTCCGCTCGACATCTTCATTATGGTACTGTTCACCATTCCCTTTTTGAAGCTCTCTTGTGCCATAGGCCATACAACTCCAACTCCCTTGAATCTCTCCCTGATTCTCAGACTATTCCTTATCTATCTAGCTACTCGTTCTTCTCCTGCCTTGTAGAATTTTCTTACATTTTTACTTTCAGCTCTTTTGACCTTATGCTCTGTCCCCATTCGATCAACCTTATCCTCATAGTTTCAACTATGTCCTCTTTACAGATGATCCCAAATCATGATCTCTGTCCATGAGCTCCACACACATACATTTTCAGTGATCTACTAGACATTTCATATAGACATCCCAGGAAGCACTTCAAATCCAGAATTGATGACTTTTAGAAACATGACTTTGCTTCTGTGATCCCTCCCTTGGTTAAAGAGATCGCCTTGGTCCTTTTTATCTATATTAAAGCCTTGACTTGTTCTTCTCTACTTCTGAATGGTGACCATCTTTTCATTTCTTCAACAACATTTTCTTATCTGTTCCCTCCTTTCATCCTATCCCACTGCCACAGCTCTTGTTAAAGCTCCCATTGACAGTTTAGACTGCTGCCAGATATTCTTATATAACAGCAATGTCTTCTAATGTTCCTGTTTCCAATTCCAATCTTACACCTCCCTAAAATAATCTCTTTAAAACCCTTCAATGGCTATCAATGGCTATTAGGCTATAGAATCAGGCCTAAACTTCTTGGTCTAGAACTCAAGACCCTCATACCTGAACCAGTATACTATTGAATATTCTTCAGAACTTGCTCAGTACTTTGATACCTGCCATACTGACGTGCAAAGTTCTCTTTCAGTTAATCCCTTTCTCCCCCCATTCTCCACCTGTCAAATATTCTACCTGTTTTTCAAGCCCAGTCTGAAATCTACCTCCTCTTTTAAATTCCTGTTACTCTCACCCCTACCTGGAACTCCTCCTCCCCTTTTTTATGATCTCACATCATCCATCACATTCTGCTTTATATCAATAATTATTTTGGTATATGCCATTCTATTCTCCTAGACTGTGAACTCAGGGAAAGTGGAGATAGAGACATTTTCAAATATGTAACTCCTCAAAGCTGGGAAGAGTCCATTTTTAGATTACTGGCATTCATTGTGGTTTTATGGAATTAAAATAAGTGGAAACCACAACCCATTTTCCTAAATGTTTGATATTTTCCTTTTTAAATAAGGATCCCTCTGATTCCATGCAGAAATTTATTTAGAATTTGTGAGTCTAGCTCAATTGTATTTTCCAGCAAGCTTTCATGGGAGATTTTTATCACTGCCAAAACCCTAAGGTTAAATTCAAATTTGAGAACTGCTTATCAGAATCCTAAGGTTCTGCTAAGCAATGTCAAAGGCTAGCCAATAGTTAATTCAGGTAACTTCCTTCAATAATGTAGTCTAAAAGCCCCAAGGGTTTACTCGTATAAAGCCAGAATAATCACGCACAGCTAAAGATGGGAAGGATGGGCTCATATATCATACAGGCTTTAATGCCAAGCAGGGTTCCACTGTGTCCACCCTTGGTATGGCCCTGCTATTCATTTCCACTCTGTTTCAGAAAATAGAAGCAAGTATAGTTAGAGAGACCAAAGAAATCAAAGGATTATAGGTATATGTATCAAAATGTACTGGTTTGCTTCACACTAGAAAATGCCTTCTGTACCTGGTCAGTTTTATGGTTTTCCTGAATTCATTAGTAATTGGAGCTTTGTATCCTCCTTTCCTCAGTAAAGAGTCGATGGTCTGAATATGGTCCCATCCTGTGGAGTAGACAAGATAAAACACAGTCAAACACAGGTTAAATATAAAATTACTTTGTAGAATGGGTAGCTATCAATGTTACCAAATGCCATCAACTCCTTTGGTCCTAAAAATCACAAAGAAAAGCTAAGATTTCAACCTGTACAGAAGCAGGTTCACCACCACACACCTTCAATTGTAGCTATCCATGATGGCTAACAACAGTGGTTTCCTTATCTCAACCATATTCGAAGGCAAGAAGCTGAAGAGGCTGGCTGTAACTGCTTAGTCATGACTTAGTAACAAACCACAAACATTGTACTCTCCTCTAACAGCAACACCTTTAAAAGGGAGAGAAGAGCCTAAATGTTATCGTGCCAACTCAGTAGGATTTAGGACTTTTATACTAACTCATGGTAATTGCTGTTACTACTGGCATCTTCTATAGTCAATCTAGTGTATTTATGTGCAATATTCAAGGGCATTTTTATCAGTTCTGACATGGGATGGTATACTAATATCTGAGACCCTCCGTTTCTTAGGTGTGCTCTGCGAAGTCAATGGAAGCACAGGATTAAGACATTTTCTAAAGTAACCCCAACAAACATTCAGCTAGCTGCCTTAAAGATTAACTCTTTCTCTTGGAGGTTTAATGATATTAAATTTGTTGTTACATAGCTTATATTTTTATGAGATAAACATGGGAAAACCAAATTACAAGTGCTTCCTGATGAGAAGTGCTCCATAGTTAAAAAGAAATATTCATTTGAACTAACATGAAATCAGAATTTAGTAGTAATTAGAAAGGACAAGATACTACAGAGTGAAAAATTATTTTGTGTTACAGTGGTAGTTCATAAAGGTTTGTGCTTGATCTGTAAAATGGAAAAACATTTGTTGATTGGGAAGTGCAGAACAAGTATATAATATACCACTTCATGTATTCTCAATGTTCTTAACCTTAATGGGAAACCTACAATCATAATAGTAGGATAATGAGTAACAGCAACCACCTAAGAAATATTTGATATTGACAATGAACTGTGTGGCTGGACTGTCAAACAAAAGGCTTGTTCATATCACACAAGGCTATAGCCTAATGGGATGAGGGAAAATGGCTCTTCAAATTCATAGCAAACTATTGACTAAAATAAAATCCAACTTTTACAAATATTTGTTTTTGAAAGTATGCTTTTGTATGTTCTTGCTGTCAAATTTTAGTGCAGAGATTCAACTTCTGTGTAATTCAACAACTTCATACAGACAATGCAGTGGCAGCGATGGAAGTGTCACTTCTTATAATTTGACACTGATCAATTATCAGACCTAACTGCAAGGTCAGATATTGCATTTCAATTATATATATACATATATTTTAATTCTTCACCCGATCATATGAAATAAAGTACAATGACCTTGCTCCTTTGCAACCTCCGGTAAGTAGGTGGCAGTGCGTTTTGATCCTTTTTCATTGATGAATTCTATTCTAATGCCATGTACACCCACCTGAAAGAAATTGGCAGTTTTATTAGTACAGTTATCATCAAAGAAACTGAAATAAAAAGTTATAATTTAACTTTCAAGAGAATGCAGTTCTTCCCTTGCCCCTTGGTTTTGGAAGGGCATATAAGTTTTCTCTTTCCAAAGCATTGACTTTGGGTTTGAAGGCCATTATGATAGCCCTGGAAACACAGGTTTGCCATCTCAGGCCAACATGTGCTAGGCTACGCTTTTCTGTTTGGGACTGAAACAACTGCTCTGGGCTGTGTGTAGAATAAGACAGTCAATGGCAAGTATCCTGCCACAATTCCCAAATTGTGGTTCATGATAATATAGAACTCGACCAAGGGAACTTACTTTAAAGAACCAGCAAACAACTATCCTGTTTTCAGGTACAATCATCAATTCAAATTAAGTTCCACTCCATTCCCAAGCTGTTTAGTCTCTTTATAACCTTGAATTATATGTAGATAAGCAAGCACAGATAAAACTGGAAACAACAACAACAACCAGATCCTACAACATCCCTCATTACAAAGGCTATTTCTAAAAGAATGTATAATGGCTTAAAGTGGGCCAGGGGCAAACCCTTACTGTCTATCTGCATCACTGCCCTCATACACTACTACTAAACTTAAGAGTAATAAAGATATCAAATTGCTTTTGGGCATTTTTGTAGTGTCTTATATACTAACCCAGAGACCAATATGACTTTTATGTGAAACAGTCAAACTTTTGGTGATACCTTACAAAAGATAATCTTCTGAGTATGGGTGATTTCTTGCTGTTTTAAGAAAGTAATGTACTTTGTCTCTTACTAGAATCCAATCAAAAGAAATCTGTCCTTTCCCCTAATAACATAACACAGAATAGTGTATAGAGCCAAAAATCATAAAAAGTGCCAGATAATAAAGACAAAATGTCAAAAGCATAACAACTGCATCCTGTTCTCCCAAATCTATGGTTGCTTTGGATCAGTGGTTTTCAAGTGGAGTGTATGGGTTATCCAAGGTATTGGAGGGAAGATGTAAGGCCAGGCAAATCTTTTACCCAGGAGAGAGGCTTCTTTTCAGAGCAGATGAATGAAATCATAGACCTTTACTCTGTCTGCATGGATGTGAAGGTGTAGAAGAGGAAAAGGGGTCCATAAAAACTTCTTTTGCTTCTTCCACCCTTAGGCTGAAATTTTCCAATTTTCCAGGGACTAAAAAGTCCTCTGGAAAAATCATTTTGTTCTTTCCCCGGGTCTTCATCTAACCATCCTTCCATCCATCCAGTCTGTCAGATCTTCTGCGCAGTTTCTGATTGTTTATTAAAGCCTATCTCTGTGGCTATTTCTTTATCTGTTTAACATCAGTATTCTTATGAATCTCCTTTTGCTGAAAATTCAATCAGGGCAGTTTAAAAACTAACATAATCAGGCCTCCCATGCCCTGTGGGAAATGACTGTGGACAGCTAAGAAATATGAGTGCTTAGCTATCAGTCATTTCCAGGATAAAGGACATCTACTCATCTCCCCAATGCCTGAGACAGTACTGAGACAATGATAAATTTGTAAGAGTTTCTGTATACTGACTTTCTGATGAGCAACTGAGATTTTTCCTTTAAGAATATCGTGTCCTTCATAATTTGTTTTTAAAAATATTACAGCATAAATAATTTATGTCCCCATCTTTCACTGAAGTGAATTTTGCATCCCCAACTAAATTTATCAAGATCTGTCATGTTTAAATTGAAAAACAAACAAAAAAAAAGAATTGTGGTGCTTATTAAGGTTTCTAATCAAAATTGTAAGAGGAAGATGTTTCCCTATCTGCAGGATGGGAGTGTTAGACGAAGTCAGTGGTGTTTAACCGGTATAGAGTGGGGATGAGGGATATGAAGTTTATCAGAATTTCAGGAGGTTTCATGCTTTAGCAAGTACAGTTTGAAAAAAGAAGAACTCCCCAGGTGATTTTTTTCTAGGTTAACTAGATAACTTCTAATAATCAGTTGAGTTCTGATGAACTGTGGCTATGTATTGGGGAAAAAATGATTTAGGCAAATTAGAAGTGATTTAGAAACATAATTCTTTTCGTAGGAGTACATTCTGTGCTCTTCAATAAAAATTTCACAGATTTTAAAGCCTAGTAATTTAACAATTTAAAGAGGTTAAGATCAACTGTATGGTATGTGAATAATACCTCAATAAAGCCAAACTAGAAGGACATGTCGACCCAAATAAAAATTATTCACAAATAAACTGATTTACTCTTGTATTTTGAGAAGGCCCCACCATCAAATTTGATATGAAAAAATACATCTAAGTTCTCCAATTTTGAATGAGTACACTTACAATTTTAAATTCTGTGTTCCTGTGATTTTTAATAATTGAAAGCCCCTGTAAATTGAACTGTAAGTATAGTGATTTTAAAGTGAGCCCTTTGTGAGAAACAATTTATTTTATAGGTCAAAATATATTCCACAAAGATATAAAGCCCAAACCAGAGTGACTCATTTTTTCAACCTAGTGGAATCCAGAGAATGGTAATAATGTTCTAAACAGAATCAAAGCATAACAGCATTTTGTCACCTGTTGAGCAACAACATTTTTCTTACTCCCAGAGTCTTAGATGCCACCAAACAGTCATACTACACAATCAACACAGGAGAGTAGAAAATGGTCTGCTGTGGAGAATGACCTAATCTGGCCAACCTGCGGAAATTATCCACTTTATAAATTAAGTCATCTCCACTAAAATGAGCACCAAACTAATTCTGTATTTTTTGAGGGAGGCATCTGTCACAACTGCAACTCTAAAATATAATCCTTGTGTATAATAACTGAATTCTTCTTTAGACACATTGAAGGATCCTTCAGCCCAGCAGCATCCCAAGAGACAAAGTCTGTAGGTGCAATTGTCAGCTAGATAGGAGATCACCTAACTAGAGAACTGAGATTCTCTGAAGTCACCTTGCTTTAAAAATCTATTACAGTAACTTTCCATTCCTAAGGATGGATAAGGAGGTAGCATATGGGAAAACTATGACAACAAACATAACTCTTACTACCAGTGCTCAAAGTACAGCCAGGTGGGCAAAAACTAGAGACTTGCAAATCTAGCCTTATGGGAGTCTGCAGGTCATTTTCAAAATTATTAGGAGGCCTGAGAAAAAAATGCTTTCAAGGTCCATCAGCTGTGATACTATCCTTTTAATCAAGACTGTACTTTTTCTAAGCAAAGCTATAAATCAACTCAAATGGTAGTAAATTAAATGTAGGACTTATAGATAAGAGGATATGGAATTAAACAGTGCTGTTTCTGTGTGTGCTAAGGGAACATTAAGACCAGCTGAACAGATTCCATGCTAAAGCAAAAACCATATTTATTCTGAACCATTCCATACCAAGTCATTTTTATTAATGCTATTACACAATCTTTTGTTTTTAACATTATCTAGAATGATTAAATGTAAAGATTAATATTAGGACCCTAAAGTATATCTTGATTATTCTGGGGTTGATTATTCAGTTGGGGGATTATGCATCACCAACTCCACCTGGCTTCAGCCTCATCCTCTTTCCTCTCTTGTCCATTTCTCTATTTGTTCAGTCCTGTGTCAGAGAGCATGTGGGCAGAGAGAGAAGAATTAATCAATTTTGCTACATAATAAAAGGTTTGGAAGAAGAGATTATAAATAATGGCTAAAATGAAGCTTCTAGACTGTCTGCAGCTTTCATTTATCCTCATTATCTAGTCCCTTGTTAGAAATGTGGCTTCATTTAAAACTATTATCCTCTAATGCAGAGACTCTCAACACAGGAGCATTAAAACAACAACAACAACAACAAAAACCAAGAACCTGCCCTCTTCTCAGCTTATTATAATACACGGGTTCATATTATGCTCCTCATAATTGGACAGTCAAAGTTTAATTTACCTTAGTCTGTCTATTAAGGCAAGCTTACTCCTATGATTCACTAGCAGCACTACAAAAGGGTCTCATTTTTACGTGGGCACCTAATCAGCAAGCCAACAATCAGGATATGCTGAAATATGAAAAAGTCATCTGGGTAAAAGCACCGATAAGTATAAAATGCACTCTGGCTAAATCGAGTAGGGTCCACACAAGCCTTGGACCATTTGAGTCCACAATTACCTCTGCAGTCCTGACCTTCAAAGCTAAATCTGCCCAATTACATCCTGGCCAAAAAAAATCAATTTACTTCCTCGGGTTTGTCCTATCTTAGCAAATTCCACAGTTAGCTCCACCACTCTTGCTCATTTTCAGAATCAAATGTTGGGTTTCCCTGTAACAGTATGTCCAGTGTTGTTCAGGGAGTTCACCTTGGATAAAATAAAAAAAAAATATCAGGTCAAAGAATCAAAAGTTGTTTGAGATGTCTCTGTTGATGATATCAATTGGCAAAACATGCTTTGCAATTAACAAAGCATCCAGTCACTGGTCATTCACATAAAGCTGACCTGCCAGGCTCAATTTGCCAGTTCCACTGAATTGAATGAAAGGACTCTGTTCCTAATGAGAGGAGCTCAGGATGTTTTACAAACTCCTTAACCTTTAGAGGCTGGCATCATAGAAGATACACATGCTCTCTCTCAAAACAGCCTGTGGTACCATGAACAGAAACAGACACTGTATTGGACAAACCATGGGTCTGACCTGGAGTCTGGCACTTCTTCTATTCTTATGAGGAAAAAGCCATTTGTGGTTTTCCTCCTAAAAGTACAAAAAACATAATGCAGCACATTCCATTCTTTCACTCATAACCCCATCGTTCCTTCTGCCCCACCCCCAGCTCGACCTTCTAAAGACTGTGACTCTTCCTTTTCCCAAAGAAAGCAAATTCAAAATAATGGAAGAAAATATTCCAAACTTGGCTTACTCCAAGTTTATGCTCCTGAATAATTTTTATTTGAGCAAGAAAAACAAGGTTTTAATCATAAAAGCTGATGGCAATTTATGTACAGTTCCTAATGAATCACTTCCCCCATTCCAGATACTGCCAAAAAATTATGTAGACTACATACTGGCCAGATATACCCATCAAGTCCTCAAAGTTGATTTTGCATCACTTCAGACTGCCAAATAATAAATTTTAGAAAATGTTGCTGCGATTTTTTTCCTCAGGAATTTTTATTTTTGTGAACTTTAAAAATTGTGAAAATAGATTATTTCTTCTGTTTATAAAAATAGTATATGCATATTATCACCCCCCCCAAATCCCTTCAATAGAATATAAAGGAGAACATAAGGATGATCTGGAATCCTAGTACCACTTAGAGATGACTCTTGCTTTAATGGCTTAAAAAATAATCTCCTGAACCAGCTAAAATGCCATGATGGAATATATATATTATTAGGCTGTTTTTATCCATTATCTGATCAATTCCTGTAGCTATCCTGTTTTCAAATCTCCTTTAAGTGAGATACTTTTAGAAGCAAAAGAAATACTAGAAAAATGAATTTAAAAAGGATAATTGATTACAAAGCCATCACTTGGGCACAGGTAACCTTTTAACATGTTCTATTATAAAGCTGTTTCATCTACCTCAGCGGAGATTTATTTTTTCTGTTGTTAGTTTTGTGAAAATAACAGCAAAGCTCTTCTTTACCAAAATACATATGTGTTGCTCTTCTCTAAAATCCCTGCAAATTAGTCACCTGTAGCTTGGAAATTAGTTCAGTCTCTGTGTACCAATCCTTGGCTTTTGCAGAGCTTACCAAAAGACCAATTAGTGCCAATTTTGATTCATGTAGGAGACTTAGACATCTTATCTGTCAGGAACACAAGCCTGCCAATTTATTTCACAAAGGCCAATGAACAACAATCTGATAACATTTATTTTAGCTAATAGCAGACACACAGCACTAAAATACCTGAACTAGCTAATAATCACCCACATGAACTTTTAAAGAATTAGTTAAGATTTTAAATAAAGCATGGCTAATGAAGAGGTGCTTGAAAAGCTATGAAGCCAAACATGTTCATATCATCTGCAATGAAAGAAATTGTTCCTACTATAAGGCTTTGCAGAGAACAAGTGACAGCTCAGAGTACAATTAAGGAAAAAAATTCTCTGTAATGATTCATTATAATGAGCATTCCTTAAAAATTGAACATCCTGAGGATTCCCAAGGAAAGTTTAGGCAACACAGGTGACCTTTACATAAAAAGCCTGATTTTCATCAAAAGTTAGTAAAATGCATTCCTACTATTAAAAATTAAATAAATAAATAAATAAATAAATAAATAAATAAATAAATACCCAGAAATAAGGAAGGGATGAATTTACAAAGAAACTAAAGTTATAAAATTTTCCTAGAATCTAGAGATGTGAATTAGTTTGCTATTCAAAGCCAGCGGGTGAAGGGGTGGCACCTCTTGGCAAACATACCCAATATAAAAAATATATTGTTTGCCTGATATGAAACGAAGAAAAATCTTATGCAAGTTAGAACTGTACATGAATATCTATCTGACCCAATATGGTTTTATTCAGTCTACAAAATAGATTTATTCCTAAAAAGTTACATGTGGGTTGAATTTATGTGGATGAATTAATCTTAGTCATGAAGAAGACAATAAAGTAACCCTATAACAAGTCCTTTTGCAAAGAAATATATCTATTTGTAAAGTGAAAAATCACTCCCTATTTGCTAATTTAGATTTACACATATAATATTGCCTTAAAACAGGATGATACAGTAATAAAATAGAGGCATTTATGTTTTAGAATATTTTTCTTCCTAAAGAGAATTCTTTAGTGAAAAAGAAATGTACAACGTACAACTTCAAAACCTGGACCTTTTTTTTTTTTTTTTAACTTTTGTTGCCTACGTTTAAGTTGGCAATAGCCAATTTAAAAGTAAAGACTCCTTATTACTTCTAAATGGTTGGTGATTCATTCTCTGGAAGTAAAATGAAATAGAAGCTATTTAAAAACAGAGTCACAGTATCACACTGTCAGTATCCATAGACCTCAGGTATTATTTAGTCCAACTTTTCCAGCTTCCTGGAGAGGAAACGGAGATCCAGAAAGGTCACCAAGCTGGGTAGTGGCAGTTAGGAAGACAACCCAAGTTTCCTTATTCCCAAAATGCAGGACTCTTTTTTATTAAGTGTTGGGGACAGACACATGCACCACACACACACTGTACAAAAATGAATAGACTATAATGGAACTATGAAGGAAAGGGCTTGAAGAGTTTGTAGATTTGGGGGAAGTAGGAAAATGTTCTCCACCAAACACCACACTGGGAGAAAGCAAGAAGCAACTGGAAGAGGCATAAGAATGGACAACACAGCCCATTTCACTAAGAATACCAATAGCTAATGGAAATTTGTATGCATTAAATCACCTTCTAGAAGTTACTTTGCCTTGTTTGGCTTGCTTCCTCACTAGGCTTCTGATACATTGACTTGTTGATTCACAGCAGATTCTAGATGGCCAGGAAGCATGATGCATTCCTTTCCCAGTGTTCTATAGCATTTGAAACACATTTTGAGCAGAGCATCAGGACAAAGACTAAATTATCATAAGGATAGTGAAATATAAAAATCTCAAGGTTCCTATGAAAATACTGAAAAGCATTATCTTAGATATGTTAAGGAGGGAATCTTAAGTTAGAAGAGAAGCAAAACATGGTGTATACTGTAGTTGGGGAAAAGTAAGCAAGGGGGTAGACAAAACATATACAACTAGAAGTCATTCCACTTGGTGATTTAGTGAGTCATATAGCTATCTGTGTATGAATGAGAACTTTGTTTCCAGTGGCACATTGAGAGGAGCTAGAAAATGTAAGGGAGACAGGATAAAAAGAACATGAACTTCTAAATTATATGAGAGATGATGGTAGCCAATTTATTCATCTCATCTGTTTACTCTCATGAAGGTTGTTACAAAAGCATGCTATTATTAAATGCAACCAAATACGTCAGAAGTGGAGCTGTGATCGCTCAAGAGGTGTGTTTTGAGATTGCTTTTAAAGCAAAGTACAGCTCTCTGAGTACCATGAATCCAACAAGCTCATGTACAATGACAGATGCTTTGGTTCTTTAGGGACAAAGCAAGACTAAAGTTCAGGGACAGATTTTTGATATCACACAAGAATCATGCTGGTCAGTGCCATCCAGCATGGGTTGATTCCAAGTAAGTGTTGGGTGCTAAATAGGAACAGTCTGTCTTAGGACCACAATGTTTTTCCCAAGTGACAGCGGTATATACAGGTGATGAGTATATACTGCTGAGGTATCAGTGATCCAGGGACTTAGATATATCAAAAAGTGTCTTATGGCTAATAAAATATCATTTATATATATATATATATATATATATATATATATATATATATATATATATATGTATGTATGTATGTATGTATGTATATATGTATGTGTGTATGTGTGTATGTGTGTATGTGTGTATGTATGTATCTATCAATCATCTATCTATCTATCTACCTATCTATCTATATTGGTTTACTTGAGAATACAGAAAATTCTTCCTCATGCCTTCAACATGATCTTGTTTCCAAACATTAAAATAAAAGATGCCTGAATACAGTTTAGAAAATATTTTGTCTTCTGTCAGCAAATTGCTACATGAACTCCCACAAGATCACTGGTAGGATACTTGCTATACAAGTTCTTACACAAACAAAAAGCTTATTCATTTATATCATCCTGAAAATGATCAGCTACAAGATGACACACCTAGTCACTCCTCAAGTCAGTCTCCAGTTACTGTAATGTCATCAGTTTTATATCCTTTCAGGTCTTTAAAATGAGGAGACATGACTCCCAAATAGCATACAAGTTCTAGGCTATATATCATTTTAGAGGACTCCAACATGCTGCATGAGCTTTTCTTTCTTTCTAAAGCACTATGTCAAATCATCCTGTCATTCAGAATTAAGAAAATGCTGTCAATCAAGGAACACAGAACAAGGATAAGTAGTTTTTGTGTTCAAACACAAGGCAGATCACTTCAAATTTCTCCCTAGGGGAGCACTTCTCATATAACTACCATTTTAGCCTTGTAGGTAGATATTTCATTATATTGGTTAATGATTTTTCCCCCCAAATCATTCACTTCTCATCCTTATCATACCTATCAGGGCAATTAAGTAGATTATGTTGCAGGCAATAATCATTCTCTGAAGGGTGGCACCACTGTTCCATTGTGTCTTTATAGCCTTTTGTGATGTTTTTTTTTGTTTGTTTTTAATTACTCTGGCTCCTTGAGAAGCTACCTATACCCCTTTTAAATATTATAATTACTATTTTAGGGAAATATAACATATGGAAGCATTACTAATCATTCTCCCAATTCAACACTTGAAATTATTTACATCCACTTGTGAAATCATTTATCAGAAATTCCTTATAATATCAAATTTAAGCATTCTAGCCTCTAAAACAAAATCTGATGTAGTAAATCTTGCTTTCCTACTAAGTTCCAATATAAAATTAGAGATGTTACCAAAAGAGAATTCCCAAATAGGCTGAGTTAAAAACCTTAAATGAAGAAGAGAGTTAAGACAGGAGCAGGCCCTGTGGCAGTTCACTTGTTTGCTGATCATTTGAAAATTAGGTAGCTATTACCACCAGTCACATCTCTGATCCTCATGACCACCCAGATGTCTGAGATGTCTGTCTTGTTACTGAAGTTACCTACCTCTATGCTTTGGGACTTTTAGACATTGCCCTTTCTCTGCTTTGATTTGGGCATTTTCATCCTTTAATTAGGAATTCTACTACAGTAACATGCTTCGCCAGTGGGGGTCAACTCTCAAACTGTACTTTCACCAGAAAAGCCCCATGTTAGAGGTCCTTTTTTATATAAAACACAACTTATTACCAACCTTTGACTTAAAAATTACCTATTCAAATTCTGTAATCATTTTCCGTTTTCTCTGCTGGACTAAACATATTACAGCACTCTGTATGTCAGTTTGAAATTAGATACTTGTGATGAATAGGATATTTCATTCTTGGAAGAAAAGTTGTAGCTATTTGACAGTGTGAAGTTTCTCAAAGTGAAATGTATACTTTCATAATATAGAAAGACTTCTCATAAAGGAAATTTGCAATATAAGTAACATATACAAAGATAAACCATAAACAAAGACTTCCCCATAATTCTCCTTTTATAGTGACTGGACATTCAATATAATCTCAGTTATATAAATAAATATGCAGATTTATTAATACAAATACACAGGAAAATAACTGAAAGAAATAATCTAAAATGTCAACAATGGTTAACTAATTAACTGGTGTAATTATGAATGGCTTGAATTTCTTTATATTTTTTGAATTTTAAAAGTTTTCTTCAATAAATTAGAATTACAATATTATTATGAAAAATAGGTTTAAATGTCTATGCATGTCTTTTTATTGTGCTAAAATACACAAAACGTAAAAATTGCCATTTTAATCATTTTAAAGTACACAATTCAGTGGCATTGAGTATATTCACAATGGTGTATAATTATCACTACTATACAGTTCTAGAACTTTTTTATCACCCCAAATGGAAACCCTGTGCCCATTAAGCAGTCACTTCCCATTCAACCCCTCCCCACACCTCCTAACAATCACTAATATACTATTGATCTCTATGGATTTTCCCATTCTGGATATTTCATGTGAGTAGAATCATACATTATATGGCCTTTTGTGGTTGGCTTCTTTCATTCACTTAGCATAGTTTTCAAGGTTCGTTCATGTTGTAGCGTGTATCAGTACTTTCTTTTTTGAGATAAATAATATTCAATTGTATGGATATACCATATTTTGTTTATCCTTTCATCTATTGATAGGAGACATGTGGGTTATTTCCACCTTTTGGCTATTGGGAATACTGCTGCTATAAACACTTGTGTGCAAGTTTTTGTTTCACCATTTGTTTTCATTTCTTTTGAGTATATACCTAGGAGTAAAATTGCATTGACATATATTATGTTGTTTTTAAATGCCTTTAATTCTCCTTTAGCATTCTGTGTTTAAGGTAGCAATTTTTCAGAATTATTAATGATAACCTTTATAACATTATTCCCACAATAAAACCATTTAATTTTCAATCACTGACCATGGTGCATTTTTTTAAGCCCAAATCAATCTGTACTTAAAAAGGAATTTTTTGCCCTTACTCTTTGTGAACAAATTTCTCATATGCTAAAATACTTCAAACTATGAGAACTGAAAATGAGTATTTTCCTCTTAGCATAGCAATTCAAGCAATACCTATTTCAAATGCTTATATATTAAAAGTACAAAAATATATGTGTGTATTTTTTGCTGGTATTTTCACAGGAAACCTTCACTACATAGGCACCAATATTTAAGCCTTAAAGAAAGTATTGAATATAAGCTACCAAGTAGAAGCAATATAGAATCTTCTAGAAATTCAAACTGGCAGATGGTATAGAGCAAGGATAAATATGCCTTGAAAGAATACACAGTACCAATTCTTAAGTGTTTGACCTCTCACCCTCCCTACAGAAAGCTGATACATCTCATGAACATAAAAGCCCAATAATATCGATGTTACTTTTAGCTATAGACAGTACATGAACTGGGCAAAATAAGATGATGGTGGATTCTGTTTACCTATACCTGTTTAAAAACTGTTGAATTCTCTCATTTTTCCTCCCCGCCACAAACACATGCACACATATGCACATCCCTGCATGTATGCACACACACACACCTGAACTATACTTCCAACTTGCGGCTGCAACTAAGGGTAGAAGTGTTTTTGTAGCTCGGTCATCCCCTAGACATCAGGTTTCCCCCAATATCACTCCCACCCTCACCACTATACACAGACTTTGCAATTCAGAAAGCAGAAATAAAATTTAGCTAGAGAAGGAGTAGCCTTAAAGCAGTAAAAGAAGCACCCAGACTAATATTTGTTAATAAGGGGATGATTTGGGATCATTTAAAAATAAAGTATTGGGGAATATTTTTATATTACTGATTGGTAGACTTCTCTTTAGGAAAAATTCAAATAGGAACAATAAATTTATAGCAATCAATCAACTAGGAAGTTTAATTCTCTAAAAGGCTTTACATATTCCAACTTTGCTAGGATCAACCCTATCAATAAATTTTATTTTTCCTTTAGAAAGTAAAAAAATCTTAAGATGCTTTCATATTTTGATAAGTCTCCAAAACACCATACCACAAAACCCAAAAGGAACTCTTTCATCCTACTCTCTGTATAATTTTTTAAATAGCTCTGGCATAACAACAATAGTTTATATCACTGAGGTTTTTTCAAATGAAGATTAAGATCTTTATGGATGACTTGTTCTGAATGTGGAAAAAATGAATGGCAGCAGAGTAAGTTGTCCAAAGTCTCACAAGGAATTAAGGCAAAGCTAATAATAAAATTCAAATTCAATTAATTATCAAGACTGTGATCTCTCCACAAAACAAAATATCTCATTTGCCATGGGGACAGGCATTCAGAAAGGTTGTCGAATTAAAACTTGTCATAATGATACAATCATGTCATTTATGAGTGTTTATGTGCAAGAGAATGCTATGTATATCACTGAATTCTCAATATTTTGTTTTTATAGATTGTTTTATTCTTATGTACATTTCTTCAAGCTTTGTGTATACTTATTTTCTCTGCTATTAAACTATAAGGTGCTTTATTTGGGGACCAAATCTTAGTACTTTCATATATGTAGCACAGTGCCTTAAGTACAGTAGGCATTCAATAATGTGAGCACGTTGGTGTGTAAAATTTCATAGACATACACTTAACTATCTCTTCCTAACCACCAAAGCAAATCATGTTGAGAACCTTTCAACTTCCTTAACGCATTTCTCATTTACCACAAGATACTCGCCAGCAGCACTTGAGCTGTAGTGTTTACTCTGAGATAACTCACAGATTACAATCCTAACCTTAACCCCAAAGTTTGCCACGAAATATCTTGCTTTTATTATTATTTTTGCCTCACTCTAGTATATTGATTGTCTTTGTAAACAAATTACATCATTCTATTCTTAGCATTCTCTTTTTAGTGGTATTTCCATTTATAAAATATACTAATTCTCGACTGCTGAAAATGTCAAACCCTAGAAAACATAGCATTCCTACATGTAATGTAACATTGTTCTTGAACAGTTAGTTGTTAACCAAAGATTCATCTAATGAATCCAATTTATGTATACATTAGTGACATTAGGATTAGAGACAAATTCTGTTTAGAAATCACTCCAAAAACAGTTTTTATATTTTATTTTCACATTGAAAACCAGTCAGATTTGTTTCAGCTTCAAAGAGCATAGTGTGTTTATGTAAAATTAGCACTGGCAGTAAACTGCACTTTTTCTTTTTAAAGGAAAATGGGTTAAAAACCCAACCTCACATGTTGGAGAATAAAAATATGGTCAATATAGACTACTCCGATAATACAATGCAGAGATAACCAAGATATTACCTTAATATTATTTGTTAATGTGCTTAAGCATATAAGTTAAGGTGGCCAAAAATGAATTCATATGATTTAACTCTAACCAACACCCAGTCATTATCCACAAGCTGATTTTCCCAATTGTTGTATTATCCTAACTCTTGCTTTTTGATATTTAGACATATCCTTTGACCAACTAACTGCTCAATGGAAGTAACATAAGAGTGCACCAGGATGGAAGAGGAGAAACAAATTCCAATCAGTCCTTCTTACTACATATTAACAACTTTTACAAGGTCCTCTGGTGAAATAATAGGATAAAAATGAAGAGAAAATTCAGTCGGGGGATTAAAATAACACACAGCACTCTGTCTCTGAAAAAAACTCCTTTGGTAATATCTCACTGATCAGCTCTGAAGTTTATTTATCCTTGTTACTCTCTACCTTTATTACAACAGAGAATGGGCAGAAAGAGTTATTTCTGGGTCTAATTTTAAACAATTACTCAGGAATTACCTTCATTTTTTTTTTTTAAATTGTCTAGAGTCTTACCTCCCAGTCCAAATAATCACAGACATCTTCAAAGTTAGTGAGCAGAGAAACTGAGCAGAAGAGCCGTGGCAGCTCATCCCTTGTCATTGGGGGAAAACGGCTATCTTTAAGGGCACTGTTGAAAACAAAGCAAATATTAAAGCAACTGCTAGATATGAAAGTTCCTAATTTCAAATGCATACAATCATTTGAAAAGGTAAAAGATAAAAACAAAACCAGCAAGGTACCAAAGGCACCAATAATCTTCAAATGTATTTGAAGGTCACAAAGATTTTAGAAGTGGTTATTTTTTTTCATTCAATAGATTGTGTTTACTAGTGAATCCTGTGATCAATCCAGTTGTAAAGAGTGAATGATCAATTATATTTCTTGTACAATCATTTCCTGGTGTAGTTTCTTGTTACCTGTAGATTCTGAGAATGTTTTATTTTATTTTTGAGAAGAATAAAAACCAGACTAGTGGAAACTTGTGGGAAGACTTCTGGATCTCGTGCTGGTGGAAAAATATATATATGTATACATTTCATGTTGTAAAAAAAAAAAGGTCATACTAGGTTGGCCAGTTACCACAGAACAGCACTGAAAGAGTTAAAAAAATCAAAACTTCACTTTCTTCAAGCAAAAGAAATCAAAGAAAATGAAAACAATCATGCAAATTACAAACTAAAACTACTCATGTAGATTTCAGAACCCCCTCTCTAAAGCATAATTCAAGATATGGCTCAAAATTGTGAAACTACAGGAAACAGACTAATCTAGGAAATAAAAGTATGATTAGGAGACTATTAATCACATCAATGGATTTCCGAGTACATCAACTCTGACTGGATCCTATAATCAAAGGTAGTATACTACAGTGCCAAATTCTAGAAAAACCCCACTGTAAAGGACAAAAATGTTGGAAGACCGTTATTCTTCCTGCAAAAGTAGAATAGACAGACAGAAAATACAGAGACACACACACAGGCACTTTGTGTTCCTTGTGCTTTTAAAAGAAACCACTTCCAGTCAAAAACGATAACAAAACATATCTCTGATTGTACACTATAGTAATGGTACTGCCTGCATTTGTGCCATTCATCCTCAAATGTCTTATATAGCAGCTAGGCTTAGAAATGGTTTTTTAAAAAAGATATATTTTCACAGATTAATCTTCAGAGGGTGCAAATTTATAGCCTGCAAACTGGGTCATAACAAAGTTCTACAGCCTTTGAAAATAATTTGATTCCTTTTGCAGTGACTTCCTCATTGCTGGATATTACTTTTTTCATTTTTCCATTCCTTCCTTTGCATTGTGAAACTAACCCACTGTATTGGATAAATATATATCTATGTTTGTGAGTATTTTCAATGCTATTTTGGTGTTCATTCTGTTGTGCTATACAAAGGAAAATGTTCATAGAAAGATAGAGATGTTTTATATACAGTATAAATGTTTCTTTCCTATTCAATGATCCAAGATTAACCAAGTACCAAGAAATCTGTGATAATTCATACTATGAGAACAGTATTTTGCTATTTTATAATTTAACAACACAAATTTCTTATGGTCTGGTTTATTTTCCTTTTGGCAAATGAAGTGTTAAAAAGTGTTTTCAAGATCACATTCAAAGCCAAGATAAAGATATGTGTGGGGTTTGTGTGTGTGTGTAAACTCCCCCTTTCACCCACTGACACATACACATACTGGAGAAAAGTTCTAAAACACAGACCAGAAGATCCCATGCATAAAACCAAAAGGCCAATCACACTTTCAGTTTTCCTGTTAAGCGGGGGGGGGGGGACCTTTTACATTAGAATAATATAAAATATAATTTTCAGGGCTAAGATTTTTTTTATTTTAGCAAAATATACATGGCATAAAATTTACCATTTTAAGTGTACAATTCTGTGGGATTAAGTACATTCACACTGTGTGATAATCACCACTGTCTATCTCCAGAACTTTTTCATCTTGCCAACTGAAACATGGTATCCATTAAATACTAACTCCCCATCCCACCCTCTTCCCAGTTCCTGGAAAAATGTAATTAAATATATTTTTATAATTTCAAGTAATTACAGTAATATAATCACTAATGTTTTGATATAACAGCTTTATTGTGATATAATTTATGTAACCATAAAATTCGCCCTTTTAATGTATATAATTCAATTCACAGAGTTGTACAACCATCACCATTATCCGATTTTAAAACATTTTCTTCACACCAAAAAGAGTCCCATACCCATTAACAGTCGCTACACATTCTTCCCTCCCCACAGCTCCTAGAAACCAGCAATCTACTTTCTGTCTCTATGGATTTGCCTATTCTGGACACTTCATTTAAGTAGAATCATATAATATGTGTCCTTTTGTGTTTTAATTTTACAAAACATGTTTTTAAAGTTTCATCCATGTTGTAGCATACATTAGTACTTCATCCTTTTGTCTAATAATATTCGATTATAAAGATACAACACATTTTGTTATTCATTTATCTGGTGATGGACATCTTGCTTGTTTCCATCTGGCTTGTTTTTGCTATTATGAATAATGCTGCTATGAATACTAACGTATGATTTTTTTGTGTGGACATGTTTTCATTTCTCTTAGGTAGATACTTAGGAGAAGAATTGCTGGGTCATATGGTAATTCTATATTTAACTTTTTGAGATGCCAACAAACTGTTTCCCATAGCAGCGTACCATTCTACGTTCCTACCAACAATGTATGATGGTTCTAATATTTCCCACATCTTCACCAACATTTGTTATTCTCTGCCTTTTTAATTATAGTGCTAGACCTGCTTTAATGAAGTTTTTTTTTTAATCTAGAACTAGCTTTTACACAATACATGTGCTGAAGCCATAAGTTAATTTCTTAACACTTTGAAGCAAGTTATCATTTTGCTTACTTTGTTTAGAACAGGAGTAAGTGGGAGAGTGCTACATGGTTAATAAGAGAAACTGACAATCATGCTCCACTATACCAAGACTCAAACGTATTCATTTCAAAACTCTGGAAGAGAAAAGGTACATTAGTCATGATGGAAACAGTCTGATTTTACAGAGATACTCATTCAAACAAGACTTTTAATTCTTGTATTTTTCATCAACTCTGTGGAACTTTTCATTGAATTCATGAGCATAGAAAAATTCCAAAGGGTAGGAAGCCCTCAAAATCTCCAAATGCAAATTCCCAGGGAAAAGAACTAACAATGAAAGCCTAGCAAGGATTTAATGGATTATAAAAAAAGATGAAAAATGCACCTGGAGATTGACTTCAGAGCTGCTAGACTAGTCTGGATAGCTGAAAAACAAGAGGATTCAACTTCCCTCAGCCCCATTCTCTTTAGTAGACAGAACATGCAGTGTAGATGCTGAGCCTTTAGAGAAGATACGCAGTCCAGAGTTGGGCATTGAGTTACTCAAGGTGACCCAGCAAGTTAGTGACATAGGTGGGGGGATACAACCCAGATTCTTGACTCAAGTCCAAAATTCTTTCTAGTTATCTACATTTTTTGTTGCCACCTTGTATGGATTATTATTATTTTTAATTTTAAAATTAAATGCTTGCCTTACTTGGCAGTTTTGAACTCAGACCTGAAGTGCCTCTACCTAAATAAGATAAATAATACTTTAATAGCATTCATTAGTAGCCAAAGGGTAAATAAAGCTAGACTTTCTGTCTACTGGAAATCTGCAGGAGCAAAAAGGATTTTTAAAATATTAATACTGTCCATGGAAAGCATTTTATACCAAAGTAGTGTCAGTCAATTTAAATTCTAGGCAGCCAAAGGTACTGACAAACAATGACATCCTGTAGTAAATTTGTATTAAATTCTCTTTGGTATTATAGGAAGCCATTTTCTAATGTTTTGTTATTGCTAGGGGGAAAAACACATATGTATAAAACCAGCCAGCTGCTCCATCTTCCATGTGGTGAATGGGTAAGGTTTAAATAATAGTTTGATTCACATACAAAATTCAAATATATTCAATTCAAATTGGCACTTCTCAAGAATATATTTCTCCTGATTGAAAAGCAGCATCAACATCTGTCAAAGTTAATATCTAATGTTAAATAGCACTTTAATGAAAATGAACATTTTTTAAAAAGCAATTAAGAGTTTAGCTTATCAAAGAATCAAGGGGTTTGGAATGGTGCCTGGAAATTAAAAGGAAACAAAAAAGCTGAAAAGAGACAAAACTTTAGATATTACAAGGCTCATCATAAACAATATAGCATACAATAGAAATGATTTAAGTGAACCTAGCTAGCCAGCATTCACTCATTCATTCATTTATTCACTTTCTAAAACACTGATGACCTTTATCACTTAGCTTGTAGAAAGTTACCAAACTGAGAAGGGCTTCATATTACAAGCAATCTATTTTCAGGACAAGGAAGTAATTAAAATAAAATTTAAAAATCCCAGTTTGGATAGGTGAAAAAAAGCAAATCAATCAGACATTAGTCTAAAAAAACCAACCAGTTTGTTCATGAGGGGTTTCAATCATCTAGAAATTCTGCCATTCCTCATCAAAGCTTCTAGAACAGAATGCACGTGGGGTATGTCTGAACTTCAGAAACTTAGAACAACAGAATTATCCATAACCTTTCATATTAAGTAGCAATTTTAGCTCCCCTGTATTAAAGAAAAAATAGACATAAAACAATGCGAAAAAGTGACAATTCATCAAAGCTAAGGGTGGAGAGTAGCAACAAAGGACACAATTACACTTAAGGAAGGCAGAAGGGAACCTCATTTTGGTGAGGGCTATGACCCAAAAAAAGGAAATTTTCAATCTTAAGACATGTAAAGTGTTACTTAATTGGGAGATTTTTTTTCCTTTAGAGTAACAGATAAAACTACTTGCTGCTCAGTAAACATCAAAAGTTAATAATTTTGATATGTGTTTTATTGTGATATGACAAATGATTAACAGAATGAAGGAAAGAACTAAGGGAAGAATAAGTAGAAAGGGAAAAAGAAAAAAATATATACAAAGAAATAAAGATGGAGAGGAAAAGAAGCAGGAAAAAGAAGTAGGAGGCAAAGAAAGTAAATAGAGACATATACAAAGCGACAAAGAGAGACAGCAAAGGAGGAGGAGTGGAAGGGTAAGAGGGAAAGGAGATAAAATACTATAGGGCCTGTAGGTTTCCACACATATTATTTGACTCCTATCCTACAGGATTCACTTAGGCTTTAGAGTGTTATTACCTACTGATTAAAGTTTTTGAATTGCTCTGACCTTGAATTCTTAAAAGCCTGTACTCTGAGTTAGCCACAGATGCCCAGCAGCAGGGACAAATAACTCTCCACTGGGTTGCATGCTGTGATAACAAGAGCAATATTGTCAAGAATCTGCCTCCTAGCCACAGTTCCTTACCTCTAAAAAAGGCGAATAGGCTGATTCTGACTCAGTGAAGCAGAACTAAAAGTAGAAAATACAAAATACATGAAGAAACAGATGGCTAAATGTTTAGTGTAGATGGCAGGTATTCTTCATTTCCCTCCATTATAATGTCCACATAATGCTCTCCCTGCATAGTTTCTGGATTTTCTCTATCCTGTTTTGAGAAATGAATTACTAGGAATATTTTTCTGTTTTAATTATTTTTCTGATGGAAAAACTTTTAAAATATATTCTTTCAGATTGAAATGAACATAAGTTCATCTTTATGACTTAGGTTCATCTTTAAGACTCAATATGACTTCGGATCATTCATTACTACACAGTGCTAGAACAGTGCTCTCAATGGTCTTAGCAAGAAAACAATATATGGGTCTTGAAAACAGATTACAGTATGACCAACAACAATTTCCATCTTAGTAGATTTGAAAGCATGGGATGTCTCTACTTTCAAGACAGTGTAACACAAAAGTAACCTGACAGACTGTCAAGGGTTTCATCCTTGTGTTCTCTGAATTAGGATACCATAAAACTGAACTAACTCCCAAATTGAATTGAATGTAAATTTTATTGCCTTTCTCTACAACCTTGACCAAGTGTTATTTCCTCAAGGCCATCAAAGAATATCTCCAAGGTATAACAACAGTTCCCTGTGACAACTAGAGCTCCTAAAAATACAATACTGAAGTCATCATTGATACATGAACACTATTTTACAGTCCTATAGAACATAACACAGTAGAATGATCAAGAGCTTAGCTTCTGGAGTCAGACATAACTGCATTTGGATCCTGGCTCTTTTCCTCATCAATAATATGGGAATAATAGTATCTACTTCACAGTGCTACTGTGGCAAATAAATAATAACACCTACATAAGTGCCTTGCATACATTAGGTGCCTAATAAGTAGTGGCTGTCAAAGAACTTTGATCGATTGTCAGCATATCTGTTAAGTTTATGCACACAGGGCTACCCCATATCATGGCTCTGGTGAAAGGAAGGGAACCCCAGGACTAAGACTCACCCTTCAACCTTGATATGGGAGGATCTAAACAAGTAATCTATAGGAATTCAATGTGGCCTTCCCTGGAAATAATGGCTATATTTCCAGGCTCTGGTTTTTTGTTTTGTTTGTTTCTTTCTTTGTTTTGAGGAGCCTTCATTTCATTTTCTTTAATTTTCAAAATATTAAGCACCTTCTATATGCTTTTTATTATGTGAAGAGTCACAGAGGATATAGAATAGTAGATTGCAAAATAATATATGGATGTGTGTATAAGACAGTAAAATCACATACGATAGGAAAGCTGAGAGGAATGGCCAGACAAGATTAACTTCTCTTCTGGAAGGGTCTATTTTATACTTTCTGCCATTGGTTTAAAAGTTACCAAGTGACCCATAATCACATGCAAATTTACAGAAACAAAATGTATAAACATATTTTTTTTCCTAGTAACAAATCTACTACACCAAGTAAGGTGCTTCTTCATCAAGAAGTTTCATAATCTTGCAGGCAAGTATTCTTGGCAGTAAAAAAAAAGTTTGAGCACATATCCCCAGTATATATGTTTATTTCTATGGACATGTAGTACTATCACTAGCTAATATATCAAAAGCGCAAAATATACTTAGAGTGAGCTTTGTTAGCAGGTATAAATACATATTTCAAATAATGTCTTATTTTTTGGCTGACATCATGTCAGGTCTGATTAGATTATCTTCCTTTTTACTTTATGACTCGGCCAACCATGTTATGAGGTAACCTGTAGAAGTGTTATGTAGTTCCAAAATTTTCTCATCCTTCCTTTGTGTTTGTATAATTAATATCACCATGCATCCATTGTTTCTTTGCAGGAATCTTCTTAAGCCACTTCCTGCATGGGTAATTTTACCTAGTTTTAGCTAATCTACGCATAGTGATTAAATGGCTTAAGAAGATTCCTGAAAAGAAACCACGGGCTGAAAATAATACTAAGAACCATAAATCTAATTACCCAGGCATATGCTGAAAGTGAATAAAAGAAGAAGGGTGCCACTATCAACACTCATCGAATCAAGGATCTCATACTATCTTCAGGTATGTGACAGTAACCTTCCAACATAAACCAAATGACAGCACCAGGGTTAATCCATATTAAATATTAGTGGAGATTAAGTACTATTTTCTTATATTTTGGATTAAAAGATCATAAACAGAATTTCTAATCTTTTTTTCTCATTCCACAATGGATCATCCAGGGGTACCTCTCTTTAGAGACTGTTAATCTAAAGCTCGTAAATTCCAGGAGACTGATTCTAATATACTGAGACATGGTACTATGAGCAAAATCAGATTTAAATATGAAAGAGCCAATATCTTTTGAGCACATATTGTGAGTCAGATGTGATATATGTATTCTCTTGTTGAGTCTTCAAAACAACTCCATTTTGTAGATAAGACTGAGGTTCAGTGAGTTCAGTGAGATTAAGCAATTTGCCATAGTTCATAAAAACAGGTAAGAGAGGTGACATTTGAACTCAGGGCTGTCTGTCTCTAGAGGCCATTTTCTTTTCACAGCATCACTTCTAAAACGTTGTTAGCAAATCTACATAATGTATACACATTTAATCATTTTTAAGGAATTTTCCCCCAATTAATGCTTCTTTTTCTGGGGTTTAACTGAATGCTTTAGGAGTAAGGGAGAACAGGTTCTGAAACTAAGATAAACGGCACTTTTTCAGTGAAAGTATTAGCTTGTTTTTGCTCTCTGTTTTCCATTTTGCGTTTTGTGATTTGGAGTTGCTGCCATTGAAAAACATGTTTTATCTAAATTTAATAAGCCCTATTAGTGGGATACTAAGCCTTCCCTTATTCTGAAACCTTTCCACAATTTGAAATTTAATCTACTGGAAGTCATAATAGCGTTACCAAAGTACTAGGTTTTTGACATATCTAGACTGGTAGGCCTGTTTCTGATTTTTAACTTTGCTTTTCCAATCTGAATGAATAAGTTCTCTCATAATCACCACAAGCATCATACATTTTTTTCCTTCCCTCTTTCCATGGCAATCAAATCTATAAATTGAACTCCAAAGTGCAAAACATATGTTGTCACTCTAACTTATATACCATTTTAGGGTGATTCAGTCTTACCCACTGGTTTACTGTCCTTTCTAAAACTATTGCCAGTCCTAAGTGGTACAGGTTTGCTGAGAGCTAGCATGCTGGCTCTTATTGTGTGGCCTGTCTATGATTTTCTCAGATATCACTGATGGGGAACTAAAGGTAACAAAGGAGAAAGAGTTCAGTCAGTGGTAAAGATTTGGTGCAATATAAACTTATCTACTCAGTATGCTAAGCGAGAGAGAGAGACATCCAGCCCTCTCCATGGCCTCATTGAGACATTTTTCATCTTTATTTTCCTTCTCTTCTCCCCCTTCTCCCACCTTCTGGATGTTTTCCTCTTTTCTTTCCTCTTTCTATTCTATTAAGGTAAAGAAGCAAGAACAGTATAATGTCACAAAAAGGAGATGAAAGAAAAGAAAGAGGGTGAGAGGAGAGATGAATAGTATACTGAAACAAAGGCCTACAGCTACTGCTTCCACTGGACAAGTGTGCAAGGCAGTCACATATTGTCATGTTTCACCATTGAGTCAGGATGACCTATTCCCTGTCAGTATTGGATTCAATGTTTTATTTCAGCCTTCAGTGAGTAGACTGTGCACAGAGAAAGGTACACGGTCCAGTGCTTGTTTCTTTCTAGGGTTTTTAAGGTAACTTTGAAAAGGAGAAGTCCAGCTTGGAAAAAAGAAAAGTCACATGCTTCACCCCCAGGCAATGGTTATTGAATCAGTTTCTTGGTTTCTATACTTTCCCATCTCATATTTACCTACAATTAAGCATAACTACATGTCTGATTTCATGGCCTCTGTAACTTGCCTTACATTTATTTAAACAGAATTATTTTAATTTCTATGACTATGTGATATCTTTTAGGTGAAAGTTTCCTTCAAATCACTCATATCATCTCTATTTTATACGATTCCACATAGAGTTTCCAAAGAGTCTTCACATATTTTATCCCAGGTGACCCTCAAAACATCCCCATAAAGCAGACAAAGCTAATGCTATATTGTATTAGAAATCATAATAGATGTCCTCTAAGAATAAGGCCCCTGTTGTCATAGAGTCACCAAGTATAACAGCTACAAGCACTTAGAGATCATCTAGTCTATACCCTTCATTTGACATTTGGGAGAATTAGAGCAGAAAGTGATGTGCCCAAAGTCACACAGCTACTGAGTAGCAGAGTTGGGACTATAAGCCACATCTCCTGACTTCCCACTGATCTTTCTATCATTCTTTCATATATTTGTTGACTGGCTATCCTAATCTGATAACACTCCAGAATGGATGTTTGAGGAGCAAAGAAGAAAATGATGCCAAAGTAATAGAGAATACCCAGAATAATAGAGCACTCAACACTGTCAGGAACCTGGCATTTGACAGCATGCTGAAGTCACACAGAATCTAGAAAATGAGCAGATAAGGGTGGGAAGCACCAACAGTGTGAGGGTGGCAAATGTGATCTTCATTAAGGCCCTCCTTTCCATTTCTAACCCACTTCCCCTTCATCTCACTTTATTCTTACACATTCCTAGTAGGAGTCACTCTCTCCTCATTGTACTTTTCCCTTGCTTTTTTTACCTTGCATTCTATCCATTCTGTCCCATTATTTCTCCCTACCTGCAGAGATCCACAGGATTATTCAACATAAAAAGTTATACATTTTTAAAATAGAGTACTTAGTTCCCTTTTATGAAGCTGTAACAATTAGAGGATCTGTCCCTTTTATAAATGTCACTCTATCTTCTGGTTGTGTGTACATAAGTATGTCAAACTATAAGCTGGTTAGGGCAAGATAACCTTAATGCCCATTTTCAAGTACATAGCACAATGTAATGTGGAGATTCAGCATGAGAGAACTATGTGGTTCTTGATGTACTGCTAAAACTCTTCAACTTGAATCCAACCTACCTTCCAATCTCTTGGAACAAGTTTTACTTTATTCTTTCAACAGATGTTAAAGTGAGCCTGATCAAACAGAAAAGGATATTTTAACTCCTCATGTCCTATTTGGCTTTTATCTTGATAAACCTAACTTTCAAAGGCAAAGAAAAATTTTACTTGTAAAGTTTTCCATTCCATTACCATTAAAAATTACTTAATTCTCCCAGTGAAAAAGTCCTCCTTTCATTTTGTTTCCATCAGACAAGCACATGGAGTAATAAAATATGTTGGAAAAGCTTTGCAATATGCTGCTGAAATGACAATTGCTGAATCCATACTACAGTACATATTAGGAAAACCACAATACATACTAAAAGGAAATAGCATCATTTTGGGATGGAAAAATGCAATGGATAAAAGCCATGCAATTTAAATTATAGTCATGTGACAATAGTTCTGTCCCGCATAGCAGCAAAACTGGCTATGCATAAGAGGCAGTCCTAATGATTACTGATGGAAAAGAATGTCTTTGAGCATGAATTAACTTAGCCAATATTTATTGAGTACCTGCTATGTGCCAAGCATACGTATACGTACAGTGACATAGTATGTTCAACTGTAGTCCTGTGGAATAGCTTGCTTCATATTAGTTTTACTACACTACCATAACATGACTGGCATTTATATGAGCAACTAAGAGCACCTAATGTTAAGTATAAATCTCGTAAACCAAGTCACAGTTTAGAGATGTAAAAAAAAAAAAAAAAAAAAAAGAGGAAGGCACCTGAATTCACAAGGCCTTATAACTTTTAGCTTTATGGATATTAGCCTATTTGTAGAAAATCTACTAGGCTAAGCAAAACCCTATAAAAACATAAATTAAAAAACTATAGTTTTGAGTATTTATACCCATGCACAGGTTATATATTTATAACTTTGACTATTAAATTCCATGAATATGGTGATGTGCTCATTTTTGCTCCTCACTATATACCCAGTGTCTAGCATTCAGCAGTTGGTGAGTACAGTTTTAGTTAGTGAAATAATATAAGAAGACAGTCTCGTATAGTCCCATATTTATTAAACATTCACCGGCAATATAATAAACATTAAATGGTCCTGTTTATACTTTATTAAACATCCAATGTTCCCTCTATTTTAAATATCTTTTTATTCATCAACTTAAAAACTGTCCACCAAAGTATGTTTCCCTGTTTTATACTGATTAAATGCTGTTCATTTAAGAGGTATAACTGGTCTTTTGGTCTTTAGTTAGATTACTATGCATTCACAGTACAGCACAGTTTGTCAACATTTTTCTAGCTAAAATTCATAGACTGCTATAAGTAAATAATAATCAACTCCCATGATAGAGCTAATGAGTTGCTTTGATCTCACAGGCTTCCATCTCCCCAGGAAAACACAGATGATTTGCATCCTGAAGGAGCTCAATGGCCTCTTATATTTGTGGGGTGATTATTATTACTATTTTGTTGTAGTTTAAAACACATCAAGATTTTTATTACTAGTCTATTTTTGTGCCTTTCACACCTTATAAAGGAACATCTTGTGAACTGTATGAATCACAAGCCAGCAAGGTCAGGCATAGAAAAAAGAAGCACAAAATAACAGTCTCTATAAATGAACATAGGTTTAAAGGAAATCAGAAATCAATTTACATATAAAAATCCATTTAAAAAGTCCTTTTCCCACTCTTACAGTTCTCTGTGGGATCTCAGCTGAGTAAGCATCCCAGGGGGAAGAGGGACGTGGTGAAAATCAACCCTTTGAAGCAATGAGAATGATCTAGTGGAGAAGGATTCTGGAAAAGACTAGTGGACCTCTGGTGCACTTTTGGTGGGGCTGTCAGAATGTCTGTCAACTAAGAAGTTCTTACAACTTAACAGGTTGATAGGGGTTAAGGTATTAGTATGTATCAGCACATATTTTCTCAATTACATTAGACTTTAGAATTCTGAGGTCTGGTTTGCCTTTTACAAGAAATAGCACTGGTTTAGAATGCTGCTCCGAACCTGCTTCACAAATCTGAGAGACCAGGTAATAGCACTTCCTTTTCCTTTGCTTCCACCATGTCCTCTCCTTCCCCCATGTAACTAAAAGCCACGTCTTGGACTTTGGTAAACAACATTAAGGAAACTGAGAGAATATTTTCTGTGGACTTAACTTTCCTGGAAATAATTATCAGTGATGAAAAACAAACTCTTCGTAACAGAATAAAACATCATTAATTTGAGCTCCACTAATTCAAAATGTGTGCTAATTTAAACAGAAGTAAGCTAACTAGAAAAGAAGGGTCTGTTACACTAAGCAAATCAACTTTGTAATTGAAGTTGTAAGAGAAGTACAGGACTCGCTAAAAGAGAAACTATTTTCAGGACTTCAGAATTAATCATCTATGTGCACTATAACATAATTACAAAATTTCGTGTATATGACAAAGCAGGGTTCTGGAAGCCTTCTACTTGACAACATTCTGTTAGCCCATTTTGTTATCCGTGTCACTATAACAAGCAAAACTATTTTTAAAAACTATTTCATTCATTCTTTATTGATCATAATGGACTTCCTGCAATTATTTCGAATTTGGGAGCTTTTACTTCCACTTTGGTATTGCTAGTTACTCACCTACAGTTGTGTTTATACTCAAGACTTTGAAGTACAAGTCTAATGGTGGGTCATTAATAACGGAATCAGAAATAAGGCTCAAGCCTCCTGAGTTCAATCTCTTACTGTCTGAACTAAAGAAGTTACAAACTTTTCATACCTTGGGTTACATCTAGTTATAAAATAAGGGGAGGAGGGGGAAAAACCTTATATCTCTGAAGTAATAGACCTATGCACCAGAACAAACAAAATAAAAGGCAAAGCAATGGTATCCTTGGGAAACTTATGTGTTAAGTACTAAATGTTCAGTCATTATAAAACAATTATCAAATGAAAGTAGCATCACTGTCCAAAGGAAGCTAAGGTGGTTACTCCTCACATCTCCATACTGGCTTTCACTTCACTGATACAAGGCAGTCTTCCAGCAACTCACATCCATTCCTTAGCATTTTAGTTACCTTGTCATACAGATAGGTCTGACCACTCTAATTATACTGTAAGCTCCTGCATTCATACAGGTTTTCCTTAAGCACAAGATACACAGAAATAGAACATCATGGATGGGTACTCTACTAATTTTGCTTGGTTTGGGTTAAGACTCATGCTTTTCATATACAGAATTATAAATCAGAGCAATAAGATTTTAAAAAATGGCTCCAAGATTTCCAGTTTCTATAGAAACCTGGAAAATACCAGAACCAGCAAATATGTTTGCTTAACAATTTTTGTCACTAAAACTGATAGGCATCCTGCAAAAATATTGAATAAAATCATCACAGGTCAATGTTCCAACAAAAGTGAAATGCTAGCCAGGAAATTTTGTAGAGGAAAAAATCCCTTCAGAAAATGGCTTTAGGCAAGAAAGTCGGTACTCTCTTCTAAAACGTAAGACTCTATCTACTAGGTTGATCATTTGTGTCATCTCTGTCCCATCAGTGTTGATCAAGAACAAGAGGTCCCACAGCCCAAAAATCACCACCACCTGGATACCATAAGCTCATGACTTTTTTAAATGAGAATTTTACTTTTCAAATTATGCCTGGCTTGGGCAATTATTTAAGGTAGTCAACAAACACAACACAAACTAAATGCTGGGCAGAGTGAGGCAGCTTAGAATTGTTTTGATTTGGGAGGATTTTTCCATGGGAGATCATAAAAGGCATAATCCATACCTGGATGAAATTAAGTGTTGACTATCAGTTTTCTCAATAAATATTAAGAAATAAATGTAGTCATACAAATCGGACTTGTCTAAAGTGTTTTCACTACTTAATGCTAGATTATTACAATATATTAGTATTAAATGTTTACAATCTTTCATTTGAAAATGATTCTGACGATATGTACAACAGCAACCACCCTATTGTTTTCACTAAATTTCAGGGCTTTTCTTCGTTTCAGAAAATATGACATCTGTACCTACAGAACCATCTAAATTGTCTTGTTGTACTAAACCGTTCATTTTCACTGCACTCATGTACACTGCTCAAAATTTAATGACCCCAGCTGATACCTGGAAATGCTTTTTACTTAGTTAATGGAAATTACTGCATTAAGGCCTGAATTCTCTGACCCCAGAAAAGTGACCTCACAGGCAGCTTTGAGAGTCTAAGCTAGTCAAGGAAGCCAGTGTCACAGGGAACTCCTACACACATTTCAGAGGACCCCTTGGCTAGAATTACACCCATCTAAGGGTTTCAGAGTTAGGATATTACTTAGCTACAATGTAAAAACAACTCTTGTAAATTGGAATCATATTCACAAAACATCTGGGAAGTTCCCCAAAGGAGAAAAAATTACCCAAACGTATTGCTAAATAGATGGAAGAGAAGATGTTAACTTTTATCATAATACAAAATTCAGTCATTTTCCATTGTCCTAAATAAATCAACAAATATGCTGTTTACCTTTAAAGAAGCCTGGAATCTATCTTAATTTAGTCTCGAAACCCAGACATTCTTAGGTAGTAAATACAGATATTTAAATTCCATAACAACTGCCCAGTCTTTATAAACATTTATTTCTTTATAGATGTCTCATCCACAAAATGTATATTTGGTTAGAAAGAGGAATTTTGAGGGTTCGGCTGTATTTTAACAAATATTACAACATCAATGTTTCTTCAAGTAAGTGGCAGACTATAAAAATTATCTTTTATTTTCTAAGCTTTGCTTTGTGGCATAGGCTAAAAGAAAATAATGATATCAAAGGTCTTGTCCCTTGATTTACTTTTTATATAACATATTAAATAATACTAATATAACAATATATTAGATAGTATACTCCATCTCACTACAGTGTCCTCAAATAATTCTTAATTTAAAAAGATCTCCAAAATTCAAATTCAGAAAAAAAGATACCCTCATATTAAAGTCAAAATTACTTTGATATTAAAAAATGACTCTTACAAGCAATGTGTCAAAAGTATACCTCTTCCTGTGTTGTTTATCACTTTTAATTGTGTCATCTCCCCATCATGTTAGAAGGAACCTTTGGAGCCATCTTCAACTCTTCCCTTTACATTACTCCCCACATAGACTCTCATCTTGTTCTATTGCTATCATGTCTCTGTTATATATCTCTTTATTCTTCTTGCTACTAATCTAATCCAGGCCTGTAACATCTCTAATTTGGAATATTTAAAATTAGCCTAAGTGGTCTGTCTCTCATCTCTATCCTTTTTATTACATCCTATATACAAGCAGCCAGAGTAATCCCTGATGATTTTATTTTGCTTAAAATCTTTCAATAGCAATTCAATGCCTTAAAAACATTCCCAACCCAGTCTATCTGTCCTCACTAGAGCTCAAGTCACACAGGGTTATTTACAGCTCTCCCCTAAACAGACACTATTCTGTTTCCTTGCATTTGGCTCAGGAAGTTTTTTGGACACATAATGCATACCTTCCCCACATCCTCACTTTTGAATGTTGAAACTGAGTTTTAAATGTCCACAGAGGTTCAGCTGAAATGTCAGTTCTTCTGTAAAATCTTTCCCAGTCTATCCAGCCACAGCTAATTTATCTTACTTCCAGTAGTATTTATACAACTAATGTAGAACTTATTACATTCTTCCTCATACTTCTTTTGTGTACATGTTGGTCTCTCTTACAAGACTACAAGCTTGGTGAGGGTAGATATCATATATTGTCCATCTTTGTAGTTCCATAGTACCTAGAACAGTACCTTGCTCAGAGTTAAGGGTTCAATAAATGTGGAACTTACCTGAATAAACCTTTCAGCCTGATATAATAAAGAAGCAAGACTGTCAGGGTTTATAATAAATTCTATCTTTAACGATAGCTGTGTTTTTATATTTTCCTATGATTTACACTTTCAGAGATGCTTTAATCTTCATTGCTCACTTCCCTTGCACAGGCTGTGGCTTCTAATATATTCTTTAATTGCCTTATCCACCTAGTAAACAAATACTTCAACATACTAAGGGAATTCACTAATTCAAACATTTATTTTGATCTATGCCTAATCCACCACAGCTACTTAAGCGATGCAAAATGAGAAAAAATTAGCCCAGGCCTTCTAGGGACTACCAATCTAAGTAGAAAAGACAGTCTTGTAAGAAATGGAGTACAATGCAAGGCAAAATAAAGCAAGTGCTGTCACAGGTACCAGCAGTGTGATATGAACACAAAAAAGCAGCAGCAGTAATTCTAGGGGAATGGGGAAATTCCTGGGTGAATCCTTTGGGAAACAGAAGAAATCTGTAATGTGAAACTATAGAACCACGAGCATTTACTGAATTGCTTTGAAATTTTTCAACTTTCTTTCTGGAAAGTTTCCTTAGTCTTGAACTTAAAATGGGATATACAATGGCAAGAGACAGAATAACAACAATCAACTTTGACATTCTACTATTTGGCAGAATTTCTACTTTACCAGGCCCCATCACCCTCTCTTCCTACCTCTTTGGCCTATGACATAAGCTTACAAATGACATTAAGCACACTGTTTAGCCTCACTAACATCTCAAAGACTAAAAATGTTACTAATTTCTGGTCTAGTAGCCATCCAACCATGTGCTGGTTTCTATTCCACTGCATCATTAATAGGTCAGGTTGCCATGATAAATTTGGTATGCAAGACTCAGATATGTGAAATGAGAACTTATTGTGCTGGTTTTAAAGTCCTATAAAGAAACATGTAACATGGACATTGTACCAACCAACACTGCTATTAATTTTATAATAATTCACAGGCAGTATATGAATAAAACATTTGAAAGGTATTTTCCTATCAAATTTTGAATGCTATCTTGGAAACAGATTTCCAATGATGTATGCTTTGTTTCCAATAAGGAAACATTATAAAATGGGTCAAGAGCAAAAAAGAAGATATTCACAATGCCCTTGGTTCTAAAGTTTTCCTTACTCTTTACCTCAAAATTTTAAAAAAGGGAACGCAGCCACAAAACTTATATATAATTAAAAATACATTTAAAAATCTCCCTTGTTTTTCAAATAATCAGATCATCAAATCCCAGATGCAGTGAGAGAAAAAATCCAGACAATTTTATTATTTTTTTAAAAAACCCTTTGATTGTAAGAAAACTAAGTATGGTAAAATGGACGTTGGCTATGTTCAAATACATACACAATTTCTTCCTGAAATTCCTTTTTAAAATTTCAATTAGAAAAATTTCAGTCATTGATATATTTGTCTTGTATTCAAACAGATATTTCTTGTTTTATAAGTTGCCCCAAGGAACTTCAAATCGTAAAAATGTAAACTAAGGCAATAAATTTGATCTAAAGTACCTAGAAATTCAAAATTTGTTTCTTTAATTATAATTTCTAAGGATTGGACTAACTTCTTACTCCCGAAGTGATGTCTTCCTTTTGACTAGTTGTAAAGAAGAGCAGAGCTTTTATTTACAGTCCCATTATGGTGAAGTCTTCCCAAAGTCACCCAAAAGTCCTACAATATTCTCCCTTATCTTTGGGGGATATGTTCCAAGGTACCCAGTTGATACCTGAAACCACTAATAGTACCAAATACTATATATCCTATGTTTTTTTTTCCCTGTACATAGCTTTTCACTTAAAGGAAGCTCTTTACAGCATCTCTTTGGCATATGTGAAGTGCCAGCATCACTATTCTCATGCTTTGGGCCATTATTAAGTAAAATAAGGGTTGCCTGAACACAAGTACTGCCATACTGCAACAGTCAATCTAATTACCTAGATGTCTACTAAATGAGTAATGGGTAGGGAGCATGTACAGTGTGAATATACTGGACAAGGCATGAATCACATCTCAGGCAGGAAAAAGTGAGACTACATACAAGATTTCATCATGCTACTCAAAACAACACACAATTTAAAACTCATGATTTGTTTATTTCTGGGATTTTCCATTTAATATTTTCAGGCTGTGGTTGACCTCAAGTAGATAAAACCACAGAAAGCGAAAGTGCAGTTGATGGGGAGCGGGTTGGAGGCTACTACAGTACATTTCAAAAGGTTATGCCTAGTGAGAAACCTGAAGGCTGAACTAGCATTTCATGTAAACTTGCTGGTATTAAATGCAAATGTTGAACTGAAACAAAAAAAAAAAAATCAAAGTTTGGGGAGTGAGTGTCCCTGAGAAAATGATTGATTCTAATGGGGTCATAGCAATTCAGAATATCAAACTAGACAGAGAATAGTTGCGAAGAAAAAGAGCACATGAGGGAGACAGTGTGTTACAGGATTCCAAAAGCAAAGAGAATCCAGGAGAAGTTGAGTGATACTGAAATTAATGGGGTAGGGGAGGTGAGGAAGATTTTGGAATATTGAGTACCCAAGTGAAAAGTTATTCAATGGCTAGCTGGTTGTTTTCCTGTGAGCTATGACCAGAGTACACCAATTGAGTCAGTAGGCCATTTAGCTGTAAGAAACTTTCAAGGGGGAAGAGGGAGTGATGCTACTAGAGGAGAGCAGTACAGTAGTTGGGAACAGAGACATTGCAATCAGACAGAATCAGGTTCAGGTGCTGTCATGCATTAGCTGTTATTCAGCAAGGTACTTAACTTTTTTAAGCTCTGGTTTTCTCTAATTGTAACATAAGTGAAATACTCTTGACTTCACATAGTTGTTGAAAAGATTAAATGAGGTAACATATAAAATACCTGGACAGGTCCAGCACACACACAAAAAAAGAGAAGTTATTATTGTGATTAGGAAATATAACTAGTAGCTTGTTGGAGGTATGTTTGAGGAAGAAGGCAATTTAAGATAAGAATAAACTATATATAGTTTGCATTTTGCTTTGGGATTTTTCTAGTACCAATATTGTTATTCTTGTAGTTTGGTGTTCTTTATTTTATGGACATATGCCGAAAGTTTGACATAAGGCAGATGATCTGAGAGATTTTATATTGGAAAATGATTATGAGAGGGTGACTTGAAACTGTGTGCTTCTTAACAAAATAAATTTACATGCACTTATGGATCCCTTCTATTGCAGACATTGTAGTGACAGTCTAAGGCAACAGCAGAAGACCTGTGTTCTAATTCCAGTTCCAACTCTGTATAATAAATTTTTGAGGGGTAGTAAAAAATCTAGTACTGATTACAGCTCAGAATCAATCTATGGATTCTCTGGCCCAGCCAATTCCAGAAGAATAATGTAGGCAGTGAGAGATGTGACAGCAGCTTCAAAGGTTTCAACAAGGGGCCAGTTAAAATTGTTATGGAGGGGTGGATGGGAGTTGCTTGTAAAGCTGTATATCTTATGACTGTTAAACTTCTAAAGACTCAGAAATTACTCAGAGTGTAAGTAAAACCACTGCTGGTTACTGAGGTTTTCTATAAAGAATAAAGTGCTAAATACTAGTAATCTTTTACTTCTGGCACTTCAACTAAAGCTATGTGGTAACTGGGTTTGTGGTAGTGGATTTCGAGGTGTTTGAAAATGAAATGGCTACTTAACTGGTAGTCAGTGGAGATGTTCAGACAGACGTTAGATGACTATTTCTTGGGAAATTTTAAAAGAGATTAAATTTTAAAAGTATCTGATAGATGGATTTCTAAGGATCCCTTCCAGCTCTAAGGTTCCTTGATAAACATCAATTCACATGTGCTTCTTTAATCACATATAGTCTTGATAACAAGAGACCAACCTCATGTTAATTTGCTTTATAAAGTGTTCTGGATAAGGATCTCTATACACTGGCTCAGTCTAACTCCAACTGGCCTTAAACTATCCCTCTTACTACCAATCAACATTGGCAACTTCTACAAGGTTCAAATACATGGGCAGCAAGAAAAGGTGACAAACCTAAGCTAACAGAAGCAGACAGAGAAGAGAGAAGAAATGATTGTCAGGATCAAGTAAAGTTGCCACAAAGTGATAAGACTGGTTTCTGTTTATTGGCTTTGATGTGGCTTGGTAAACTACCACTGAGGTCAATTTCAAAAGGGAGAGACAAACATGTAAAGTTAATCACTACAATCCAGTGTGTTAGGTCTTATAATAGAGGCCTGAACAAAGTGCTCTGAGAACACAGAGACTGACCAATTTTGTTGGGGAACATCAAGGAAATGTCACAGAGGAAGTAATGAGCAAGCTGAGACTTGAAGGATGAATAGGAGTTGACTGGGTGGAAATGGAGAGAGGCGTGGTTGGCAGGGGAAAAAATGTTCAAAGCCAGAGACATGAAAAACTATATTTGAGAAGTAGTAAATAACTGTATATGGCTGGAGTGTGAGGTTAGGGCCTCATATTCTATGCTTCTTAAGAAAGATTGAAGTAGGAGTTGGGGTCGGGGGTGGAAAGACAGGGGACAACAGAGCATGATGGCATTGTAGAACATTAACTTTACTCTGGGTGAAATAGAGGTTTTGGAATGATTTTGCTTTTTATTCTAGGCAAGATGCATAGACATGAATGGGCTTCTTGTCTCAGGTATAAGGATTAACAATAAATGAGGGGAGTTTATCATGCCAATGGGAATGCCCATCCTGGATAATGGGGTTAAGTATGCTCTGAGCAATAATAAAAGCTACAAAGAGGAAGGTACAACAGCATGGGAGGGCACATATGCTTAGACAGTAGACACACACCTTAGTGATCTGATACATGTGACACAGGTGCCTCTCAATACACCATTGATGACAACTTTAAAATGCAGCCTTCAAAAACGTGTACTTTTAAAAAGAGCAATGACATTTTACAGCATGTATTTAGAAATTTGTGAACTTAACAATCATCTTTTCACCACTGAAGTACTTGAGAGTTGCTTCAGTTGAATTCCTCTATTAACTGAGATGACTCTCATTCCTAGCCATGACTCTTTATTAGAGGTAGAAACTCAAGAAAAGGGAACTAGTAAACAATTTCTCCTCTGAGGCAAGCAATCTACTAGACATCTCCCTTTTGTTCATAGCATTTTCAGGCCTGTTGAAATTCAACCTGTGTTCTCAGTTCTACTGCCACTCCAAAGAACTTCCCTCCCCCCATGGTGGCTCTTTTCAGAGGGTTTTTGAAAAGAAATTAACATTTTAAAATATTCTCACTTTTCTTTTGGATTCAAAGAAATTATTATTAGAATTATTAACTATTCATGAGATAGCTAAGTTTTGGGTACTCCAAATGTAGAATGTTTCATATGCTGAATTGATGCTGAAGCTTTGGGTATGGTACTGAATCATCCACACACTCTTGTCTGAGCCCCCTTATAATCAACTGCTTAGGATCTAGAGTGCAGTCTTGTGATATGGAGCAAAACAAAGCAAATTAGCCCAAATGGGGATTGAACCCATGACCTCATTAGCAGCGTAAGTCTAACTAGCAGTGTATTGCTTATTTACTACTCTCCACATGCAACACAGTTCCATGCATTTCTAGGCAAGCAAATCAATCCCCTTTAGCAAAGGAGCAAGAGAAGGTCATCTAAGAAGAATGGCTTAGGTTTAAAGCAGCCAGAAGAATGTAAAATGGATTCTCTACCTCCCATCCTTAGTGAAGTAACAACAGTTGGAACCTTTTAAATAAGCTTTGTGAAATATATAAAGCAGTCCTCAAAGTAGTCGGAAGTTGAGTTCTGGGCAATCCCTTTAACTAAAGCTTCTAAAGAATTCATTTAATAGCTTTTTCTAATCTCTTCTTTCACCACTAAAAAGTACACAAAGGTTGGCATTTCAATGTATAAATTTAAAAAATCAGGGTTAAAAATGTTATTAGACAGTAACATGATAATTTAATTTGAATGAAGCTGAAATTTGATATTTTTATTCACAGGACAATTTTGTGAGCTGAAGTAAAATTGTAAAAATTTTCTGAATATGAGACTAATTGCAAATCTATATTTTATGAATCTAATGTATTTCCATCATTTTTAAGTTTTAAACTACTGAAAATGCACAATTGATATTAACAATAATTACAGCTTTAGTCTTAATAGAATGTATTAGATACCATTTTCATCTTTAAAAATCCTTAGGAACTATATGAAGTTTTTAAAAAGTTGCCATTGTCCATGTCTATTTTTGTTTTAATTTTTATCAATAAATTTTATTTTGAGGGATATCATACCATTCGAGGCCCACATTAAGCCTCTGGGTGACAAAGCCTTTGCTTGTTCTCTGCAGATAATACATGCCCATGTCTATTTTAATTGTTATATTGTATGAGTCAATTTCTTTTAAGAAACAGCTCAGATAATGTAGCTCTTTAGGAAAAGTCTTTTATATTAAATGTTTGCTCTTTATTTAAAGAGATAATTTTTTAAAAATCTATAGGTTTGTAAGATAAATATATTTATAATAAAAGATAAAGGGCTAACAAGTGTTTTTAACCTTTAAGGAACACTAAATTGTTATCAACTATAAAAAGGAAATTCTTCCAAGGACTACTATTTTGAATATTCAAATTTGATGTAGTTTGAAGTTTGAGAGAAGGTCAAAGATCACCTAGAAGGGTGACTGTTCATTTGCCTCTTAAGGAAATCTTTTAAAAAGTATTTTCTCAGGCTCACAAAATAATAACTAAAAATGTAATATTAAATTGATACATGAAAACCTCAACATTAATTTACTCAAATTAGTAGCAACATTGTTCTCTGGAAGTGGTCAGAGCATATTATTTCTTTGGTATTCTAGACAGAAATAACCACTTGGACTATATGTTGGTGTAAACATCTTATTCTTCCAGAACACTAAAACACAAATCTGTTCTCCTACTCACTCAAGTTCTAATGACTCAAATACTTTAGACATTTAGACATACTTTTTTTTTTAATTTTGTAAAAGCTCAGACAAAAGTAAATATATTGTTATACACCTACACTATGATTTTAGACCACATGTAATAATGATTTCATACAATATTTGTATTTTAATTTGTCTTTACTACTTCAGTCTTTCATCTGAAAAAAATGAAAACTATCTCAAGCAATGATTCACAGGGAAGGATGTAGATATCAGTTTACTGCACTGAAACAAAATATGAATTCATTTCAATATGACAAGAGGAAAAGCAAAATATGAACTATTAACTTATGATTTTTAGCATTTGTCAAGCATCAGGGCTATAATTCAACTAGTTCAAGCTACTCTTTGGTGAAGTGTGTGTGTATGTGTGTGTGTATACATAATCTTTTAAAGTGTACTCTATTTCTGAGGTTTTCAATTTTTCCATAGCAAGTTCATTTTCCCCTTCAAAGGATGTGTTAGTAATCTCTCAAAATATTCGATATCATATGTGGTTACTTCGATTATAACAATTATACACATTCCTGTAACTTCGACATATTTTTGTCCATGTAGGATAAAAACAAACCAAAAAAGTGGTATTAAGTGTTTTATTTTTATTTAAAGTAAACTTGGGATGAACCAAATGGAATAATTTCATAAATTGCTTTAAATACAGTTCTGTTTTTGTTACAGGTGTAGTAGAGTATTTTGTTCATCCGATATCATTACCTCCTCTGCTTCTTTGGCAAAAACCACTTTCTATCTAGGACTATAATTGTTTATCTATTTTAATTATTTATTTACTATTATTACTTATAATTTCTTATCGCTTTTACTATATTCTAAATTCCTAAGACAAAATTTAGATAAGATTTGCAGTATGAATTGTTTAAACATGAGTAAAGGAGGAAATTGCAGCCTCCTAGGAGCAAAGGGGGGTAAAGATTTTAGACAGATGTAAGAATAGAGTCAATTTCTTGTAGTTAACCCTCTCTTCATGAAGCAAGAACCAAGAACTCTGACACTGCAAAAGCTCATTTTCAGCTTCTCTCACACCTTCACCTTTTTACAGATTTTTTTTCTGCTTTTCTAACAGAAGGCATTGTGCCTGTGGCTCTTAATCAAAGCAGGACGGGGATTCCAATTGGAGACTCTGAAGATATGAAAGATGTGACAAGGAATTGGATAGAATCCAATATGCTCGCTACACTTGATTCCTGTGGCAGTACGTGCTATATGAATTCAGATAATTATCTATAACTCAGAAGTTATTACCTATACTGGCAATGGTTCTTGCTCTTTAGTTTCTCCTTCCACATTCTGCTGGACATTTTTTGGTCATGTCTCTGAACATTAGTACAACCACAGGGTCATGAAGGGTGTATTAAACTAGTAGCTGAAATGAAGATTCCAGATTTCCAGATTATATTGAACTGTCCTATCCTATGGATAATTTTGAGTAAAGGGTAGGTAACAATCTATGTTCCAAGCTATAATATCTTAAATGCTTATAAAACCTGACAGTTTATACACTGAAACTAACAAAATAGGTGTAAGCAGTAGGTCTCAGGCCATCCTACCTTTTATAAAAAGGTAACAAAATATAGCCTGTAAATTAAGCTAATTAATTTTGCATAGCATATTTCATACATCTAATTTAGTTCCTCAAAAAGCATGTTTAGCTAGAAATCTTGCTACAGACACTTGCCAAACTTAGTCTGGCCTTAACATCTCCAGAATGAACTTCCATGACAATAGTGTACTCACAAATGACTCATGTACAGTTTTTCTTTTCATAAGAAAAATCAATCTGGGTGGTGCTGTTAGAATTAATATTAAATTGGGGAAGAGGGTTTCACAATGAGCCAAGTTTACATAAAATGATCAAGAGTAAGAATGATCACAGAATAGTCCACCAATGGGGGGGGGGACGACATAAATTATGCTGCTTACAATGATTTTAAACTCATACTGCTATATAAAAATGACATATTACAACACCAAAATATAAAAGCAAACCTGGCTTACAAGAAGTCTATAGAAATCCAGAAGTACCCAATCTAGCCAAGACTTTTGAAAGTAATAAAGGAGATCTGTTAGCTATTTCTAATATATCAAAAAGCCCAATAGTAAGTTCACACTTGTAACATGTAAACAATCAGTCTTTCCCTCCTTCCCTTCTTCCTCCCTAACCGCCACCCCCCCGTCCCAACACACACACACACACACACACACACACACACACACACACACACACACACACACACACACACACACACACACACACACACCTACCTCTTCACTCACACAGAACTCCAAAACAAAACATATCAACTTTAATGTGGTCACCCTGTTCTCTATAAAGGAATAAACTTCCATCACTAATTTCTCAGAATTAAGCAGTGCAACAAAGTAGCACAGTTCAAAATCAAGCTCCAGACACTACCCATACCTGCATAATTACTTAGCTGAAAAGAGGTCTAAGTACAACATAAACAGAAGAAAAGACAGCCATTTAATTGTGATGATAGACATTCCTCTTATGATATAAGAATACATTAATCACTTCTATATTCCAGAAAAAATTACTACGAACTTGAATTTTCATAAAGAAATAGATCTACGCTTAGGCAAAAATTTTAAGGAATCTTCTTTGAGATGTTTGTGTTCATCTATATTAGTTGTAATTCTCTTATCTATAAAAGTACATAAGCTAAGTACTAAAAGGGAAGAAATAGATTTATCTCTTTCTGGCATGTAAAAGCCATAAATGAGATAGTTTGATAAGTATTAGAAATTATTACTTTTCAAATGGGACAACGAATACTTTTACTTTGAAGATTTGACCACTAATAAATACAATTATTATTGGACTTTAATTTGTTGCCATGGATATCAATAATTCTGAGCTCTGCATACTGCTTCTTATTTGCTATAATCTTTCCTGCTTTTACCCAGAGTCTCTGAGACAAGGGAACAACAGAGTCTATTTAATAATTTCATATTATAATTCTCACAAAGTTTTCCTGCTATCTACACAAAAATTTTTATATTTGGGAGGAAATCCTCAGTCTATTTATAAGGTTTTATTTCATTCTAAAAGCAAAATTTCAACCAGTAGAACATACAAGTTGGTCATGACAGGTATTTGAATTTTAAAACAGTATGTTTATAAATAAAAACTTATACCAGGATAGGCATTTCATTTAAAAAGTACCTGGTCATTTTTTTAGATTTAGGTCTTAGAGATTAAGACCACAAACAAACTAGATCATTGTCTTCTATGAAATGATTAGCATTAAAAAGAAAAAGGTAGTCAAACCGATATCTGTATACCCATGATCACAGGAGCATTATTTGCAATAGCCAAAAGGTAGAAATCACTCAGGTGTCCACAAATGGAAGAATGGATTAACAAATTGTAGTAGATATATACAACAGAATATTATTGAGCCTTAAAAGGGAAGGAAATTCTAACACATGCTACATGGATGAATTTTGAAGATATTATACTAAATGAAATAAGCCAGTCCCAAAAAGACAAATACTGTATACTTCTACTTATATGAGGCACCTAGTAGAGTCATATGCAGAGAGACAGGAAGTAGAATGATGGTTGCCATGACTGGGGGAGAGGGAAATGGGGAGTTAGTGTTTAGTGCACAGTTTCAGTTGGGAAAGATGAAGAAGTTCTACAGGTGAATAGTAGTGATGATTGCACACCAAATGTGAAAAACAGATATTCCTTTTTTTAAAGACACCTATACCTGATGAGTCTTTAATTTCATTGTTTATTTTTTGTTTTGCATTCTTCTTCTCTTTCATCCTCAATCCCCTAAATTCATTTAATTCCATTTATAAATTTTGTGATGAGTTTTTAAGAATGGAAGACCAGACTCCAAGAATCACCAATTATGTCAAGAAAAACTGTCCATTTTTTGAAGTCTAGTCTATTATTTACTTGTAGCCAAAGAACACAATTTCGTATCATACAATAGTTTATTTTTGTAATAAGCATTATCCTTTTCTACAATATTAATCCAAGTCAATTTTCTTCTGATTAGACTATGCAACCCTGAGCTATATACTTTTTATGACCCCATCCATGGATTTTTCTGGAACTTAAAACAAAATTCTAGAATTTCAGTCTTAACTCCTAACTAGAATTGCTTTTCACCAATTGTAAAACCTGAGGCAAATGTTTTATTCATTCATTCATTCATTCATTCATATGTGATTTCTTTTTACAAAGTTAAATTCATTGGGGTGACACTGGTTAATAAAATTATGTAGGTTTCAAGAGTAAAATTCTATAATATATATCTGTATATTGCATAGTGTGTTCACCACCCACAGTCAAATCTTTAAAGAATTACTGATCCATGATTTATACAATTTATAGTAATCTGCTTTCAAGTTCATTGTTTTCATGATAAACCCACAAAACATAAACTTTCATAAATTGTTGTTCTGTTTTATCTTAAAAGTAGCAGTTAAGGGTCTGGACCTAACAGTCAGAAGCCTGGTTTGAATCCTAGTTCTATACTTAATATATGTGTGAGTGGGTAAATTATTTAAATTCTGTAAATCTGTTTCTTCATTTTAAAAATATGGATGTTAATACCTAAGATCTGTTGTGAGGACCATGCATATAAAGCTTCTCTTCAGTGTCTGACATGTATTAAGGTTCTTAATAAATGGTAAATATTATTAGTAGTAGTAGTAACAACAAGAGCAGGAGCAACATGCAGAAGTGATAAGTGCCCTGCTGGACTGAAAGCTGAAAGACATTATATTGCAGCTTTAAAAAATAACTCCATGATTTTGATCTTAAAATGAATCCAGAAAAAAAGAACAACTGTATATTGTTAAGACTTGGATTTTTTGTTCATCCCTTCTAAATAACTTCACCCATGTTATCATGTTAAGCAAAAGAAATTAAACAAAACAAAAATGAGAAGACTCAGTATATGTTTCTGAAAATATATTCTTTGGAACACTAAAGGCATAAGACACTGGGGTAGGACAAAAGGGTTCTGTACTCAAAAATTTTGAAGTCTGGGAAATGCTGCACTCTCTATCTCTCTTAGAGGTATACAACACTGTTAACATAAAAGGTTCTCACAAGTCCTGCAGTGAGCAGTGCTTTTTAAATTTGTTTAACTAGTGCTTCCAAAATTTATTTGGCCATAGAACCTTTTTTTTTTTTTTCAGGCAATACCAAGAAACCAGTGTTCCTCATAACAACTTATATTAGCAAATGTATAATAAATTGCCTTGATTAGCTGTTAAAAGTATAATTTATGTACCTGTCCCAAAGAGGTAATCACTGGAAAAACTTGCTTAAGTCCCAAAATGTGTCCATGGTATTTCATATCAAAAAAAAAAAAAATCCTAATATGCCTGGACTAGCATTTACACTATCTTTAGCAAGTTGTAGTTGTTCCCAGAATGTGTGTTTCAATCCCTTTACTGCCTATATGTTATTTAATCAAGTCCAAACAACAAATTTCTAAATCCTGTGAAAATCTAAGAATGAATGTGGCTCTCCAAGCCTTTGCTTTTCTTTCTGGGCTTCATTATAAGCTAAGAAAAACCTGTACCTGTGGAGCTACACCTTCAAATAAAAGAATACTAAATTCAGTTACCAGCATTTTATTAATTGGTGCTATGAACTGCATTTATGCAATTCTATAGTAAAATAATGAACATTCTACTAACATTAATCCCAAAGCAAAGCAGTGATTATTACTTTATTTCCCTAATATTCCTATTAAATATACAGAACAAAATAGGTACTGTAATTACTACTTTATCTACTGGAGGTTAAGCAAGTTGCCCCAAGCACTAGGAGTCAGCAGAGACCAAGTTGTTGAACAGCCACTGTGCACATTACAACTATAGAAACTATATCAGATAATCACCCTGAAACATGAACAAAAACAGGAAATTCCTTTACTAATAGCTTATCATTTAAGGAATTTTCTTCTTTTGAAATAACTTTGGAACGCAATTCACTAGAAATCTAAATTTGAACCAAAAAAAAAAAAAAATCCGATGGTATGCTAGATAGCTTTTTGAGTTCAGAAATTAAGAACCAAGTCTTAAAAACTATAATCAGGCACTCATTACTTTGTCCTTGTGTTAGATGAAAAAAAAATATGTAAGCTACAACTAATTCTGGGTAAAGTGCAAATGTGAATGATGTAGCATCACTTTCTTCCTAGGTTCTCCCTTTGATTTCGAAAGCACATAATAGTGTAACAAAATGTGCAAGATGAAATGGACATCAACAATTTTTAGAAAGTCTAACAGAGAAGACACAATATTATTATGGAAATAATATATTTTGGTAACCCATGGACATTTGGTCATTGATTTTCAAGTTATACAAAATAAGCTGGCCATTGAAAGAAAAGAAAAACGTTTTAAAACACCTGTGGCAGACATACATGTAATCATAGTATTTTATATAATGATAATATATATCAATAACATTTTATCAGAGATAAGGCAAATAGTCAAATAATCTGATATGAAAGGAGTCATGAATATTAATAATTCAGTAAAGGAAAAGGAGTTAGATAATAAGGTTCAAGTTTCATAAGTTTTTTTTTTTAATGTAGAAGCAGAGGCAACAAAAATTGGTCTTCACCTGGTAAGTGTGTACTCCCTGAGTCCTGAATGCAAATTCATGGCAGAAAAAGTACCTATGCATCCACGCAGTCTTTTGTCTCGACCAATCTTCCATGTTACAAACAGTGGGCTGCAATGGAAGATAAAAATAGGGTAAATCAATCAATTCAACTCAAGCAAGTATGTACTGAGGATTTACTATATGCAAGGTTTGGTGCCTGAGATATAGACCAAATGACAAGCCCTCAAAAGGCTGAGTCTAGTCTAATGGGATTGCAGTTAACAATAATCATAGTTACATTGTATTGAGCATATCCTATATGTTAGGCAGTATAATAAATGTTTTAAACAAATTATGCTGATCCTTATCAACAAACTCTAGGAGGCTGGTGTTATTACTAACATTCCTATTTTTTACAGATGAGCCAGTCCCACAATTAATACATAATGAAGTAGGAACTCAAACCTGGGCAATCTTGACTACAAAGCTTTAACCATCATGGCTGACTGCCTGCTTCCTTATTTAAACCTCAAGTTACTAATTGATTCATAAGTCTAATTCAGAAAACCAAGAGCGAAATCACTAATTTCAATAAATGTTAAATATATTGGGGCAAAGTACCATGAAAGGTGTTATGGGAAATATAAAGTTGCCTGAAAAACAGGCATTGCTCTCTAGGAGCTGGTACAGAAGGCAGGCATGCTCACAGCCAACTACAATAAGAAAAAAGGAAATAAGTGCTATAAACTTTTCCCAAAATGCCATAATTAAGTTACTGGAATAGAAGAAAATTGTATCAAGTTTGATCATCTTCAACTTGGCCTAGAAAACTGTTAGCATTCCAAAAGGTGAAGGACAACAGTTAACATTAACAAAGTAATACTTTGAACCCAGAAAATTCATTTTAACTTTTAGATAAAATTATTGCCAATAAATATAATCTCTCAAGCATAAACTATCAAAGTATCAATTATAATACAATGACATCAAGAACATAATGTAGTTTTAAATGAAGTTTTAATACAATTGATGCTTGCATTCTGAAGCAAACCACCAACAGCTTCAATTATTAGCTACGACTAAAAGCAATTATTTTCATCCATTAGAAGCAACTTTATATGTCAGTTTTTATGAAAGAATTTACCCATTTAAGGACATTTTTCAAAAGATAAACACCCTACAGTTGGGGATGGCTCATGTTATTATGAGTATTCATTCAAAGTATTATTGGTATAATATAAAACATTTTAGCTTTTAAAAATTTAAATCTTAGGGGGACATACTGTATGTCATATATTTCTTATAATATGCTGTTGAACTGGAGAACACATTCATTCTTTAAAGTACCCACTAGTCAGTCATCAGGGGTTGGGTGAAAAGATATCCTGTTCAAGCACTTCAATCGCCCACCTTAAACATTTAAATTGTGCTGAGTTATGACAAGTAGCCACAGTGGGAGACAGGTTCCCAAATAAATAACATATACAAACCAGGGAGCAGTACTAAGAATTACTTTCTTCCTGGAGCCAAATGCCCAGAAGCATTGAAAAAGATGACTAAAGTATAAGGCCAAGCTGTTGTTTATGTTAGTATTCAAGTGCTAAATGATCTATATGAAAGGTACTAAAGCAAAAAGCAAAATGTAAATACCAGTTTTTCCATTTTCCACATCATGTGTACTAAATACCTTAGAACTTGAAACAAGATTCTAATGCTCCAGTTGGATATTTTCTCTAACCACTCTTAGCTAATAGTAGATCAGAAAGACAAGAATTAGATGAAATTACTTTCTCACTTTTTCCATTACCTATACAAATACTAATATCCCAAAATTCACACATTATCTTTAAAGATGAATTTCACCTCTTCATTTTTCATTTTCTAATTTGGTGAAGTCAATGTAAGCAACCATTATATGAACAGTAGGATATCAATTCTTTGCCATACAACGTCTATATAAAATATCTCTAAGACATATCCTTTGGCAGACTCAGAACAAAATGAATCACACTGTAACATATATAACATGTCTTCAAAATACCATGATGGCTTCTCGATAACACAAAACTAAGTGGTATATTCTCTTTCTCAGTGACTTGAGTGAAAAATCTAAAAGTCTGAGTATATTCATCTCCTATCAAAAACAGAAGAAATTAAAGTCATTTAAAAATACCTTCAATTCTCTATATGTATATACACACATATACATCATTCTTACTATAATCCTCTCTATTAAAGCAAAGGGTAAATGAAAAAGAACACAAATTAAACACTATATTATGAAATACATTGGAGGACATTCATACACATCATGGGGGAAATTATATACTATTTCTTATAACACAATGCTAACAGTGATGAAGGCATAATATATTAATGAAGCAAGGTTCTAGAGGATTAGCTGCATGTTACAAGGCAGCCTGTAAGCAAAGGCATTTCATAATAAGAGCATGGAGATATAAAAGTGCACAGCACTATGGTCTCTTCTAGATTGAACAGTCTTTGAATTTTAGGCACTGTTGAATAACTGTTCTCAAGAGCTCTCATAAAAGGTAAGGCAAATGCAGAATTTTCTGCATTCTCCTTGTTCCCTACCAACATCCACTTTGGGGGTTGCTATTGTGGGGAAGTATCTGTATCAAAGATGGGAGAAATTGCTACTTGACAACCCCACTGTGTTTAGGATAGATGCCTAAAGATAGAAGAAATAAGACTTTCAATAGACAGAATAAAACTACTCCTTCAAAATCTGGGACTCTAATTTCTCATTTACAAATGCTCATCCAATGTCTTTTATAAAGAATAAATATATGGAATTTAAAAAATACCTATAAGCAACATTTAATGAGGAAAAGAACTTGTAAAGTTAAGAATTTTAAAGTATACAGAAACAGAATAACATAACTGACCACAAGAGATTGTTATCTTGTGTGTGATAACTACTTTGTATGGGGCAATGACTATGGGGGCATTCGATAAATATTATCTAAAAATAGCAACAAAGGCTTTCTTTTCCTAACACACAGAAGGAAGAAATAGGCAATTTCATTCTTAAATGTATCATTTAAACATGTATGAGTTCCCAAAAGGACATAAGACATCAACATGACCACAGACAGAACATAGTAGAAAAGGATTTGAGCCTGTTGAGAAGAGTTGCTCAATGGCAAGGATATAAGGAAAACAGTTCATAGTAAGGTAGAGATTAAATATTTTTGGAAAATACTTTTACCATACGGTTTAAGGCCACCTACATACATTGAAAAAATTACAAACTAGAAAGGAGCTCAAAATGAAATGAAATATTAATGGAAATGTTTATCTGAGGGTGAGCAGACATAGCTTTTTAAGGAATTTTCCTACTTCAGAATACTTGTACCACTATTTTCTGAGAAACCTTTGAGAAAAGCAAACTCTCTCCATTTTTCCAAGTCTGTAGAGAAGAACAGGGAGTAACCACCTATTCTAAGTGAATCCTCCCTGCCAGCTTACAGCCAATATCAGGCCAATAGTAGTAGTTCTCAGGGAAATAAAGTTGAATGGAATCAGCAACAGCATAGAAAAGCAATATAAATCTGAGCAAGATTTTCCCCAGTCCAAGTTGCATGCCACTTCCTTTGCTCCCCTTTGAGACTATCCCATTGATGCAGACCAGAACAGGTTAGAAATATGCATGTGGGAGAGGGGTACAACAATGAAACAGGTGTATTTACTTAATGATATTTAACATAAATCCCATCTCCCCTACCATCCTAAGGCAAAAACAGAGGTTAAAAAAAAAATACAGCCTTAGATATTTGCAAGCTGCCACTCCAGCAATTTGCTCATTAGATTCTTCAGAATGAGGTTTGCAGATGGTCACAATAACTATATACTGTCAATCCCCACCAATATGATTACTACAACAGTGGTATTCAACAAGGTTATTAATATTGTAGGTAGATACCATTAAAGAGAGAAGCTCTCTAGTTTGGTTCTTTTCTTCTGCCTTCAAATAATAATTTCTTCTCAGCTATGCTCAGGTTCTTCTGCTACTTGTCTCAAAAATAATCCAAATAAATTACTCATAACATCCAACTCAATACCATATTTTCCCAGGATCTAGGAGCTCAGAGAAAAACAGAAATTGTGGGGTCTTCTTTCCACCATCAGGTTAAAACCTTTCACTTCCTATTTCAACACAAAGAAGTTATACATCTAATTTAAAAATCATATAAAATATAGATTCAATTTTTAAAAATGTACTTAATATGGTTAAATTCTGTATTAATCTTCTTGAGATGCCATAACAAAATATCACAGACTATGTGGCTTAAACAACAGAAATTAATTTTCTCACAGTTTTCAGGCTGCAAAGTCTTAGATCAAGGTTCCAGCAGTCTTGTTTCTAGTGAGAACTGTCTTCATGGCTTGTATATGGCTGCTTTGCCCTCACATGGCCTTTCCTCTGAGCATTCAGAAAGCGAACAAGTGAGCATGCCCATGAGCTCTCTAGTGTCTCTTCTTATAGGACACTATCAGATCAGGGCCCATCCTTATGACCTTATTTAACCTTAAATACCTCATCATGGGCCCTGTCTTCAAATACAGTCAACTTTAGGGATTAGTGTTTCAACACAGGAATTGTGTGGGGTCACAATTCAGTCCATAGCAAATCCCTAACAAAAACATTAGCGCACAGTTTAATAATGTATCTGTTATTAGTTGAAAGAACTTTAAAGAGGTTATCTACTTCCTGTTCATTTTACAGGTGTAAAACAAAAGAAATCCAGGGAGACGAAGTGCAGTCACCAACTGGCTAGTGTTAGAATCTGTCAGGTGCTCCAGATTTTCTTACTACTGATTTAATTGTTTTTCCCCAGTACAGAGGGGAAAAAAAAGTTTTATAGCCAAACCATATGTTTCTAAAATACCAGAAAATAGGAAAATCTCATAATACTACATAGTACTACACAAGTAAGCATAATCTTCCTCCTCTGAGAGAGATTTGCGGAGAAGATACCAGGACAAACTGGAAATGCTGGATCAGCCAGAATCACTAGACCCAATTTATAAGCTTCTACACTATTCCCATTAGAAGCTCATAGCAAAACGTACCATTTTATCTACATGATGGCCTTCCAACACACTTTCTGATTCTCCCTCAATCTTCATTTTTCTCCTATTTTCTAGCCAGCCTTCATCAAACTCAGGTGTTCTAGCTAATATCTAGAAATTTCCGCTAAATCCATTTACCATCTAACTGTTTAAGTAATTCATATTACTTATTGAGGCTTTTTAATGAATTTAATGAATCATTAATGAATAAATGAGGCTTAACTCTTCCAGATAACTTGAAATTGATAAGAAGCCCTGAAAGGAAAAATAGGAAGGAGTAAATGGCGTGACAGGAAAGTAAGGTTCTGATGCATTTTACACTTTCAAACCCACACCTATCCTTTGCTGCAGATAAGGAAAATACACTAAATCACCATTAAAGCCTTATACCACACTTTTCCCTCCAACCTTTGCATATGGCCTGTATCTCATGGGGCTCAGAAAAGTAAGACACACTGCTTAAACAAATTGCATGGGTTAGTACAGAAGACCACAAATATCTGAGAGTGAAAATCAAGAAATACCAATCTTTCAGTATTTTCTCTACCTGGTGCTCCCAGAAATTCTAACATAGCAACATTATATTATTTCCACCATTTTTATAATGCTAATTTAACTGGCAAATGCAAGAGTAAGAAAGGAAGTCTATAGTCAGAAAAGATGAAAGTGTTTCTGTCTTGTAAATCAAGGGTAATCACCACCAACATGCAACCAGCCAAATCATAAGAATACTTTAAGGGATTAGCTTGATTCTGCCAATTTTTGAACTGAAAGAACCATTTCTTCCTATTAGGAAGATGAAATCAACAGTTTCAGTAAACTTTTTTTAAAAAATCAGGTTCAGACTTGATACACTGAGATAGTGTCTTATTTTCTTTTTATAGACCAAAATTAGATGAGAAAGACTACCTGCACTGGAAACAAATAACGTATTTGCACATATTTTCTCTTAGTTTACACTGCAGTGGGTATTAAATTTTATATATGGTAGCACTGTAAGGATGAAATAGCTTTTTTTTCCTGATAACAAGAACAAACCTCAAATCTTTATCATCTGAAAATGTAACTGATAAAATAAACATTAAATGGCAAGTTGCTATAAATTTCCAAACTGAAATAATTTATATTTGGAGTTCTTATTCTGAACCCATTTGTTCAAAAAACTGTAAGGTTTGAGATTCAGCCTTTACTATGAAAAGATTTAATTATTTTAATGTAAGACAGACCTGGCAAAAACAGATGACCTACTGCTAAAGTCTTAAGATTTCTAAACTCAAATAATCAAAACTAAGAGACTAGGATAACTACTAGATTCAGGAGTTTTAGAATGACTGTTTTTGATACAGTCAACTCATTTTTTATGATTAAAAACTTTTATGGAAGAGCATTTTGGGACTTCCATTTGACAATTTGGACACCAGATGGTCAGGGGAATTCATAACACTTCAAACAAAACAATGATGACAACTAAGGGTTTTTCTGTTTTGCTTTGGTTTGGTCTTTATTCCTGTATCTTGCCTCCCCAGCTAATGACCTATCTTCTACCATCTTGTGCTACCCTGAGAACCCACACAATGACCAGAAAGAGTAGATAGAAAATAAATATGCTGATTGATTTGAACACTAACATAAAAACATAGGAAGTTATCCAGATTCTTCCTTCTAGATTTTTATCTTGTTTCCCATTCCAAGGAGATCCAATGAAATCTGCCAGATTAATAAATAAGACCTGTAAAAATATATTTTATGTTTTTCACGTTTTCTGGGTTTAGAAAAATAACTCTTTTGATTTTAACGTCCTGTATTAGTTTACTTATTCCTTTGAGAAAGCTGATTGATAGACTCAGCTTTGTAGCAGAAACATAGCAAGCCCTTCTTATTTTAAGGGGAAGAAGAAAGGCAAGATCTACGGATAAAGTACTCAACTAAGACTATTATTTTATACTAGAGCTGTTTATGCTGCCTTTGCTTCCCTCCACTCTTTCATCTTGCAGAAAACAGTTCAACCTCTCAGGAACATCCAAGAGGTTGAGGTTTTGTTCATTTGTTTGAAAATGGAATTGACATCCTCACCTCCAAAGAGCTTCTTTTTAAAAATCAACTTTATAAGATCAAAAATATAAATACTAAAATGGCAATAACTACATATTTATCAATAATTACTTTAAATGAAAATGTATTAAATGCTTCAATCAAAAGACATAGGGTGGATGAATAGAGAATAAAACAAGACCCATACATATATTGCCTACAAGAGATCCACTTTAGATTGAAGGATACACAAATTCCGAAAGTAAAGGCATGGAAAAAGATATCTTATGAAAATGGAATCAAACAAAAAGCTAGGGTAGCAATACTCATACCAGACAAAAGAGACTTAAAAACAAAGGCTGTAACAAGAGACAGAGAAGGACATTTCATATACAATAACCAAGATATGGAGGCAACCTGTGTCCACTGACAGGCAATTGGATAAAAAGATGTGGCACATATACACAATGGAATATTGCTTGGCAATAAATAAGAATTAAATCTTGTCATTTGCAACAACATGGATAGACCTAGAGGGTACTATGCTAAGAGAAATAAAAGTCAGAGAAAGACAAATACCATATAATTTCACTTATATGTGGAATCTAAACAAACAAACAAAAACAGAAACAAACTCATATAGAGAACTGATGGGAGGGTGGTTATACAGGACTGAGTGAAAAAGGTGAAGGGATTAAGAAATACAAATTGACCATAACAAAACAGTCACAGGAATGTAAAGTACAGCATTGGGAACATAGTCAATAATATTGTAATACCTATATAAATGGTGCAAGGTGGGTACTAGACTTATTGGGGGGACCACTCTGTAAGAGATATAAATGTCTTAACTACTATGCTGTACACCGGAAACTAATACAATATTGAACATCACTGTAATTGGAAAAAAATTAATTAGAAAATCAACTTTATTAAAGTATAATTTATATACAATGAAAGCACCCATTTTAAGTGTAAAATTCAATTTTGATGAATATATGCAAACAAGTTTTCATTCCTTCTTGGTAACTACCTACAAGGAGAATTGCTGAGCCATGAGTAGATGTATATTTAACTTTATAAGAAACTGCCAAACTATTTTCCAATTGCCTATTTTCCAGAATTGTGTACAAGCTGTCCACATCCTCATCAATACCTGGTATAGTCTGTTTTTTAAAATCAAGTTAATGTGTAGAGATAGATAGCTCATTGTGGTTTTAATTTGCAGCTCTCTGATAACTAAGGATGTTGAGCTCTCTTCAAGTATTTAATATTCATTTACAGCATATCTTCTTTTGAGAAGTGCTTGTTCAACTCAATAATTCATCTTAAATTGGATTGTCTTTTTATTGAGTTGTATGTATTTTAAAAATTATATTCTGAATACCAATCTTTATCACATTCATGTATTGCAAATATTTTCCTAGTCTGTGGTGTGAATTTTAGTTTTCTTAATAGTACCTTTTGAAGAGCATGTGTTTTAAATTTTGCTGAAGTTGAATTTTATCAATTTTTCTTTTCTGGCTCATGTTTTTGTGTCCAATAGAAGAAATCTATATCCAAAGGTCATGATCTTCACTTGTTCTCTTCTAGAAGATTTAAAATTTAGCTTTTACATTTAGGTTTACAATACATTATAAGTTGCTTTTTGAGTACTGTGAGGTAAAGGTGAAGGTTCACCTTATATCTGTCAGTTTTTGGTATTACAATGATGCCAGCCAGGCTCATAGAATGAGTTGGGAAGAATTTTATACTCTCTTTTCTACAAGTTTGGTTTATATGTTTCTTATCTACTTTATAGAATTCACCTTTGAAATCATTGGAGCTTAGATTTTAATTATCATTTTAAATCACAAATATAATCTCTTTAATAGAGATGAGATTTTCTACTTCTTTATGAATGTTTTGGTAATTTGTGTCTTTCAAGGAATTCTTCCATTTCCTCTAAGTTGTAGAATTTGTTGGCATAAAGTTATTCACAATATTCCCTTATTATCCTTTTCATATCTATAGGATCTCTAGTGATATCCTTCATTCATTCCTGATAGCGGCAACTTGTGTTAATTTGTATTTTTATCTTTTTTATCTTTATCAGTCTAGTTATAGGTTTATCAATTTTTATTGATCTTTTCAAAGAGCTGGCTTTTGATTTGATTTTTCTCTTATTTTCTAATTTATTGATTTCTATACATTTAATATTTTATTCTTCTTAGAGTTTAATTTCCTCTCCATTTTCTTACTTCGTAAAGTGGCATCTTACTGATGTTAGATCTTCCTTATTTTAAAGCTATACATTCCCTTCTAAGCACTGTTAGTTGCATCCCACAAATTTCAATGTTGTGTTTTCATTATCATTCAGTTAAAATTTTTTCTAATTTCCCTTACAATTTCTTCTTTGACTCATGATTTAGAGGTATACTATATAATTTCCTAATATTGGAGAATTTTCCAGATATATTTTATTTCTAATTTAATTCCATTTTGGTCAGAGAATATACTTTGTATTATTTCAAGTTTTTTGAATGTACTGGGACTTGTGCTAAGGCCCAGAATACGGTCTTAGTGAATATACCCTGTGAATTTGAAAAGAAAATGTATTCTGGTAATATTAAGTCCAGTGCTTTACAAATGTCAATTAGGTATAACTGATTCACAGTGTTGGTCAGGTTTTCTGTCTCCTCACTGATTTTTTGTTTACTTGTTTTACCAATTACTGAGTTGAGAGTATTGAAATATCCAACCCAATTTTGGTTTTGTCTGATTATCCTTTCAGTTATATCTTTCTTTTTTACATGTATTTTGAGGCTCTATTAGGAGCATACATTTAGGATTGTTGTCTTCTTGATGAACTACTTTACCATTATGAAATTTTCCCCTTATCTCCAGTAATACTATTTGTCCTGAAGTCTAATGTGTCTAACATAATCACTCCAGCTTTCTTATGATTAGTGTTTGCATGATATGCCTTTTTCCATCTTTTTATTTTTAACCTATCAGTGTCTTTATTCTTAAAGTTGTGTCTTGCATTTTTATGCAGCCTTTTAATTAGAGTATTTAGACTTCTTTTTAATGTCATTTTGATATGGCTATATTTGTCTATAAAGTTTACACTTGATATTTGTTTTGTCTATATTTCTAACCTGTTATTTGTTCTTTTTTAATGATTCTTGTGGATTAAACGAGTGTATTTAATATTTTTTTCTGCCATTATGAGCTTATCAGTTGAGCCCTTTTTGTTTGCTCCAGGTTATTTATACACACACACACACACACACACACACACACACACATATGTAAATTACACATATATATGTATAATGTGTGTGTGTGTGTATGATGAATCTTTAACTTAATACAAACTAACTGCAAGTAATATTACATCATTATACATATAACATAAGGACCTTTGCAGCACAATTCCATTTCACTCCTTCCATCCCTTGAGGCTATGGTCATACCTCATATAAATTCCATGATAATTAATTTTGCTTTTAACAGTAACTAAATTTTTAAAGAAAAAAATTTATTATTATTATTATTATTTATGCCTACAGCACCTGGTCTTCCTAGGTGGTCTCCCATTCAAGTATTAACCAGGCCTGACCCTGCTTAGCTTCCAAGATCAGACACTGGGATTGTTCAGGGTGGCATGGCTGTAGACCATGGACAGTGGCTCCACTGGGGTGCAAACCCAGGACCTTCTGCATGTAAAGCAGACATGCTAACCACTATGCTATAGAACCACATCCTAAATAAATTTTAAAATGAGAAAAAGCTATATTTATTCCATACTTACCACACTTATCTGGCACTCATTACTTTGTAGAGATCCAGTTTCCATCTGGTATCATTTTCCTTCAGCCCGAAGAACTTACTTTAATACTCTTGTAGTTCAGATCAGCTGGGCTAGTGACAATTGTTTTAGTTTGTTTGAAAAAAATGTAATTCACTTTCATTGGAGATAGCATTTGATATTGACAATATATATATTTTTTCTTTCAGCACTTTAAAGATATCATTCCATTTTCTTCTCACGTGCATTGTTGCACTGTTTCTGCTGAGACATACGACTTCTCTTTGTTCTTTCATATGAATGTATCATTTCCCCTCTAGCTTCTTTTTTAATGCTCCCTCTACCACTGGTTTTCAGCAACTTGATTATAATAGTCATAGTGTGGTTTTCTTTGTGGTTATCCCACTTAGGGTTCATGGAGCTCCTATGGGTTTACAGGTTTCATCATAATTGGAAACTTTCAGCCATTATTTCTTCAACTAATTTTTTTCTGCCCGTTCCTCTTTCTCCTTTCCTTCTGGGACTCCAATTACATGTATTGTCCCACAGTTGATATTGTCCCACACAGTTCACTGAAGCTTTTTTTTTTTTTCATTCTGTTTCAAATTGGATAATTTCTATTGTTATGTCTTCAAATTCACTGATCTTTTCTTCTTCAATCTAATCTGCTATTAAAATTGTCCAGTGAATTTCTCATTTCAAATTCTATACTTTTGAGCTCCGGAAATTCTAATTGGTTCTTAATATAGCTTCAATTTCTTTCCTCATTATATTCATTTTTTTTCTTTTTTTTTTTTTGCTGTTTTAAAGTCTTTTTCTGACAATTCTATAACCTTTATTTCTGGTTCCATTTCTATTGATTCACTTCTTCTAGGTTATGAATCACATTTTAGTGCCTCTTGGAATATCTAGTAATTTTTGGATATAAGATACTACAATCATTATATTATGGAGCATTTTTATTTTAATGTCTTCCTTCTTAGTATGTTGAAGTTTCTTTTGTCATGAATCTAAATTATTTGAGGATAATTATTTTTCAAGGCTATTTTTAAGTTTTGTTCTTTTGGGTTCCAGGTGCCCTTTACTCTAGGGCTATATTAGCCCTATTATTCAGGTGTGACCCTTCTGGGGTCTCTATTGAATGCCCTAGATGTTTAACACATGCACAAATTCATATTCAGCTATAAATAAAGGGACATTTATGCAGATTTCTGGAACTATTTCTCTGAATATATCCCCGTAGTACTTGCTCTACAAATTTCTGCTGCCTAGGCCTCTCTGAGCTACTACCTCTGTCTCATCAGTTCAACAAGACTGCAGGCTCTGCTTAGGTTCCCTCTCACAATGCTATGGTCCAAAACTGCCTGCAAGCAAAAAGCCAGGGTGACTGTAGGGCTCCCTTCATTTTTTTTTTCCTTAGGGATCACAGTCCTGTGTTATCTGTTGCCCAATGTCTGAAGACAGTTGCTTCATATATGCTGTCCAGTTCCTAGTTGTTTACAGAGTACATGAGGCAGAAGGAAACAAGTGTCATACCAGTTAATCTCACATGGACCAAAGTGGAAGTATCTAAGCCTTTCGACACTGAGTTATTTTAAGGATCAAACTCTGGAGGTTTCATATATTAAAAGTGGAAAAACCTACCATAAATAAAAGACTACAGCAAGCAGGAAAATGGCTCTGGAAGCAGAAAGCAAAATTCTTCAAATTTGACAGGTAGTGAACTCTCAGAATATGAATTGACTCAACCAATTTCAGGGGCAACGTACTGCTCAGAACCAAAAGGTTAGAGGTTTCAGTCTTAAAATATATATATAAAATCAAGAACTCTAAAATCCAAAGTAATGAAATGAAAAAAATCAAAGCACTCATGTAGAAACTGAACTTGACAAAAGTGTCAGTTACCAATCACACTGATATTTTTTTCTATAAGTCCATGCCCAAAATAGCTCACTCCTCTTATTCTTCCTCCATACAGATTTTTTTTAAGAAAAATGCAATCTGAACAACCTTATTTACAACTAAAAATATCTTGAATTTATTAATAATCATGAATGATGTCTGATGTATGTGTCTTTTGTTACTGCTGTTTTTAAAGGGCTATTTTTTCAGTTATGATGATTTAAACACTCTTATGGCACAGTGATTTACCTCACTACTGTTCTAGGTAACAGTTTATCATAGTCTTAATAGCGTAGATCTTGTAATAACAGTGTCATGTCTATAGAAAGGCAGTCATTTAAGGACTGGAATGCTGCACTAACTAAACCAGATATGTGACTCTTTTATGATAGAATTGAAAAAAAAAAATACTGCGATATGTTCCATTAGATTATTGCATTAAAAATTATTTTAAAAACTTCCCAGTAACACATTAGGCAACATCATGATAGTTTAATGATCAGAAAGTAAATTGAGTCAGTTTTTAATATGGGAGGAAAAGAAAATGAGGGTAGCAGTAAGCAAGTCAGTGCAGAGCCTATGAGGGAAAAAAGAAGCAAAATACATGAATGACATTGAGGAAGTAAGGTAGTAAAATAAGTAGGATAACTGCTTACCTTCTTGCTTTACACTTCTCTTTACATGGTACTATATAATTGCCTACTTCAAAGTCTATAATGAAGTAGAAGCTAAATAAAATGACTAAACTCCCTGGGAAGATAAGAAAGAACACAGCAGCCCTACCAGCAAGCATCAGTCCAACAACTTCCTCTGTATATTTAAATGCTGGGTTAAAACAGCCTCCAGCTGAACTGCCAGGTACATGGCAGACTACAAGTTAACCCAAGGTAGTGTGCAGGGTTTGGAAATAACAGGGACCTATCTACTCAGCTTCATTATATCAATAATAAAAAAAGCAAGATTTGCCACCTGAGCTACTGAATATGCTTATCCCTGAAAGCTAATTTTTCCCCTAGATTCCTCCTAGTCCTCTTCTTTAAAATCAGCAAGAACACCCGAAACCTTTGCTCTCTAGATAAATCCCACAGATAAAAAATATTTTAAACTAGAACTGTCTCTCCACTTCAGATCTGAAATGCACATATGGAACTTCATACTCAGTCCAGAGCTTCTATATAGTTTTAAAACCAAGGACCATGGGAAATGTAATTTCCCACCAGGCCTACTTTTCCCACCCCTTCTTGGCATTAAAAGCTAAACAAATTTGCATTCAAAGATGCAGATCTTGGGACTCTACAGGCCTCAACTAAATATTGCTAGACTGATGAAAAAATCTTTTTATTTGAAGAGTCTTTCAGTGACCAGCTTCATGCTTTCAAACTTGCCCAGAATCTTTCCTCATTCTGCAAATGTAAACTACCACAAAAGTACCTCTTCTTCAAAAAAATGAAGCAGAGCAATGGCAAAATTATTGTAATTAGCAATAAAGAACAGTTAATCAATTAAATCCAAATTGTTTTATATAGGAACACATTTCTCGTTTTGTAATGTAAGACAGGAAAATTGCCAAATGACTGTTTTACTTAACTAGTTCTCATATGGACTACAAATTACATAATATATGTAAGTGTCTAGCCCAATGCATGATTCACTAAATGGTAGCTCTCTTTTCACCTCAAATCTGTCTTGGAAGATCAGTTTGAATTAGAGAAATCTGGGTATAAGGCGAAAGATTTATGTGACCTGCTACGGCCATGCCACCCTGAATGTGCCCAATCTCAACTGATCTCAAAAGCTAAGCAGGATCAGGCCTGGTTAGTACTTGGATGGGAGACCACCTAGGAATAGCAGGTGCTGTAGGTGTAAAAATATATAAATAAATAATTTTTAAAAGACATTAAAAAAAGATTTATACACTCTGAAGAAAAATCAGAGCATAGGGTATAGAATTTAAATGAACTAAATGTTGTTTTATTACTATGGAATATATTCAAACTCACCTGCTCATCTCTCTCCTTCTCTACTCAAATGGTACTTTAATAAATAAGGTAAATAATACATGAGAATAACTGGTAATGCATATATCAACTATATAAATGGAAGTTATTTCATACCTAGAACAAAGTCAACTTTCATCCATCTGGCCCACATGAATTATCAATTCCAAAAATGGGAAAACAAAATATGATTGAAAAGCAAATCAATAAGGTTTCTACTGCTGAAAATATGGGAACTCTTTTAAAAAAATTTCAAAGCACAAAAGCAAAACTAACTCTAATTACATAATAAGACAAAAATCATGATTTAAAAATTACAACTGTATAAAAGACACATAAAAAGGAGCATTTTGCAAATGATCATGACAATATGTATATGTTTGTGTATATGTACACGCATGTGTATACACTACTGAAAACAGCTTTTACTGAGTATATATTCTATATGCCAGACCTTTTCCAACTGGTCACATGCAATAATTATTTTAAATCCCTACTACAACCGTATAAGGTAGATACTATTATTATTTCCCATTTTATAGATAGAGAGAGAAACCAAGAATCAAGTAATTAACTTGGCAATGGTTACATAGCTACTAATAAGTGGCGGGTCAAGGATTTGAAAGCCAGGCAATTGTGGCTCCAGGGCCAACTCTCTTTACCACATACTCTGACTGTGTATTATTTAATATAAACCACCTGAAAAATAAGATTCTAATGTAGAACTGAATTACTGGCTTTAAGGAACACCTGTAAAATGGAGCTAGCATAAAATGGTTGACACTGTATATATCATAACATAAATAAACAGAAGATTAAAAACAAAACTTCGCTATAAAAAAGGAATGCCCTGAAGATGAAAATCTGGGAAAAATTGTGTCATAATAATATAAATAGACTATTAATAAGAAGCATCCCACTGAAAGGATCAAAACCCTTATATAACATTTTTAAATTTACTATAAATGTAATATAGGTTCACTGTAAGAGAATTTTTGGAAAATACAGAAAAGAAGAAGAAAATAAAAATCACACATAATCCCACAACCCAAAGAAAATGAAAATTTATGTTTCCTGACAGCCTTTTTCTATGGAAATACTTTCACATGGTTAAGATCATACTGTACAGTTTTGTATAGTTTATTTTTCAACTGAAGTACATAAATATTTTCCTACATGGTTAAAATTCTTCAAAAATATTTTAATGGCTCCATGATATTTCATCATATGGGTGAACTATAATTTGGGGAATCATTTCCTTCTCTTTAAAACTGTGAGGAACACTATGCATTAAAGTTTAGCCAGATCTCAGATTTATTTTCTGAAAATAGATTTTTAGAAACATAATTATCAAAATATATGGACATTTTTTAAAGGTCCTGATGCATTTTATCAAATTGCTTTCCAGAGAGACAGTGCTATTAAATATATAAAATTAAAAAAAGAGTGGCTTTATTGTGTTAAAACTTCAAGAATATTTCTTTACATCCAGCATTTATGAATCATTTTAATTGATGGTAGCTGCTTTAAATGTTCTCATTGTTAAACCAGTAAAACACCACAATGGAAACAGACTGTCTTAATTTAAGGTCAAATGGCAGTTACAGCTTAAAAATTAAACTCAAGAATACTTGCCTTGTGGTAAGAATGGCTTCTTTCCAAACTGCAGAATCCCTCTTCCTCAGAACTTAAAATGCTCATGCCAAATAAACTTATTCTACGGTCTTACACCATAAAACTAGAAGCATCCGAGGCTGCTTTTTTATATTGTGTTTTGTTAAACATAGCATAGTTAAATTGATACTTTAAAATCCATCTATCTTCAGTGCTCTTCAGGTAACACACTATAAAGCAAATACGCTGCATTTAAAGAATAAAGAATAAACATAACTTTAAAGTAGTTGTAAAATTGTTTCTCTAAAGGTGTTTCATTGCTAACAGCCTTCTCTTCAGTCTATGCTTAAGTGTTAGGCCATGTCCTTACAATCCAACTCTATCAGGGTTGTTCACAACCATACAAAAAAGAGAGGCCTTTGTCCAAAGAATGGAAAGAAAGGTAGAAGCTAAGGGCTGTCAGAAATAATGTTCCTCTCTTGAAGCCTTCTTCCCAAATAACTTTCAAAGAGTCTACCAGGAGTCACTGCTAGCTGTTGCAATTTAATAATCTCACAGCTTGAGTAAAAATTTTAAAGTGCTTTATTTTTATTCACAACACATATCACTATTTGTTTATTGTCTACCCACCAAATTGTAAATTCCAAGAAATCTGTCTGTGGCATGGTTGCATGCCTAATCCCCAGAACATAGAAAGGGCTAAATATGTTTGCTGAATGAATGAAATAATTTAATCTAGAAGATCTAACAAGAATTACACTGAAAGAGAATTTTGTTGTGGGCCTGCCTAGGCCCAAGAAATACTGGTTTTAACTGTGTAGTGAATGTCTAACTATGGCACACAGAATTTATATCAAAGGCATAAACAGCTTTCTCAGGCCCTTAAGTAGAGTTCGAAACTCTCACACTTTAAAGATCCTCTTAGAGACATAAATGTCTCAGAGATAAAATCAGGGGGAAAACTGAGAGATGTTTTGTTCTTAGAATTCTAGTGATTGGGTAAATCATGTATTGGGTAAATCATATTCAAGTTCAAATCAATGCAGTATAGTAGGATAAAAATGCTAGAATATGGTAGGAAGCAGACAGAAATAGAAATGGGGTAGCCAAAGACACAGGACAAAGGTTCAACTCTATCATCTGTTAGTCAAAAGACCATAGAGGAGCCATCCAATTTCCTTCATGTTCAGAAACGGATATGCAAGTGCACTGTCTGCTTGATGGGCTGCTATATATATCCAAGGACACTAGGCATGAAAGGTCCTGGAAACTGCTGATTATTATAATGCCTTTCCAATAAAGGTATACTTATTTATGTTATCATCATTTTTGGCCAACGAGCCCCTCTGTAACTGTTAAAATAAGTATTATAATTTTACAGGTGGTTCTTGAATGGATTCCATATCAAGGGAAATATAAGATTCTGGTGTGATGGGTGCACCCTGAGGGATTACACTTTATTCAATCAAGTGGTTCAGGGCTTTAAGAGGAATTTTACAAAGGAAAGTAAGTTGATATTCAATGAGAGCATACTATGAGTCAAATATGATTAACTTTCCCATGCATCTTACTCTTCCCAGAAACCCTATTAAAAAAGTTTATACAGCTGAGAAAACTGAGGCTTAGCAGTTAGTTTACTTAAGCCTAAAACACCATCAGTACGGGGCAGATCTGACATCAACAAATAGGGCCAACTTCTGAGCCATAAGAGTGAGCTTGCACACTATTTCCTTTTTTGTTATTTCAGTCATTTTCCAGTACTTCCCATCTGATAAACATCCTCTAGTTTGGGACTTACAGAGAGGTGACTAAAGAACTGTTATCCCCCCCCCCAAAAAAAAGTATACCTATGCCAAAAGAAATGCTCTTCCTGAAAATACCCAAAGAAATAGTGGTAGGAGTCCCTTTAACCTCTAGAGGTACAGAACACCAGAGGAAATGTTTAGTTGAAGGAGAGTAAAACTATACGTCAAAGAAATGGTTCCAGTGGCAGCAAGTTTCTATGCCAAGGCTAGTTAAATCATGGGAGGGCAGATCCAAAGGGGGAAAAATGTAAGTCATCAGTCAAACTTCAGAGCTCAAAATGTGATGGCAAGCAATAAGAATAAGGATAGCAGGGAGCAAGGTCACCATCATTTGTCTAGAATTCTTTCTAGGTTTGGTCCAACACAACTAGAAGTGAGGTTTGGTTTTGTGTTGCTCTGACAGGGCTTTTGGAAAGCATAAAGTGTCACCTTAGATCACAAGAAGAATCTGGGGATCTTCTTTAAAGAAACCACATATCAGGGTAGCTAGGGAGTCATGTGGATTCCTTTACAGCTACCCCTTTGAGGCAAATTTGCCAACTGGCAAAAAAACAGAATCTTAAAATGTCACTGATAGTTATAAGATGAAGGCAGTGGCCATGAATGGCAGGTTCACAGGCCCTATCCTTGGTATATATTCTTACCAAGCCATCAGATACCAAGGAATGTGACCTAGGTGGAACTCAAAGACAAAATTAGCCTACCCTTCAAATATTAGGTGGGGGGAGGTTGAGGTGCAAAGGAGAGAAACAGTCATAAAGGAAGTATGCAATCAAGGTTGGCCAGGGCCACAAAAAGTGCCAAGGAATGAATTGCCCAGAGGCCAGTCTAAAATTCATGGAGTTCTCCAACGGCCATCAGCACCAGTGACAGCAACAGAAGTTGGAGCTGAGAAAAGCCAAAGCTCAAAGTCTTGATAAGTTTTTTAGATCCTTTAAGTTTTGGAATATCAGCTTGTCAAAGAAACTTTCTCTCAACCTATCTAACATAAAGGAAAACTCTGTTATTCTCTACATTGATCTCTGTTTACTTATCTCAAATAAAATTAGTTCAGTCTTGTTTCCCCCACTAGACTATAAGCTTTGTGTAAACAAAAGACCTTGTCTGCCCTTTACACTATTAATGCTGAGCTAGTACCTAGAACATATTTAAGCACTAAATAATAATTTGTTGAATAAAAAATGATTAGTTTATAACAATGGTTCTCAGAGTGTGGTCCTTGGACCAGCAACATTGGAGTCATCTAGAAACTTGTTAAAAACTCAAATTCTCAAGCCCTACACCAGAACTATTGAATCAGAAACTCAGAGAGTAGGGCCAGCAATCTGTGTTTTAACAAGCACTACAGGTGAATTTCATGCATGCTGAAATTTTTGAACCACTGGTATATAACAAGGATGTATAAATATTCACCTATCAAGAGTACAGAAAAATATATTTCCTGGTGGTAGGAAGTACATAGGTTAAGGTTCTTCTCTAACATGGGGTTGGAATGTTTGGTCAGGTCATCCACAATTCTGAGTCTGGCAGGCACACAACTAATATCTTATCTGGAATGTAGCAAGCATTTCCAAATGGAGGCTATTAATCAGGGATCTTGAACAACTTAACTTCTCCAAGCATGTTTCCTTATCTGTGAGAAGGAAATAATACCAACATCACAGATTGTAAGGACTAAAAGAGATTTTTAAAAATATATTTTTTTCACCCAATCAATGCTAGTGATGGTGCTTCTTCTTATTGAATTTATTTTTGCTGACCTGTGTAAATGAGTAACTCACAGTAACAGTTTTCAACCCCCAAGAATGTCCTGGGAAGAAAATATGCTATTTTTCAAAGGGTATCACCCAAATGCTAGATATGACTGGCTTTGTGAGAGTGTAAGTATACACCATTTCATAGACTCCAGAGAAAAGAGATATCAGAGAAGTAGGTTAACTCATGAAGGGTTAAAATAAGAAGAAACAAGATGGGAACAGAATAGAGATTGCTAGCTTTGGGTGAGAACTGCTGGCAGTGAGAATGGAAGGATTCAAAGAACAAGGTTATGCTGTGACGGATTCTCCTCAGCTGGTAAGAAGAAAGCCCTTATATGTCTAATGTCTATATTTTCCAAACCAAGAGATATCAGAGAAGTAGGTTAACTCATGAATGGTAATAATAAGAAGAAACAAGATGGGAACAGAATCAGAGATCAGCACAGTCTGATGAATGAGTATATTTATGAATACAATGAGACAAACTGAAATCAGGGATGTCCTGGGAAATCCTGAATATATGGTTACTGTCTGGAAATGGTCTATTTTTAAAAGAACCCAACACCAGCATGGCTAAAGAACTGCAGTTTCACAATACCCATATACAATCTCTGGTTATGACTCACCGTGTATGATGAAGGCTGTATGGGCACATGACTCCTAAAAACTTAGAGCATGTATGAAAAGTTACTTAGAGTAATTTTCTCTTTCTTCCCATTCCACCAGATGCTTCTGGTTTTACAAATTTATTGGCCAAAATCTAGAGGCCTTAGTAAAAATCATCAGGCTTATCCTGAGTGTCCTAGATTAGCTACTACTGCATTTTAATAGCAGTTCAAGGGTTCTTTTGAACTATTTCATTGCCTTTGGTGGTAAGGAGGGATACAAGGTGCTTCACTACTAAATCATGTTCATGTCACTAGTTTCTTGAGATCCAATGGACAGCTAAGCAAAATTTTATAACAATTGCTTATAAAAATGAGGCTGATCAATGGCCTTTCTGCCACTGATTCTGTCAGGTATGAGACATGCTGCTCTCAAGTCAGTCACAGCTAAATGAATTTGAACAATTTACCTTCTTGATAAAGGTAGCAGGTTTAACAAAGATAAAAGAATCCCATCTACTAGAATTCAAGAGTGGAATATCAAAAGAGGTGGATGAAGGATAAAGCAGCTCTTACTGTTGTCAATTTTCCTTCCAGGGATACGTTTCCTAATAGAAATCAAAATACAGAAACTCACTAACTGTTGCAGTCATCTAATGTATCTGAAACTGAGGAAGTGTTGTTAAATCAGAGGATTTTCCACTTCAGGGAAACGGCTACACATCCATACCTAGTTGAGTAAGAACTTTCAAATTGTTCTGGTTTCCTCTCCAACTCTGGAAAAGAGAGGCCACCTTGTTGTAGTTGGAGAGAACACATTCAACCATTGGGCCTATCAGAGTGACAGCAATTAGCATAAACTGATCTAATTTGAATCTGGACAGTTCACACCTTAGGTAACCAGAGGTTCCTTGGTTTCCTGGGTGTCCTCATTCTGGGATGAAACTAGTGTGCACACTGCTGCTCAAAATTCCTCATCTCAACCATGTCTTACATCTCAATCTTCCAATTTACCAGTCTACATGGCACTGTGCAGAATGGGTTAGAGCTGGAAGACTTAGCTCTTGGAAGACTCAGTCTGTTATCTAGAGGCAAGTAAAAACTAGGTATTCAGGGTGTACAGATGTCTAGATTAAAAGAGACTAAAAAGAAAGCTAAAAGGTTTTCCTTCCCTTATTCTTTCTCAATAGGAAGAATGGGTTAGAGACTGTACAGGACCATCCCACAAGGATAAACAAGATGAGAGGCCAAACTGCAGTGGACAGCATTAATTTAGTACAACAAACCATTATTAAGCACCTTTTCTACTATGTGCTACACACTAGGGAACAGAAATTTAAAAGACCATCTCTACTCCCTCAGAGCTTCTAGCTTAGTAAGTGAAGAAGAGAAACACATACATAAAATATAACATAGCAAATGATAAGAAAATAGCTGTGAATGAGAAGTGATAGGGCAGAGAGGAAGGCTACTTAATATGGGTGTTGAAGGAAACAAGAAAGGAGAGGACATAACTGTGGAAAAGCAGTTTAACTCAAGATCTGTGGCTTGGAGCCACATATAGTAAAAGTTGAAGATAGAATAAAAAAAAAGGGGAAAGGCTAGAAAGCTCCTGATCAAAAAGCCAAAGGGGCACCATTGCTTTTGGGCTTTTTTAGGTGGCAAAGGCTTTGACACGGTGGAGAGTTCTCTCTCAGCACAATGCACACTCACCTACCTACCAACATACAAACCTTGACAGAGGTTTGATTTGGTAAAGAAACGGGAGAAAAGCAGATATGTAAAACACCTGGTAGGATGCATGCCACATAAATTCTCAGCAAACGTTATTGCTCTTAATTTCCCCCCAAAAGGTCTACCAAAATTTCAGGATTCAGATTGTGTGTACTCTCAGGCACTGAGGAAAAACTAGAGATCTCCAAAATATACCTGAAGGCAAAAGTACCAATCTTATTCTACAGGTCTTCATCAGCATATGGCTGACAAGAGCTCTCCAAAATCCCCTGGGTCATGGCACAGCCCTTCTCTTTGGGTAAATAGCATGAGCCTAAATGAAACTCTAGGTCACCATCCACATTATTCAGTAAGATGCCAAACTATACCATTTCGTTCCTGTGCTATTATTTGTACCTATTCTTTCCTCTCAAATCCAACTTCACAGCTAATTCTTAGCCTTTTCTGGACTAAAGTACCACAATGTTCCCTTCAACAATGATTATTTTAAATGTGACCAATCTCTCGCTCTGATTCAACCATATAACCCCTATACCAGTATTTATCAATAGGTCAGAAAATGAAGTCAAAATGAATAGATCCTTTCATTTCAAGCCTTTTCACTCTTCCCTCTCCTGATTCAAGATTTCTCAGATATTCTCACTTCCTGATAGTTCCCTGAACAAAACTACTCAATCAACTCTGTTTATGATCCTCACTAATTAGAATGTCTAGTCCACGCCTCCCAAATCAAATTCTAAATCCTTATAATTTGAAACATAATTCAAAATCATCCGTGAATCTTTTGCCAACAAACAAGTTCATTAACTTCAACATGACTAATATGCCTCCTCCATTCTCAAGTATAATCATGAACACCCAACTCCCCATTATCCACACGTGGCTGTTTTCCCTCTCTGTTACCAGCTTGGGGTATGGCCACTTCAGTGAAGGCACTGGAGCAAAGTAGGGAAGACACATACAGGCAGCTCAGAGAATGAAAGAAAAAGTCAAGAAAAGAAGGCAAGGAAAGTACAATTTTGCACTATTTGCAGTACAGTCCCTAATAGAAGGATAATGAGAGATGATTAAATATATATGCCAAATTTAGTTACACCAATTTATGTTAAAAATTGAAACATACCTCATAGCCATAGAAATAGCCAAATACTTATTAAGTAGAAAAGATGGTTTACTTATGTACATCCCAGAGGAAGAGCAAGTTGGTAAATTATTCTATGCATACTGGAAGTTTACATACCAAGATTAATATGAATGGTTAGCATACATAAACACAGACACTTACAAGGTAAGTATGTCCATCGTATTCATCCCTGTCAGAAAGCCTGCCAAACCAAATTATTCTTTAAACTCCTATTAGTCCAGTAAACTGTCAAATACATAGATGGCACTCAGGTGGTAGCTGACAGTGATCTTCCATACTAGCTGAATGAAAACCTATCCAGCCAAGTTCAGGAGGAAATTAAATCATAAAACAGCTAAAGAAAAGGATCCTGCATGTTACAGCATTCTTATAATTGTACTGAAAGATATACTGTAATTTACTTAGTATAGCCAAGAATTTATAGAACCATGATTCAGAGTCACACACAATCTGATTTTAGCACTACAGCTGAAAAATAAAACCTACTGGAATCACTCTAACTTGCTTTAATTCCTGGAATACAGGTAAAAACCCATTATAATTAACATCAAGATAATAGCCTCTATATAACAATGCTGTATCTCATAATGAACCTGCTACAATAGTTTGTTAGTCTGGTTACAAAAATTATTTACAGCAATTATAATCATGGCAAACAAATTTCTTCAATTCTCTTTCAGTAACAGTCACTCCCTATAATTAAAAAAAAATGTTTACATGATGTTGGCAAAGCAACTCTCACTTAATAACTTACAGTGAACCTTAGTTCTGAAGGGTTTTCCCACTACAGTTTTATTCAACACAACTTCCCCATCCCTCACCTCCTTAAAAAGCATACACAAGCAAACATTAACTATCTAATATGGATGTCAAGTCCATTCATTGACTATACCATGAGCTTAGTCTTCAGAATCAAATTATTTGCAGTAAAAAATGATACTTTTCCATTTTTCTGTTTATAGCAGTACTGAAATGTACCACATATGGTTCCACTGATGAAAGTTTTAAAGAAATATTTAATGTAATTAACATTTCTAGTGCTTAACAGTAATGAAAAGGTGACTGGTAAAAATAAATAATTTTCATCCTAAATCAATGGTATATAAAGTTAAAACCTGATGAAATTAAGTATTTTTAGAGCATGAGATTTATGCAACTTCTCACAATTGTACTTACTGAACATAAACATATAATACATATAAAATACTTTAGGTTCTTTCTGAATAGAGCTGTAAAATGCTTTTTTTTCTCTGTAACAGTATTTTTTTTGAACACATTGCATTTGAACACATTAAGATGGCCTTTTGAAGGATTATTCTTATTACCATTTTAATATTCAGTGGAACCAAAACCCAATAACCTGCTTACAATTTTACAAGGAGTTAAACTACTTTATTTTCTATTAATGCTTAATGTTTTTGAAATTACAGTATCCCATTATTAGTTGGTTGAATTCATGATGCACTTTCTCTTTCCTACATATGTGATACGTGTGGGTATTTTAATTCAAAATCATTTGGGTTTAAAATTTTCATGACACTTTTTGAAATACTGAGAGGTAGATTTAAAAATTCATTGCTCTTAATTTCCTTGCCTTGAGAAAAATTTAAAAATTAACTCAACACTTTCATATAAAACAATATTCTATCTAGATAGGTAATAGTGGAGTGAGAAGGAGAAGGTAAAGAGCATATGGAGTCTCTGCTATCAAAGGAGCTTACCACTCAACGTGGGATACAGATGTGTACACAAATAATGGAAAAGTTTAGTGACTGAGATATTGGGAAGGGGTGATGAGGGTTACAGATGGGTCAGGGATGGGAGGATGTGAAAAGCCTGAAAGCAGACAGCTTCAACGTTACAAATCGCAACACTGATATCATGCTATAGCTTTTAAATTCTACTCCATATCCTACATACGTATCCCCACCTATATGCAGAAAGATATATATGGGGAAGTGCTAAATGCAGTTATCCAAGTTACATTCTGCTTCCCAAGCCATGCACCTGTGGTACAGCATATGGCCAGAGAGGGTACTTTTTTCCTAATTCACACAAAGGCTATATATGTGCTAGCAGTGGCCCTGGGATATTTATTGTCTCCTATATTTCCCTATATCAGCAATGCTACTATCTGAACAATGCATCGATAAAGGACTAGTTAAATAAACTATGGTACATCCATACAATGGAATATCTAGCAGGCATTAAAAAGAAACAGGAACTATAGTCTAGTTATATTGTGGCAATCAGTTTCTTGGTATTTATTATACACTACAGTTATATAAGTTGTATAAGAAATCACCAGTGAAGGAAGCGGGTGATATGGAATCTCTCTATACTATTTTTGTAACATCTTGTGAATCTATAATTATTTCAAAATAAGAAGTTAAATATAGAAGAACTAGGCATTTCTAGGTGTCCCAGTGTAGAAGTATCTCAAAGACTGATTCTTAGCTACAAAAAGATATAGAAAACATGCATAGTATGCTACTCTTTATGCAAAAAAAAAAAGGGTATGTATGTGAATATAAATGCCAGTATACGCATAGATGATCTCCAAAGATATACAAGAAACTGGTGGCAGCAATGGTTCCCTTTGGAGAGGGGAGCTGGGTAGCTGGGAGATAAGACAGGGAGATCTACAACTTACTGTCCTCCTGTGAAATTCAAATTTCACACCATATGCACATACTACCTCTTCAAAAACACTTCATTCCATGGGGAAATTTTTCCTGAAAGGTTTTAAAATATCCCTTCTATCTGGTATATTCCCCATCACCAAGTTTAGAAGGCCCAGGGATTATGGGAGGGAATTTAGGGATAGGTTCTTCCATTGATCCAGCATTCTGGGTTCTCCTGTTAGACTGTACGCTAGCTACCCAAGGCCAAGGGTCTATACCATTAGCTGTGCTTGGCACAGTGTCCGGCATATTTAGGGACATAGTTTTTTTCTCAAATTGACTTGACTTATTATCCTGCCCCTTCCTTTAAACTACTCTTAAAAACCCAGACCTAGAAGGTTTCTTTGCCATTGATTTGCCCCTGGAACAATGTTTTAAATTAACTTCTCATTAGCATAAGTTGTTCCTATGTCAACAAATGTCTATCTCTAGACACTAATGCTCAAAATGATACAGGCTTATTCTAGTGAAGGCAGGTTCATGGAAATACAGATGATTTACAATTTTTTTATTTCAATATCTGTGTGTCTGTGAACCAGATGACATCTTAGCTAAAATCTCCCACCAATGCTTATCACCCCCTAACTTCTATAGGTTTTATATATCCCTCTATAAGGCACTTACTTATTTGTGTTAGTTATTTCAGTGCATAACAGCTCTTACTAAAGTGTAAACTTAAGGGCAGCAAAGCCTTTTCTACCTCGTTATTCCTACACTAACTAATATCTAGGTGAATCATCCTTGAAGACAGTTCATTTAATTAACATTTCATAAAGTTAAAAACTAAATAACTGTTAACATGTCATTTAATTTATATCCGAACTGATTAGCTTAAAATAGTACAGTGGGTTTGTTGTGAGGTCAAATAAGGCTTTTACAACTATATTCCAAAAAAGAAATAATGCTATTATAATTAACAAGCCTCACCCCTTGCTCTGACTTAATAGAAGTGAAACCAGCATGTTCTCTATACATTGGAAGTGCATCCTTTCTTCCTCAACCATGTACGGCTTGCTTTTAAGCTGAAACAGTACTACAAAATTGCTCAACTACTCCCTCTTTAAACTTGGTAAACAAATGCTAAATAAGGAGACTAAGATCCCTAGAGGGAGAGAGAAGATGGCAGTGCCTTCTGAGAGCACTAGTTCATTCAATAGCTTCCTAGTACAAGAGATCCTGTTTCATCTGCTCTGGACATCCCTGATCCTGACAGCCAATTTCCAAAAGCAGTGCATTACTTGTTTCATGCTACTTGCAACTAGCTCAAGATCCATTCAAAATCGTTTGGAGCTTTAATCATTTGTCTGCCACATTACTTCTTCCTCAAACAAACCTGAAAGCAAGTCAAAATTAGAGCTGATTTTCTCCCCATAGGAACAAATCACCAATATTATATGTTACAATGGAATTTATTATCTAGAACTTTGTTAGTCTATTCTGTACTTCATTAGGTAAGGTTATATAAGTTCCAAACGGTTAAGTCACACTAAAACTCTACTATAATTCTCCTTTATTATTTTTAAAGTATTTTAATATATAACCCTTCACACTTGTAAGTCTTGATGAAGACAGGAACCACAATCTTATCTATCTTTGAATCTTCCACAGTGCCTTAAACATAGTAAATTTATTTTTTTTCAATTAAATTCTTATTAACTATTTATTTGAATTAACTTTGTCAAAGATGTATTTAATGCACATGTTGACAAATAACTCACTTCTACAATTCAGATTTCTATATAAAAATTATTCAACTTTTATTGTTGTGCCAAACTTATTTCAAAATCAGATATTTTTTCTGCAGTCTCTTAAGAGACTCCACCTGAGCTAAAAACAACTTTCTATACAATAGGTATACACATTTTATGACAGAGACTGCACATCAGACTGAAGGTCTCTTGAAATTAGTTTTGGGAGAGAGGCAAGCAAGCTCAGAGAGATTTTGACTGTCTTCAGTTCCTTGATGGGTGTTAAATTCTTAAACATATTAATTTTAATATCAAAAACTAAGTATGTGCCATTAAGCTCTTTTAGGAGAGAGGGATATGTTATTAAAAAAGCTTGAGTACTGCAATTCTCACAATGTTAGAAATCATACTAAGAAGAAACAGGCAAAGCTTAAATTCTCTTTAGTATATTCTTCTCAACTTAAAAACTAGAATAATAAACTCTTAATTCATGAGAATATTCTGAGAATTGATTATGAATGTGTTTTAGTATTTTATTAAGGTTAGTCTAGAAAGAGTCCAAGATATTCTATGTATACAATATACTTATACTTGTTTACAACATATGAAACTGTCAAATAAAACTTAAATCTGAAAATATGTAGTTGCACTCCCAGAATATAACCTCCAAGGAACTGAGATTTCTAAAGCTAACTACCAATTCTTTAACATAGTTTGAATCATTTTAATGGTGGATCTGGGAATTATAATTAGTGCCTTAACCTAAAAATATTAGTTCAAATTAATACCAATTTCAGTTTGAAATTTTTAACTCTAGATTTTTGGTTTTTCAAAAAAATATTTTCTTTATTGATATTCTTCATTTGGTGAGGCATTCACATACCTTCCTTTGATTCTTCAGCTATGAATTACTGTGAATTATTTATAATAGCTCGAAGTTTTCTCTGGTAAGCACAACATCCGCATTTCCAAAGAGACAGTTTCTATTGACTACTTATTTCCCTGTATATGTGCCATACTTACCTGTTCCTTTGACTGTATTTTATTTTTGTTGTTGGAAACTAGACATTTTAAATAATGTAGCAGATTAGGAAATCGGATCCCTCCTCAAGGTTTGTGGTTATTGTGGTTGTTTGTTTGTTTAGTGACTTTCCTGGACCAATTCTGTAAAGTCTATATTCCTTCTGATGTGTGGCTACCTGAAGTCTTCTCAGTTGCCTTAGTGGTTAGCTAATGATGAGACAGAAATTTTCTAAAATGTCTTTAACCAATAGATCTCTCACCCTTTGCCAAGGGACCCTGTGTGTTAGGGCATGCCTTCACTGTTAACACAGTTTACAACTCTGCCTTAGCCTTCATTTCCTGTTTCCACAGGTTCTCAGGGTCAGCCAGAGGGGAGTAGGGCCCCCTCAAGTCTTTCCTGGGCATGCACACAGCTCTACACATGTGTATGGCCTCCTAGATACCTAGAAATATCTTGGAGCTTTTTAAACCCTCCTACCTCATCCCCATATCCTTCTTTTAAATTTTTTGGCCAGCATCTTCTTTGCCTCTCCTGGTATCACTACCTCAGGAAGATGCAATGTTAAACAACTGAGCAAATGCCCTGAGGATAAGGCTTTTCCACTAAGCAAGGATGAGTCAGGTCAAATAAAGACAAGTCTTGTGAATGGGGCCTTTTCAGAGAGCTGCCAGACAGGCCAAATAGTGAGGATTCTCTGGGGACAAGGATATCTCGGAGCCTGACCCTCCAGTGGCTGCTGGTTTTCATAACTACTGTGGTTGCAAGGCTGCTGCTTTCCTTGTGGAAAGGCAGACAGGATTGTGACAAGTTAAAACAGAACAAAGCTCCCTGTTCTTAACAAAAATCAGCTGTTTTTAATGAATAAGGGCACTCCAGGTTGTCGAAGGACTTTGGTTAATTTCCAGAATTCTGAAAAAGTTAGTTTTGAAAATACTGTCAGTGTTCATGTTGCTTTTAAAGAGGATTAGATTTTCTGAGGTCCTTACTCCAATATTCTGGAAATCCCCACTTTCAGTTTAAAAATTATTCTGGAACTGGTGTCTTCTAAAAAGACTGCAAATTACAAATGAACAAGACAAACACAGGCTCAAGGACAATAGTGGTTACCAGAGGGTGGGGGAGAGGGGGATGGGAAGATAGATGGGGTAAAAGGGATCAAATATGTGGTGACAAAAGAAATCTAACTATGGGAGGTGAACACACAGTGCAATATATATACATATGCCTTACTGTTAAATTGTTTGTACACCTGAAACTTACTGGATTTCATTAACCAATGTCACCGTAAAAACAGAGACAGAAAAATAAAAAATAAATAAAAAGACTGTAAAGTTCAGCTCTTAAAATTGCTCAGTAAAGTATGTGGGATTCCTGGTGATATCTACACATAAATTGCTAGGTTGAAATGTTCATGAAATTAGGAAAGAGAAAATACGATAAGCCTACATTTACATTCCATTGTACCTTTGGTGACTAGAAGGAAATGTTTTCTGATAATAGATGCAATTAAAACACACTTATTATTATCAACATTTGGCTGCATTTCAAGCATTTTTAAAATATTGCTTTTTTAAAGATTCACATATTCTAATTTTAAATAAAACAATATGAGGGAATATGACTTATCATGGTGGGACTAAAGGCATAGCATCCTGTTTGACATCCAGTATCATAACAGATGAAAGGTTACTAAGAAAATGTTTCAAAGTGTTTCTTAGATGAAATGAGGAAGATGGTCATTAAAGCTCAAATTCCTGGCTCTAATAATCATAAACATCAAAAAAAAAACATTTTAATGAAATATTTACTATATTCTATTATAATATACTATAATATTCTATATTCTAATAGATTATAGTATACTATTATAGTATACTATTATAGTATACTATAAATTCTATATTCTAACAGAATATTATTATATTCTATTATATATATACTATAATTGATTTTTCATTATAATACTAACAAACCAAATTACAAGTTATGAAAAAGTATAACATCCTAATACTAAATTAGGAGATGTCAAACATATTACGCTTATACCTTTGTATGTGTGAGGGAGAGGGGACAGGAGTGAGTAGAGAGATAAGAATGAACACAAAATGCTTTCCATATAACTGCCCCGCCCCTCTTAAAGTAGCACCTAGAATTCTCTGAGTTTGGAGATCATGCTGCAGGGCATAGAATCATGTTGCAGAAAGGAAAATGTTGAGAATCACTGACTCAGTGTTTGAAACAGTATAAGATCTCATTTGAGATCTTTTCTGAGAAAACCTATTTAAATTGAGCAGATCTTTAATACAGAGAAAATCGATTACAGAAGTCAACAACAGTAGTCTTAGTAATATTTATACCATTACTCATTTAGAGTTTCACTGTTCTATTCCATATGTATTTTTAAAAACCAGCATGAGCATACAATAAAAGTATATAATATGGTAAACTATCACTACCATGTATCTTTAAAATTCATGAACTTAAAATCTGCAATTTCAGGAATTTATGAGCAACCATTAAAGCCTTTGATTAAATAATTTATTTTTGTTGAGACATTAATTTGAAGAATTTGAATCTTATGTAAGGCTAATATGTGTGAATGAGTTGCTAATTTAGTAAGCCTATCCTATTATCAACTATGCTTAGATGTTTTCTTCACATTGTAAACCACACAAGAACTCAGGAAGTGATAAAATTGTTTTTTTTAAATAGCCTCCACAAATAAAGCAAATTTTTACTGCTGATGATTAATATAAGGAAATGGTTTAAGAGTCATAAAGCAGTGTTGGTTCTTAGCCAGAAGATATTAATTTTGGATAAATTAGAGACTAATGTATTGAATTCAGCTTTGAGTCAGATCTATGACATAAACAAATCTGCCATAAAACATTTTATGCGGAAAATTACATATTAAAATATTGTTCGTGCTTTCAGGATAATTTATAATCCCTTGGGTCAGGCTTCTTCAAATCTGTTTTTCTTCATCTAAATTATATTAACGTGAGAACAGACACATTAAGAATCTCCATAAAAACAAATAAAGGTATTCCTTTTGTTCACCAAATGCAAGCTATTCAGTGTGTTGCCGAACTCCTAAAATCAATTAGGCAAGAGATTAAAACTCTTAACGGTAGAAATAGCAGGAAAGAAGCACTTATCTAAACATATAAGAACTTATTATTTAAAACAAAACAGTAGAAAAAGAGTAGTACCAAATAGTAACAAATGGCCTTCCAAGCCCTCTAATCTACTACAAGAATGAAATTCATAAATAAGCAGGTGATTAAAACTTATGCCATAGCTTCTTGAGAATCATAAACACATGTTCTTACCCTTCTGCATACAGTGACATACAGTCAGTCAATCCCCAAATAACAAGCAATATCAAATAAATCCACAAAGATCTTACGGTGTCAGTTATAAAGATACCCATTTCCAGGTAAGGTGCAGGAAGGAACAGAATGGAATATCTCACTCTCTTGCTTTAAAATCTCACTTGAAAAACTTCTAGGAATCTTTGAGATCTAGTACTGCCATCAATTCAAAATCAGTCCAGTTAAACAGTGTTTGCATACTCCTTTAGATGTTCAAATCTGTTGTTTGAAAAAACCTGGAAGTCATAAATTCACAACATCTTTGCCATCACTCTGCCAACTCCCCAAACTGGAAAACTAGCAGGACCAGTAAATAAGTTCCTAGATAATGCAAAGTGGCTAAACCCTGCTAAAATTTTACTAGTAAAAATTCTATAATGCAGTTGTGACCATGCCTTCAGATATTCAAAAGTGCTGCTCTCAAAAATTACAAATCTCCAGAGAGAAATTATGTTGAAGAAGGGAAACAGAAGCATGCTCCAAAATTTACACTTCAGTTTTGGGGTGGGAGAGACTGGGAGTCAAAAGTATTCAAATAAACATAACAATTCTAAGAACAGGAAAGCACCAATGGCCTTGCTGGGCCAGTGCAAATAAAGTTAGTAAAGGGTTAATGGTTATTATGGGATAGTAAATAATTATAACTTCATAAATGTCAAAGAAAGCTTCAAGACTAAAATGCTTCTCTTCTGTAAAACCTGACCTGACTTTATCTAGGCTGAACTGAAATAAAGAGCAAAGGTTCTAAGAACAGCTCAATGGAGAAAGGAACCGGGACCCTTTGGACCTACACCCATTTTTTTTTTTTTTACTTTAAAATGGAATTTGCTTGTTCTTTTGCCACAGCCAAAATGGAAAACCAGTGGCTTTTTTCCCTTGATTGTGCCTATTTTAACATGCCTATTGTTTGAAGCTTGTGAAAGATGAAATTGACCTTTAAACAGTTCAAATATGTATAAGCAAAATTACCTCTCCTTCCCTTGACAAGGGCATTCACCTTTGTTAATAAAGATTTTAAGCATATTAAGAGTGATCAGAGACCTCTGTGTGTTCTGTCCTAAGAACCATGGGATTCCATTTGACCTCCTACCCTTTTATGGGGCCAGGGTATATGATCATCTTCATAGGTCAAAATCCATTTCCTCTTCAAAAACTTTGAGAATATTCCATTACCACCATTTTCTTTTAACATCTGGTTTTTCTTTGTATCACTGTTGTAAGATATAATTCAAATGACAGACTGTTCATAATTCAAGACTATACATGAGGGAGAGCTCATTTACTTAAAAACATAAACTGACTACATAGAGAACATTGTTGATGAACACTGTGCTAATGTTGTTTTTTTGCTTCCTGAGTACACTGGCACAACTTTCATGCTTATATGGCTCAGACCTATCAGTGATCAGCCTCATAGTTTGGAAATAATTTCCTTATGTTCTGAAACATATTCTGGAGAATAAAAGAAGAGAGTTACTAAAATATTAAAATGTACAGTGATCACCAAAGAATAATTTTGGGGTAATAAAGTCTTAGTTGAATTAAAGACAAATCAATGAAAGACTAAGAATTTTCCTCATTCTTCACAGGGTAATTGTTGTTTAACATACAATAAAAATATGCTGTTCTATGGTAATTCAGAAAATTATTTTAGAATTTTGTTTCTGAATAATACCATAAAACCTTAAAGATTTGGCTTATATAGTTTGTATCTTATAGTTGTAGCATTCTTGAATAGGGCATGTTAAGAAAAAGAATACACCCATTAGACTAATCTATGTTAAGAAATGACATCATTCTATAATTAGTACACAATCCTCCTATAGTTATTGTAATTCCCAGTACCTACCTTACGTGGGTTACATCTGCAATATCCAAGTAAACTTTTTTCAATAATTTAGGGAGAAAAAAAGTGGTTAAAGACATTTAATTCTATAATAATTAGGGTAGTTTTATTTTTTAATTACATAATCTTTGTAGCTACTCAATTTTCCCAACTTTGTTTTGTACACTGAAGTTTAGAAGGAAAAAAAGGGGCACTGACCATAGAAGGCACTCAGGCAAATGGTGATGTAACCAATGTTAATCTAACTGACTTTTGCTGAATATCTATTGATGAATGAAAGCGCTTTGTCTACACAGCAGACTCCTGTTTGCGTTATTTCCCAGTCTCCTGTCCAGGCTTCATGACACTAAAGGAGCTGCTGAGGCATAATTAACTGGATAAAAGAGAAACTTTACCAAGAAAGAGGCAATTCACAGGCCATTAATAGTTTAAAATTGTCAACTGGAAGACCTTCATTTCCCAATGCCTGAATTACAACAGTCTCCTGACAGGTCTCCTTTCTTGCTAGGATCCCCCCCTCTATTCAATCTACCTTTGATTGATACCCACTGACTACTGTATAATGCTCTTTCTGACCTCTGTGTCTCTAAGTTGCTTTCTTGTCTAGAATGCTTTATTTATTTATGAAAGGTCTACTCAGCCTGAATCCTATTGTGTCCATGAAACTCTCCTGCATAACTCCAGCCCACATTAGTCTATCCAAACTCCTACAGACCTCATTTTTTCCATCACTCATTTGGCCATATGTGACCTCATTCTCTGTCTCCTCAGTATGACTGCAAGTTTTTAAAGGACAGGCAGAATGGCCTAAGCCTATTTTACAGACCTCTCATGCACACCCAATAAGGAGCTTAGTACAATCTTCCACCCACAGCAGGTATAGTACTTGTCAAACTGAAATATCAGAATTTACCATAATATGAAGAGTAGTACTATCTTAGAATAAGAGATAGGTTTTGATGTAAAACATACTGTCTTAAAACAGTGCTGGCAAATAAATCTTGAAGCTTGAACAAATATTCACTTTTAAATATCTATAAGCAAAGGGATAATCATGGCAGAAATTCTGCTTTCCTCTTTAGAACTGCAAAGCCTTCTCTAAATGGAAGAAGCTAGAAACTGCTCCAAAATCCAAATTAATACATTACAATTCAGTAATAATATTAAAAAATGTCTGCACCTCTGATAATGACAAGGAACCTCATACTGGCTGTGTAGACAACAGGACAAATAAACAACTGTTAAGACCCAAGACTTGGTCCAATCATTTCACAAATATCACTACATTTAGATATGAGTTTTTCATTAGAAGCATGTGAGTACACCATAAAGAAGCAATTTCAAGAAGTACTTAACTAAAGTGGTTTATATATACACAAATGAAACCTTACTTATAATATCCATTAGGCAAGGTATCTTGCAATTTTCCATCTCTCTAGTAAACACATTTCCTCAGAAATATCAGGTTTCATTGTCAGAATTAATGTTCTTTTAATGCCTTGGTCCTTCTAAATTTAAAAATGGGTGACAAAGGCAAAGTTCCTACCTGTCAAACATGTTTCCTTACATTAGTAAATTCATTACAAGGCTCTAAAGGACAGAGGATGAGAATAACAACTTAAAAGGAAAGCTAGACAATCAAGTTATTTTCAAATACAGGTAGTTGGTATTAAGTATACTAATAAAGTAAATGATAACTACCAGGTCAAATACTGAGATGCTATAAGTTTGAAACATTTTTAATGATTATTTTCTATTCTAACACTTTTAATCTAGTTTATACATAATGTTCAATAAATTTAGAATAATAAATATCTCAAAGCCTAAATAAATAAACCTCAAAGCTCTCTTGTAAGTAGGTTTGTGCTTCTCTAATAAATTTGTAAGATTAATTTTTAAGAGTACCAAAATTCCTATGAAAAAAATTACTTTAGATAGAGGCACTATTATGTACCTTTAAAAATATAAGCTAAACATGGTGCTTATAGTTAACAGTAATTTACTGTACACTTAAAAAAGTGTTAGGAGGATAGAGCTCATGTTGTTTTTTCACAATAAAAATAAACAAATTTGCTAAAAGCAGCATACATCTATATGATTAAAGAGAAAATTATTAACTAAAAATGGCTGATACTTCAGTTATCTGTGAGAATGTAATTTGCAGACTGACCACAGTAGGTCCTGTTAAGAAACACTGGTAAGAGAGTACAGAGATGAGAATGCTCAGTACAATGCATTTCCATGACTGGATTCTGCAATCAGAAATGAGAGTTGAGTCTATCCTTTAATATTACCTGTTTCATAATCTTTGTTATGAAGAATAACTGTGAGCAAGCTATATAAAGTTCATAGATCTAAGTAGAGGCTATTAATACCTAAATACTCAAGCTAAAAATAAGATACACTTGAATACCTGAAGATTTATATCTATGTTCACAGACAGGTCAAGAAAAAATAATTAAAAGAAAAGATAATGACCCGAGAGAGTGGCTACATTTATACATTTGGGGAATACTTAAGCTACTTGTCCCAAAGTTCCCAAAATTACTTAGTCTCATTCTGAGGACATTATATGAATGTTTCAACATAGTCTCTTGGAAGTACTAAGGGGACCCACATGTAAGTCTTCTTATATTACCAAACTTCATTCTGTGCATTTGTTTCTGATAGTTTTTTTTTTTTTCTAAACAAGAGTGCCATAGCCATTGGTTCGAAAAGAGGGACATCTCGGTATGTATAATGTAAAAAATGCTTCTTGGAGCAATCCTACTCCAAACCATGCACTCAGTCTCCGTTTTCTTCCCTGAATCCAAGCCTCACCTCACTTAACTGTAATCTCATTTTTCTCCCTTCCTGATTCCCACATGCTCTCTATTCCTGTCTCCAGCCTTGTGGACTCTTTCTCCATTGAGCCAATGTTTTCAGTATGGAAGGTTAGATTACTGGAAAACAACTTGCCAAACAGAACAATGGTTAGAGGAGTTTGTGGAGTACTTTACTTATGAAGTACACATTACTTCATTAGTGCCAGAGAAATAGAAGCAACAGCATTCCCATTTGTTCTTGTGAGAGTTTTTGAACTGACAAGAGTGTGGGGTAGATGGATCCAGGAACTAAACAAAAAACTTTAACCACTGATTGCTGGGCACTTATTCCGAACATCAAAGAGTTTTTCCATAAAGTTAAGTCCCTGGCCAAGCTAAAGGCAAGTTTTTGTTTGTTTGTTTTTTTTTCATTTATTTATAATGTGAAAGAAGGGAGTGTTTGTTTTAATTATGGGGAACTTCATGAAATGCATTGAGAGCAATATTCTAACAAGGAAAATATGCTAGAAGACTTCAGGAGATTCTTCTCTAGTAGATAAATTACCAACACCATCTTCCACTTATCATGTTAAAAAAAAAAAAGGATGTAAAAAAGCACCTATCACCTAAATACTTAACTCACCACTGTTCAAAATCAGGTTACAAAGGGTATTTGTCTTAGTACCATGGGGTATGTACTGAAGTCCAAGTTTTACCAGCTACATAACATTTGTACCCTGAACCACCTATACTTGACCACGTGGTTATTAGGCTACATAAGCAATAACACTGATGTGACGAGCACATGTGCATTTTGAGGCATATGCTGTGCTATTGAAACTCTAGGCTGATAGCACCAAAACCAAATTTTTATAGAGTCCATTCTATGAGAAAGACTGAAAGATTCACTAATGTCTGAATCAAAGCAGAGAATCTAATGTTAACACCTTGCAGCAATCCAAGATCTCCATAGAGGATGTTACTAGAATTGTGTCATATATGCTTACAGAAAGTATATGGAATAGTAAGGCAAGCTACATAGGCTATTACATTGATCTCACTACTTTCTTTAACTAGAGAGCTGGTCAGCATCTTCTGGCAGGATACTGCATAATATAGTCAACTGTGCTCCCCCAGCACTGCACGTGGCTTTGATCACAGTGTGGCTTATCTGTAAAATAAAACAGATAGGGGAAAGGCAAGATTCAAGACTATCACAGACCTTATTTAAAAATCTAATATTAGTAGGCCTGGACTCAACAGAACTTTTCACATTTGACTATCCACTGAAGATCACAAAGTTAGAAAACCAACATGGCTGACCCTGTCTATTGATAAAATCCATCCTTCATTGTTGAGAAAAGTTGCAAAACAGATCCAGCTTGACTCTTTACTTCCAAAGCTTGAGGACAGGAGACCTAGAATCTAGTACCAGACAGTACTTCTGATCCTTAATTACTTTCCTTTAATTCAAGATTTGAAACTACAAGCTCCTGAGATGGTCCTCCACGAGGCTCTATCATGCTGAAGGCTGTGCTATGATATTAACATCAGAAAATATAAAAATTGCTGACTGCTTTAAAAATTGATAAGCCTGAAGCCTGAGAAAATGTATAAACCTACATTAGGGAAACCTAACATTCTGTCAGATGTGTTAGCAATACAAAGCTGAAAACTATCATTAACCTCTACCTATCTGAGCAGTTCAGTCAATATTGGGGAAGGTGGTAGGAGACTGGAGAAATCCCAAGAGATCAACTAAATTGTCACAATAGCTCTGTCACTGCTCTGCATCTCTAATTAAAAAAGAAATAGCATTTGATAACTGTCAACACTTGAAATACACACATTAAAAAATCTGATTTCACCTGATGAACTATGTGTTTCTTCCCATTCCCTCTACCCCATTTTTTTGTGATACCACCATCTTCCTGATTCCTCAGCTTATAAACTGTGAATTATGTTCAAAGCCTCGCTCCCTTTTATATCTCCAGCAATGGGAATTTGGTAGATTTTTTTCCTGCAAAATCTCTTTACTCACATGCAACAACCTAATTTTAGATCCATAATCAAAAGCTATCTCAGGTATCTTTATACTTGAATCAAATTCTATAAATTAACATGTCTTCTCCTTTCTCTCAAATTAGATACAGTTAGAAATAGGTGAAGTGAGAGGGGGGAGGTTCTTACACTTGTGATCAAGTTTCATAGCCATTCCAATAATGCTGCTGAACAAACTTTTTCTGAGCACAAGAATAGCTAGGCATGGAGCCAATGAAAGAAAAGTCAATGATGGAAGCCAAAAAACAGGTGAGCTGCAATCTTTCCACTCCTACACAAAACCTGGCCCTAGAGGGCGAATCCGGACATATGTTAATACTTCCACTTTTTTTATTTTGCAACGGTCCTATATTTACAAACTCTGCTCTTGGAGTGGCTTACCCTCTTCTCCAATGCCAGTTTTCCTACTACTACCCTCACAATCTAAGCCTAGTTGGTCACCTCTACCTTGAGGATTTTCTCTTTCCAATTCATCTCACTTTCTAGAGGACTCTTCTGCAAATACTGTTCTCTTTAGCTCCAATATCTCCTATCCAGCCTTCCCAAAGGGTTCCCAAGACAAATGGCTATTTTAATTTCCCTCAAGTTGTATGATCTCAGAGACCAGAGCAAGGGGAGTGGTATGGAGAATGCTGAGAGTGCAAATTGCTGACTAAAGACAGCTGCTGGGAATCCCCAAGTACTGTGGCAAGGGGTGTGGTGGTGACAGCAACTGGTTTGAGGACAACCAAGTAAGACTTCAAGATCTACTGGTATGCAGACTCTTCACCAGTAATAATCTCTGTACCTTTCTCATTTAAAATTTTGGCTTAAAAGTTACCCTCTCCCAAAAACCTTCTTCTTGATCACTCCTTTATTCCATGTCATTATCATGCTTCTGTACAATAATTTTTATGTATCTAACTCATCTACAATTCTATATATACATATATATAGATATAGATATAGATATAGATATAGATATACACATATATATGTGTGTGTATGTGTGTGTGTGTGTGTGTGTGTGTGTGTGTGTGTGTGTATATATATATGGTTTTGTAAGCATTTTAAGAACCTTTGATGTTTGTATCATATCTTGTATCATAGTTCTATGAGGATAGAATTAGTTCTTCTATTTCTCTGGTTTCCAATCATGGAACTCAACCTAACGTATATGCTTAAAAAAAAGGGTTTTTTTTGTTGTTGTTGTTTTTACCAGTGACATATAATTTCCACTCAGCTATTCAACACTAACATTTTCTTTTAAGGTTGAGCCAAGTTTGAAAGTATGGTGCATTAAGAGCGGTAGACAACACACCCACACTTGATAGAAAAGATGCCACTTAGAGTTGGACCCGACATAAAATAAGCTCCACCCAACCAACTATATATTACACCAACTTCCTTCAGGCTCTTTTTACTACATAAGCTGTGGCTCCTTTTTTTGCTCTTAGCAACACTGTAACTACAGAAGCTCAACTCTAAATAAGTTTACTGTTGGGAATCCACTCTTCCCACCTACACAACCACTGGCTTCCCACACTGTGTCCAGTGTCCTATGAGCAACTGCCCAATTACTGTGTGGAAAGACAGTTTACACATTAAAGTTCCATTCTTGGCAGCCCATGGCTTTTACTGCTCGTCCTCACTTACTTAGCTTAATTGATTCAGAACAACATAAAAAAGAGACATTATTACACAGTTTGAAAAAAAAAAAAAAGACTAACAAAATTTAAATGTAAAAACCCTGGTCATTGTGCTGCTTTAAAACAGGCAAGCATGTGTGACATTGAAAGAACAGAATAACACCTATTGAAATTGGGAACTCTGACTAATTTCATAGCACAAGTTTTAGTGTTTCACACATATATTCTCAAAAAGTAAAATGGTCTGTAAATGGGGAGCACAACTGACTTCAAAGTTATAATCCATTGCAGTAATAAGTTATAGTGTTTTAACACATACAATTTCAAAAAGTGTACAGTATTTTTTTTTAAAGACAACAATGTGAATGTTAGCCTGTGTTTCTGAAAACAACTCATGCATGGGCTAACAGGGCATTTTTCACTTTCTCAGTAATGGTCTTTCTTCCTATTGGACTGAGAGATCCCAGGAGAGATTCCTTCTTAGTTGCCCACCACTAACTGAACACAGCACAAACACATTTCATATGCAAAACAAAGTGATAGATTATCACACCTTTTGGCCATATGGGAGAGAAGGTAAAATAAGCATCAAGTTTTTCTTTTTACCTAATATACCTTGCCCTACATACATACACCTTTATGCACAGATATAAAAATAATTTTGTAATTTATATTTCTATTCCAGTAACTGAGTTTTTACAGGATAAATGACAACTGAGGGGCATGCCTGCTTTCTCTTCTATCTGTAAGATCGAACACCAGATTGCATTTCATTGGAAATTAACATTGTTGAAAAATAACCATATCAATACCTTAAAAAATGCTCAACAATTTTTCAATTTTTTTTTTAAAGAAAAACAAGACATGACCATTTAAGCTAGCATGGATAAGGAAATCTGTAGTAGCATCATCTGCAATTGGCAGATATACCTTCTAGCTATTCTGGTCAGTCTTCATTAAAAAAGACCTAATAGAAATATAATAGTTTAAGGCACTGATTTAATATCACTTTCACCTGAGCTTCATTATCAAATTATCTTTTTTTTTCCAACTGACATGTGATAGGATTGTTAGTGTTATGGGTAAACAAAGTGCCTGTCTCATCTCCCTAACACAACCCAATTCCTCCCAAGGACATTGAAAAACAGTAATTTGACTACTGGGCCAAGACAAGAAAGAGTTAACTATTTAAACGCCTGCTCAGAGTCTCATAAAATCTGCATGTTCAGGAGCGGATTTTTTTTTAAATACATTTTATTCACTGCAATGGAAAAAACTGCACACTGATGTTTAATAGTAAGGTATCTTCTGTATGTTATGGTCTATACAAAATGTAACATTGCATTAACTTCAAAGGTGGTAAGAAGATTAAAATGAAAAAAAGTTCAAGGGACGTGACATGCAACATGGCATTAAAGATATAAGACTGAATAATCCCAGTGCCTTAGCAGGATCCTTTTATAGTTCTTTGTTATGAGGGAAATTCTTAAAATGCAATCCAGCAAGCATAAGTGTAAGTAAAGCTTTTAAAATCTTATCACAAAATGTAATTTAGAAAGCTAATCATCAAAGCACTTTTTATGGGAACTGAAAGGGGCTTTGCTTATTAAAATCAATACAACTCACTTTAAGATGTTATAGTTGTGCTGTTTTTAACACCTAAAATGTGCTCCTCACATTTAACAATTTCTGAAAAAATACCTAAAATCATATAACAGCTTTCAAAGAGTCACTCTCACACACTCCTCTCCAACCATCCCAAGAATCTTGCACTCTTTATTATATTCAAGGCAACATTAAATCTCCCTGGTGCTAAATTGGAAAGAACATGATAAAGGATAGTGACGTGGAAGCAGGAAGTTTCATCCTGGAAACTGGCAGTGAAAACTGCCATTCTCTCACAGTGGCTAAAGTACTTATTCAGGTCATTGCTACTTCAACCCAGTGCGTCTCAACGTGTGGTCTTGAGAACTGTAGCAGCAGCATCACCAGGGAACTTGTTAGAAATGCAAATTCACTGCCCCACCCCAGACCAACTGGACAGAAACTCTGGGAATGGCGCCCAGCAATTTGTGTTTTGACAAGCACTACAGGCGATTATAATGTGGTACTCCAAAGTTCAAGAACCACGCCTCCTCAAATTTTAATGTGTATAAGAACCACCTGGGGAGCTTGTTAAACGGCAGATTCTAACTTAGCAGGTCTGAGGTGGGGCCTGAGAGCCTAAATTTCGAATAAGTTCCCAGGTGCTATCTTCTGCAGACCACACCGCAAGTGTTTCTCAAACCAGTTAACAAAATTACCCAGGGTGCTCGTAAAATACGGGTTCCCAGGCACCACCTCAGACCAAATTAATCCAAATTTCAGGAGAAAGGCCTAGTTGAATACAACTAGTATTCCACTTTAGCTACACATTAAAATCAGCTGGAGAGCTTTTAAAAATCCTGATGCCCAGGTCCCACCTAAGTCCAATGAAATCAGAATCTCTAGGGTTGGGACGCAGGCATCCATACGTTTAAATTATTCCCTGGTGATTCAAAGTGCAGCCAAGTTTGAGAACAACTGCTCAGCAGTATAACTGGCTCAACACCTGGCACAGTGAGTCCCTTTATAGTAGTAAATGGTTCCCTATAACCCAGCAACCTGGGTCCCCACCTATAAACCCAAGAGCTCTGGCTCTAAATAGTAAAATGCACCTAAGTCATGTTTTTATCATGTCTTGAGCCTTATTTCTGTGGGTGAATGTGCTTGTACAACTGAGACCAAGGATTTAGTAATACATTACTTTTGACACCAATGTTACCAGTCTTCCATTAAATGAATTTCCACCGTCCTCCCAAGCTCTGTCTACTGCTCTCCACAAGGAGGCAGTTGCTTTGAGAAAGGAGCAACCATAAAAATTTGTATCCATACAGCCTATTCCCATATTGACATCCTCCACCCCCAAAACCTGAAACAGACAGATCACTGGAAATTTCTAATAACCTTTTAGAGTGGAAGGGTAACTGATGAATCTAGGTCTTCTAAAGGCAGATTTCACTAATTACAAACATTTTGACAGAAAGGTCCTGGGAAAGGATGAAAATGATGTGCCTTTACAGATGAGAATCTGAAACTGTCGAAAACACATCTTCTGGTGGACAGAGATAGGACCTGAAACACCAATGCTCATGACATGGTAGTAATAACTCTGAGGGAGAAGAAAGCAATATGTCTATTTATGTCTTATGTTCCCCAGCACAAAACCACATTAATGAGTACACAATGTTATTAAATATGTAAAACTGAAAGAAAATGTGTGGTGGTTATTAAGGCATTGTCAAGTGATTAGTTAGTTCACTCCCATAACCAAACAGTGCTTTAAAGAAATTTTCCTGAATTTTCCACGGTATCTCAAGAATAACATTAAGATAAATGAAAATACGGTGCAGTCCTCTTTCCACTTAAGTGAACTTCGCCCATATTCACTGTCTTTTCTAAATTGGCTGCTTCGCAGAATACATGTCACATTCAAGGCCTACTAAATAATAAATTATTCTTCCACCATCATTTCAACATAGCCACAGTGGTCAAGAGGGTGCCTTCCTTATTTTATCTGTTTAATTCCATGAAAAAGAAGTCCAGTAGATGGGATGTTAGGAACAACACCTCAATACACGTTCAAAGGAGCCACTGTTCAATGACATTTAACAAGCATTTTCTATATGAACTGGTCAAGCTCACTTTTCTTTTAAAATTCTTGTTACAGTCATTCAGTTAACCTGAACTCACTTTAAAATATGTTAAAACAGCATCTTCTGAAAGTGTGTTCTCATATGCTTTGGAACAATAGAACATGACTAGTAAAACAGCCTTTCCCAAACTCATGTAACTAAACAGGAGTGAATTTTTGCAGTCCCATGACTTTGCAGAACCGAACTATGTATTGTCCCAGGCCTGGCTTTAATACATCATAGACAACCAAGAGAAGACATAAAAATCACAAATAAGTGACACACACTAATAAATATTTCATATTTTTACATAGTAGTCTTTTCCAAATGAATTTTAGTTCTTAACCAAAACCAAATTGGCTAAGGTGTGGGCTTAGGATTTAAGCTCCTAGAATTAAAACTATGAAATGTATAAAGATACTCAGTTTATTTGACAGTGTCAGTCTGGATGCCATTCCATGCATGTCTCATGAACCAATGCTCAAAGATGAATCAAGTATGAAAGAAAATGCACAGACCACAGAAGAACCATACAAAATTAATACACTTAGAGTATCAAATCTAAAGAAAACAAATGATACAAAATTACAATTTCTAGGACACTTTATTTCCACTTTACATATTAACTTAATATTTTCAACCTAGGCATAAATGTTTATACTTTTTCAGTAGTAGTAGTATAATCCCCTAGTCTCAGAGTGAAAAGCAGTGTATAAATTACAATTCAGGTGTTTTTGATATGGGGACAAGAAGCACCTGCCTTAGCTAGCAAATGGGTTGATGCTTTTCAATATAAATTTCTTTGAAATTTTTCTCTTATTTTTCTTGTTGATGCTAAGAACTCATAATAAAAACAAGTGCTCTCTTTGTCACTGCGCCCTTCCTCGGGCTTTACATTCTGACTAGCATTTAACTTGATAAGTCAGTTTATACTCAGTTTACACTTTGAAAAAAATATATATACCCCGTCTCCCACACATCCAAATAGACGGGGATCAGAATCAACCTGGCTTTTAGCAGTAACACTGCTATTTTAGACAATTTCAACCACATACCGGAGGGCAAAATAAAAGTACAAAACCAAAGGAAACCATAAAAAATTCCTACACACTGCTGGGATTAACTATTTCTCATCGTCAAGCCTAACATAGTTTTTAAAAGTGAAATAGACACTAAAGCGAACTCAAGCTTAACGTACAAACTGACAGGGGCTCTATGAGGACAGTTTTCTTTGAATGAACTATTACCCAGTGGAATTAAAAAAAAAAGTCTCACTCCTCCAATATGAAAGCCGGCGTTGCGCTTAGCTGGAAACACATCTTAATGGGTCTGTACTGCTAAAAATAGGTAGTAAAAGGAAAATGTGTTTTTTAAAAACCTCCTCCCTCCCAGGACACAAGGAAACATGAACGAAAAGAGAGGTAACCTCCTAAGCTCCGGGACTAAGTTCCATCCCTAGCAGAACAGGAATTGGATAGTCATTTTTCACCCCGCAACGGGGTAGTAACTCCTCGTGTGCAAGGCGGGAATACTGGCGGGGCTTTCACTGAGAGTGATGGAAACCAAAGGGAGTAGACGTGAACACCTTGAGTGATCCAGTTCTACAGAACCCGGGGCGGTGCGGACGCGGGATGGCGGAAGAAAGGAGGAAAGGGTCGAAACTCCTCAAAGTTACCGCGAAGAGAAAGCGAACACCTCTGGGAGCCCGCGAGCCATCTCTTCCACCAGCACCCTGCTCGAAGTGTGGGGCACTTGCCTGAGAGGGCAGGAAGCGCGGGGTTCTGTGCCCTGACTTAGGTCGAGCGGTCCGGGGACCCGTGCAGCGAAAGGGGCAGGGGCAGCCACCGATGGGGCGGTGGACTCGTACTTTGCCTCAACTCAGAGCCTCGTCCCGAGCGCGAGGCAGAGGGCGACGGAGGGCACGGTACTCACTAGGGTTCGTTGGTGAACCGAGGGGTCCGGGGCTGCTGGTATCCGTACAGGTGACAGTAGAGCACATCGAAGCAAAAGCAGCACATCTCTGCTGACACCACCATCTTCCGGGAGCCGGGCGATGAGGACGAGACGCCGGACGACAGGGAGGGCGAGGAAGAGATGGAGGCGGCCGGGGTGGAAAGTAGGGTCCCCACTCCGCAGCTCGGAGGTGGCGACAGGGAAATCCCCCCGCCGCCACCGCTGCAGCCCTGGGGGGGAGAGAGGGTACAGCCGCTGCCGCTGCCTCCTCCGCTGAGCCCTCCCAGCCCGTTGAGCCGCAGACCCGCGCCTCCCAGTCCCAGCTCGCCAGCTCGGCACTGGCTCTCCCCGCTGCAGTGGGAGGAGGAGGCACCGCCACCGCCACCCGAGCCAGAGGGGGGCGAACTGGACAGTTTCTGCTTCTTCACCCCGCAGCAGCCCGCCGCCATCTTGGAACAGTCTCCCCCACGCAGCGCTTCCGACCCATAAGTGAGGCGAGCTGGCGGCGGGGGCGAGCACGCTGCGGCCCCAGCCGCCGGGGGCGCGCCGGGGACTGGCGGGGCGCGCGCGCGCACCGCTCTCCGGCCCGGAGGCCCGGCCACGCGGCGGACCCTCGCGCAAGCCCGCCTGGGCGCGCGCCCGGCGCCTTCACTGCTCTGCTCCTGGCGCCTGGCCCGCCGGCCTCGCGCCTCCTTCAAGCCGCGGCCTCGGCCCTGCGGCCCTCTGAGGATGAACGACTGGCAGCCCGGTGGAAAGGAAGGAGAAGGCAAGAAGACCGAGGAGGCGGAGAGTGGGAGTGAAGGGAGGAAAGGGGCACACCCGGGGACGAAGGGAGGACAGGAAAACCGGTGTACGTGGGGGTGTGGCGGGGAGAAGAGAGTCCAAAAGAACTATCCATGTCCCAAAGCCCAGCTCCATGAGCGGCGCCGCACTAAATATTAGTGACACTTGAGCTGAGTTACGTGGAACCTGAGCCACCGGCCTTACACACGCTGGTTTCCGAACTGACTGGCAGAGTGTGAGCAAGCAGGTGCTCAGAGCTCCACGTCTGAGACCGTCCCTGGAAAGTGTGTATGTACCAAGCGTTGGGGAAATGGTCACACGGCGGTGGCTGTAATATCGATCTAAGCACGCAGCAGGCTTATGGTAAAAAAAAGCAATACTCTTTCCTATTGACAAATATTCAAGCCCAGTTAAATCTATATATCCTCTACTTGTTCCCCAACTTTCTCCCCTTGCCCCGTGAAAACGTTTAAGAGCAAGAAGTCCTAACCAACACCTCACTGGCCCAAAAACGTTGATCGTGCTCTGGAACTTTCTGCCATGGCTTATGGTGTGTGTGTGTGTGTGTGTGTGTGTGTGTGTGTGTGTGTGTGTGTGTGTGTGTGTCTTTGTGGCTTAGGAACAAAGCAGCTACCACAGATCTTACAGGTAAATAGGGCAGGTAGTGTACTGAGTCACAAGTTGAAAGGTTTTGTTCAAGTATATTATTAGACAGTTCTTAGTGTTCATTTTTCAAATTTCTCAATCAAAGAATGTTTGGATGGATGAAGAGGCGTATGACTGAGTCAGTCCCATTCCAAACACCTAAGACAATAATCAAACATTAAAATTCAAAGAAATGAACCTGATAGAAACAGAAAGTAAATATAAGTAACTTGCATTGTGTCTACACCATGACAAAACATCTAGACAAAGTGAGGTATCAACATACTTGGAGACATCAGAGGATTGGTCAGTTTTGTCACTTTTGAGCTAAAGGTGTGGGATCTTGCAAACAGCTGAGGGCTGATCACTCCATTCAGGAAAAAAAACGAAGTTTATTCATTCAATAAATATTGAGCCTCTGGGCCTTACTATGTGTACAATACTAATGTTGGCATCTGGGAAGTATACTTACCATTCTCAAAGAGTTTAATAATTAAATCAGATCTGTGTACATAATCAGATACATAGCTACTATTTATTGAGCACTTTTGGAGCGCCAAGTACCATGCCTCCTCTTACCCCATAGTCCCTCGAAATAATATTTTCTCTCATTTGATCTTCATAGTAACTCTCTGAGGTTGCTTACTTACAGATGAGGAAATTAAACCTTAGAAGCAACTTGCCCAACACCACACATCTAGAAAGTGACAAAACCAGGATTTGAAAGCAGGCATGTCTAATTCTGAAAACCATGCCATTGTGCTAAACTGTCGTTCAGTACCAATGTGTGATGGCAAGGTTAGTGATGGATAAAAGATGGTGACTTTAAACTACAGTAGATACAATGGAGGTTAAACAAAAATAAGAACTTAGTTTTAATGGAAAGTTTGAAAAACCCTATGTGAGATAGATCAACTGTTGAAAATGGTTAGATGCAACCTAAAAACAATAAAAAAATGGGTTAACTGTTTTGTGATATGTAATCTCACTCTCTCAAATCTCATCACTGTTAGAACTATCCTGTTTGAGGCAAATAACAATTCATTGTCAATCACTAGTGGAGTAAACAAAAAGCATTATGTTTTTTTTTTTTTTCTGTTTTGTAGAAGAGAAAGCAGATTGCTTTAAAAAATGTTCCACAACAACTGGTACACTGTTAGGGTGTTTTGTTTTGTCTTATACTTTATCCTTAACTATCAGAGCCTACCTTTTAATTTGTTTGAAACTGGGTCGAATATGATGTTAGACAGTAGGTACCAAATTCCTGACCACACCACTAAGAAGTGAACACTTCTAGAGTAGAAAACCAGTGCCATTGAATGACATCACACTTGAGTTTAGCACAGGAAGCAAAGTGGAATACCATGGATGGCTGCTCCTGCTAGGGGAATTTAGGAGAGCAGAATGTAATCTCCTGATTTAGAATTTGGCCAGTAGACAAGAGTCTAATGCCCCTACTCTTGTGAAAATAGCAAGGAATTTTTAATAAGCACCAGTAGTCATGTCCTTAGTCCTGCAGTTTATCTAAAGACAAAGCACTATCATAGCTATTGTACCAGGCAAAGGGGTTGATGCAGTGGGAAACCCCAAGACAAGGACATCCCAGCTGTATTACAAAAATAGCTTTTCCCCCAAGGATTCTAAATTCCAATTCCAAACCTTACAATCATAAGGAAATAGACAAACCTAAACATGAAGACTGCAGAAAATTTATCGTTTCCTGACCACTGGGAGTTACTCTCTGAACTACTTTGTTGTATTGCTGGCTAAAAGCCGCAGTCAGGGGGACACTCTAACCTTTTTTATTTGTGTTAACTCTGGGTCTGGCTCATCTCCTATACTAACTTTGTGCCTCAAGATGTTTTGCAAATCCCCTGGCAAGTACTGCTGCTGGTAGTGGTGGTAATGCCTTCTTTTAGTCTTTGAGGAAATGTGTCTCCTAGCCTTGTTTTCTTGCAAACTCACAGCATAGAAATAAACATATTTTGTTCATACAAAACAAAATCTACAGATCAAATTATGTGAAAAAGGTTTTCTTTTTTTGTTTTGTTTTGCATCTGCACAAAGTGCGCACTGAATGGGAAAATTGACCTTGCTTGGTATTCTTTTGACTTGAAGTGTAAAGGTCAAAGTACAATAGAGCACATGTGTTTCTACCCGCTTTTGATACTGAAATGCAGTGATAATACCCTCCAGAGGAAACGTTAAGGTGCCTTCTGCTTTTCGTAACTGACTGTCAAGCTGGGAGCTAAAGATTCCATGCTTCTTTTAAATAAGAAATATAAATGGGCTATAGTCTCTTTGTCAATGAAGCACATTCAGACTATAAGCATTTCTTCATCTGCTTCAGCCTCTAAATTGCTATGAACTATTATCCAATGCTTTGTTTAAAACTGTGAAAAACCACTTGAACAAAGGTTATGCACATTATTTACTAGGTGATAAAACTGGAAATTGAATTAAACCCAAAGGTTACTGATTATTTTACCATTACCTCACTTTTTTTCATGTTTACAATAGTTACTTTTCATTTCAGCAAAATATATGTGTGTGTGTGTGTGTGTGTGTGTGTGTGTGTGTGTATTACAATTTGATGAGATAGTAAGTATTTGTTTATGTTGCAAAATTATTTTCTTAGGTTCCTGGGGTGTGGGTGACATGAGTAACATTCATATAGTTCAGTTAAAAAAAAAAGGCCATTTCTGCCCAAGCAAGTGTTGTTTTTATCTTGTCACCAAAATTTCTCAACTGTTATCCTTGTACATATGTAATATTAATACATGGTTGTGGTGGTAGAGGTGGCTATCAGTTTTATATTTGAATGAATATGTGAATAAATAATGAAATTCTTTGCCTACTATTCAATTCAAATTGATAAATCAGCTTTTGTTTTTCTAAATGGAAAACAGATCCTTCCCTCCTGAATCCTTTACCTAATGAATAACTTAATGAACAAAGTACCATGATCTACTGTGGACTTTTCTAGTTGTTTCATTTATATCTCCTATTGTCAACTGGAGTGCAAACTAATTGAATGTCTTTTACCACCTATTTCCTTGAGACAAAGGTATATAAATGTCTTAATGAGATTTAGTCATTCTAATATGTATACTGAATGTGGAAGAATTAACAAAAATAATTGTGGATTGGAAAGGAAAGCTTTTTAGAAAGGAGATGGCCAAAATGAGTATTATTTTGAGCAGTTAGAGAAGTCATGAGCAAAGAAAACATGAAGATGTCTACTACAGTTTGATAATCGTTACTTGACTATTTTTCTTATTTCTCTTTTCCTTAAAGACTTCATCTACTATCCTCTATGCATATAATGAGGTGTGAAAATGTATACTATAACTGTACCCCATATCCAAATTTAATTATGATCATATCGTCGTTTTGCTACAACTAATCTCATTATGTTCTGTAGCACTTATTCCCGTTGCCTGGAGATACAGGTTGGGCAGAGTGAAGTTCAACGTCGATTTAAAATACAAAAATGTGTTCTGGATTAGAAGTCTCTTGTGCGACTACAGGTTTCCTTGCTATCTGAAAGCAGAGCATTGATAGGAAAACTTTTGTAAGCTAAAGTAGCATAAAGCAAAGAAGCAGTTACCGTTAGTTTATATGGAAAAATTTTCAAGAGTTCTCAGATCCTAAAAATAACCTATTAAATCATAGCAAATAACACACAAAAGCCAAAATATCATTAACAAAATGTGTTAACAAATCAGGAATAATATGATAAATAAACATCACACTTTATAAGTCCATCAAACCATTCAAGCAAAAGACCTTCAACTTTATACGTTACTGGATGCTGACTAAAAGACACCGCTTTGCTGCTAGCAGAAACAACAGCAACTTCGGGAGCTTTCAAGATTCTTTCTCTCTGCATGTAAATAGTACAAATGGTGGATGCAGGCAAGTTCGATGCATACACGTCTTTATTTCATTCACCACAATCAGAATGCTTATCCACGTCCAATTTTACACTAAGCATAACACCCTAAGAGCTCTCTTAGGTTTTTCTGACACCTGAAGGCACATCTTGCTAACCGATATATGGACTAAATCAAGATAAAACACAGATGCTCACATATGCTGGGATGCTACATATAGTTCCCGGGGAAGGAGTTGGGCAGGGCCACTGTTGCTGCTTGGGGTACAGTGGTGCTGCCTTTATAGGGCTGCTGTAAAACAAACACTGAACACTATTTTTGCTGTTTGAATTTTTTTTTTTGTAAAAGCAAATATCCTCTTCAGATTTCTCCCTGTTAGTGAAAACAAGTACTAATGTAGGTCTTTAGTAAAAAGTGAAGTGGCGTAAGGCAAACTTTCAAAAACCAGGGGATACCTGTGTTCAGTTTAAAGTTCAAAATCACTCATGGCAGTGAATAACCTCTTCAGGATCAAAATTATTCATGACATAACCTCTGCAGAATCCTAACTGAAGTTTATCTCACTTTTCCTTACTGTATCCACTGCTTAAATGTTCATAATTTATGGCTCATTCTCTCACTATGGGTAATGCACAATGATTATGTCAGAAAGCTCAGCTGTGACTCCTTACTTACTGTCCAGGACTTGTACCTCAGCTCCTAGTGGTCCACTAACACTCTGAAGTTCAGGCATATCCTCCATCCAGCCACTGACATAGCAAGTTCTGGCAGGTATGCTGCCTCTTAATCCTCAGCTGCCTTCTACATTCTCCACAGGTTCCCTACAAGGAATTCTGGACTTTTTCCATGCCACTTGATGGGCCTCTTTCTAATTCACCACTCCCCATGCTGTCATTTCTACTGCAGATGCCTCATGGTAGCATATGGCTTTTATAAGGGGCTTGAAATTTTCCTGCATTACGATTCCTCCAAATATCTCTGATTGTTTTTCTTCATTTTATGGAGATATAATTCACAAGGCACACAATACACCCATTTAAATTTTATAACTTAATGGTTTTTAGCATATTTACAGTTGTGTAACCACTAACGTCATTTTGAAACACTTTCATCACCTCAAAAGAAACTCCAAACCCATTAACAGTCACTCTCCATTCTGCCCCCCACTACACCCAACCCCTAGCAATTAATAATCTACTTTTTGTTTCTATAGATTTGCATATTCTGGACATTTCAAAGAAATGAAATCATACAATATTTATTCTTTTGTGTCTGCCTTATTTCATTTAGAATAATGTTTTCAAAATTCATGTGGTGGTATCTATCAGTGTTTCATTCTTTTTTTATGGTTGAAGAATATTCCATATATTTTTGTTCATACATTCATTAATTGACTGACTGGCTTGTTTCCACTTTTTGATTATCATGAATCACGCTACAGTGAACATTTGTGTATAACTTTCTCTGTGTATATATGTTTTACGGTGTCTTGGTGGATTTCTGGGTTATGTGGTAACTTTATATTTAACCTTTTGAGGAAGTGCCAGGTTGTTCTCCAAACTGGCTGCATCATTTTAAAATCCCACCTGCAGTGTTTGAGGGCTCCAATTTTTTCATGTCTTTGCCAACACTTGTTTTTATCTTTTTAAAAATTGTAGTCATCTTAGTGGGTGTGAAGTTTTGATTTGCATTTCACTGCTAACAATGTTGCACAGCTTTTCACGTGCTTATCAGCATTTGTATATCTTTTTTGGAGAAAAGTTTATTCAAATCCTTTGTCCATTTTAAAATTGAATTATTTGTCTTCTTATCAGGTTGAAAGATTTTTTTTTAAATATGTTCTGGATACTAGTCCCTTATCAGACATATTCTTTTCAAATATTTTATTCCATTCTGTGGGTTTTTTTTTTTTTTGCTTTCTTAATGGTGTCCCTTGAGCAAAAAAGTTTTTAATTGCAATATAGTTCAATTTATTATTTTATTCTTTTGTTGCTTGTACTTTTGGTATGATATCTAAGAAACCATTGCCAAATACAAGGTCATGAAGATTTATACCTATGTTTCCTTTCCATAGTTTTAGTTCCTACATTTCAGTCTTTATGGGTTAATTTTTGTATATAGTGTGAGAAAGGGGTCCAATCTCATCCTTTTCCATGTGGAATTTCAGTTGTTGCAACAATATTTGTTGAAAAAAAAAAACAAACCTCTTCCTTTCCCATTAAATGACTTAGCACTCTTGTCAAAAAACAATCAAAAATAAAAGTTTAGGATTTCTGGCCCGTCAATTCTATGACATGGATCTATACATCAGTTTTTGTGCCAGCACCATACTCTTGATTACTGTAGGTTTCTAGCAACTTTTGAAACTGGGAAGTGTGAGTCCTCTAAATTTGTTCTTCTTTTACAAGACAGTGTTGGCTGTTTTTGGACCCTTGCATTTCCATATTACTTTCAGTATCATCTTCTCAATTTCTGCAAAATGGCAAGTTGAGATTTTGATAGGGGTTGCATTGAATGTAGATATATTTGAGGAGTATTGGCATCTTAACCATATTATGTCATTCAATCCATGAACATGGGATTTCTCTCCATTTATTAAGGGCTATTTTAATTTCTTTCAACAATGTTTGTAGTTTCAGAATATAATTTTGCACTTCTTTTGTTAACTTTATTTTAAGTATTTTATTTTTTGACTGTTGTAGGTGGAATTGTTTTATTAATTTCAGTTTTCAGATTGTTCATTTTATGTTGACTTTGTATCCTACAAGCTGGCTGAACTTATTAGTTCTAATAGTTATTTTATTGGATTTTTTAGTATTTTCTATATAAAATAGTCTCCCTTTATCTGTGGTTTCATTTTCTACAATTTCAGTTACCAGAGGTCAACCTCAGAACAAAAACATTAAATAGAAAATTCCAGAAATAAATAATTCATGAGTTTTAAATTGCATGCCATTTTGAGTAACACGATGAAACATTGAGTGATCCTACTCTGTCCCACTGGGACAGGAATCATTCCTTTGTCCAGTGTTGGACAATGCTATAGGTGCTACCTGCCCATTAGTCACTTAATAGTTGTCTAGATTATCAGCTCAACTGTCGTAGTATCACAGTGCTGTGTTCAAATAACCCTTATTTTACTTAATAATGGCTCAAAGCATAAGAGAAGTGATGCTGGGAACTTGGATGTGCCAAGGAGAAGCTGTAAAGTGCTTTCTTTAAGTGAAAGGTATGTATGTATAGGAAACAAACAAACAAAAACACATAGTATATATATAGAGTTCAGTACTATCCATGGTTTCAGGCATCTACTGGTGGTCATGGGATATAAATAACCCCAGTGGATAAGGGGAGAATACTGTATACAATTATGTCATTTGCAAATAGATATTTTTATCTCTTCCATTTCAATCTGGGTGCCTTTTATTTCTTTTTCTTGTCTAATCTTTTAGATTAAAACCTCCAGTACCATGTTGGATAAATCTGGTGACAGCAGACATTCCTGTCTTATTCCTGAACTGAGGCGGAAAGCTTTCAGTCTTTCACTATTAAGTATGATGTTAGCTGTGGGTTTTTCATAGGTGCCTTTTATTAGGTTGAGGAAATTCTGTTCTATTTCTAGTTTGTTGAATGTTTTTTATTTCCATAAAATGTTGGACTTTGTCAAATATTTTATCTGTGTCTGATAAAAGGATCATGTGAGTCTCCTTTTTTGCCTTTTATGCTTTGATATGGTGTATTACATTAATTAATTTTTTGGATGTTAAACTACCTTCCAATCCTAGGATGAATCCAACTTGTTCATGGTGTACAATCCTTTTTATGTGTTGCTAGGTCAATCTGATAGTATTTTGTTGAGTATGTTTCATCTATATTCATAAGAAATATTTGTTTGAGTTTTCTCATGGCTTCTTTATCTGGCTTGGTTTCAGGATAATACTGGCTTCATAAAATGGGTTGGGAACTTTTTCTTCTTCTATATTTTGAATAAGTTTGAGAAAAATTTGGTATTAACTCTTCTTTAAAACTATGATAGAGTTCACCAGTGAAGCCATCTAGTCCTTGGCTTTTCTGTGTTGGAATTTTTAAAAAAATTATTGACTCAATCTTGTTATTTGTTATAGATCAATTACAATTTTAATTTTTTGAGCCATTTTTAAAATGGTGATATTGGTTAACGAAATCAGTAAGGTATATATGCTACACACACACACACACACACACACACACACACACACACATACACACATATAGCATTGTGTATTCACCACCCATACTTAGATTTCTTTCTGTTGCCACATATTTGACCACTTTAACCCCATCTACCTCCCCTCTCTCCCCCACCCTCTGTTAACAGCTAGTCTCTTGTCCATGTCCATGCGTTTTTGAGTCAGTTTTTGTAATTTGTGTGTTTCTAGGAATTTTTTATATCAATTTAGTTATCTAATTTGTTGGCACACTATTGTTTATAATATTTTCTAATCCTTTTTATTTTTGTAAATTATGTAGTAACATTTCCTTTTATTTCTGATTTTAGTAATTTGAATCTTCTCTTATTTTCTTTGTCAGTCTAACTAAAAGCTTTCAATTTTGCTGTTCTTTTAAAATAAGTAAATTTTTAATTTCAATATCATTTTATATTAGTTTCAAGTGTATAGCATAGTGGTTAGACATTTACATAATTTACAAAGTGATCCCCCTAGTAAGTCTAGTTCTCACCTGGCATCCTACATAGTTATTATGATATTATTGACTATATACCCTATGCTGTACTTTACATGCCTGTGGCTATTTTGTAACTACCAATTTATACTTCTTAATACCGTCACCTTTTTCACCCTACTATGCATCTGGCAACAATTCATTTGTTCTCTGTATCTACGAGTGATTTATTTTGTTTGTTTATTTTGTTCTTTAGATTCCCCATATAAGTGAATTCATATGGTATTTGCCTTTCTCTTTCTGACTTATTTCACTTAGCATAATATCTTTCAGGTCTATCCACGTCATCAAAAATGGTATGATTTCGTTCTTTTGTATGGCCAAGTAATATTCCATTGTATATATGTACCACCTCTTCTTTATCCATCTGACTATTGATGGGTGCTTAGGTTCCTTCCATAAATACCCAGAAGAGGAATTGCTGGGTCAATAGGTAGTTATATTTTTAATATTTTTGAGGAACTGCCATACTGTTTTCCATAGTGGCTACACCAATTTGCAATCTCACCACCAGTGCACAAGGGTTACATTTTCTCTACATTCTCCCCAACACTTGTCAAACAAACAACTTTTGTTTCATTAATTATCACTATTGTTTTTATATTCTCCATTTTATTGGTCTCTGTTCTAATCTTTATTATTTCCTTTCTTATGTTTGTCTTGGGTTACTTCACCCTTTTGTTCTTCTATTCTCTTAAGGTGAAATGTTAGGGTATTGATTTGGAATATTTCTTCTTCTTCTTTTTTTAAATAAAGAACTTATGGCTATAAATTTCTCTCTAAGCACCGCTTTAGCTACATTCCATAAGTTTTGGTATGTTGTAGTTTTGCTTTCATTCATATCAAATATTTTCTAATTTATATTGTGATTATTTCTTTGACCCATCTGCAGTTTGGAAGTGTTTTAATTTCCACATATTTGTGAATTCCCAAATCTCATTCTATAATTTATTTTTAATTTCATTCCTTTGTGGTAGAGAATACACCTTGCATGATTTCAATAATTTTAAATGTTTTGAGGTTTGTTTTATGGTCCAGCATATAGTCTGTCCTAGAGAGTGTTCCACATGCACTTTGAGAAGATTATGTGTTCTACTGTTACTATTTGGAATTCTCTATAGATACATGTTAGGTTTAGTTAGTGGATAGTTTTGTTCAAGCCTTCTATTTACTTATTGAGGAGCAGGAGTTGCTTATGCATAGTCAAAATAATTTGGCTTTTATTTAAAAATCCAAATGGGAAGCCATTGAAGGATTCAGTAAGATCAGTTTTGCTGCTATGTGGATAATGTGCTAGAAGAGAACAGAGAGGAGGTAAGGAGACAAGTCAGGAAACTTCATCCATAATCTAGGATAGTTCTGGATGTAGGTAGTAGCAGTTGTGATGCTCTGAAGGGAGATATTCTATATAAACTTTAGAGTTAGAGTCAATAAGACTTCTAGATATGTTGTTGCAGTGAGGAAAAGGAAAGAATTAATTCTGTTTTAAGTGACTGAATGAGTATTGGTGACTTACTGAAATAGAGAAGAATATAGGGACAGGAGCTGGTTGGGGTCTATCAAGAGTTCTTGACATAGTAAGTTTAAGGTATTTGTAAGATATCCAAATGTAGATGTCAAATAGATAGTTAAATATGCACGTTATGAGCTCAGATGAGAGTCTTGACTAGAGAAGTAAATTTAGGAGTTATCACCGTATAGGTGGTATTAGAAACCATAGTCTGAATAAAATGACATAGGGAAAGAATATAAATAAAAAAGAGAAGACCCAGGGATAAGTCCCAAGGTACCACAATATTAGGAGAAATTTGCAAAGAAGAGTAAACAAGAGCATCCAGTGGGGTGGGGGGTGGGGAATCAGCATGTTATGTCACAATATCGAAAGAGGAAAATGTTTTAAGATAAAGGGAATGGTTAACTATGCCAAATAGTAAAAGGATTCAGGTAAGATGTAGACAGAGAAATGTTTGTTGGATTTGGCAATATGGAGGCTTCTTATTGCAATAACATGAATAATTTCATTGGAGTAGTGCAGCCAGAATCTAGACAAGAGTGGATTAAAAGTGAATAGGTAGTTAAGGAACTGTAGATAGGTTACACAGACAATTCTTTTGAAACATTTGGCTTTGAAGAGGAACAGAAAAATGAAGGAGTAGCTACAGAGGAATGTTGGCTCAAAGGAAGGCTTTCCTTTAATTATGGATAATTTCTACAGCTATTATAAATAATTATTATCATTGTTAGTATTATTCTTTTTAAAATTTTAATTAGTTTCAAGTATACTGTACAATAGTTAGACATCTACATGGTTAGTAAAATGATTTCCCCAATTGCTCCCTCCTTCCCCTGACCATCCAGTCAGCTACTAATTTGAACTTCTTTAACCCTTCAACCCATTCTCCCAGCCCCCCACATGGCCCTCCCCTCTGTCCATTACCAAATTGTCCACTATATTTGTGAGTCTGTTTTTGATTAGTTTGTTCTTTTTATTTTTTAAATTCCACATATAAGTGAAATCATATAGTGTTTATCTTTCTCTGTCTGACTTAAATACTTTCTGGGTCCATCAAAGTATTATCTTTTTCCATCCTCTTCCTTTTCATATGTAGGGATCTTGCTTTCTTATTCTTTCAGCCACTCTATCTTTTGGTTGGATCACTTAATTTTTTTTTCATTTAAGGTACTTATTGATAAGAATGTAGTTGTTCCATTCTTTATTCCTGTTTTTGATACATGTTTTTTCTTCTTAAAGAAGTCCCTCCAACATTTTCTGTAATAGTGGCTTAGTGGTGATAAATTCCTTTAGCTTATTTTTGTCTGGGAAGCTCTTTATCTGTCCTTCATCTCTAAATGATAGCTTTGCTGGATAAAGTATTCTTAGTTGTAGATCCTGGGTCTTTATCCTGCCAAGCCCTTCTATCCTGCATAGTTTCTTTTGAGAAATCAGCTGCCAGTCTTATGTGTGTTCCCTTATAAGTAATTATTTCTTTTTCTCTTGCTGTTTTTAATGTTCTTTCTTTGAATTTAACCTTTGGTATTTTAATTATGATAAGTCTTTGTGTGGGCCTCTTTGATCCCTGATTTTTGGAGTTCTCTAAGCTTCCTGGGGTTTTATGTTCCTTTCCTTCACCAGGTTAAGGAAGGTTTCTATCATAATTTCTTCAAACGACTGTTCAACATCTTGATTTTCTTTTGTTATGCCGATAGTATGAACATTTGGAGCTTTAATAGTGACCCATATCCTCCTTAAATTATTCTTATAGTTTTGGCATCTTTTTTCTTGCCATTCTGATTGAGTGTCCTGAATTGCTTTCCTGTCCTCTATATAGGGCATTTGGTCCTCTTCTTTATTCACTTTGTTTATTCTTTTGTTCATTCCATTTAATATACTTCTCATCTCAGGTAATGTTCTTCATTTCAGACTGGTTCCCTTTCATTGTTCCTACTTCTATTTTTATGTTTTTATCCCTTTGTTAAAGTTCTCGCTGTATTTATCTACACTTCCCAAAAGTTTATTGAGCATCTTTATAACCAGGGTTTTGAACTATGCACCTGTTAGATTATTTGACTCCATTATGTCCGGATCTCTGTTCTGTTCTGTCATATGGTTTCTGCTTCTTTGTCTTTCTATTTTGGCTGCCTTTCCATTTCTATTTCTATGTATGAAGCAAAACTCCTAAGTCTCCTGGTCTTATTAGTGTGGATTTGTGAAATAAGTGTCCCCTGGCACAGTCCTGAGAGGGGTTCAGCTGCAGGCCAAATTTAGCTGAAGCCTCTACACTTTTGGGGCCACCTGTTATGATTCAGCAAGCAATCCACAGGTACTATGTTTATAGTTGCCTCAAAAGGCCACACCAGAAACTGAGGTCAGCTGCTTGCAGCAGTGTGAGTCTCAGCAAGGAGCACCTGACTCACTGAAGATATACCTGGATGTGGCTTGGGTGGGGCCATGAGTTGGGGGAGGTGGGGTTTCAGGGAATCATCTGGGTGAAGTGACCTCTGTTATCCAGTTTGATGACATCACTGCTGTGGCAGTCCTGTGCTGGCACACTGGTAGTGGGGAGGGCTTAACAGGGAACAAAGGATTTTGCCGGCACTTTTATACCAAGCAAGTCTCGCCTCAGTCCTAACTCCAAAAATGTCTCCCTGTGAGTCCCTGGTCCCCACTGCATGCAGCTGAACGGGCACTGGTGCTCAGAGTGAGCAGGTCCATCACTGTGAAAATCTGCTTATGAATGCAGCCCCTTTAAGAGGCTTCTGCAGCTGCCGCTGCCACTGCCACTGCCACTGCCACAGGCTCAGTTTCACTCAGCCACTCAGGACCAGAAAGCCCTGCATCCTAGCCCCATCCTACCTTCTGCCATTGAAGGGTGCTTTCTTTGATTTCTCTATAGTTGTATGGCTTGTATATCTAGATCCCAGGTGACTTTTCCTTGCTGCTGCTCCTTGTTTCCATCGCTGCTTTGATTTGGTCGCCAGAGGGATGAACAGAGCCTCTATCATCTACGTCATTTTTTTCTCCTCCTTCTGTATTACTTCTTTGATGATCATCATTACAAAATCTTCAGTGAATTATACCTACAAACAACTCTTGGACAGATGAATTAACCCAGAACCACTTCTATCCTGAAAAGCACAAACACAAAGATCTCAAAGCATCAATTTTTATTATTTTATAGTCACATATATAAATAGGAAGATTAATAAGATAGAATCCTCTGGGGAAGAGGGAGGACTAAGCTGGGTGGAAATGAGGAGCATGGAGAAAAGACAGTAAATAAAATGACTGGTTTTTGTTGGTTATTGAAGTATATAGAAGTGAGAGAAGAAGTAGACAGCTGAGGGGCAAAGAAGGACATGTATTTTATAAACCAACCTTGAGGTTCTAGTGGAATTTTGGTGTTGTGATGTTTTTACTGCTTTAGCAAAATTTTGCTTACTAGAATCACAACAAGGCCTAGAGATTGCTTTGGTCATATCTTGTGTGGGGCTATAGTAAACACCTACCTACTCTCAGGTCTTTAGCAAAGCACCTGGATATTCATTGTACAATTTTGAGCAAGTTAGCCTCACTTTCATTATCTCTTAAATTACTATCACTATGTATCTCGCAAAATTATTGTAAGGATTAAATAATGTCTGTGAAGTGCTTAGCATAGTGTCTGTCTTATTATTATTAAAGCAGACAAGCATTTATTATTAAGTATCCAATGTATTCCAGACCCCATAATAATGATATAGAAATGAATAAGGTGGATTCCTATTCTGTAAGGACTTACAAACCAATGCAGAGTAATGGAAAGACCATCAACAGATAAGCAACCCATTTTAGCATTTTAACAACCCACTTACATGGCCACATGCCAAATGTATTTTTCATTTAGACTGTTTCACATATAGAATCTTTAAGTTTGACATTCCATACTAATCAAAAACTTCTATCTATTCACCTCTCACTCCCTTACTCCCATTTGTATTTAAATATAAATACGTATATATTTGGATTTAAATCTATCTCATTTGAATTTCCTATTTATCTACATATGGTGACATGTTTCATTGTGTGCTTAGTGATTTTTAATTAAAATCTCCTTATTTCTTTGAAAAATTATTTGTGGGAATATTTTTAGGTTTAGGATGAGGATGAGTTCCTTCAGAGAGGATTTACATTCTGCCAGGTGCCTGGTGGCACTACAGTCTGGGTCTACTTTAAACTAAATTCAGAGATTGAGGTATTTTGGAGCACCTGTTAATGTGAATTTAAGTTGCAAGTCATTATTAAACAAGATTGTGTTTACAATCTGTCAGGTAGGTGCCTCCCCTTCTATTCAGCTGCTTTCTTTGAAGTCTCCTTATGTGTGTATATGTGTGTGTGTAGCAAGTTATTTCTTGTTCACAAGTACATTGATGGTTTAGCTCCTTGTCATTCCATTTTTATCTGGGAAGGAACATTATTAGACTCTCACCTTGGGTAGGCCCTTGGCTTTGTGTTTTCATACCACTTATGGTTCATTTTCTGAAGTTTAACTTAAGTTCAGCAAATGGTCTCAAAGAAGTACCTTCATCATTCTGCCTTTACTTAGATCTGGGCTTGTAATTCCTACCTTTTCAGCTTTCTGATACATTTAGGAAGATGTTTGTTGCATTTTATTCAGCACTTTTTGTTGTTTTCCCTGGAAGGGTCAGTTTGCACACCTAGCCAACCATATTACCAGAACCCCAGCATATGTTTCTCTGCCTCTGTTCTGAGTTACAGAACTGCTAGGAAAAAATCACAAAATTGAACTGACTGGCTCTATAACAAATTTATGATTTCCAGCATCAGCTGGGCCTTCTTTCTGTTGTTTTACAATTCTTTTATTTATCTTTATTAATTTCCATTTCTCATTTTCAACAGCAGCTATTTTGACCCATGACTATACTCCTCCAATCCTCCTGCCACATCCCCTGCATTATTTACTCATTTCTGAAGGTCAAGCTTCCTACTTAACTATCAAAAAGAAAATGGTTTTCAGTTAGGAATTCTCTCAACTCTTCTTCATCCCACTCCTAAATGTTATCTCTATTCTCCTATCCTTTCTTGCTTCCTTTCTCTATCTTGAAAGAAGGGTATTCTACTCAAAGTATGGTGGTGGACACCTTCCAGTCCTCAAACTGTTTGAAACTGATCCACAACATAAAAACTGAAATTGAGAGTAAGAATTTAGAAACTTTTATAGCAATTTGATAAAGTAATTATATGTTTATTGGATTTAATAATAAATGGGGGCCTATATTTTGAATGTCTTTTTTCCACTGATTTTTGTAATAATTCATTTTTATTATATTTTACAGAAGTACCCATCTGTGATAGATTGGAAATTTAAAGAGCTGATCCTCTGTCACAGATGGTTTGAGAAGTTCTGGACTGGAACTCATCTTCCTCTGACTTATCTAAGACTCAACTACATTCTTTAGCCCTCTCTTCTCTCAGAACTCTACTTTCACTCTCCATAAGCATTCCTTCACATTAAACAATCTTTCTTTTAACGTTGACAATTGTGCTGCCATCTTATTTCTCACTTTCCATTTACTGTCAGGCTTCTTGACAGAACAAGCCTCAAAAAAGGTTTCCCTCTTTCTTATGTCCTCTTAAACTCTCAAACATCAATGGTCCAGCTTGTGCTCCCACTACTATTCCAACAAAAGCCACCAGTGACATCTAAATTGCCCAATTTATAGTGGCCCTTTCAGTCCTTGTCCTATCTGGTCTCTCTTCTGCATTTGTTACACAACATCATCTCTTCCTTCCAGGACCTCTCTACTACTATGTCTTCCATGACACCTTTCTCTCCTAGCCCTCATCTGATTTCTGCTTCTCTCAGTCTCTTTTGGGGACTTCTTTTATTCTAACTACATGTCTCTTAGGTCTCTATTCTAACCCTTTACCTTTGCTCTACATTCACTGCTCTCAGTCTATTCGACACTTGTATTCTGACAATTTGCAAATCTCTAACTTCAACCCTGACTTCTCTAACCAAGTGGCAGGCTTACTTTTCAATTGGCTTATTAGATACTTTCACCTGAATGTCCCAAAGACACCTGATATTCAATATATCTAAAACAGAACTCATTATACATAACCTTGCACTTCTTGGGTATCCCCTATTTTAGTTAATATTATCTCAATATACCTGACAACCTGGGCTCAGGAGTCATCTTTAACTCTTACTTATCTCTCACCTCTTACATTTAGTCCATCAATATTACCTCAACTCCATTTTCATGTCCGCTGCCTTATTTCATCAACTCTCATTAAAAGCTACCTGATTTCTCTCTCTGTATTCAGTCTCACCCTCTTCCAGTTCATCCTTGGAACTGGAGGAGGATGAGACTGGAGGAACATTTGAAAAATGCTGTTCTGATTTTTTCAGTTCCCTACTTGAAATTTTCATTAGTTTCTCATTGCCTTTAAGAAGAATACCAAAGTCTTTAGCATTGCATATAGGAACATTTTCAATCACATGCTAGACTAGCTCCCTATTCTGGTCTTTGACTATTATCACTCACAGACTTTGTACACCAGTCAGATTATTGATAATTTCTTAAGCATACTGTTTTTCTACTTCCCTATTTTTATTTTAGGAAATTTATTCTCTTATCTGCCCATCTTATTACTTCTTTCCAGAATTCCCACCTCCTACTTCTTTTCTAATAAACTCCAATGGATCTTTTATAATGTCCTTAATTAAACATTGCTTCTTCTATCAGGCCACTCTGATATTGTAGGTCTATTCTCTTCTTCCATCTAGTTTCTACTTCTTGAAGTTCAGGGACAGTGTTATCTCTTTATATTCCTGGCCCCATGACTAACATATAATTATTCTTGAGTGAATGCAAGATATTCTATGTAAAGAGTATAATCTTTAGAAAAGAAAATACTAGCCCTTTGAATAGTGGAATATGAAAGTTACCAGCAACAGATTATCAAAGACCACATTGTGGGTTCATTTCCTTATGTCTCAAAGACAAAGACAACATCTTTTTTCTTCTTACATATCCCATACAACAGAGGTCCCCAACCCACAGGTCATGGACTAATCCATGGCCTGTTAGGAACTGGGCTGCACAGCAGGAGGTGAACGGCAGGTGAGGGAGTGAAGCTTCATCTGTATTTGATTTGCAGCTGCTCCCCAACACTAGCATCACCACCTCAGCTCCACCTCAGTGATCAGGCATTAGATTCTCATAGGAGAACTGGTTTCTGATACCAAAAAGGTTGGGTACTGCTGCCATATAATATATTAGTACATCAGTAGGAGCTTTGTGTGTGTTCAATAAATATGTGCAGACTTAAAATCAACTGCAAAAATGTAGACTCATGGTTACTGCTGACTTACAAATAGCAGGGCCCCCCAAATTACCAATAAAGATTGTCATAAAGTTTATGGCAGAATTATTTATTGAGATATAAATTTTGTATCATTTGTTTTCATTGTAGGTATCTTCCCTTCTCTAAATCAAAACATGGCTACATCTTTCTGTTCTGTATCTTGGAAAATTTTGTTTTGCAAGGTCAAAAGTAGAAGTTGCCTGTATCCAGATGACTTGAATCCATAGCTTTTCATTTCAAAATCCTAGGCAGGCACATTGAGGGAAACTATGCTGGCTTGTCCCAGCAGGTTAAGAGAACTTTTGAGTAGAGGTGGCAGAAGCTGTCTAACCTAGAAGCTATAGAAGTCTAAAATTAAAAAGGCGATGGGAGTAATGGAAGATTTTTTTTTAGCAGCAAGGAATACCCTTGTTCCCTTTTAGTGCCCAAAGAAGAGGCAAGATCTCAAAGGAAAATGCTGCATGGTACACTTAAAATAGGCTGGATATTAGGCCATAAGGCTGCCAACCTCAGCAAAGACACCCCCCTCACCAATGTCCAAGGGTGGAACAGAAGCAGCTGACACATCTATCTACAAGGGGCCTGTGCATTTGCATGATCAGTATGGACAAATGGCAGAGGGTTTGCCCTGAAAGTTCTGGTCTATGTATAATTTTCTAGGGCTTTCAACAACTTTGGCCAAGGGACAGCCTCTAAAAACCAGGAGTGAGATTGAACTTTTAGCCAGCTGGAAGTGTGGACAGCTCAGGGAAGATTTCATTTGTTGTAGTGACTTTTTTGCACCCTGGTGATATGAACTAAGTTTCACTGCTTCAATTCTAATTTGGTGTTCTTGGTTAACCTACTAGTCTACTTTGTACCTTAAATTTATCCTTCCTTTACCTTACAAGGTTTTTATGAAACCAAAGTGAAGTAAGGTAAGAAAAATTGCTTTGAAAGGGACTAAACAAATGAATGGATATATTTCAGTAAAAATGTAGAATCAGTGTAAAAAACATGTTAGAGCCTTTAGTTCTATGTTGAACTTAAAGGATATATTATGATAAAACTGATAGCACAAATATATGTGTTATCTTAATCTGAGTTGCCTATATTGAGATATGGTTTTAATAGTCTCTCTACAAATATACTAGTTTTCTTCAGCTTTTTAAAAATTGCTCTGTGTTTAATTATTTTCAATGGAACAAAATTTAGATATGTATTGTTTTCTTCCTGAATTATATCTTTAAGAATTTGGTCTTTACTGAGAGTCAATGGTATTCTTAGGGTGTCATGAATGATAGCAACTGCTTCATAACATATATCCACTGGTGCCTTATGTTCTGGAACACACAGGCAAATATTAAAACATGTCTACCTACCTCATTCCCAGCTCTTCAAGCAAACCCTATACCTTAGTGTGTCTGGATTGCCAGAATCTTCAGAGCTGAATTTCTTAAGGAAAGAGAGGGCGTATGTAATATAAGCAGCACCACTGCACATTCATAGTTAAAGATAATGACTCTGGAGGGTCATTGCATTGTACGACTTCAGAGGGAACATTGCCTAGCTTTGAATCCCCTCTACCACATAACAACTATATGACATTGGGAAAGTAATTTAATCTTGGTGAGTCTTGGTTTCCTTCTAAGTAAAATGATGATAATAGTAATGCCTTCTTTATGGAGTTATTGGAAAGATTCTATCATATAATGCATATAAAGTTTTTAGCACAGTGCCTGACATGTAATGAATACTCAATAAATGTATGGTAGCTGTTATAAATACAATAGGGTCAGAGGAATGATTTTAGGACCACCTTGAGAGTAAAGATCTTGTTTTGCGCAAAGGTAAAAGATCACTTAGAAAATATGATCTGGGAAAAGAACTATATAAGATGTATGCCTGATCCTGATATCACCTTTACTAGAAGGCTGGAACTTTGTCTTGCTTACTGCTGTATTTCAGCACAGAAAAGTGCTTACATATAGTTGTTACTCAATAAAAATGAGCTATATGAATGGAACTGAAGATTAATAATGGCATAGGCCCAAGAACTCAAGTCCAGTCCACAAGGGATAGCTTAGCAACAATGCCCTGAACACAGTAAGTACTCAAGAAAAAATGAGTGATAGCCAGTTTAATATCTTCCCAGGTCATTGCCCTCTTTACCTTGTATAAATTACATCACCCAAAATTCAGCTTTTGTTATATTGCCTTTGTTCTTCAGCTCTATGGCCCTACCCTAACTTTAGAATCTCTGGTGTATCATGTGCATTCATTTAACAAATGCTTTTTGAACACTCAACTATATGCCAGGCATTATAATAAATGCCAGGGACCTCTTGGAGCTTGTGCTTTAGTAGAGAGACTGGCAGTTTGCAAGTCAAAAAAAAATACAGAGAAGATGATTTCACATAGAGAAAAGTAAGATGGGGGAACATTATAATAGGGGTTTACCTTAGATTGGGTGGTCAAAGAAAGCTTCTGTAAGGATGTAACATCTGAGCTGGAAGTTGAAGGTCAGTAGTTGTGGAAATGTAAGCAGCTTTTTCTCTTGAAAGTGCCTAGTTTCTTCTGAAAAGCTGTAAAAAATCTCAGAAAATTGGATACAGTTAAGCAGGCAGGAGAATGCAAGAGAGGAAAAAGAACAAGGATTGGCAAATTGCCATCTTGTTCCAACCTGTTTCTACTTTTCTGAACTACTTTTAGAGGTTAAGTGTTTCATTGAATGTCAAGGTTAAAAGATCACTTGAGATAATCCAGATCAGTGCTTTCCTATATGTAGTATATGTCCCTCTGGTGGTATATGAGGTAATTGTAAGTGATTGCAGATGAATGTTATTTATTTCAATATGCATTTAAAAATATAACTAACATCCAATTCATGGTTTCATTATTATTATTGTTTAAGGTGAGGTTAAAGTAGGTAGAGCCATGGCAGTTCACTTTCCAGAGACCAACTTGGCTGGCCAAAAGTAGATTCTAGGTAGTTTTATGTGGATGAGGCTAAGGTGAGGAATGCAGGGAAAGAACCTACCTTTTAGGGTTATTGAAAGGATTAAATGAAATAAAAATCAGGGGAAGTACTTTTCCCAGTGTCTGGCACCTAGTAAGTACTCAAAATACATGATAGCTATAATTATCCAAGTTTTCTGGGGCAGTACTGATTTCAAATATTTTGTTTCATTTTCAGACTGTGTTTTCTCTTTTGAAATTTAAAATGTGACCGTTGCATTTCTCTTCAGTGTTTTGAGGAGCCTTTGATTTTTCAGGCACCAAGACATAAAACTCCCTTCACTCCCCACACTTGATTTGAAACCTTTAATCCTAGTCAGAGACACCTTATTAAGATCCAAAGCAGACTTACACTAATGAATAATTGGTAGGGCAGGGTGGGGTGGAAGGAGAGGCATGATTTTGAACTCACAAGTACTCAGTCAATAGTTTTTAGTTTTCTACAAAAGTACACACAGTTAGTGGACAAACTAGAACAAGGTTTGGGGGGTCTTTTTTATTATTGGGTGTACCCCATTGTTTCCAGTTCTGTTCGAAGGTTTTGCTTTAATTAACACAAATGTGAAGTTTAGACGGACTGACATTGCTCACAATCAGTCATTTTTCTAAATTATCCAAACTTTATTACAATTATACATATGAAATGCCTTGTAATGAAACTGCATTGTAATTACACAACTGTCACCATCAGTATTCAACCTGCAGGCTACAGCTGCCCTCTCACATTCATTGCAATCAGGTTTCATCTGTTTACAGATAGCAGTGTGAGGAAACCCACCAAATGGGTTTTGCTCTGGAATCTGTATACCCTTTAGGGTCACCCAAAACTCATAGAAAATTGTCTTTTAATATTTGCACCAATATGGATGTATCCAAAGCATACCCTCCTTCTTTATCAACTCTTGAGTTTGGCATACCATTGAAAAAATGAGATTAGATTTATCAATTCCTCCACAGCTTTGTGAGAGAGAAGATTAAACAATGGGCCAGCCAGGCAATAGCTTGGGGTGCTGATTTAAAAAGGAGAGTTGAACAAAATCTCAGGGATAAATTATAAATATGGTGCCAACTACTTTGGGTTTCTACCAATGCTGCCCAAAGTAATTGGGGAGATGGAAACTGGCTCCCTCTCTCACTAAAGAGGCTGGGGCCCTTGAGTAAAAAATAAAAAGCAAAAATAAACCAGTCCTTACTGGTGCCAGCCACTGCATTTTTGTGATGAACATGTGCAAGTTAAAGGGTGTGCCGCCAACTGTGGGATTAACAAACTGGGAGTTGCTTAAAGTGAGCAACTCCGCACAATCAGCTGAGATTGTGCAAGAAAATAATGCATACCACAGTGCTGTTTATCTGGCATGAGGAGTTTATATTCTTATCTAAGTTTTAAATCCTCTAATATAACTCCCTGAAAGTTGCCTGGTTTGGAAAATTGCAAAAGGAAACTAAAGACAAAACAAGAACTACAGAAGAGAAGGAAATGGTTTGTTAGCAAAGAAAAAGAAAAACAAAAAACAAAAGGGAAATTCTAAAATATTTAAATGTGATTGTATAATTATATTTCTACAAATTACTCCCATTGTATTCTGTTCTGAGTGACAGAAGAGAAGGAAAAAAAGAGAAAAAAAGAAAAGAGAGATCAGTGTGTTAAAATGCTAATTTAGAAGAGAGGTGAACACACAGTGTAAATATATATATATATATATATGACTTACCATTAAAGTGTGCAGCTGAAACTTATTGGATTTTGTTAACCAATGTCACCATCAAAACAAACAAACAAACAAATAAATAAATAAATAAGTTAATTAATTAATTAATTTTTAAAATGCCAATTTAGGATTTTTGCTATAGTTGAAGGCATTAAAACAGTGATTAAGCTTATAGGCTCAGGTGTCGGTCTGCATAAGCTTAAATCCTTGCTCCACCACTTACTATGTGACTTTGGCTAAGTCACTTAACTTTTCTGGGTCTCACATATTAAACAGGCATAGTGATGATGATGATGATGCCAACCTCCTAGAATTAAATGAGATAATGCATGTGAAGTGGTTAGCACAGTGCCTGACACATGGTAAGTGCTCAATAAATAATAGCTATTATTGTGATAGATGTATTGATGAGTATTTATTTTGAAGATAATAAAATAAAATTAATATTGTGTTTATTAATAGAAACTAAGTATTACCTTACTTTTATTAAGTAAAGGTTGAGCAAATGTTTTTAAAATATTGAAGAGGCACCAGAACATAAAGCCTGCTTGGGGCATTCACAGGTCTCATTCAGACTTGCTGAGGAGGGCAGATGTGTCACAGTCAAAAGAAAACTAGATTTATAGTTGGAAAAATCTGGCTTCAAATTCCATGTCTGCCACTTAGTAGTTACAATTATGACCATGAACAAATCACATAACCTCTTTGCATTATAATTTTCTTGTTTGAAAATGTGGTTACTGATGTAATAGACCAGTGGTGAGGATTGGAAGAAAACTTGTATGTTTAAAAAGTACCTGGTACCCATTAAGTACTTGGCAAATATTCATTGACTCTGAATCATAAAAAGAAAAAAATTCTATGGAAATGTCAATATGAATCTATTATTGAGGATGATGGCTCAAGTTACTGAGCAACATTGGTATTGCCTCAAATTAGCTTCTGCCATATCTGGTGAAAAGATCAGTATTGCTGTCAAATCTATAAATCTCCAGGACTTAATTTTTTATGTCTGTTAAGGTTTTTTAAAGCAGGGTGATAGAGTGTGCCTTAGATGCCAGTCAAGTCCTTTTTAAATATAGGTAGTACTAAAAAAGTACTGAAATATCCCAAAGATGCTACTATTAATAACACCTTCAAGAATGATGAAGAAATTGATGGTGGCAATTATAGTAACATCTTTTATTTTTTTGTTATGTTTCATTTCAAATCACTGGCAAGATTATAGTCCAATTTCTTCTCTTTTGACTATTGAACAATATTGCTTGCTTGGCACTCCGTTTGGCTATGGCATAAACTGGTTTAGATTTAATACAGAAACAGAAGTGAACAGCATCAAAATGATTCCAAGATACTCATAGACCTTAGAAAAATATTTGACAATGTTAGCTGACTTCAACTATAATAATTACTGAGCAAAACTGGCTGTCTCTAGAAGCTCCTACACAAAGATTATAATGTCAGATAGGTGGTGTGGTAATATGTAAAGAGGCTTTACAAATCAATAATAAAAAGACCAGCAGAAAAGCACACATAAACTATAAGCAGATTATTCAAAAAAGAATTACAGTCATATGATCAATAAACATATGAAAAAGTGCCCAATTTCACTAATATTCAAATAAATGGGGAACTATAATAATATACTATTTTAATAATATAATATTATTAAAAATATTTTAAAATATGTTATTAGAAAGGCTCCAGAAAACAGGTACTCCTATACATGGCTGATGCAAAATTCCTATCTGGCCATGTATATATCAGTGCCTAGCATATAGCATGCTCTCCATAAATATTTCCTCAATGAATGAATGATTTTGGTGCTGGAATTGGAATATATTTTCAGATATTCAGGAAATTCTTAAGTGGAAAAAATATCCAAAACTTGGAGACAGAATTCATGGAACACTATTTATATGAGTGCCAACTTCTGAAACACATAGAAAAATCATGCACTTGACTATAACTGTTTAGATGGTGTGCCTTAGTACAGTTTTCTGAATTCATAAACACTACTACTGAATCTATATAATCAATCTTAGCATCATTGGCTTCCAACTTTGTGGGAGTTTATAACACACTGCTATTGTTAGCTTGATTTTATGTCATCTCCCCCTTTTCCTAAAAATGCTACATGGCATAATTTTTTTTTTAAATTAAAGTGCCTCTAATTTTGTTTTGATAACTTTTCAAAAAGCTCGTGATGATCCTTAAGATAATTGCAGACACAGAGGGTGGAGCGTTTAAGGCTGGGAACTATAGCTTTACAGTCATCCATATGATACTTTTCAATAGCTTTTCACTAGCTCTGTAATGTACTATTTTCACAATATGAACAGATCTTTTCTGTCAACAAGGAAAGCATAATTTCATTAATAGTAGGTAAGCAAGCATTCTTATTATCTGTATTTGGCAGACTTAAAAGTATTGCCGTCTTTTGGGGAAAAAAAAAAACAGCTGTTTCCAGATGTCATTAAAACAGGCATTACCACTGACGAAGCTTTATTATAAATATTTTACAATAGTTTTGGGTGCTGCCAGAGTGGCTTGAACTAAAAAATTCGTGGGAGTTAGGGCCCCGTGCTTTTAAATTGCTAATTGTTTTGATTGCAACCTCCTGCTCAGATATCTCAGTAAGGGACATTTCCATGATTCCATCTATACACGTTTTCTTCCCTTATAACCACATTGCTTCAGTGTTATGACACTTTGGAACTTTGTGAATACTTGCCCAGAATTCTGACACCTCCATCAGTAGCATATAGATATTTTAGAGCTTTTGGAAATTGAAACGATATAGTTTGCTTATTCTGAAAGTATTAATTTTAGTTTCTCCTTCATGGATTTATTTGTACAAACTCAATAATTTTGAATATATGGCTATAATTTTTGGCATTTCTCAGTTATTTGAGCTAGTTTCTCATCCAACAGAGTAATTATTATAATAACTTCCAAGTACAAAAGATTAATTATTATTGTTCAGTGTTTTATGCACCAGTTACTTTTGTATTTAAAGTTCTTTGTTGAACTTACTGATTTTTTCACTCTAGTCTTCTTTTTCATTTAATCTCTCAATATTAGAACCCTCCAGGAAAAATTCAAAAGCTGGTAATAATGTGAGTGACTTGTTTTTCTTTCTGATGTATCTAAAAATTTTTCATTCTGCATGAATGCTTAGCTTTCCATTCTGTCCCCACAATTGAGAATTCAACAAAACACTCACAATCCACACAAACTGAATTTGCCTTAAACTGCACATTTATATGCTATATTTTTAAATACTAGCTTTGAGCAAGAAGTACACTGAAATTGGAGACTCATGATACTATTCTGAGAGCAATTATTGAAGATTTCTAAAAGTAAGTCATTGACATATTCATTCTATGTATTACTGCCTAGCCATTAAGAAGAATGTCATAAGTCTTTATGTACTCAAATGGAAAGATGTCAAAGACATACTGCTGAGTAAAATTAAAAAGTTACATAATATGCACACACATGTATAGTAAGGTATAATTTATGTAGGTATATATATATGTGTTCTCATTAAATATTCATATGCATGGATATATGTAGATGAAAGTCTGGGTGGATGTACATCAAACTGTTATAGTTATCTCTGGGAAGGAAAGTTAAATGGGTGGGGGAATGGGTGTAAAAACAGATTTTTACTTTCTACTATATACTTTTGTAAAATTTAATTTTTTACAAGTATATGTTACTTTTATAATTTTAGAAACTTTCTTTTTTTGTAAATTAAAACCACTTGTGAACTCTCTTACCATTCCCAGGTCTAAACTGTTAAATGAGCAGGAGTTCAGTGATAGGACCTCATTAGCCTTGGATTATCTAATTTATTCCTTCTAATAACCCTGTAAGGTAGGTTCTGTTTCCTATCTGAAAGACAAAACCTAAGGCTCAGAGAGGTGACATAATTTTTCAGATACCACATAACTAATAAAAGCAATTGAACAGGGATTTCAACTTGGTTATATCTAGCTCTTAAACCTATGTTTTTGCTACTAGACACCACAGCCTAAGTGTAAGTACATAAATAGAGTTTACTTTAGTTCTAGGAATTGTTCTAAGTACTTTTATATATAACACATTTATTCCTCACAACAACCTTATAGGGTAGGTATTATAATTATTCTTATCATTGTTATTATTTTCATCATCCCCATTTTTCAACTCAAGAAACCGAGACACACACACAGATTGCATGACTTGAAAAATGTGTAAGTGGCAGGGTAAATATTTGAACCCAGGCAGTCCTGTCATACATGCCATTGCTGCTCTAGGTATCATGTACAAGAGAATCCTCTATGCTCTCCCCCTATTCCTATTCTCTCATCAAGAAAAAGATAAGATGTACTGGCAGAGCTCAGACTTCATCAAACTAAATAAAGTCATGGCTCAAAATAAACCTGCTGTTTTATGTTTTACACGTTAATTATTAAGAGTCTATACAATTTTTAGTGGGCTGTATTATAAAACACTTCCTTATGAGGTGAAATGTTCCCAGATTGAAACCCAGAATAAGGTTTGGGTCTGTCCCTCAAAGCATTCCCCTCCATTTAGAGAATATGAAGCAGAATAATTGTGCCATGTCAAAAGAGAGAAAGTACAACTGGGTCTGAGATGTCCATCATTGGTGATTGTCTTCCAATTTCAAATAAAATTATTTTCTTATTCCTCAACCTGATATAGGGCACCTACAAAAATTCCACATAGGCCAGTTCCTATGGACAGGAAACAGACCAGGTTCAGAGAACTGAGTGCTGGAACCCAGAAAACACACACCCACTGAAAAGCAAATCCAACCTTCTGAGGACCCTGTTTTCAGGTCTAAGGTAGAAGTCCCAGACATGGGTGTTGAAGTACTGCTCGGCAAGGAGAATTAAGGCCATTGCTTATTTTAACATACCCTTCTATAGCGCTCTATATGCAAGGCACTGGTCCACATAGCTCTAAACACTTTATAAACATTATTAACTCACTTATGTGTTACAATAACTCCCTGGAAATAGGTACTGTTATTATTCCTAAATGATAGATGAGTAAACTGAAGTTCAGAGATGTTGTAACTTCCCCAAGGTCACACAGCTGCTAAGTGTCAGAACCAGGCTTTGAACCTAGGGAGTCTGTATCTAATGGCTATGTTACATTGCCTATCAACAGAGAAACTTGATTTTCTGTATCTTGTGCTTGCAGTCCTTTTCCAACCACTCTTAAGCAAGTCTACTTTGCCAGCAAATTTCCCTTACTCCATTGGCTTTTCCTCCATCCACAACTTTCTGCAGTGTGCTTGACAAGCTCCTTCTTCACCTTCTATACTGCCTCCTGTGGCATTGCTCATGGATAACATGCTTTTATCACCCACCAAATATTTTTTCCATAAATTATTCTACCTCAACTTGCAAGTGAGGATGGAAAATATTGTTCCTATTTTTTGAATAAGGGAGCTAAGGAACGCAACTTGTTTAACATCTCACACAAACACCTAGTGACATAGTGGACTAGAATCCAGGTTCTCTGACTCTTAATCCAATTGTCTTTTCCACCATGCCACCTGATTGGTTTTACTAATCAATTCATTTATTCATTCATTTGTCCACTCATTCATATTATAACAGTGTATTCAGTGCTCACTATATGCTAAGGCAATAGGTGGGAAGGACGATAGGTATAAAATTCTTTGTTCTTAAGGAGCTGACAACACAATTGAGATAAGGTGTCACCATAAAAAATTGAATAACACAGAGTTACAAATACTAAGTGCCAAAGAATAGATCTAGTCAGGTCATGCATTAATTTTAGGGCTGAGTATGCAACATCAAAGACAGCTTTATCAAGAAGGTGGGTGTTGAATTGGCATGGAAGGGCATTTAGAGATTAGGAAAGAGGATGGAGCAGCACTTTCGAGGCTGGGGCAATGGTGTACAGTAAGTCAGTGCTTCCATACACATGTTATGGCACACAGAGAAAAGCATAATATTTGTAAAGTACACTGGAGTAAACAGAGAAAGCAGCTTCAGCCCAGAGGCAAGTGATATAGAAATGTTGACTGTACTGTCTCTGGCTCAGCTGAGGCCAGAAGGGTAGGTTCATAGTCTCAGACACTTGTAATACTCTTGTGAAGGTCTGCACAAAGGTGTTGGGGCACACTGTGGTGATGGTACATCTAAAGATCACTGACAAGGCCACAGGGCTGAAATGGAGGGAATTTCCAGAAGAAACATGGTAGATACCATTAGAGAGAAAAGTTATGGACAAATAGTGAAAGATCTTTGAATTTCATTCTGTGGACCTACAAAACAGGTAGGCAAAGTCCACATAGTTTTGTTTTAGAAAGATCCCATTGACATCAGTATGAAGGATAGATTGGAGGGAAGAAAAAGTTAGGAAGCTATCACAATTGTCCATGTAAGAGGTGATGGTATTTTGGAGAGAGAGCAGTGGTAACAGAGACAGAGAAAAGTGGACAGAGTTGAGTTACATTTTGGAGGTATGCATGGCAAAGTTTGGTAATGAATGCATGTAGAAAGAAAGAAAGAGAGATGGAGGAGACAAGGATGATTTCAAACATCAACAAATAGATACGAATGATGCTGCTGTTCTTTAAGATGAGGAGCCCAGCAGAGGTAGAGAGATGTTTTGGAAGGGAGGAACAGATGAGTTGTTGTTTCAAGTTGACATTTAGAGGCAAGGAAACCAATTAGGAGGCTATTTCAAGGCTTAAAATGCTATCTATATGCTGATGACTCCTAAATGTGTATCTCCAGGCTAGACCCTCCATACTTTTAAATCCAACTGCCTGTTTGACATATAAACTTGGATGCCTAATAGGCACCTTAAACTTAAGACATCCAAAACTGAACTATCAATTCACCAGCGTGTACCACTGGTCAAATTTGCTTCTAAGAGTATTCTTCATCTCACTAAATGGTAATTTCATTCTTTTTATTGCCTAGGCGAAAGACCTTAAAATCATTTTTGATTCTTTTCTTTCTCTCATATCCTACATTTATTCTATCAGAAAATCTAGTTGATTCTACCTTCAAAATATATCTACAATCCAACTAATTTTCTTCAGGTAGTTTAAGTTACAATGATCTATCTTCTGATATATTTCACTAGCCTTCCAGCCAGCTATTCTCCTTGCTTATGTCCTTGCCACCCTCACCTATGTCTATTATCCCCTTATTGATTTGAAGGCTAGGCTAATCTTACTAACATGAAAGCCAGATCATACTCTTCTATGCTCAAAACTCCTCCAATGACTTCCCATTTCACACCTAGTAAGCAATAGTAAAACTTCTTACAATGGCCTGTGATGCTGTATAAAACCCAAATATCACTCACTCAAGTCCTTCAGGTGTTGGATCAAATGCCCTTTATGTGGTGAGATCTCTGATTTCCATGTTTAAAGTTGTAAGTACCTCCTCCCCATTCTCTACCTGCCTTCCCAGTCTTATTTTTTTTATATCTTGAAGCATTACTTATTTGTGTGTGTGTATGTATGTATGTATGTATGTATGCATATGTGTTTATATATGTGTGTGTATAAGTGTATAAATGTGTGTGTGTAGTCTCTCTTTTTCTGCTACATTAGGGGCTCACAAACTCTTTTTGTAAAGGGCCAGATAGTAAACATTTTAAGATTTGTGTGCCAGGTAGTTACTGATACAACTACCCAACTCCGTTGTTTTTACACAAGAGCAATCAGCTTTGATACATATAAGAATGAGCATGTCTGTTTAAATAAAACAGTATTTACCAAAACAGGTGACAGGCTGGATTTTGCCCATGAGCCATAGTGTGCTGATTCTTACTAGAATGTAAATTCCAGGAGGGCAAGTGTTTTTGTTTATAGCTATATCCCTAACACCCAGAGAAGTGCCTGGCACATAGTAGGTATCTGATATATTTTTGTTGAATGAATGAATTAGTGGGGGACTGGAGGACTGAGTGATCAGGAGAACTATAGTATAGACATCGATGGTACAGAATCTTGAGCAAGAGCCAATTCTGACTAGGCTTGCAGCATATTTGTTCTCCTTCCTTTCCTCCCCCATCATCTCTACACTATGTAAAATGTGTTATATGAAGTAAAAGTTTCTTTCATTGCCTGTGCAACTCTCCTGATGTGTGAAATTTTGTCTGACTTCTTTTAATGTTGTCATTTGTTTATATAATGTTCTTGACTCAGACTCTAATAACAATAATTCAAAAATTCTGCATTATAACCAGAAAGCCCAAATCCGTATTTTTAGTTAATTTAAAATAATTGTTAGTAATAATTTCTATTGACAACTCTACACTTTTCAACACTTCATATTTTGAAGTACTTTCTGAAGTTGAGCAACTGTTACTGTTATGATATGAAATGTTATTTTCCCCTTCTACGAATTCTATGTGACTGGTTTGTTCTGATAACCTTCAACTTTAAGTACTCCCAACAGTAGGAATCACATGGTGAGAGATGTGATAAATGAAGTAGTCACCAGCTCTTACTGGCTATTTCACATCCTTCTCTGGATCTTTTTACAGGCACTAAAGATTTCCTGTTATATGCCTTCCTGCTGAAAATATACATTCACTAATTCATTATTTCATACAGTTCTTCACAAGTTTCTAATGTTTAGTGAGCATTTATTGTATATGTGGTACTGTGTTGAGGGTTTTAAATATAGTAAGTCATTTAATTCTTATAAAACACCTAAGCGGTAGGTACCATTATCATTATTTTACAGATGAGGGATCCCCAAAACTGAAGTGATTTGCCCAAGGCCCCACAGCTACCAAAACTGAAGTTATTTGCCCAAGGCCCCACAGCTACCAAAAAGGGAACTAAGGTTTGAACCAGATCTGCCTGACTTTAGGGCCAATATTTATTCATTGTTTTTCTCCACCTTAACTGTTATTTACCATATGCCATCCAGTATACTAAGCAGTACCTACAAAAATGGATAAGGCATGATCTCTGGCCTACCAGAAGTAACAATGGTTGGGGCTGTGTAGGTTGAAGTAGAAGCTATCAGATGACAAAACAGAGAATTTTATGTTTAAAAACAGGTCATTGAGAAAGTGGACATAGCTCCATAAATTCATAGGATTTTAAAAAATGGAGACAGAGGGCTACAGACTGAAAGAGAAGATGGTCTCAACTCCAGAGTTTAGTTCAACCAATAGAATAGAAAAAAGCTTCTCTTGGTGACTTAAACTGACATGAAAGTTGCCCACTGTAGAAATAGGATGCTCATAAAAAGTGTTTAATAATAAGATAAGAGACCTCCTTATGTTGTTAAGAAGCATATTTCAAAAGATAATCAATGGAAAATCCTAATATGGCCTTGTAAATGCTATGACAGGGAAAGTCCATCCAAACTAAGAAGAGATTCACAGTATTATGACATGTGTAAGTAAGCTATTTGACTTTTATAGAAACAAAAGTATCAATAATTAGAAAAAGAAGTTATTTTTCTCACTCCATGTCCTGACCTGTTGATATATGTTGATATAATGTCTCTCTGATAGGGGGATGGATGGTTGCATCAGGCTGCGTAAACTATATGACTCCATCTTTTCAGACCATTCCACATTCTCTACTAACCTCTTCACTCACCAGTAATGACAGCTGCCACATGTAGGGCGCCTACTCTGAAACAATCACTTTTCAAAAATTATCTTATTCAGTCCTCACAGGAATGCTATAGTCTCATAGGGTTCTATTATTTGCCCCATTTTCAGATGAGGGAACTGAGATTCAGAAAGGTTATGTGGCTTACCCAAGCACATAAAGTGAGTGCTATTAGTTTCCTGTAGCTGCCATAATAAATTACTGCAAAGTTGGTGGCTTTAAACAAGAGAAATGCATTAACTCACAGTTCTAGAGATCAGAAATCTGAAATAAAGGAGTTGGTAGAGCCATGCTCCCTCCAAAGTCTCTGTTCCTTGACTCCTCTTAGCCTCTAGTGGCTATAGATTTTGATTGGCTTGTGGACACATCACTCTAATCTCTGCCTGTCTTCACAGGATCTTCTCCCCTGTACCTCAGTCTTCTCTGTCTCTTGTAAGGAAACTCACCATTGATTTAGAGTTCATTCTAATCCAGGACAATCTCATGTAGAGATCCTTACCTTAATTATACCTGCAAAGGCCTTTATTCCAACTAAGATCATGTATTCTGAGGTTCTAACTGAATATATATGTATATATTTGTAGAACAACATTCAACCCACTATGGAAGCCTAGATGTGATTCTAACTTAGATCTGACTTCAATATTCTGGCTCTTTTCACTAAAGCAGGCTGCCTCCACCAAACATTCTTTTTTCTTTATTTGGTTTCCTACTGGGAAGAGGATGCTTTGTACTTAATTATCAAGATGAATTAATGAAATTTTGGTTTCTAAAATGTTGCCTTATGAGTTTAGATTGTGTGAAATTTGTCTCCTGGAGCCTAATAATTCCCTGGTTAAAACAGACAAAATTGAGGGTTTTTTGTTTTGTTTTGTTTTTTGGCTTTCTTTTTTTTTTGGTGAGGCAACCCTTAGTTGCCCTAACATTGCAAGGACCTTGTCAGCTTACAATCCCTTCTTTTTTATTTTTTATGCCTACAGCACCTGATAAAATTGAGTTTTTAAACCTGCAAAACTGAATATTGGATCTTCGCTAAGGACCAAGATCCCTTCAGGTTATAGACATCCCAAAGACTACAAGTCATGCCTGTTTCTTTACTATATAAGTGATCGCAATATAATGAAATGTCACAAGCCTCTGAGTGTACAGGAGAATTTCTAATTACTTAAGAGTTTACTGGAGGAATTTTCATTCCATGTCATTGTTATATCCCAGAAAGATTCCTCATAGTGCCTACTCTGTTTGTTCCCCAGCCTCAATCCCCATCATCAAGTCACAGGGAAGATGTCTCTAAGAGTTCGTTATCATGCTAAGATGAGATTCCATAGAAAAATGGGGATCCAGAAACAGTATGGACTTCCCATATCTCTAAATCAGCCTTTTAGTGGAGCAACTGCCCCAGCTAAATAGTTGATGCTGACCTGTTCATACCTTGATTAGGAAGAGAACATCCCTAAGGATGTATTTCTCAGATTGTGGTTAGTCTGTGAACCACCCATAGTGATGAAACACTGAATGCTGCCCAGGAAGCTTGTTAAAATGCCAATTTCTTGGCTATTATAGTAGGCTTCCCGAATTAATCTTTCTGAAGATGGAGTCTAGATGCATTTTAAAACATATACCTGAAAAAATCCTGATAAACATTCAAGTTGGAGAACTACTATATTCTGGTGAATCAGGCTTCCACAATATTGCAACACCGATTAAATTCAAAATGTTCATTTGCAGTTCAAAGAAATAACCAATTACAATATTGCATTCTTACAGCTATAGTTCATGTGACAATATCATTTTATATGACTTGATTTAAATTGAAGTGGTTATGGCAAGATTTCTTAATCCCCTTTTCTTGAGATAATTTATGTAATAACTTTTGAGAAGAATGCAATAACCTCTCCCTAATATCTTAAATTGATATCTAAGGTCTCTTTTGGCTCCAACATTCTGATTCTATAAATGTTTTTAGGCCTTCATATCTGTTTGTGACAAACATTTTGTTTACTATAATCTAAACTTATTTCCCTTCTTTCAGGCAACAAGTTCCTGATGCAGACTGGTTACTTGTGATTTTCTTGGATTTTTTTAAATACCACATAATTTCTCACCATATTGTTATGAAGAGTGAGTGAGAAAATATATGTGAAATGCCAAGTATAGCACCTGACACAAGGAATTAGTTAATAAATGTTTATGTTGCTCTCAGTGCATTGTCACAGTAATATCTCTTAAATTATTAAAGATGTAACATCAGAGAGCTGCAGCTGAATGAAAACTGTAGGAATCAGCTGTATTTCTGTATTGACAATATCGGGTTTATTTGGCTGTTGGGGAACTGAATAACCAAAGTCTCCAAGGGCCGGCTCAGCTGCAGAATAGTGAGACGGCCTGGGGAGGGCATGTGTTCCTGCCACAAACCCTGCCTTGGAGAAAGACTACAGTGAGGTTTTGGCCTAAAACTCAGCTTCCAATCCCCAACATACTTCCTAAATTACTATTTCTCAAAGTGTGTTCCAGGAAGTATTAGTCCCTGGAGATGGATATGGATAGTATTACATAAGAGCACCATGAATGAGCAAAGTTATGAACCACTGCATTACTCAAATTTGGTTTCCCAACAGCAAGAGTGTTCAGAGTCCTTAATATGTTAACAGGCGAGTGCATCTCCAAGAGAGGGATGGGGGACACAGGGTTTTCTAACTTTTGTGACTTCACTCACAGGTGTGATGGTAAGGTACAAGTGGTTCTGAGGAATACAGTTATGAAAACACCACTCCAAGGTCACTGGTGCCCTCCTACTTGCTGACAGGAACAGACACATTTTAGCACTTATGGGACAAAAGTAACAAAGAACAATTATATGCTGAACTGTAGAGTATTGTCCCTCAGCACTTTAATGTCCTCACTTTCTTCTTTCTACACCTTAGATTCTATGTCCACCATTATATTCACTCCTTTGCATACACTCTAGCATCCCTTGCTTCTCTTTGCCTTGATCATATTTGAATGGCAGACACCTAATCTTGATTTAATCCTACTGTCTATTCCAAACTTGCCCCAGCAGCTGAATGAAGTAGGATAAAATCTTAATATCATGCTGACTAGTCTCACTTTAGATTGATGACCACTAACTTCAAGTGGGCCCTAAGTGTTACCCTCCAATTTCACTATATTTCCTCTGTCCAGTCATTCTCAAACTCTCCTGGATGGCTGTTTTATACCTTCCCTCTCCTCAAACTTCCAACATCCCTTCCACGATCCTCCTTCTCAGCTGCTGACCTTGCTTCCTATTTCACTGAGAAAATAGAAGCAGTCAGAAGAGAACAACTATAGACTCCCACCACCACTATATCTACAAACTTACTTGTATCTGTACCCACATCCGCACCTTCCCTCTTGTCACTATGAAAGAACTGTCCGTAATTCTACTGAAAACCCCTCAGCTTATGTACTAGATCCCATCCCTTTCAGCCTAAATAAGGTCATCACTGTCGTCATTTTCTCTGCCTTTTATGACATCACCCATTTTGCTTTCACCAAACCAACATCTCCAATGTTAAGAAAAACCAAAACTGTTCTCTTCACCTCAGTTATACTTTCATTTCTCTCTTTCTCCTCAGAGCAAAAATTCTAGAAAGAGTTGTCTCTGCTCATTAGCTCCAATTCCTCTCTTTTCATTCTCTCTCTAACCTCTCCAATCAAGTTTTTGCCCCCATCGCTCCACCAAAATGATTTGTGTCAATGTTAACAATATCTCTTCAGTGTTAAATACAATTTATCACTTTTTTGTTCTCATTTTCTTTAACCAAATGGCAACATTTGACACAGCTGATCACTCCCCCCTTGAAATACTTTTTTCATTTGGCTTCTGAGACACCATACATTCTTTGTTCTCCTCCTACTTTACTGGCTACTCTTTCTTAGTGTTGTTTATTGGGTTTTCCTCATCCTTCTGACCATGAGTCTGTCAAATTAGCATCTTGACTTGAAATTATCCAAAACAAAAATGACTATTTTCCTTTACCTGCTTTACCCATTGTCTTCTTTATCCATTCTCCTAGATATTCAGACCAAAGCTTAGAGTCTTCCTTGATTCCCATTTTCTTCTTATAACCTACATCTAATTTATCAGCAATATTGTGAGCTGCATTCTTAAAAATAAATTTAGAATCTGACCAATTCTCACCATTGTCACTGAGATCACTTTAGTTCAAGCCAATATTATCCCCCCCCCCGCTTAGGTTATCATGGTATATTTTTATTTTATTTTATTTTATTTTGAATTTATTGAGGTGCCATTGGTTAATAAAATTATATAGTTTTCAAGTGTACAATTCAATAATAATACATCATATGTACATTATGTTGTATGTTCACCACCCAAAGTTAAATCTTCCGTCACCCATATACTTGTCTCCATTTATGTAACTATATCTACCTCCCTCATCCCCCCTTTCACTCTGGTAACCACTAAATTATTGTTTGTGTCTATGGGTTTTTGTTTGTATTGTTCCTTTGTCAGAATTATTTCTTACTTGAAAAATTGCAAAATCCATTTATTAACCATGCACGTCAGATCACATCATGGTTCTGCTCAAAACATTCCTATGGCTTTTTATATTGTTCATGGTAAAATCCAAAGTCCTTAGAATGATTATAAGATTCTGCATGAGCTAGCTTCTTCCCTATTACCTCTCTGAACTCCACTTCTACCACTCTGCTCCTTGATTACTCAGCTACAGCCACACGCCCTCCTTGGTGTTTCTCAAACATGACAAGATAACTCCAGTGGGGCTTTGCTGTTCCAACTGGAAGGCACAGGCATACTCACTAGCTTCCCTCAGATCTCTGTGCAGATGATATCTTACCAGTGATATTTTCTTGCCCAGTTTATCTAAGAATTGATTCTCTCTGCATACTTCCATACCATTTTTTCTCTGCTTTATATTTCTTTGTAGCACTTCTCATTTTATGATATGTTAATATTTGCTTGCTTATTTGTTGTCAGTTTCCACCACTAGAATGCAAGCTTCAGGACTGCAGGGGTGTTATTTTTTTACAGCCATATCCCCAGTGCCTAACACAGTGCCTGACATATAATAAGTGCTCATTAAGTATCAGTCACATACATAAAGAATGATTATAACTGCAATAAGAGTTTTTAGACTCCTGGCATTTTCAGGTGGGGACAGATTACCCTCTTCATCTAAAGGAATCTCCTGAAAGCGCAGGACTTCTTAAGAACACATTCCCAGTGGTGGATTTAATGTTTGCATGAGGCTTTCCAGGAAGTTCCATAGAGTTCAAAGCAAAATGTTTCATAATTGGATGTATTTAATTCTTAGAAAGATATTTGGCAAGGTTTCTTTTCTACTACATAATGTATTTTGAATAGGTATTAGATATACATGTTTCAAAATGCCAGGTGTTCAACGGGCACATAGTGAAAAGTATATTCAGCTAATGCTACCACCTTATTATAAGACACCTTTTTTTTTTTTTAACCAGAGTTTTTGCCCAAATCCTTTAGAAACATAAGTCAGTTCATGTCACTCCTCTGTTAAAACTAGACCAAGGCATCTCATTTCCCTCAAAGTGAAGGCTAAAATTTTCCTCTCTCCTCAACCACCAAGTTCCCTTCCTGAAGGCAATCATTTTTGCTACCTTATTGTGTATTTTTCTAGAGGTAGCTTATATATTATACATACACCTCTCTGTGTGTAGTCATTAAAAAACCGATGTACACTATTTTGTACCTTTCTTTTCTCACTTGATGTCTATGTCCTTCTTTTTAATGCATAATATACATTGTATATTATATTTTCCAGGGATTCTTAGCCTAGAGTCCACATATGGGCTTCACTGGTCAGTGACTCTCCTGAAATTGCATGTGGATAATTTATGCATGTGTATAAATACATATTCCAGCAGAGAGGGCCCATACATTTTATCAGATTCAAAGGTTAAGAATCACTATACTGAGTCTAAATCTGGACCAATACCTCTTGGTCCTAATTCTGTTATTTGGAGCAATTTCTGTCAGTGCCTGGTACACAGAGGAAATCCAATACAAAATGGATCTACTCCATCTTCTCTATGTTAGCTTTTTGTTGGCTTGAAGAAAGCCATCATGTTTTTCTAAGTCATCTCTTTTCCAAAACTTAATGGCTTAGTTCCCTTAACTTTTCATTTGCAAGGGTTTCCAAACCCATATTCTTTGCTCTCTCTTGAACAGGCTCTAATATGGATTCCCCCCCCCCCCGAAATGTCTTCAGAAACAAGTAGATTAAAAAAAAATTCAGGTAAGCCAGGTGGGAAATAATGGTAAGTGGTAGAACCTGTAAAGTCCACTTAGTTGTTTAAAGATATTCACATTCAAACTCAAGACAAAAGACATTTGCAGGTCAATTTTGTCCCATGGACCAGCAGTTTGCAAATTAACGAATTTGGAACTCATGCAGTTTGTCAATACTTTCCCATCTTATACAATCTACCACCCAACCTTTTTCTTTCCCATAAATTTAGTTACACTATTCTTTGCTTTTCCAATATCCCTTATGATTTCTTGCTCTTATTCCTTATATGGCTCTCTCAGCACAAAATGCCTATGAGGAATATTCTCTATTTGCCCCTCCAGATCCTTTATGGACTATGTGAATTGCTTTCCTTGTCTTTTGGATTCTTGTTAGATATAATCAATAGGAGGCGCTAGCAAGGGATTGGAGATCAGAAGCAGATTAAAGTTTAGATATTTATTCTTCTGGTTTCCTCTCTGAAGTGTCAACATTTCTGTCGAGTCCTTATAGAAGGATCTACCAGAGGCCACAGACTTTTTCGCAGCCATTTTCTATAGCTACAGCTACTCTCTCTGGATTCTGGTAAATGCTCCCTTTTCTTGGCCTTTCTGATCTACAGGTGGTAAAGTCTCCCTGATGTACTTCACCATCCTTTATTGGTTTCTCTTAATCCTGTTCACACAGTTGTAAACAGTCCCTCATTAAACTCCTTCTTACTTTCCTTGCATAAGTGTGCCATCAATTTCTCAGTGGACCCTTGACTGCTACCATACCTTTCCTTTCCTGTCTACTTGGTAAATTTTACATTGTGTGGGCCCCAGTAACCTTGTGAAGCTTCTTTGATAAAGTTAGCTCTTCCCTTACCTCCTTGAGAACATTTCTTAAAGCACCCTGTGTTTAATTATGTATGTCTCTCCCATTAGATCTTAAGCTTCTTATGGTGAGAAATGAAGCTTATTCATCATTATTGTCTTGCCTCCTGGCCAAGTAGATGCTTGGTAAGTGTTGATTATCTTTTTTGTTTCTTTGATAGGGGGTCAAATTGGAGAGAGAGTATTTGTTTTTATATTTATTTCAAATTACTAAAATTTGAAAAATGTTTACCAATTATTTTAAAAATTATAACCAAAGGAAAAAGAGTGAAGTAAAAGTAAAAGTCTATCCCTCACATCTATGTAGGAAGTAACCATGGTAATAATTTGTGATGTGTATGCACAAAAATGCATAAATTTTATTTACAAACAATTATATAATGTATTTCTCTGCTCCTTGCTTTTTTTCACTTAACAATACAATTGTGTTTTATGTCAGCCCATATATGGTATACACACCTACTTTATTATTTTTTTATAACTGAATTGTACAAATGCTCCTTGACTTACAATGGAGTTACATCCCAGTAAACCCACTGTAGGTTGCAAATATCATAAGTCAAAAATTTATTTAATGGTCCTAACCTACTAAATATCAAAATTTCGCCTAGCCTAACTTAAACATGTCCAGAACACTTAAATTAGCCTACAGTTGGGCAAAATCATCTTGCTGCCATTGCCCTGCATCATGAAAGAGCATTATACTGCATATCACTAGCCCAGGAAAAGATCAAAAGTCAACATTTGAAGTATGGTTTCTACTGAATGTGTATCACTTTTGCATCATTGTGAAGTCAAAAAATACTAAGTTGAACCATCATAAGTTGGGGACCATCTGCACCTTTTGAAAAATGTACTATAATTCGTTTAAGAAGTCCCCTATTTACTGGACATTTAGGTTATCTAATATTGTTCACTATTTAAGCAATACAACTCAAAACCAGAGACAATTGGACAAAAATATATAGCTGAAACAAAAAGAGAACTAAAAAATCACAGCAACAAGCATGTATTGAAGTTTCACAGTTCATGCAGATAACGGGACCAGATATGTTCCTTAGAGCCTGAGATTTTGAGTTCACTGAAGGGCTTGGAATTGAGTTATAATTGTGCTTCCTGCACAAAACAAGTACCAGTAGAGAGCGGCCTCATTTATGAATTGAAACCAGATTTGTCAAATAGCTAGGGTACACTAATAACAAATCTTGTTTAGTACTTATAATGTGCCAGGTACTGTTCTATATGCTTTGCATGTGTTAATTTATTTAATCCACACAAAAACCCTATGAAGTAGGTACTTTTAAAATTTTCGTTATACAAATAAGGAATAAAGTGTTTAAGTAACTTGCTTAAAGTCACACTGCTAGACATCCTGACTCCAGGGTCCATGCTCTTAACTATTATGCTATTCTGCATCTGCACAAAGAAGATATAGATATTCTTCCCTATAATAAGTTAGAAATAAACTCACTCATAAGAAGTTTAAAAATCAAAACATGAGCTACACACTGGTATGAGACCCAAATTCATAGTAGTCACATAGTTCAGAAGCCCTAACGTGAGAGCTTATTATAAAAACTGGTTCAGAACTGAGAACACCATAGAACTCTGGTAGAGACAAATTAATAACTGTGCATAGGGCCATCTGTACGACTTAGAGTCAAATTCTCACAGCATATAGCTCCTACAGAACATAAACTCACATGGAAAATTATAAAGCAGATGAAGAAACCACTGTAATGAGAAGTAGTCAGAATGTATAAGAAATGGGAGAATTCAGTTCCAAGTAACTGCAGATAATATAGCAATCTGAACAGATTTTAAAATATTGTATGTTAAAGGTTTAAATATGTATATTTAAAAGGATAGCATAAATAAAGCAAGGACACACACATTCTTCTGGAGAAAATTCTAGAAATGAAAAATAGAAATTATGAGATGAGCATTAGAAGACCTTAGGTCTAGTTCCATTGAAAGGTTAAAAATCATCTGACAGTTTAAACTATGAATAATACATGATTGAAGGGAGAATTAGTGAAATAACAAATAGAGCTGGGATAATCATAGAATATAACAGTGCTATAAAAATGTTAAATCTGAAAGAAAAATTAGAAGCTACAAATGACAGAATAAGAAGTTCCACATAAATCTAATAGAGGTAATGTTCAAAGAGAAATGGCTAAAAATTTTCCAGACCTGATAAGACATGAGTCCTCAGGTTAAAATCCTGTACCTACTCCTAAGCAGAATAAATTAAGACAAATTGATAACTCCTAGATGTATCATGGTGAAACTTCATATCAAAGATGAAAGAAAAATATTAAAATTTACTACAGACAAATAATACTGCAAGGTATTTATGCAGGATAAATTGCTAAAAGTGGAAATTCTGAGGCAAAGGATATGTTCATTGAAAAGATATTAATGTGTCTTAAAATTTTTTTTCAATTACAGTTAACATTCATCATTAATTTGTATTAGTTTCAGGTATATAGCATAGTGATTAGATATTTATGTAATTTACAATGTGATCCCCCAATTACTTTAGTACCCACCTGGCATTATATACAGTTATTACAATATTATTGACTATAGTCCCTATGTTGTACTTTATATTCCCATGACTATTTTGTAACTACCAATTTGTACTTTTTAATCCCTTCACCTTCTTCACCCAGCCTCCTAACACCCCTCCCATCTAGTAAATTAATGTTTTTAATGAACAAGTGAGTGAATTAATGAGTCCGGTAGAGACATTATTTTTCTCAATTTAGGCATAATATTTCTTTTGGTACAGCCTAAGGTTGCATCCCCTAACTATCTATTAATTTATATATTTGCAGCTGCATAATTACTATGGATTCATATTGAGCATGAGGCCAATTAAAATCCCCAGGACTTTTTCAAATGAAAAGCTGTCAAATGAGGTCCTCTCTAGCATGTACTTGGGCAATTAATTTTTAAAACTCAGATGTAGGACTATTTAGATATTGGTGAGATCATTGAGAGCTAGAGTCATTAAAGAAGGTTTCATAAAAGAAGTAGGACTTACGTTGAGTAGGATTTATTTTAGATGGAAGGGATAAAAGAGGGCTTCTAGATTTATGGAATGGAGGTAGCAAGAGTGGTGAATTAGGTGAATGAACAGGTCATAGGCTAGGAAATTAGCTTTGGGTGGATATGTGAAGAATGGGGGAGTAAAGAGATAAGGTTCAAAGGCAGGGTGGGTCCAGATCATGGAGGGCCTAGAAAACCAGGCAGTGTTTGGATTTGATAAGATACAAGGTTAGTTGGGAGTCACTTCAGCCTTTTAAAAAAGAAAATTATATTATCTGGCTAGCCAAAGAAGATTAAGGAAGGAGATAAGAGACTGAGAGAAGTAATGCAGGTCTCTAGTCCTCCCACTTCTGGGTTACTGAATAGGTTATAGGTTATCTACACAAGTATATAGATAAATTGCTCAGCAAACAGGGCAGAGATACTAAGGTGTCCTTACATTGAACCAGCTGACTAGTGAGAGCCATGTGTAATGAAACTGCATTGGTAAGACTAAAAGTGATGTTTAGTAAGATAGTTTAATAGCAAACTCAAGATTATTTAGAGCTAAGGGAGAAGTATATGAGAGGAAGATAATGGTTACAGGGGAACAAGAGACAGAATGGGAGAGTGTAATGTCCACCACAATGAGCATTAGAAAACCTTAGTTCTAGTCATTGATTTACCTCCTACTAACCATATGACCTGTGCAGATTACTTAAACACTGAGGCTAATATCCTCATCAGAAAATCTTTAAGCTCTAGAGGATTGTGACCAGATCTGCTTTATTCACCATGGTATCCTTAGCTCCTAGTACAGGACTTAGCATATAGTAGAGCCTCAGTAAATAGATGAATGAATGAATAAGTGGACCAATGCCTGCCCTGCGTGCCTCATAGAGTTATTGTGAGCTTCAAATAAGATCAGGGATGAGAATTTAAACACTAAGCAATCTTGTTTTAAAATACTACAGCTACTATTGAGAAGTATTTTTAAATTAAATTAGAAGGCTTGTTGAAGTACTTTAAAGATAAAATAATAAGTGGGCTAATGATAAATTTTCTTAGTATTGAAAGTAAGAATAGTGAAAATATAAGACACTTCAAGTTACTTCCCCAATTTAGGTAAGGGACACATCAAGATCTGTGTTCTGTACCAAGTTCTGTCATTTGCACCCAATGTATTCATTGTAGGAGTAATAATGATATTAATTATAGTTGAAATTCATTGATTGCATTCAATGTACTATGTCCTACCTATCTTTAAAAAAGTGGGGAAACTGAGGTTGAGAGAGGTTAAATGACTTACAGCCATGGTGAATAATTTTCAGAGCTAGAAATTTTATCTCAAGTCTGTCTCTGAAGCCAGTGGGAAGAAATTGCAGATGAATTGACTTCTTCAAACCATAAAGATGCCCTTGCTAAGTGACAGAGCAGTCTAAAGATGGAATGACCTGCCTCCTGAGCTAGTGACATTCTCTTTCCTGGAAGCAGGATCACTACATAATTGGCAGGGCCCAGTGCAAAGTGAAATTGTTGTACATTCATGAAGCCAGCCTTGACTGGAAGTTTTCAAGCCCAAGTTAGTCAATCTCTAGACAGGGATGTTAGAGACAGGAATTGACATGAGCTGAGGCACTGGACCAGATGACATTAATATGAGATTCTATTTGCCCAATGCATTAGTGTAGCTCCCTGAGGTGACTGACATGACACCTCAGAGGCTTTCAAATGAGGGAGAATTCTATAAGTTGACTCAGAGAGATCCATGGTGTATAACCACCTGAGGCACCAAAAACATGCTTTGCCCTGTGAGGCAGCACTAGCACTCAGAAGAAAAAGGAAACTTAGTGGTGGTGAGACATAATGGAAAGAATTAGAGATTTGGGTTCAAATCTGACTCTACCACTTACTAGCTAGTGTGTGTCTTTGAAAACCTTTCTGAGACTATTCTCCTACCTATAATATGATCCTAGTGCCTACCTTTCAGGATTGTGGTGAGGTTTCAGTGAGATGATTCAAGTCAAGTGCACCTGGCACTTGGTGGGCCCTTGATAAATGTTAGCCATTGTTTTCTTTCTATTATTGGGATAAGGGAAGGTATAAAATTTGGTCATTTGCTTCTTCTTGGGCACTTAGTAGCCCAGTAAACAAATATTTCAGACCCACCTAGCAAAACAGAAATGCCTTCCTGTTTAGTCTTCTTAACCATAGTATGATACTGGTAATGGGCTATGGCTGAAAATGAAATGGATCTGCTAGTAGACAGTAATGAAAATGATAATAAACCTTCAAGGAGAATGGGACTCAAAAGGTTTTCTTCTAGCTTTGAAAACACTCCCTCACAGAATAGGACTTTAAATTCAATCTTGGAATCTTACCCAGGAGAATGTTTTACCTACACTGACTTTTCGCAGGATCAGGAGTAAGAATAAAATTCATTCATGCCCAGCAAAGCTATGTACATTAGACATTTGAAATAGCAGGAACCTTAATAACTCTTTATTTGTCTGCAAGACTACTATCCCACATCTTCACCATAAAGAGCCTGCATAGCAGAGCACAGATGCCCACAGTTTTCCAGGAACTTCATTGTCCCTTATGCAGTACATAAAGAATGGAATGAGAATTAAGGGAACATTGTAGTGAATCACTGAATAGGTTGGCTTAAAAAAATGAAACAAACCATTTATTAACTGGCCAAAAAGCTGAAACTATTATGTACCAATCTCTACCCCACTATGCACAGCATTTTCTTGATCAGGACAAGTGGAATATTTCTTTTGCTTTTGTTTGAAAAAATACTTTTCATTTGGCCTTGGGCTCATTTCATAACTTCTCTTTCCACTAGATTGCATAAGCCAGATATCTGCACTCATTTTGATTGATATAGGGAGTCTGGATTTTTAATATCTACCCTCAATTCCAGTACTTCTCCACTTTTGTTCTTTTTTTGGGGACTCACATTTTCTTGTGGACATTCATTCTGAAATCTTACATACTTATTCTACTCAGTTTATTTGGCTACAATGTGGCACAGCACTGGGGCCATAAATATGAAATAGTTCCATCATGACTGATCTTTGAGGGTGGGGTGAAACAGAGTAGATCATGGGAGTTCACTGAAAAATTGCTTATTTAATAGATGTGCATATTCTTTTACATCTCTCCCCTCTCCTCCATACTCTGGGCCACTACCCTGGCTCAGTTCTTCATCCCCTCTCTCCCGAATTGTTGCTTTAGCCTCCTAACCAGTCAATACATGTCCAACCTTTCTCCAATCAATCTTAAACATAACTTTCAGTCATCTCTCTAAACCTCTGCCTTTGGCTGAAGATCGTCAGTGGCTCCCCTTACCTAATGAGTAACATGCAAACTTCTTATCTTGGCATTCAAGGCTTTTCACAATTAGGTACTTGTTGATTTTTTTCAGCCTTCTCTCCCATTACTCTTCTGCATATACCTTTAGCTTCAACCAATTTTGATCACTTTTTGTTTCCAGAGTGCGTACTATGCTCTCTTTTTTCAGTGTTTCTTCTATCTGGAATCAATCCCGCTCCACAGGGTTCTCCATTTACCATCCTATTCATTCTTTAGTGTCTATGTCAAATGTCATCTTCTTCATGAAGCCTTTCTAGGATCCTTCAGCTGGATATGAGCTTTCTTTTCTGTGAACTCCTCAGCATTTAACATTTATTTTAAGGCATTCACTATACAGTTCTTATTATGGTTATATGTGTAATAATAGTAATTACTTACATTTGTTGAGTGCTTATGATGTGTCAGATACTGTGCTAAGTCATTTCAGGAGTTATGTGTATCACAGGTTCTCAATTTTTTTGGCCTCATGATTTTTACATGCTTAAAAATGTTTGAGGACCTCAAAGAGTGTTTGTTTATTTGGCTTATATCTATTATTATTTACCTCACTAGATATTATAATTGAGAAATTTAAAAAATATCTATTCATCAATTTATTAAAATAACAATATTAAATCCCCTTATACATGTTAACATAAATCATATATTTTTAATGAGAAATAATTATATTTTCCAACCCTCCAAAAAATGTGATGAGAAGAATAGCATTGTTTTCCATTTTTCCATATTTTAAATAACTGGATCAGTGGAAGATAGCTGGATTCTCATATCTGCTTTTGCATTCAGTGTATTGCACTATCACACATCATACAGCTTCTGGAAAACTCCACTATACACTTGTGAGAGTATGAAAGTGAAAAAAGCAAAACAGGTCTTAAAATTTTTGTAAAAATAGTTTTGACCTCACAAACCTCCAGGGATCCCTGAGCCGCACTTTGAGAAGTGCTGTTAGACATGAAAGAGGTAATGTATATGAAAAGTGCTTAGAATAGTACCTAGCACATAATAAGCAGTATATAAGTGTTTGCTATTATTTTCCTCAATGTTCACAATCCTCCCTCCACATGAGGCAGGTACTATTATCCCCATTTTACAGATAGGAAAACTAAGGCACAGGGAAGGTAAGTAACTTGCCCAAGGTTATGCAGATAGTAACAGGCAGAATCAGGTCTGGAATTTGAAGCCACTGAGTCTTCCCCCAGCACATGGGTGCTTAGGCATTCTGTTAGACTGCCTCTCCATCTACTCAGTAAAGAAGTTAAGGTAAAGGTCATGTCTTATCTCTATATGCCCAGGGTCTGACTCTGATCTACTCAACTGTTGAGTAATCTTGGTATTTATGAATAGCCATTAGGCAACAATCTCCAAAAGTTAAACTTGAAGGTGATGAAATTGACCCTAAGGGTCTGTGGAAGGTCAAAAAGTTAAAGAGGGGAAATCCATGGAGTTTGGAATGAGACAGACATGGAAGGCTTACAATGTCAATTCTGCCACTACCTAGCTGTGCAATCTTGGTCTGTTTGAGAGCTTTACCTTCCTCTTCTATAAAATGGTGATAATGACCTTTCTCATAGGTTGTTGTTGTATGGATTAAATGTGATAATGTATGTAAAGTACCTGATACCTATGAGATGCTGGGTAGCAATTAGTTTGTTTTGTTTTTCATTGACCTCATTAGTATGTAACTCAAACTGGGCATGGATTTTGTTTTTTTGGTCACTGCTACATCTCTAGAGCCCAAAGGGTGCCTGGTACACAGTAGGTACTCAATAAATGAATTAATGATTCTATATAAGCTAGCACAGCATAGAACACATACAAGGTGGCTCAATATTATGTTGAATTAATGGAATTAAATAGTGGTACTGGTTAGAGCAAATATAGTTCTTACAGGCAATTTTAATTCCATCAATAATAACTCCTTATGAAACCTCATTGTGGGTATGATTGTGTCAACAACTGCCAATCAACTGACAAATGGGTGTGCCCTGGGAGCTACCCAATTCCTTTCTGTGAACCGTTCTTTAGGAAGACACATTTGAATGGTCCTGAGAGGCATTGAAATGGCAGCTGCTGCCCTCCCCTGCAGGCAGTACCAATCTGATGGAAGGTAGACCACACTTAATAGTGAACACAGCTTCTTTTACGCATATTTTGCTGTTTCTAGCTCTCTGTTCCCATCACTGTGCTTACTACTAACGTAATATTTTGAGACTCCTCCATGGTCTTCTCTTCAACAACTTATTCTTTTATGATAATCTGTATTATACCACCCCACTTCCTTTTTACTGCACCTTTGAATTGCACTCTTGTGTTCTAGTTTTTATTGTTTTTCTTTTCTGATAGCTTTTAGTGAGCATCTTTATGTGGCCTACACTCTTACTAAATGGTTTGATGAGATTCTGTTTTTCATCTGATATTAATTCTCCATGAGAAAAATAATGATCTGTTTTCAGCCATTCTTTTAGTGTTCTTTTAAATTATAGAATACAGAAGTCTTCTGTCATGCTGCCACCTTCAATTCAAGAGACTCTACATGTTCTCTCAGTGACAAGTTGTGACTTCAGAACTAGAGAATATTGTAGTTCATCATGGTTTTCTACACAGTCCTCTTTTTTCCCCTCTGGGTCCATTCAGGGCCTTTCTTAGAGTGACTCAACTTCCCTAGCATCTAATTTTACCTATTTCGAAAACAAATCTTGTTTTTTCAATTCCCTCTGAACGTAGTTGCTGAAGTAAATACCTACCCCCCACAACAAACACGTACTCTATTTCTCACACACACACATGCATGTGCACATGTTCACACATGTACACAAACATACTCTTGAGGGATGAGTAAAGTAATGGTAAATGGGGAAGCAAAAGTATTTTTTTCATTTAGTTAACTTTCCCAATACAGGTGAATTAAAATTCAAGATTTCTAATTTGAAATGCATGAATGGCCTTCAGGTGGTCTCTGAACTCCCTGAAATTTATCCCCCTGCTAATTTATTGAGCATCTACTATGTGGTGGACACTGTGGTAGGTGTGTCTATGTGCATTACATAATTTATTCCTCACTCAAACTCCAAAAATAGATTATTATGGTCTGCATTTACAGATGAGGAACCTGAGTCTCAGTGGGCGAGAAAGGCTCATTCAAGATTACTCAGTCAGTAAGTAGTAAATCTGAATTTGAAAGCCAGGCCTGATTCTTTATCATCATCATCAGGTCTTCCAAGCACAAAGAAACAGTTAACAGTTGATGTTTCAATAGATGGGAATAGGGCAGTGTGAGGAAGCTAGAATGAATAATGTGACTAAAGATACAAACATGGGGAAATATAGCTACCTGTAGGAAAGTAGAAGGAGTTAAGGTTGACAGAACATACAAGATTTAGAAATTTGAACTTTTTTTTCCCATCAATCTGAGGGAACAATGATAAATTTTGGAGTAGAACAATGACATAATCAGAGATGTGCTTTAGGAAGATTAATCTGATTCAGGTCTGAATCCATGGCTCCTCTATGTTATTGATAGTATTTAAAAATATATATTTGCTTAGAATTGTTTATTTATACTCCAAGTCTATGCTTTCATCAAAATTCTCTCTTTGTTTTTAAATATTGCAGCAAAAACTCAGAAGTTCATTTGGAAAAACATAGAAGAAACAAACCACACACACAAACACAAGGTAATTATGTACAAATCTAGAAGAAAGAGGACAATGGGTCATGATGAATTTATTAAACAGGGTGGGTAAGCAGTGTACCAGTTGTAAAGAAAAGAAACAGCAACCGAAGCACCACTACCACTATCAAGAAACAAAGACTACCAGAATCTGGGAGACATAGATGAAGGTTGTAGAAATGGCACTTGCAGATTTTCTGATTTCTTTTGTTAAAAGAGCAGAAGAGAAACTACAAAAGAGGCAGGGGGAAAATCATGAAGTTGGATGCTAGACTAAAATGAGGAAAAATAGTAAAATTAAGGAGGAAGGGTATAACTCATAGCTGGTTTTGGTGTATCGACCCAGTTAGACAAGCATTGTCAAAAACCTACTGGCAATTGGTTTGTCAAATTAACTAGCTATCTCCTAGAGTCCCCACTGTTCTCTGTCCTCCTCTATATTCAATTGCTCACCAGGTTGATGTGTGTCTACCTCAGAAGGTTCTCCTGAATCAAGGCCCTTTTCCCAACACCCACTGACAGGTTCACAATGAATTAAGTTCCATGAACTCTCTCACTTGGACCAGGCTTTCTGTTTTTAATTAGTCTCTTCCTCCCTCTAGTTCTGGCTTCAATCTACCTCAAGGCTGAGCTTCCTAATATTTCCTTGCTTATAATCTTCTATGGTACTCCATTGCCTATAGGATATAATAGAACTCCCTTAGTTTGGCAGAGTGAAGTTGCAAAGGAACTAAAAAAGTCCCCTAGATCTGTGGATGAAGGAGTGACTAAGGAGCTACGTCTAAGATGAGAAACTCTGAAAACAAGCCAAACAGTAGCTTCTTCCTCCTGATTTCAGAACCATCCCTCTTACCATTAAAAGTGTGTGTACATACCTATATATGTATATATACATATATGCATGCATATCTCTATCTATCTATCTATCTATCTATCTATCTATCTATCACCTATCTATTTATCATCATCTATCATCTGTCTATTTTCTCTCCATTCATCCATTGTGAGTGGGTAACTAATGCTTGCAATCAACCTAATGGTATATTGAAGAAGGGTATCTATCCCCTCTCAATGAAATATATGAAGCTCTTTCTTCTAGAATATTTCTTCATTACAATCTTCTTTTGCACCATGGCCCATCTCCTAAGTACACCCTTTAAGCCCTCCTCCCTGCAAGAAGAACCCTTATCTTTGCTTCGTAAAACTCATTTCCCAAACTTAGAGAGATAAAGAGCACCTTTTTAAAAATCAAGGATGAATAAAAAAGGGGGGGAGAATATCATACTAGATATCATATTTGAGTTAATTTTTATTAAGTCTTCTATTGTGTTTGAGACCCTTCACTCTTTGATTACACAGCCTGCTTTTCCAGTCTCATCTTCAATTTTCACCACTTTTCCCCACCCCTTCACAATCTTGGCATTTTCTAGACTCCAGTCATACTGAAATTTTCAACATTCCTCAGATAAACTAAGTCTTTGCAGAAATTCATGCACATGATGTTTGTTCCCTCTGCTTAGGACACTCTTATTCCTCTTATCTCACCAGTAAATTCCTACCCTCCTGTAAGACCCTGCACAACTATGGCATACTGTGGGAAATTTCTTCTGACTGCCCCAGATGGAATTAATAACCTTCTCCTCTGGGCTGCCATAACATTTTTATACCCTTATTATAGTAACTTACTTACCATGGAAATGCTATGTAATATTATTGGATGTACTCTGGAGGCATACTGCCTGGGTTTGAGTCCTAACTCTGTTACTAATAAGCTATGGGGGGTATTGGGCCAATTACTTCACTTCCTTTTGTCTCAGTTTCCTCATCTATAAAGTGAAATAAATGAGATAGTCCTTGTAATGCCTTTAGAAAAGAGCCTGTCAAATTGTAAATGTTCATAAATAGTAGACATCATCTCTTCTGATGTTATGTTACTATAAATATGTAGCATACTCATATGTATAATATACCTGCATTATTATATTATGATTATGATTATGATTATTATAGCATTATATAACTTTTGCTATGTTTACATCTTGTCTCATAAGTTGATTTATGTGTTTTGAGGACAGGACACTTGTATTACCTTCTTCCCTATAGTGCCTTGTATAAGTTTGGGCTCATTAAATATTTGCTGGAGACACTATTTTATAGGAGGAAAGCACTAGAATCTGAAAGACTTTGGGTTGAATCTTGACTCTCTTCTTAGTTGTTGTATGATCTCTATCTCCCTGAGCCTCAGTTTCCTCATCTGTAAAACGGGGATGATAATGATAGTGCCTACCTTATAGGGATACTTAAAGATTAAATAAATCAGTACACGAAAAGCATAGTGCATGGTAAACATTCACTAAGTGATTGGGGTTATCAACTTTATCCCTTTGCATTTATAAATAAATGCACTTGAGTAAATGCACCTAGTTACCTTCCAAAACTTGGGTATCTAGGGCATCCAGGATGATAGGATAACCCCATTTACTACTAGGAATAAAGAAGAAAATGTGAGTCATCTTCATTGTATTTCATGGGTTAGTCAGAACTGGGGTACCATCCTCTAGCAAGTGACAGAGATGTCCAGGTAAATCACTATAAAATCTTTTCTGTCAAGATTACTCCAGCACCATCCACCCTCACATATAGCCACCAGACACAGTCCCTAACTAGGTACAGGGTACATACCCTTCCTGTGATGGGCAGAAGAAAGAGTTGCAAAATTACTCTGGAGCCAGAATGTCTTTAAACTCATTCCTCCTGCATCTTCTGTAGCCTCTTTCCTTTTATTTGCTAATTAAATTTTACTATACTCACTTTTAGCATAGTCCAAATCTGTGCAGACTCTCTCCATCATAGTTCCAGCAGAATTATGGATAAATGACAAGCATTGGCTATTTAAGTCCAATATTGCATTATGTTGAAGAATATAGCACTGTAGATGCAGATGGCCTGGATTAGAAGCCCACCTCCACCACTTACTTCTGTGAGACCTTGAGCTAGTCAATGTTTGTGTAACTCCATTTCCCCATTGGTCAAATAAAGACAATAAAAGTACTATCCTGTTAGGAATTTTGTGAGTATTAAATGAATTAATACAACAGAACACTCAGAAGAGTGTCACACAGTAGGTGCTAAATAAATATTACCTATTATTATTTTAACAACTTTACTGAGATATAATTTACATACCATAAAACCATAAAATTTACCTGTTTAAAGTCTACAGTTCAGTGGTTTTTAATATAGTCACAGAATTGTGCAACCATCACCAAAATCTAATTTTGTAACATTTTCATCACCCCAAAAAGGAACCCTATATCCATTAGCAGCCATTCTCATTGATGCTTCCCTTTCTCAGCCCCAAGTAACTACTTTCTGCAGATTTGTCTTTTCTGAACACTTCATTTAAATGGACTATGCAATTGATGTTCTTTTGTGACTATTTTCTCTCACCTAGCATAATGTTTTCAAGGTCTATCCACGTTGTAGTATGTATCAGCACTTTATTCTTTTTTAATGCTGAATAGTATTCCATTACATAGATATACCACATTTTATCACTTAAGTGACATTTGGGTTGTTTTCCACCTTTTGGCTATTATGAAAAATGTTTCTATGAACATTCATTTACAAGTTTCTGTGTGAAAATATGTTTTCATATCTCTTGGGTATTAACCTAAAAGTAAAATTGCTGAATTATATGGTAACTCTGTGTTTAATAGTTTGAGGAACTGCCAACTGTTTTCCACAGCAGCTATACCATTTTAAATTCCACCAGTGGTGGGAATGAGAGTTCCAATGTCTCCACATCTTTAACAACACTTGTTATCATCTGTGACTTTTATAGCTATTCTAGAGGATGTGAAATGTTATTTCATGATTTCGATTTGCAGTTCCCTGATGGCTAATGATGTTGAGCACCTTTTCATGAGCTTTTTGGCCATTCTTATATCTTCTCTGGAGAAATGTATATTCAAATCTTTTGTCCATTTTAAAATTTGGCTGTCTTTTTATTATTGAGTTGTAATAGTTCTTTCTACCCTTTTCAGATATATGTTTGCAAATATTTTCTCTCATTCTGCATGATACCTTTTCATTTCTTGAAGCTATTGTAATTAAATAGAAATTTACAAGCTCACATATGATACAGAGTACAGACTGTATTAAAGAGGATGAGATCTAAAAACCAGCAGAGAGTTACCCTTAGGTACACAATCCTTCTTTACTACTATCCTTTGAAATTAAGTTCAAAACAGATTAATCTTATACTCTGTGCCAGGCTCTGTAAGGAGTAAGATCTGGCTTCCATTCTCCAAAAGCTTACTAACTTAGAGGGAAAAGAAGATGCAAACATTAGGGAATTTAAATAATTATATTGACGTAGCAGTTCAAGATCACAATAGAAAAGATGCCACAAGGCGCTGTGCGATTAATTGCCAAATGAATTGCATGGAAAATAATTGCTACAGGAACTCAAAGGAGAGAGAGAGAGAACTTTGGGGATGGGGTGGCCAGGGAGAGCTTTAAGAAGGAGGGATCTAAGTCATTTATAATTGACTGCAGCCATGCCGGTGTAACACTAAACAAAGTCTTGGGGAGAAAATAAAAAAAAAATTATTGACTCTATTTGAAGTGAGGCATCTTAATGATTAAACTGATATTTCCATTTTATTTCAACCTCAGCAAAATTCCCCACAGTTCTACCTTCTTTATGAAGACTTATGTAGTCTCTGTTTAGTCCTGAAGTTACCAATTAGCAATATAAGAAGCCACATCTGGCTCACAGACACATTTTGCTTGGTTCAACTAAAAAAAAAAAAAAAAAAAGAGAATTAGCTGCAAAAATTACAATGGACAAATGTCACATAAAATATGTATTCTGTTTATCTAGAAAAATTAGAAGACCTGACAACTCTGGGTTGGAGCAGGCCCTCTTTAGGACCATTGCTGAATTCATTTCTGCTCTGTACCTGCAGACTTTTCAGTTTGAGATCTTCAAGAAGCATAGGTCTTAGACTAAAAGCTACCTCAAGCATGCATCTATTTCCATTCCTTGCCTTTGGAAACGTATGGTATTGTTACCATTAATTTACAGAATGTCAATTAAAACTCATAGAGGCTATGACTTGCCCAAGGTCACAGAGCTATTATGTGGAAGAGGAAGAACTATAACCTATGTTTTCTGCTTCTCAATGTTCTTTCAACAATATACCTTTCTAGTCTTAGTAGCATTGTTCTGGCACTTTCTTGTTTCTACTTGATGTTGTGGGACAGTTTTTGATATAATAGTTACCTGTCTCAAAATGCATTATAACATCCCAGAGTGAAAGGGGCCCACATCATGTTCTTTTATGAAACCTATGAACATGGAGCACAATGCTTTGCATTTAATAGGCATTCAGAAGACATTTATTCATCAATAGGATTGTAAGGAACCCACTGTTTAACTTTTTTTTCAAAACCTGGGTGTGTTAAAATGTGCTTAGTTTTCAGAGACAAATATGTCTGTTACCTTTAAGAAGTTTCCGTTTTACAATAACTTGGAGGTGCAAGCTGCTTGGTGTGGATAGGCTGGCTAAAGGATAATCTTTACATATTTCATGCAAAGCTTTTCATTCCAAACTGAGTACATCAAAGGAGAAAATGAGTAATTTGTTTGCCGAAGAAATTGTCTTTTGATCTTTTGATCTAAGGGAGGGGGCAGGGTGAGGACTATTATGTAGGCACATGTCCCTGGGTTGTAACTTACTTTATCTAGGCTATTCCCTGACTGATAAGAGGAAAGATGAAATAATAGCAGATATAGCAAAAGTGGTTTAAAGTTTTGCCTTAGAAGATTGGTGGTTCCCACACCCAAGTGTGCATCAGAATCCCCTGGAAGGTTATCAAAGCACAGATTGCTGTGCCCTGGCCCAGAGTTTCTGATTCAATAAGTCTGAAGTGAATGGGGCAGAAGAATTTGCATTTCTCACAAGTTCCTAGGTGATGCTGATTCTGCTCTAGGGACCACACTTTAAGGACCATTGCCTTAGATTTACAAAGTTGTTGTCTCAAGAGAGTAGCTAATTAGAGAGATCTGGAGCAATATTTAGCAACCAGAAGAATAAAAGACCATGGGGAGAGCATTTGATGTATGAGTGGGGGAGAGTGTGAATTGGCGAAGAAAACAGAAGGCCTGGATTTTTGTGCCAGTGGTATTTTCTTTAAGCATAAGTGTTGAAAGCATAGTAAATAAATACAGTTTAATTAACATGTTTCTGATTTATTTTACTAATGTTTCCCTAATTACACACTATGGAACCCTTTAAGATGTTAATAGGCATTCGATGAGATAAAAAAAAAAATATCCCAACCAATCCAGATAAGGTTGGGAATTTTTGAGTTAAACAAAATTAAGCAGGGTTATTTACTCTAAATTTTCTTATAGCCTTTAAAATGCTAACATGTACTGCAAATCTCCAAGGGGAAATAGAATATGTAGCATTTTTCAGATTTAGTTGACTAAGAATTCTTTATTAATGCTGGCTAGTGTTCTGTAGAATACAGCCTGGAAAACATTGGTTTAAATTAAAGTTCCCAAACATTTTTTATCAGTGGTTGAGGCCTCTGGTAACAACGATAATAGCACTGGACTGAAAGTCAAAAGGTCCGGGGTTTTGTTCTATTTCTGCCAATTGATTTGATAAGAAGGAAGAAAGGAAGGAAGGAAGGAAGGAAGGAAGGAAGGAAGGAAGGAAGGAAGGAAGGAAGGAAGGAAGGAAAGAGACAGGTCATTGTATATCATGATTTAACTGGAGTGAATAGGCTAAGAAGCATAGACATTTCCTGTGTTTATTTGATTCCTGGCTCTAAGAGGAAGTATTATTTTACCAAGGACACTGAGTTAGCTTGTTTACCACAGAGCACTGAAGTATCTGGTCCCCCAATTAATCATTAGCCATTTTTTTCTAGAAGTCTTTTATTTTATTTTATTTTATGTTTTTAAACCTATTATGCCATGAATTCATATGGACTGGGCTCCAGCAGCTCAGATTCCTTTCCATTGGTTCTCACAAATTGTGCTTCTCTGGGTGGGGCAGGCTGGCACTTCAGTTAAATGCAAATATCTTTCTCTTTGGCTTCCTTTTTTTTTTTTTCTTTTGAGCATTTTCCTTCACACATTTCAAGAAGCTATCTTGGCTCTTACAGTGCTTAATATGCTCAATATGTACATTAATTGTCTTGGAAAGAATCTTGCCCTAACTTGTTTGTTTACAACAATGCCAACTGCATGCTGGGTAACAATGGAGACCCTTCCAGTTTTGCCATGGTAACATCTGTGGGACATTCATTTTTGAACAGTACCCATTCTCTTAATGTCTACAATACCACCTTTCTTGTAGATTTGCATGTATGTGTCCAAAGAAACAACTCAATGTTTTCTAAAAGGCCTAGAGAACATGTTTGTCATTTTGGCGAAATAAAGAAGATGGCGGTTCCGGACAAAAGGTCATTAACGTTTTTGTTTTTTTCCCTATACTTGAACAAAATACAAACTTGACCATTAGAGAAACATTGCAAGTTGTATGTAGCAGGATGCCACAACATATCTACACTGACATATAGATAAAGCACATACTCACAATAAACGCAAATTTGAAAAGAAGCTGATGGAATTTTTTTTAAGATCAAATTAATACTTGCTGGATTTCTACAAGGTACATAAATATATACAATATGGGGTCCCTTATAGATCCATGTGAGACCTTTATTTAAAAAAAAATACAAGGGTGAATTTCAGTTTTAAAATAGAAAAAAAAATATTTACAAGCTTTCTGTCTTATTTTTTTTATTTCAAAGTGATATTAATATTTAATTACATGGAAAACATGTATTCTAAGAACTCTGATTACCTATTTGATTGCATAGAAGAATGACAATGAGAAAATTAGGAACACTTTTAGCTAAAATATTTGAGAAGTAAAAACCCATATATAGCTTTTTAATTTTTTATCTTGAAATAAGGTCTGTATATCTTGAAGCTAGGTGAACTGTACATGCCCAAAAGGTCTCAGGGGGATTCCCCATTGCTGTAGGCTCCAAAAGCACAAGGCTAAATGGAAATCACAATTATTGACATCCAACGAAATAGAGATGGCTCTGTTGAGTTCTTGGATCATGCCTAGCTTCAAGAAGGATTGAGCTGAATTGTTTGATCACTCTAGCCAATCATCTGATTAATTCAGTCAAACAACCTGACCAGTCAAGTCAAGGTGAAATTGGTCTTTCATCTAGATTTTGACCGTAATGTCTTTCAAGAAAGAAACTTTCTTCCTTGTAAACCCTTTGTGCAGCATGACTCTTTACCATGACTGTTAAAAGTTAGTTATTTCTTCAGCCAGCCTCAGTCATGAACAGTCGCTGGCTGCCACTCTCTTCTATCCGCTTTTTGTCATCTGGAACATGGTTAATCCCAACTTCAAAAGGAGACTGGATTCACTATGGAGTGAGAAGTGGAGAGAATCATTGTAAAGCTTTTTCTCTTTACCTATTCTCTTTTACAATTATAAGCTACTCTCTATTGATCTGTAATTTTAAAGTGTGTTATGGAGGTTATGCTATTCTGTGCTGCTTTTCAGTGATTCTACTAAGCTTTTCTGGGTTTGATTTTATAGAATGAAATCCTCTCATTTGGTTTTCTGCACATTCACACCAAAGCTGTTAATGTCCACAAACTCATTTCAGAACTACAACTAAATAGTGTATTAAGAGTACACTTGACTGTCACATTGGCCCTGGACCACTGAATTCATGGGCAAGTCATTGATCCCCTGACCATCATGCCTAGGGGCACCACATGCATCTATTGTGAACATGGATTAATAAGAGCTGACTCAGTCTAAATAGTTTTCTGATAAATGGTATAATATTGATGATTTATCTTCCCCTTCTGATTTGTTTTTTATAGTAACCATAATTTTCTACATCATCATTGCAGCCTCAATTGTGCTTTAATGTAGAAAATTTGCAAATTCCTTTGCTCCAGCTATAACTGCATGGCAGTGGCAGAACAATTTTAGGAATGTCTTCTGTCATGATTTTCCCTTTGTCCTACCCTGTCTAGCTTTAACTTCTCGTTACTTCTATACATTCCCTCATGAAAGAGCCATCCAAGTTGTTTAGTAAAAAGACATGTACATATACAAAGCCACAACATGTGGATGAAAAGGAAATATTCTCACACCAAACAAACAGAAATTGGCAAGTAGTCCATGGACCAAACAGCATAGTCATTGGACAATATCAACTTTTCCTTTTTTATTCATTCAGGTCTAACGGCATTATGCAGATGTGGCAAGTTTTTACCCATGATTTTGTCAAAGACTGAAAAAGTTTTAAAAATATGCTTCTCCTCTGATGAACAGTTATCAATGAAATTTGTTTAGAAGTACAAACACATAGTGTTTCACTTAGAAAGACCAATAATTCTGAATTAAGATAAAATTCTCATGGAAGTATTTTTTATATCCTTATGAATCACAGATGAGTTTATGATGAGCCATGCTTGTAGAAAAGAATGACAAATGAACTCATATTGATTAGACATTTAAAATAACATGTCTAAAAATGTATGGGCTCACATTAAATATCTACCAGCTTCAAATATAAGTGGGAGAAAATGGTGTTCAAAGCTTAAAATGTAGTCAAAGATTTAAGTGATCAACTTTCTACAATTTTTTTAGTCTGTGTTTGATCAGAAACTTACAGTCAGATCATTGTGCCTAGAGTATATAGAAGGTACCTGTGAGTTATAGCATAGTGATATACCAATTGGTATATCAATTGATATACCAATTTATTGATTGCTTCAACCTTCAGAGGAGCTTGGAGGGGTCTGGGACAGCAAGTGCTCTTGAGACTTAAAAATATACTTTTCTTTGTATTCCATGAAGTTAAAAAGGCCAGGAAGCACTGAGGAAGCATCAGCCAAAATATTTGATATTATGTGTGTTTATGAGTGTGAGGATGTAAGCTGGGTTGGGGGTTGTGCATAGATTAGGAAGCATAAGACTGGAAACATGTATAACACATGCAAGGACCTGGGCCTTGGCTTCCCCTCTGAAACTTCTTTACAGGGGCATGTGTTTATAGGAAACTTGCTTCCTGGATCAAGGCCATAGTTGCACTGTTTGCATATTTTCTCCTCTATTCCTGGGACTGCTCTGACCAGAGGCCACATCTCCCATAAAAACAAGGAGGTAGTGAAGAACATAAGAACTCTGGTCATGAAAGCCACTGTCTGGGTTCAAACACTGGTACCTTCAGTACTTAGCAGAGAAATTTTGGGCCAGTTAATTTCCCTGACCCTCACTTTTCCCACCTATAAAAGGGTCTAATGACAGTACTTACCTCATAGTGGTTGTGAGGAATAAATAAATTAAGGCCTGTAAACTGTTTATCCCAGTGACTGGTATAGAGCAGACCCCCATTCAATGTTGGTTTTTATGATTGTTGACCAATTATCAAGTACCAGGTGCTTTAGCTTTATCCTTGGTCCCCACAATGATCATATGAGGCAGATTTCTTATTTTAACTTTACAGGTAAGGAGGTTGAACTTCAGTGAGATAAATTAGTGTGCCCAAGGCCACACCACTAGAAAGAGCAGAAACTAGGCTTCCAGCCCTACCCCCACACTCCCACTATCATCAGTCCACTCATTCAAAGCAATGGTCAGGTCAAGAACCTCCAACATTTCTGAAGTTTCCAAGTGTAGGGAAAATTCTAGAAGACTGAAATGAGCAAAGAAATCACCAGATATCCTCTCAGTGTAATTCTGAAGGCTCTGGGGATTGTAGAGGTCTGGTGTCTGGTGAAATACAATTGATTATTGCTGTGAATATTGACTGATTTTTTTTTGTTTTACACCTATTTGGGAATTTATTTTAGCTTTCCTTAACTGACTACAAATGTGTGCTATTTTGAGTTCTCCTTTGCACTGGTTGTGATACCTTACTAGGTCCTCATAAATGAGTTAAATAAAACTTTTAACATGTGTTTACTAAAAACAAATGAACAAACAAAAAACCATAGTCAAATCACACTACTCTTGAAAAGGAAGATTCTTCTGGGAATCATTCCCTTCTCTCTAGAATAATATAATGAAACCCTACATACCCATTACCCAGATTCAACAGCTATTGTGATTTTTCGTGTTAGCTTTATTTATCTTCTTTTCCTTCCTTTCTGCTTTGCCTTAATATTTTGAAGGAAATCCCAGGTGTTATATCATTTACCTCTACAAACCTCATTATGCATCTCAGAAAATTAGGGCTATTTTAATATATGATGACAATATGATGATTGCCCCTGACAAAACTAACAATAATTTCTTTAAAAGTATCCTCTTGAGCGCTACAAAGTACTTCATTTTACTTTCTATCCCAGCCCCCAGTAGAAAGTATTTCTCACGTATCTGCTCTTGTACTTCCTCTGAGTGGGAATTACAGTTTAATGGGTACTGGGTACTCACAATGTGACTTTTTAGGTAAGCAGGGTCCAGACTGCCTTCTCCCTGTTTTACAAGGTCATATTGTCAATTACTGGCTGATAAATGAAACTTCAGTACTGTGGCTGTGTCTATACAGTCCCAAATATAATTTGCAAGAAAATTAAGTGACGATACTCCTTGCCTAGAGATAGTCCTGTGTGGTTGCTTTGCTGTTGAAGTCCTTGCCACTCAGCCTCCAGCAAATCCTTTTCCTCAGACAGTTCAATCATGGCCCATTGGTACAGCTTGAGTGATGTGATCAGTGGGGCTATAGGGTTTGTTCTCTCTCCTCCATCTGATTGGAATGTAGCTGCCACCCATCGGCAGGCCAGCCACACCCTGGAGCTTTTCTTTCCATGTTCCTGGAGCTGAATTGGCAGGGGCAGTGGGTACCAGGGTGCTCTTCTCTCCTCTTTTTCTAGGCTTCAGCTTGCTCCCTGTCAATGTGGAGGACTTCCAGAATATCCACAAGCTGGCACAGAGCAAAGGCCATAATCAGCAAAACTAGCTCTGCTGCTTTTCTGTTCTTGCTCTTTCCTAGTTTCAGAGACTTCTTAGGTGCCTGAGCTTTCCTGAGCTTGACCTCCATTTTTAATTCTCCAGAGCTCTTCACTCTCCTAATCTTCCACCCATATTTCCCAGATAAGTCTCTCAGAGTCTTGCTTTCCAAGATGAAAACTGGCTAGTGGAAAGAGGAAATCTTTGCTCTTTGCTAATGGTGGATAGAGTAGTCTGTCCAACTGGGACAACAGAAACCATGGAATATTTAAGGGAGAAGGAATTCAGTGTGGGAATTGGTTATACAGCTGATGATACCAAGCCAAAGACAGTGAGGCTACTCAGAGATCAGCCACAGCAGGGCACTCTTTTGCTCCTATGCTAAAACCTAAGGGCTGGGTCACTTGATAGAAACTGGAGCCGCAGTCAACCTGGACAATACTGCTGGAGCCACAAAAGACACAGCCACTGCTAGGGACATTATAGGAGCCAAAGAGGGAAGGAGATAAATACCTTGGGTTCTCTCATCCTCCTGCTTTCCAGTGTCCTACAAGTGCTTTCCATTGGCCAGACCACCAAAGTCTGGGAAAGAGCATGCACAGGGACAACTCATCCCCCTCCCCTCTCTGTTTCTCTCCTGCTGCAAAATAGATCAGAGAATGGAAAAGGGAGAGATGGATTTCCAAGGCAGACAGGCATAGGACCAGTATAGGCCTAATGGCTGAATATATACTCCTCTTCCTATCCCTCTATCCCACTAACTTATTTGAACACATCAAGGTATATCTGTAAACAGTGCTTTCACTGAGAGCTCACAAGAAAAAGAATTCTAAGTGGATGGAGCATGAACCTGCTTCCTTAACTATCTGTAAGTCTTATCCAGATTCTACCCAGTTCTTATTCAGTTATCTTATTTCACTTATACCTGTATGTGTCCCCTCCCCTCTTACACACACACACACACACATGCATGCACACACATGCATACACACATGTACACACACAGAGAGAGAATCTAACAAAGACAGAAAGGGTAATTTGCTTTCTGGCAATGTGTGACGCATTCATTGGCTCCCAGGACAGAGTAAACCTAACCTTCTTGTTTGCCGGGCTTTGGCAAGGCTCTGAACAGCAATGCTGTCAGGCAGGTGAACCTGCTGGCATCACAGTCCAGAAGGCATGTCTACTGATTTCTCAGGTATTCTACAAATTTGAATGTGTAGGTGAAGAAAGATGCCTGGGAAGGAAAAAAGAAAAGCTCTAAATTATGGACTTTCCCATACCTTATCTCATTTACTCTTCATAGCCTTCAAGGTAGTTGTCTTTCTGCCCACTTTGTAAAAATCAACTTTTTTTGGGAATAATTTTAGATTCATAGAACAGTTACAAAAACAATACAGAGTTTCTACATATTGACTCAGTTTCTCCTAATGTTAACATCTTACATAACTATCTTATATCCATCTTTAGAAATGAGGAAATCAAGGCTCAGAGAGGTTACATGAATTGCCCTAGGTCACAGAACAAGGTAGGACACAGCAGAAGAAATAGACATAAATCCAGGTTGGCCTCATTGCATTACACCAAATAGGTTAAATTATTTGTTTCCATCTCATTAGTAGGAAGTCACTCTCTGAACCTGAAACTCTTTACTTCACCTGTAGCAAGCTTTCAAACATTATCAGAGAGCATTTCTTCCACAGAGCCATAGAATGTTTGCACTGAAATATATACCTGAGGCCACTGAATTCAAGGAAGGCCAATAAGCTTCATTTCATTTGCCAACTTTAACTGAGCAGGAGAGGCTATTTGGAACCAAGTTTTGAGAAGTATTCTAAGGCCCACATGTTTTCTCACCAGGAAATAGTCCTTCAATTGATTATTGATGCCTGTTGTGGATGTTGAAGAGGAGAGTGGTGGAACCCGTAAGACACATAGCCATCTCTTAGCATATATGCTCATTTTACAAAGTAACTTAGGCCTAGAAAGGGGACAATATCTTTGCCTTATTAGTGATACAGCTAAGAACAGAACCTGGGCTCCTGACTCATGATCTCAAGTTCTTTCTGCTTTATAATGGACTCATAGTAACAAGAATAATAACTACCACTTAATAAGTTCCTGCTCACTGCCAGGTACCATGCTAAGTACTTCCACTTTCCATACTTTAACTTTAGTCCTCACAACAGCCCTGCAAGGTAGGTGTTTTTATCCCCAAATTACCTAGACTTGGTTAAGTTAAAAAACTTGCTTAAGGCCCACAGTAAGCAAGTGGCAAAGTTGGAATTTAAACACAGGCTGATCTGTTTCCAAAGCCTAACCCCTGGGTTCTCACTTCCTAAAAACATGATGTTGAATTTGTCCTCCCATTGATTTGGCTAGAACTGAATTGTGATGAATAAAGTCATTTTTGTTCTTACTAATTTTTTAAAAAAGATTTGCTTGTAGGCCCTTACCTTGATGGAACTGGTTTCTTTGGACTGTTTCATGTTAGATGTGTAAAAATTGACATGTTAGGAGACCTGACATGAAAGGTGACCTGGTTCATTTACAAACGTGTAGCTACTCTGCATTACCGATTCTCTCACTTGGGAGGCTCAGAAAAACAACAGGTCAGACAATAAAATCAATGCTAGCATAAGACTGTAGTGTGGGATGACCATGGATGAGTCAGAGAGAATCAGAAGGAAATTAACTAAGGGATCTATCTCTATGGAATTCAAATGTAATTTTAAAATGTTTCTTCTCCAGCCTAAGAATATCTGACATTATTAGCAATGGTAATGAATAGGATAAGGGAAAGAGGTGAGTTAATTAGAATTATTAGATAAAATGTTTTTTTAAAAAAATTGACAGGAATAGAATTTCAAAGGGAAGACATTCAATTTAGCTGACTTCATTACAGCAATTCAACATTTATTAGAGACATATTATGTGTGTGACTGTGGCTTGTGTGCTTAGGGGAGTTATAAAGATACTATGCTTTTCCTCCCTGACAATCTATCCAACTTCTGGCAAGATAGTAAAAAAAGTCTTTTATATACAGATATGGGCACAATTCATAAAATTGCTTCTGTGAAATAGTATTATATGGTACTGTGTACATGTCTTGTATGTCAGATATTACCATTACTGTCAGGCTAAATGTTCAAACAGCATGAAAACCTCAGTAATAAAAGCTGTAATAACAAATACATTAATTGTTCAGTTGTCAAAACTATTCTAAATATGAGGAATTTCTTGTTTAGAGGCCCCAATGTAGCCTTACTTAAGGTTTATGGTCACTGATTCATTTCTAAGTGTTTAATGCCCATGCCACACTGGTTATTATATATTTTCAATATTATCTCAATAATACCTTGTCCCTCATGACTTTCCTCCAGTGTAATCTCTTACCAGTCCTTATGGTTCCAGCTCCACCTAAATCTGCCATGTTGTGTTCCTTAACATAAGCTATTGCCTTTACTCAGAATATATTTTCTTTCCTTGTCGGCCTAACAATTGCTACTTGTCCTTCAAGTTCTATCTCAGCTATCTTCCCTATGAATCTTTCTCAGTGCCTTCAGGTGACCACGAGCACCCCCCGCCAATTGTATAATTTATTCTACTGTATGGCAGTAGTGTGTTGGACCTGTGTTCACTAGAGTGTGAGCTCCTTGAGAACAAGGACTAGTTTATTCATGCCCAACTTTCCAGGGCATAAAGGAGGAATTCAGGTCTTACAAGTTGAATGAATCAATGAATGTTTTAGTCCTTACTTATCTCCAGATGTTATTTCCAAGGCTTTTAAATTTGGCCTTTCTTCTCTGCCAAGAGGTGGTGAGAGCTAGGTAGATGAACTTTATATTTAATGACTTTCTACTAAGTAAGTACCAGGCATCGTGTTAAGTATTTTTTTTTCACATGGAATTTCATGTCTGAAGTAAATGTTCTTATTTCCAGCTACATTTTGCAGATGAAAGAATGGAAATTCAGAGCAGTGACTTGTCCAAACTTATTATATACCTTGGAGGTTGCAAAGCCAGGATTTGAACTTAGGTTCTTGGTCACCAATGCCAGCACCATATATATTTTCTTCTCCTTGTTTGTGTGTATGGAGGGTGTGGCCAGCTCTGGATCAAACAGTGATATAACTCAAGTTTGTCTTTCATGTCTTCAGACTACCAGTGTATGTATCTCAGGGATTCAGTGCCACAATATCACCCACCCCCACCCCTGTTATGGCTCCTACAGGCCGCCCATCATGCTGAGTTCTTCATCCTTTCCAACTCTTCTAAGACCTTAAAATAGGGCAGGCTTTCCCTTTGCCTTTTGTGCTGTACTAACCTTCTCCAGAATACATGTTTTTTTTTTACATTTTAATGGTACCCTTTCTAAATGCAATCTTTATCCCAGTAGCAGGTGGTCCCCGTGGAAACAGTGTGGATACTTCTGTGTTGTGGTGAAGGGGATGTCGTCTGGGGACTTCTGCCAACATACACCAGAGAGGTTCCTCCTACAACCAAAAGGTGCTTGGCCTCTTTCTCAGATGGTTGAGGGCTCTGGAGTCAGACCAACTGATTTTTGAATCCTACTTCCACCATTCACTGATTGTTTGATTTTTCACAAATTATCTCAGCCTCAGAAAATGAATCCAATAATATTTAAATGGATCTAATAATAGATGCCTGCAAAATGTACCTAATAATAGTTCTCATCTTTTAGGGTGGCTGTGATGATGACATGAAACAGCACTGCTAGCATCCAGTACAAAATAAGCACTCAAAAAAATGTTAACTGTATCCTTAAATACAGTTTTACTAGTCCTCTGGCACACCCTTAATCTGCCACACAGGTTTCTCTTCCTCCACTGCTTCTTCCCTTTTTCCTCCTTCCTTCTCACCAATAGGTCACCCTCTCTCTCTTTTTTTCCCTCAAAATCTCCCCTCCCTTTCCCAATCCCCTCCCTCTGGCACCCTCAAACTTTGGCAAAACTGTATTTCAGACTTTCCAAGTCAATTCCAATTCCAGATATTCTCTCCTGATATCTGCCTGCACAACATGATTTGAATTCAGAAAAGAGAATCCATTTCTCTGAGGAGTGTTGCTACTGTCCATCTTACATAAAGAACATGAGGACTGAACTGGTGGCCCCACATCATAATTTGATGGGTACTGAGAAGGTTCCCCCTGCCCGTTCGTTCCCCAGGTAGCTTCTTTGTGTCTATGAGTGATAACACAGACTCTATCAGTGCATGATTCTTCTGAGTCCAATTGCAAAGGGTAGTCTGGCAGGGGCATCTGAATAAGAAAAGGTTATTTATATCTGAGGGCACCTTCCTTTATTAGACCCTTTCCTGCTGAGGAAAGGAGAGAGAAGCCCCCGGGGGGAGGGAAGGGTGGGGTGTGGGGGTGTGGGAAATCTGGGGACTGCAGGCTGTTTCCTCAGCTGGATTTTGCCTAGGGTGGGCCCTGTGTGTTGCAGCAGATGCGTGCTTTGGAATCACCAAGGTTGGGAAGTCAGGCCTCAGAGGGAGTGGTTGTAGGCTGAAATCATCCTGAAATAATGTGGGCTAAGAGTACCGGAGGGCAGAGAAGAGGACCATGCTTTGGTGGGGGATCTAAAGTCAAAAGTATCTTTGAGCTTTAGGTGTAAGTGATGACCGAGGGTGGGTGGTAGCAGAAAATGGCCCCTGAAGGGGGTCTCCTTTTTCTGATTGAGAACAGAGGAGAACCAGCTCAAGAACCATCTCCTCACACCCTCTTTTTTCAGGAAGCAAACAACTTCTAAGGGTGTGGTGCAGGGTTCACTGGGTGTTTCCCCTCAAGGGAGGATAGACCCTCAGTGAAGCTGCTTGGCTGGTGGAGGGTAATTGGGTGTTCCGCCATGCAGGTAACCAAGCATTCGGGCACTTCTCCCCACAGGCAGTTCAGCTTTATTTATTCCTTGCTAAGCTCTGCCATCCATGGAATAGTTGTGAGAGAGGGAGCAGGGCAGCCAGGTTCTCCTTGCCCTGCTCTTCATAGAACATAGCTTAAAAAGGAAAGCTAGAGATGGGGCTCTGCACAATGATTTCACCCCACTTTCCAAACCCAAGAGGATGCTTATTCTGCATATTTGTGGGTATGCTCATAGGGACTATGGTGCCAAATATGTGAAATCATGATAACAATAGCAAAAAATATTTATTGACTGTTTGGTTAATTCCTCTAAGTGTCATTGCCAAGGGCCACTTTTGAGACAGGTCCTAACAGTGGGCTTGAACTATAGAAAACTGTATGGAGGCTCCTCAAAAAACTAAGGATTGATCTACCATATGATCCAGCAATCCCTCTACTGGGTATTTACCCCAAAGACTTGAAAACTCATATCCAAAAAGATATTTGCACACTGATGTTCATAGCAGTATTATGCATGGTGGCCAGGACATGACAGCAACTGAAGTGTCCTACGATAGATGGTTGGCTAAATAAGCTGTGATACAAATATACAATGGAATATTACTCAGCCATAAGAAGAGAAGAAATATTGCCATTTGCGACAACATGGATGAACCTTGAAATAATCATGCTAAGCGAAATAAACCAGTCAGGAAAAGTTGAAAATAACATGATATCACATATATGTGTGATATAAACCTAAAAGCAAAAATGAACAGGACAAACAGAGACTTATGGACATGGACTACAGATTAGTGGTTACCAGAGGATAGGGGTTGTGGAAAGAGTGGGGAAGTAGAGGGTTAAAGGGGGTCAAATATAGGTGTTTATTTGGAGGGTGAAGTGAGTAAAGAGGATCAAATATATGGTAACTGAAAGAAACTGGACTTTGGGTAGTAAACACAGTAGAACATACAGATGTCAAATTAAAATGTACACCTGAATATTATATAATGGTATTAACCAATGTTACCTCAATAAACTTAATAAAAAAATTAAAAAAAAATAAAAGTGGGCTTGCCTGAGGAGCAACAAAGAGGTTCCCTCTGCTTTACACACACACACACACACACACACACACACACACACACACACACACACCATCTTCCTCAAAATGTGTCTATGGTACCAAGACAGCAGAGTTGGAAAATATTAGAACATTAGATACACATGCTCTGCCTGTGACCAGAAGTCCCCTGTCATTCTCGACTCCTACTGCTGGGCCATACTCCCTTTAGAGAGATCCACAGTCCCATATCTATCATTCGAAAATCTAAAAAGCTCTGAAACTGAGAAGCTTTTGTAAGTTTATGGCAAACTCATTTGGCAGCAAAACTCAAACAGGCATGAGGCTATTTATAGTATTTATATCATACCCTGTATGAATATTCATGTGTTTTTGCTCCAGCAATATCAATGTACTTGATTACTGGGTGCTGCCTCAGACCCTACTGAAGGTGATATATAACACATACACCCTATTGCCTTTTAAAAATCCAAAGCATTCCAAATTCCTTCTATTATAGAATGCATCCCACTGTCTTTTAATGATCTATTTTGCATATCCCCCTCATTAGCCTGTGAACTTATCCAGTGCCTAGCACACAGTCCAACATGTGTTTGGGGTGCTACCCATGGTTTAGGAATAAAGTGTTTAAAGAGACTTGTTATGAAGTTCTTTCTTACATCTAACCTAAAGTGCCTCATGCTGCCATTCATTTATTCTGTGCCATTAATAGTGAAGAAGAGCAGCTTCATTTTTTTTTCACTCTTGGGGCTAATAAACTGTCCTTATACCTTTAATCTTTTCTCCTGGATCGTCTTTTCCAATCCCTTAATCGTCTTCATTGCTGTCATCTGAGGCCTTTACAGGTTCTTTCATTCCAAAATTGTGACCTAGTGCTTATGATGGGCCTGCAAAGAACTCAGCTATTACACGCAACAGGCATCTCGTTTCTATGGTGAACTTTTCCAATCGGTTTCATTTGGCTGGGCTAAGAAGATTTGCCTTTTAAAATATACTCATGGGCAAACTCAAGAAGCCAGGAGTGACTCTCCTCTGAGAGTGCTGGTTAGTAAAAGGAAGGGGAAAGAGTACTATCTGATTATAAGAAACCGTAATCACAGAAAGTTGAAAGCAACAGATAACACATGTAATAGGAAACTGCATATAAAAAGCACTGTGGATAATTACAGTGACCTCAGCCTGTCATTTTTACCTCTGGGTAACCATCCTTGTTTGTGTGCATCATGTGCCTTTTCTCTAACATGGTAGGTCAAGGCTATTTCTGACCTCTTCCCATTAAATGTGGGGAGTTGGCTTGACTTAGGGTTATTGCAAAACCATTGGATTAAGTTAAACTCCTCACTAATGAAGCCTGTGAGACTTCCTGTAACTCACAATATTTCTGGGCATAAGTAAAAACATTTGACTCAGAGACAAAATGTATTGTATTAATAACCAGGAAACAACAAAATACACATGGTAGCATTTTCAGAAGCAATTTCTGTCATTCACATTCTGTTGGAACTGCCATAATGATTTCTCATAAGACCTCAGTGTTTCCTTTTGGGGTGAAAACTGTACATACTGTGACAGAGATTCAGAGATACATTTTTGCCAGTTAAATTAGAAAAAAAATCTATTTAGATATGCCTGTTGCTTCTGCCAAACATGAGTCAGAGACTTTTGTAGGGTTTTGTGTACACGTATTTTCTAAGAAGCACTGTTAGGTTTTCACATACAGGTCATTCTTTATTAAAAGGTCACAATACATTTTTTTCTATCCTTTCTTATATTGCTATACCTCAGAGAAGGCAATGTAGGGTGCCAAATTGCAAAGGGAGGTTGTAAAGAGAGGAATATGGTAATTGGATAACCAAGCACTCCCAGAGAAGTTCTGCAATGGTGGAAAGGAGCCCCTTCTGGGCATGTAGGTGGCAGCACAAAAGCCAAATTAACCCAGGGTGTGGGGCAGTGGGAGAAGGAGCTGTTGTAGGAATATTTTCTTTACTTCACCATTTTACCAGGCGTCGTCATCTCTTCCCCAAGAATGCTAGTCCTCCAAGGAGTAGAACCTGCTTTCTTTACTAATGGGAGAGGTTGGAAATTTCTTTGAGTTTCTAGATATCTTTGGCCAATGCTAGTGGCAATCATTTTCTCTCTTTTAGTGATTATACTTTTCCTAGGGAACATTGACTATGTTCTAGGCTCTATGCTGAGTGCTTTACTTAGTGTATTTCTTTTAATCCTCACAACACTTCAAAGAGGGTACTGTTATTACCTTCAGTCTCCACAGGGGGAAACTGGCTCAGAGAGGTTCAGCAACCTGGGAAAGGTCAGACAGCTAGTAAAGTGGCAGAGCCAGAACGTAAACCCAGATCTGCCAGAAATCAAAAACTGGTTCTGAACCACTCTGTATAAGTAAGTCCTTGTAAAGTCAAATGGCTACCTTATTAAGCTCTACTATATTTTTCTTTTACCAAATAGTAGAATATCTAGTCTGCTTGATTATATGAGACTATAATTATAGCAACTAAAAAAATGCTAGCCTACTCTGGAAGTCTTAGCTGAAGGGCTTTCTATTGCTATGGGAATTTTATTCTTCTCACCCCATCTCCACTCCCCACTTGGATAGCAAGTTCTTCAGGGGAAAGTTCTAGGCTGATTATTATACTCTTCTGCTTTCTATAGGCTACATAGTACTGAACACATATTAGGTGTTCAACAAATATTGACCAACTGATAAATATTTGGATATTCCCTTCAGTGTTTCTGGGTTGTTCAGGACCCTTTCATAATGCTAAGCAAATAGGTTAGAACCTTCAAAATGTCTGTTGCCTTAATCTGCTTGCACTGAGATGACTTTTTAATACTGTCTCTGCACAGTAGCTAAATGCTCTCTTTGGCACCTGGATGATTGATTGTGTTTTTTCTCTTTTCCTCCAAAAGCTCCAGCATGGTGCAGACACTGCTTGATGTGATTAACCATGCAGCTAACTTTACCAGACACCTTTTCAGACACTTCTTGAGTTTTCTAGGAAAGTGGGTGCCATATTTAAGTATACTTCCAACTTAATCCTGCTTCCATCCCTGCTCTGCTCAATTATTACATCTAAAAATTTATTTGTGGAATGAGACAGGACAGAAAAAATATAAAAGTACATTCTTGTTGTCTGATTGAATAGAGTCCTTAAGATTTTATCAGCTTGATATTTCTCATTAGATGAAACTTCAACACAGGATGCAAACCCATACTGGTCAGCCTCACAAAAACTTCTAGCTTGGTCTAGAAGTAGAAACATGCAGAATAGGACAAGTAAAGTCAGCTGAAGCAAGTTTTCACAGTATACCATGTGACTCTCAGAATAGCAACAATAACTATCATTTTCTAAGGGAATGCTATGTGCCAGGCACTCTGCTAAGCATCTCATAAGCATTCATTTCATTTCATCCTTAGAAGGACACTATGGAGGTAGGTACAATTATCAACATTTTCTAGATGATCAAATTAGAGGCTAGAGAGTCTAAATGAAACTCATAAAGTCCTTCATCAGTATGAGGAAGACCCTGGATCTGAATCCAGGTTTGTCTGATTCTAGAGCACATATTCTTGGTTATAGTGCTCTGCAGGGAATGGGGCTGGCTTCTCAGATGGTTCGGGGCTCTCTGTGCAATGCTGAATAGAAAGTTGTTTAAAGTTTGGTAGAAGAAAGCCATGAGGATGGCTGACCTTTTGTCTTTCTATTTTCAGAAAATAATTCTTTCCTCTTTCAATACCCTAAGGAAATTGAGCTGTAGGCAAAAGGCCACAGGGACCCAAGTTCCAACCTGACTGTACTTGGACTTGTTCTACTGGGACTTGGATGGAGGGGGGCTGGTGTGTAGAGTGGAATGGCTGGTATCTGCAAGTAGCAACACACTTGGGATGGGGTAGGAAACTCAGCTGCTGGAGCTGAGTTCAGTGGGGGCAACTAGAGTGGACACAACAGGTTGAAATCTAAACTGTTGGCATAAGTGGAAGTGTCAGTCCTACCCAGCCTAGGTGAACTAACTGATCAAGCTGAAATGGGACTACAAGTCCCATCAGGTAGTGGTAGCAAAGATGGGTCACCATTCCAGGGCCATCATGAGGTGGATGAGAACCTGGGGAGAACTAGACAAAGCTCCAGTCCTAAAGGAATTAATTGAAAGGCTAGATCAGAGGTTGGCAACTGAGGCAATACTGCCCACTTAGGGGGCTTTTGGAAAATCTATGAGGTGACTTAGTGGGTTGGAAAATGGGGATGGTAGGTTTCCAGCAATGTCCAGGACAGTCTTGCAAAATGAAGACTAGTCTAGCATCTGGCATGATTTTGGAATGTTTTGATAGACTTCCATGGAAGTGAAAATCCCATTTATAGTTTTCTAAACTTATGCTATAAATATTTTACATATATGCACAAAGGTTTTTTCTCCCCCCAACTAACCCCACAGTTTTAAAGAATAAAGTATAAAGAGATGGAAGGTCAACATTTTTTCCCCAGAGGTTTTTCTGGAGTCATTCACCTTTTCAGAAAATCATGTCAACAATTGTTATGTTGCTTTTGGAATTAGAGTTGTCAACGCAACACCCCTTTATCAGTTCGTGTTTGTAGCTGTTGAATTCATGGGGATTCTATGTGAAGGCGTAAGCCTCTCCCTACTCAGTCTTTCCACGTAGTCCTGTGTGAGCATTTACATATTTAAATATCTAGTAGTTTTCTATGGATTGCTTTAATTTCCTCTTTATGTGGCAGGACATTTATTGATCTTTTGTATTTATATGGATAGTTTATAGTATCTATGAATTTAATTTCAGGATAGTAAAGGGTTACAACCAAAAAAGATTTATTATAAAAAAGAGGTGTTGATTCTAATAATGTTGAAAACTACTGTGCTAGCCTGTTGGTTTCCTGAGGGCCAGGATCATGTCTGTTTTGCTTCCATTTGGCCTAAATAACCCAGTGCCAGGTCAGAGTAGGTTATTAGAAAATAGCGGGTGAGTAATGAATACTGAATGTGGACTCAAACACAGAGGTAGAGAGTCAGGGATCTAGGTCAGCAGAGTGGTGGGGGGATAAAACTGGCAAGAGATGGAGGCTCTTGATTGCTGAAAGAGGGCAGGATACTAATTATGAGAAGAGGACCCTAGATCACAGCTTTCTCCAAAGCAAATGTCCTGATGTCAAGTCCCAGCACTCTTATCTTGAGTTACGCTTAGGTCCAGGGACTGAGGTCAGATGGTCCTAGTGGTAGAGAGAGTTGGTTTCACTCCGTCACTTACAGGTATCAATCTTAAGAGGCATAAGGCCTGACCAACTAAAAGGAAGGCTGTTTCCCAGATTGGTTGTACCTCTTCGCATTGTTACATGGGCAAAGGCGGAGGTGACCCCAGGGAAAATGAGCCTCAGGTGTGGTCCCTACAGTATGCGAATGCCTTTCATGTCCCCAGTATGGTCTCAGGCTGCCTTGGTCTTCAGGCAGATTAGTCCCCCATTTTCCTTTTTTGCTGCTGTTGTTTGTCACTCCCACGATGCCCTTTCCATTAATAGTGAGTATACCCCTTTTTTCTGGGTCCTGACCCCAAAAGTGACTGCTCAATATCTGAAAAATGAATGGCTGAAGACTTCATGGTTCCTCATGAGAGAATGTACTCCCTATTTTCACAGGGGGTGGGGGTAAAGGGAAGCACCTCTTTTAAAGATAGAATAGAGAAATGTTGAGAGAGGTATTGAGCCACCTGATATGAGATATGAGAAATGGAAGTAACTTTTAGGTCATCTGGTTCTTTGGATACCAAACCTGCCTGTACAGTGGAATCACTGGGAATCAAACCTTTTGAATCAGTATTTTGGAATTGGGCCTGGAATATGCATATTAATAAGTAGCACAAGTGATTTTGACAAAGAGCCTGGTTAGGGAATCCAGTCAGACTGACCTTCTCATTTTACTGGAAGCCAGCTGTGTTTCAGAAAGGGGCAGTGACTTGCTCTAGGACACAAAGAAAGTTATGGCAGAGCTTGAGCTAGAAATCATGTATCTTTCCACTGTTGGTTGTGGGAATATCTGTTATCATTGTGACTAGTTGAAGAGATCCTTGGCATGGGAAGAAGGACCTTAAATCTCACTGTAGAGGCTGGCTGCCCACTAAGACTGTAGGTAGGGGACAGATGGGATGTTCAAAGGTTGCTTTACCTTATTGCAGGCAGTATATTTATTGTAGTGTTTAGGAGAGAAGCAATAAACTACCCTCCAAGATTAGTAGGACAAGAACTCACCAGTATGTTTGGCTGTGTCTAGCTATGGAAAGCGAAATGAAATAATGGAGACAGTTATGTACCTATTTTGTTCTAACACTTGGACTAAAAATCCCCTGGTAACTGAGGGAAACATGAGCTTAAAAAAAAAGTCACCTTTGGGGTGGCTCCATAGTGTAGTGGAGGGTGCTTTACACATATAAGGTCTGGGTTCACACCATACCCTGGCCGCTTCAAGTGAGCCACCCCCCCAAAAAAAATAAACAGTGTGTTGGTGAGTGGGCCAGGCCGCCGAGTGCACCCTGCACACCAGACTCCTGGTGTGTACTATGAGTAGGTGGGAGGAGATGCCTTGCCTTCAGAGATCCAGTTCTTAAGGGGAGATGGCAACATCCATAGGTCAGGGGTGGAAGTGTGTGTGTGTGGGAATTAAAGAAGGGAAAGAAAATGTCACTTTAAGTAGCCTGAGTGATTTCAACCCCCACTTCACTTTTCTTTTTCCCTGGAGACACCTTCCTGCCTGGGTATGTGAAAATGTCTTAGGGGAGGGTACGTGAAAATGTCCACAGCTGTGGAAATGTGGAAGGAGAAGGGAAAATCCATATAGGAAACACCAAACAAAATGGAATATTAGGCCAAGCTTCAGTGGAAGTAGTGTAAACACTTGTTCTTTCATGATAATCTTTTGGATTCTCAGCCTGTTCTTGCTGGGGCCTCAGTACAAGTTTCAGAGGGTTCCAAACCACCAGCTTTTCACTTTGGCATAATTCAAGGCAGCCCCTTTAGAAGGCTCCTGGGATAGCAGCTGCTCCATCAGCAACTGAATGAAAACAACACTTCTTATTTCGGTTCCTAAATAGCAAATCTGTCTGCTCCCTGCTCCTAGCCCTCTGCAGCCAAAACTGCCTCAATGAGAGGTATCGGCAGGTGATTGCCTGTTTTCTAAGTAGCAAAACTGCCATGAGTCCCTGCACTCCTATCTCTGAGCAAAAGGTCAGGGGTTTGTTGGAAATGGAAGGGGCCAAGACTACAGACTTTGACATAGGTCAGGGTGGGTAGTACAAGTGTACCAGGGGATGGAGCTGTGGCAAGCTCAGTTGTGTATTGCAGCTGATAGAGTCAGAAACCCCTTGGACCTCACATTTCTGCTCAGTTCTGGAACCACTAATTTTCTACATGAACTGAGTAAGTCTCTTCTTTTCTGTGGGCCTTACTTCACAGCATTTAACATTTGGTGCCATTTACTGTTAACAACTGGTGTGCCATCAGAAAAAATAAAGCTGAATCTCTATCTCACTTTCTATTCCAAAATATTTTCAGCTTAGTCAGGGACTTAGATTTTAAAAAGAGAAACTGTTAGAGATGAGAAGCATAGAAAAATATTTTTTAAATATTGAGATAAAAAATCTTTGCAAAGTGTGAAAACACCCCAAGAGCTATAAAGAAAAAGAATGACAGATTTGACTGGAAAACTGAACACTTTTAGTATGGCAAAACATATCTCATGCAAAGTTGAAAGACAAAGGACAAACCAGGGTAAAGACGCAACACAGAAGGTGGACAGAGGTTTTTTTTTTTTTTTCTAAATAATATTTTAAGAGCTCCATTATAGGAAGTGCATTATTTTCATTGTACTTGCCATAATCTGCAATTACATTATTCAGTTATTTGCTTATTAGCTGTTTCCTCTACTAACATGTCAGCTTCATGAAGGCTTCATGAGGCTTTGCTTACTGACTACTATATTCCTAGTCCTATGCAATACTTGGCACACAGTAGGTTCTCGAAAATACTTGTTGAAGGAATAAACAAGCTTCTATAGATCAGTTAGACCATGATGAACAATCCATTAGGAAAATGGTCAAAGAACAATAACGATAACAGGCAACTCACAGAGGAGATACAAAGAGCCTTTTCCATATAAGAAGGTTCTCACAACATCAGTAATAATTAATAATAATGCAAATTAAAAAGCATTGAGATGTTTGAAGTGTCATTTTCACCTCTCAGATTGGCAAAAAAGGTAAAAAAAAAGGTTGCTAAAACTCAGCGTTTGTCAAGAAATGGTGAATTAGGCACACATATTCACTCTTGGTGTGCATCTTAATTAGCACAACTTTTGGAGAGCAACTTAAAGCATCATTTGACCCAGCAACTCTTGTTTAGGATTTTATCCTTTTGACATGCTCTATGTATAAGGATATCCATTTCAACATTATTCATAAAGAACAAAAAATTGGAAATAATCTAAATTATTTCAGTGGAGGACTGGTTGAATATAGCACATCTAAATAATGGCATACTGAACTTCACTATGCTAATAATTAAGAATTTGGGCTCTGGCCAGACAGCCTGAGTGTGATTTTGCCCAGGTTTCTAAACCTCTCTGTGCCTCAATTTTTCTTGTCTGTAAAATGAGAAATACATTACTACCTTCTTTATGAATTCATCATGAGTAAATGAGCTAATTCATGTGAAATATGAAATACTTAGACAGTACCTGGTACAGAGCATTCAATAATTGCCACCTGTTATTATCATTACTATTACTGCTACTACATACAATGTCGGCAATGATGATTTAGCTGCAAATAAGAAAAAGCTAGATCTATATACTGATATGCAATATCTTCAATATAGTATTGTGATAAAAGCAAGTTGCAGAAGAATTAGTACAGCAGGATCTGATTTTTGTTAAGGTCATTGTAGGAAAACATCTGGAAGACTAGAAAGTCAACATTGGTTATCATTGGGGAACAGGATGGGAGAGGCGGATTGTTTACGTCAGTAATGATTAGACTTGTTTGAAATAAGCATATGTTACTCTTATAATAAACAAAAGATGTAAAGGCAAAAAAAATCTCCATTTGTAAATCTGAGGACAGTTAATCCCACCAAGCCTCGCATCCCCCAGTCCTTGGCTACAGCCCAAATGTAAGCCTCCCTGCGCGTCTTCTGACCTCTCCCATACCATCCTCATTCTGCTCCGTGCTCCCATTCCCCACCACTCCTTACTCATCTATCTCACTACTACGGCCCTCTCCCACTCTTCTCTGTACCTTTCGGACCCCACCCTCGTCCATGGGAAACAATTCTCCCTGCATCGTAAATAAACTTCAGAGAATACTGTTCTCTTCTCCCTCCGTGCCTGGAAGTACTGAAACCAGTCGCCAGCGAGGCACTCACAGCTTTGCCTGCAGCGCTCCCTAGTGGACATTGCCAACACTCCCATACTACAGGCACCCTAGGGCTGGGAGGTGGGGTCTGTGCTCTAGCTTCCCCTGTTTGCTTCCAGACCGTTACTCCTCCGCCTTCGGGCAAGAGCTCCTCCTTCTCATGCCATCTGGTTACAGCACCCTCTTCTCTCTCCTCCTATCAACCTTTCTTTTTAACCACCCCCTCCTGGTCAAATCATCCCCCTCACCCATTCACCGAAGAGTTCGACATCTGGCTCACTGCCTTCTTCTCCATCCCAACTCCTGACATCATTCTAGGTGAGTTCGACATCCATGATCCGTGTGCAGGACACACCCCCATTCTAGCCATACCATACTTCATCAGCAGTCAGAACTGCTCCATCTCAGAACCCCCACCATCCACATCTTGCTCGCTGGCCTCAAAGTTCATCTTTCTACCCCAGAAGGATCTCCAGTTTCTTGAGCTCCCTTCATTCTCTCACTTGTCAGCACCTCCCACCTTCCTTCCTTCCTTCTCAATTCTTGAAAATGATGGTGATGATGAAAAAATTAGCATGAATATGTATGTGCCAGGCACATACTAAGCATCTTACAGCATTTTAATAATCTCATTTAATTCTCACAATAACTTTATGACACAGGTACTGTTGTCATTTTTTTAAATAAGGGAACTGGGGTTCAGAGATGTCGAGTGACTTACCCAAAGTTCAACAGCTAGTACAGATCAGAGATGAGATTTTAAGCCAGGTCTGTTTACCTCAATCCTGAATGCAGAGTTCAGGATCTTGTCTATATCCTTAACTCCCTTGCCCTGTGTCTTTCTGACATATCCACTAGGCAAAAACCCAAGCCTGAATAAATTTAACTGACAGTCTCCTCCTCTGTGCTTACACCCAGATGGAGGAATACTGCTGGAGAAAATCCCATCACTTTGTTGATTAGTCCCACTTGAAAGTCAGAGTTTCCAACCTCAGCTGGGCCCTTGACTTGGCTAAACAATCCTTCTAAGTAACTGCCCTGACAACAGCACTTTAAAACTTTCTCCACTGCCCTCTGGAATCAGACTGTCTGGGTTAGAATCCTGCCTTGGCCACTTCCATGCTCCATACCGTGCCAGCCTTTAAGGAAGGGTGAGGTGGAAGAAAAGGGAATGAGGAGAAGGGGAAGTGACACGTCTTGAGTGTCTTTTGGGTACTAGCCACTATGCCGGGTGCTTTGCAGGCAGTATTTTATCTAATCCTCCCAACAGCTCCATAGGGAGATGATATTATTATTCTTGCTTTACAGAGGAGGAGACTAAGTCACTTACTACGGTGACAGTGTGTAGATGAAGAAGGCATCTCATTCGTTTAGACCCTCCTTATCTTGATTGATTCCTGTGAAAGTCTTCCAAATGGTCCCCCATTATCTAGCTCATGTCTTCCCATCTACCCTCTGATCTGTTACTGAGGAAATCTTCCTAAAATGTACCATGCTACTTCCCTGCTTAAAAATCCTTTTGAAGCTCTCCTACAGTCTTCAGAATGAAACTGAAACCTTTAATCTTAATAATTTGCCCCCTCCTTCCTTTCTCACTGTGGCCACTGCCATCTGCTTATGACCCAGCCATTTTGAAGTATTTTTGGCTGCCTTATGACACTTTGCTTCCCTCTAACTTTATGCTTATGTATATTTTCTGCCTTGTCTCCTATGTCCCCTGCATCCCTTTTCCTGTATACCTTTAATGTTTCTCTTCTGTGTTTTCATAGCATTTATGCATTGATCATAATGTTCTATAATGTCTTTCGGACTTGTCTGTTTCCCCCATTAACTGGGGAGCTGCTTGAGGGCAGGACTGTGACTTAATAATCTCCAACTCTGTATTCCCCAGGGCATAGCACTGGAGCCTGGTTAAATCCATGTTTGTTGAATGACTGAATGAATGGATGAAATAAATGAAGGAAGGAAAAAACCCCTCACTTAGGAAGTTTAGTGACATGAACTGTCTGGTATCTGCTTTTTTGCTGAAGCTGCTGCAGTTTTTTCCTATGATTCCATTGTTGTAAAAACATGTCTGCACGTGAATAAAGACTGGAAGAGAACCTTCCATACACAATTAAGAGTTGTGTTAAAGTGGTGAGTTGTTGGATGCTTTTTTTTCCTGTTTTCAAAATGTTTTTTTGTACTGCTTTCGGAGTGTATTGGCAATGTAGCGACATTGTAGAAATGGAATCTGGGATTCCCATGGAGGAATTGACAACAGATATGTATTGATACCCAGTGAACTCTGTTGGGTTCTGAGTATTGTGGGAAGGGTGGTGGGTAGAGGCAGCTCATTCTGACTCAGGTTCATATGGTCAGGAGTCTTGCCAATTTGATTGGATTTGCTGGAATAAAATGAGAACTTTCAAGAATTTTCCAAGCTCCTGGGTTAAGGTATTTTTTCTCCCAAAGGTGAGGTAGCAAACAAAGATGGCTTTTGTTTACAGTAAAATACTTATTCCTTTGATTATGTTCTGAAAAGTGACTTCTGCAGCTGAGTGGAGAAACTGATAACCCATGCTTGTATGGTTTAGAAATGACCAAAAATGTTTCCCTTTTCTGGCTCTTGAATAAAATATTTAGGAATTTCATTGGCAAAGCAATGAAATTGTTCCTTCATTGTGACAGGATTTCCAAAACTACATATCGTGCGTTAACCCAGAAGAGGCAAAGAATGGGAATCAACACTCTCCAAGATCAAATGATGAGTACTCTGCTTTTGCTGGGTGCTTACTCACTCTGCTGTGTCAAGCACTATGCTCAGGACTTTGGAGCTATCTATCTCATTCAGAACTTGCAATAATCTCTAGAGTAGGTACTGTTATTATTGCCACGTTAGAGATGGTAAAACTGAGGTTTGGCTCTGAAATCATTAGACTAGGCTTCGAAGCACCTGGCTTTGTGCATAAGCACTAATTACTGAGAAACCCTGCCTCTAGGTTAGTTGTGCTACAGTGACAGGAGTATTTATTTTCATTAAACAAAATCATTTTATATTTACCACGCACCAGGAGCATGGTGAGTGCTTTACAGACATTAGGTCATTTAATTTTCATAGACAACCATGTGAGGAGTTACTATTATTGCTAACTTGTTATAGGTGATAAAACAGGTATAGGGAGATTAAGTCACTTGCCTGGAGTCAGGCAGGTTAGTATGTGAGAGAGCCAGAGTTACAGTCCAGAGAGCCATGTTCTTGACCTTGTGCTGGATAGCATACTACTCTCTGTGTCCTGTCTACAGAGTTTTGGCTCAGAAACACTGAAGACATGGGCCTCTTTTTGTTGTTTTAAAACAAATTTGTACTTTTTGGAGCATTTTCCCCAGTAAAGCCTCTGTTCTGCTTCCAGGGATTTTACAGGGTTTGGAGGACTAAATATATACCTCTGTTCCTTTGTAGCAATACTAACTTCGAGGCAGGGTGCTACGTGGTTAGAACTTCCCTGCGGCTCAAACTGAACTCTGCGTTGAAGCTTTGTCTCATGATTTCAGAGCTAAACCTCTCTGATCCTCAGTTTCATCATCTCTGCTAAAGGAAAAGGGAGCTTTCTCCTGACACCTCTATTTACTTCCATTTGTGTGTGTGTGTGTGTGTGTGTGTGTGTGTGTGTGTGTGTGTTTTGGGAAGGGGCAGGTTTTCTCTACAGGTGGGCACTGGATGAATGAAGGGCTTTTGGTGTGTCACTTCAGGAGTCAAATTCACCTCTTTTCATTCAACAGAGACTTCAGGGTACCACCCTTTAAAGGCAGTTTGCTAGTAGTCACCAGGAGCAGGCAGTGTTCTTCCCTACTCAGCTTGTCCTGCCTATTCCTCTCTACCACCCTGCTTCATTCCCCAGAGCCCAGTTGACAATGGTGGCCTCTTTGCTTGGAGAGAGTTAAAGGGATAGCAGGCCCAAGTTGCCAGCTTGAAAACTTCATTTGACAGGGGAGGAGACACATCTGGTTTGGGTTTTCAATTCAACAATGTTTTATTGTGGGCCTGCCAGCGGCAGAGGTTCTGGACTAGGCTAGATAGGGAGAGATGAAAAAAAGATAAGTAATATATTGTCTGTGCTCTTAAAGGAATTTTATAAGTTGTATGGGTATATAGACCTGAATGAGCAATTTTTATGCAACAAGGCCTGTGCTCAGTGGTTTACCTTGCAAACATTGTATCTTCAAACCTTCTCTATAGGTTCCAGTATGGGGACAGGGAAACTATTATTACTTCATTTTACATAGAAGAAAACGGCCTCAGAGAGAATGTGACTGGGCCAAGGTCACACAGGTAGTGATGGAACCAGGCTTGGAACCTAAATGTGTCTGCTTCCGAACCCCACACTCCTGACCATTACTTCACCCTGTTTCCCAGAGACAACTGCGATGAGTAATACTTACTAAGCTTCTTAGGCCAAGTTTTATGCTGAATAGGCTGCTGATATTATGATTAATATTTCTTTGGCAACTTCCAGTATTTCATTGAGGCACGTTGTTATCCCTTTTTCCAGAAGGGAAAACTGAGTTTGCCTTGGGAAGTGATGGCGTTGGAATTTAAACCTAGGTTTTTCCAGCTCACCAGTCTACAGCATGTAAGAGTTAGACACAGGGTGCCATGAGAGTTCAGGAATGAGCCAATAAATTTTGCCTGGGAAGGTTCCATGGCAGAGACAGCATCTGGATTTGACTTTGAAGTGTGAATTGGTGTTTAGATAGGTAGAGTTGGGAGAGGGGACCACCAGTCAGAAGGAATATTATAAACAAAGAGATACATTGTGGAGCATTTCGATTGAGAAGACTGCAGGTTCATTCAATTTGTGGGCAGGGTACCCGGGATGTAGGGAAGCAATGGGAAGGAAACTGGATATACCTGAGGGCTTTCACATTTTTGTCGCGTTGAAGTTCTTGTCTTCCAGTGAAGAGCAGGTACTCCACCCAAAAAGCTTTTCAAATGATACTAACATGCAACCCACGAGCAAATGCACATGGGACTCTCACTGTGTACATATTACTGTGCTGTGAGCTGTGAGTAATAGAAAAGAAAGCAACTCAATTCCTCCAAAATGTGTGCTGAGGGCCCCACTGTGGTTGGAGGAGACAAGATGCACACACCGGAAAAATCAACAGCCAGCCCAGACAGTTTGTGATTTGGGCCAAATGAGTCTTCCCAACTGTCAGCTTTCCAGGAACGTGAAGATGGGGTGATTTGGGAAGGGCTGCAAAGGGAGACTTCACCAGGAGAATTGTTTTGGGCTTTGAGGGCCATTTTAATAGGTGTGCATGGAGAGGAAGTCAGGCAAGCTTAAGACCATGTAGAACTACTCGTGTGGCTGCCACACAAAGGGCTCTGCAGAGGCTTCCTTTCCCCCAACTGCTTCTGCCCCCATCCATGTCTTGACCTCTGGGAGATAATTAGGAAAGATAGGACTGTATGGGGTCAGAGACAGCCCATGGGCCCGGTACCTGATATTTCTGATCCTCCAGTTTTCTACACTTAGCTTCAATTTCTGGCAGCTCCCCCAGCTGCTGAATTGTATGTGTATGTGTGAGCAGTATTTTAAATTAAGCAGTGAATACTTTCAGCTCATCATAAACATGCTAAAAAGCTTCAGCCAGGGTCTGAGCCCACTCCCACCCCTTACACTCAGGTGGCAGCTGGGGTGACTGGACCCCACACTCTAGTGCATGTTGTGTATGACGACTCACCAACAAAAAAGACTGTATATTTCAGTCTTCCTAGGTAGCTGATTCCTAGTTGTGGTGGGATCACAGTTTGAATTTGGAAGGCTGGAGGCCTCAGCCCTACCCTACTGACTGAGATTTCTACAACATATGGAGCACCTACTTTGTGCAAGGCATTGTGGTAAGTCCATTAATCTCTCTGGGCTTTCCATTTTCTCATCTTTAAAATGCATATAATAATCCTGTCTGCTTTACCTCCCTACCAGGGCTGTATGTCTCAGCCATACTTCTTTTTTGATTTCTGGAACGTTCCTAAAGTCCCCTTCTGCCCCAGGGCCTTCATGCCTGCTGCTCTTTCTGCCTGGACTGCTGTCTCATGCTTTGGACATGGGAGGCTTTTTCTTAACCCTTCAGTCTAAGCTTAAATGTTACATCCTGAGCTAAGCCTTCTTCCATCAGTTACAGTTAGTTACCTCCTGCTTCTCGCTAATATTCCTTTTATCAGCAATACTTCCTTAATCAATCTAACCTCTTTGGGTAATTAAATCTGTTTATATTTATGTTTATAGTCTATCTCTACCACTGGAATGTAAACTCCAAGAGGACAGGGACCTCCTCTTTATTGCATGGCAATGTGTCTCCCTCATCTAGAGGGGTGCCTGGCACATAGTAGGCTGACATAAACAAAACAATCTGGGAAATGTTTTCTCCCTGAGGTTCTTGCCAGACATATGGTTGCTGAGGGAAAAATCATGACAGAACTGTGTCATTCCAAATGAAAAAAATTCAGGGTAGAGGGAGGAGTTTGTTGAAAGCAGTTCTGTTTTAGAATCAGTCCTTGGAGTCTCTTCACCAGGCAGCCTTAAAAAATCAAACAAAAGGGATAAAAAGGATAAAAATTTGACTTTTTACTGGGTGTTTACTCTGTGCCAAGAACTGTTCTAAGTGTTCTACACAGATTATCTCATTTAATCCTCATAATAACCCAATGACGTCAATTCAATTTAGCCTCATTTTTATAGATGCTAAAATTGAGGCTCTGAGATGTTAAGCAAAGTGCCCAAGGTCACACAGCTAAGAGAGGCAAAACAAAAAGTCAAACTCAAGACAATCAGTCTGAGTCCATGGATGAAATGATCTCTTCCCCTTACAGCCTCTGGCATACTTTTTCTGCAGCACTGATCATGCTGTAGTATGGAGGCTTGTTTATTCATCTACACTTTGCACTAAACTGGGAGCTTCTCAAGTGCAAGAACTGGGTCTTCATTTCTGCTTCCTCTATGCCTAGAATAGAGCTTGTTCCAGAACAGGCACCAATCAATATTTGTTGAATGAACAAATGAGTGTGGGAGTGAGTGAATCCATATTCCTTTATTTTTTCAGGGCTCAGGCTTATGGGTTCGTGTTTATTTCCCTGGTTTATATTAAAATGTAGCACTGGGACAAAGATGGTCTGGTGCAAGAGGTCCCCCTCACTATGGGATACAAGAGGGACCAGTTCTGACTTGGAAAACCGAGGCAGTGTCTATAGAGCAAGGCACTTGTTTCTAAGGGTTTCACTTTGTCATCAATCTAAAAATAGCTGGGCCTGTTTAGAATTTAAACAAACTTTCAGTGTTCAAATCCCATCTTAAATCCTTTGCCGAATGAGGCAGAGTGTGGGAGAGGAGGAGGGGGGAATTATAAATAAACAAATACCCACAAACCGACTGGTTTTTTAAACATAATTTGCTTCAATCAGTGCTATGCCACATTTTCCCAACTGGCCTTCATCATGAGTACAAGTGGGAACTTTCATACTGAATGGATTTATTTTTTTCCAAATAGATGAATGGCAGGAGTTTTGGCTTGGGAGGCAGGTTTCAAATCCTCGGCACACAATTTGCTGCCCTACTGTGCCCCCATCCATCACACACAGCATCCTGCACAACATACCCAGTCATCACATATCCTGCTTCAGCCCTCCAAAATAATTGGGTCATTGTTTTATTACACCAATGAGAGAGCTGCCAGCCTGTTAGGATTATGTCATTGACATTTGCGTGAAAAGGCAATCATGATATGCTGGTCATTTAACACAGCTGGGAATGCAACTGTGTTGTCATTGTTTGAGGTTCTCATCCAATCCCTTTGACTCTATTTCACAGCTCAACCAGTGTAAATTGATCGCTCTGATGTATGTTACCTTTGAAATGTAGTCGAGCCCTTCAAAGGCCCAAGCAGGGTTTAACTCTTTTCATGCACTTGGACTTTTCAGTTTGTAAGCACAGTGGTCTGAAGGTGAGAGATGGTTGCTTGTTATGCATGAGGGAGTTGTACACTCTAGTGGCAGGATGCTATAATACATTGTCATTTGTTCACTACTGATCAGAGCCAAGGACAGTTTTGGCTCAAGAACAAATGAGGGCTAATGTCTGTGGGGGAAGACTATTTAGACAATTTATGAATCAGAGTTCTGTTGCGACTTCTATTGTGTGTTGGTTTCAGTAGGACTGTGCTTTTGATTGCAGCATCAATGTGCTTAAGTACCGGTCTCTGTTAATGAGATTTCTAACAGGTGTTAATGATAGCAGATTATCTTAATTCCAAATGGAAATTATTAGCATTAATTTTAGATGTATAAACAGTTCAAAGTCATGTGTCAATTTTTCTCCTGTAACTCATTGATCCTCTTCTCCCACTTAGCATGCTAGCTGGAGTTTTATGCCATATGGCCATCAATGTACTCTTCAAAGGAATCTATTACAGACACCTGTCTATCTCTCTTCTGGTTCCAGTCCTTGCCATACCAGTCCTTGCCAGCTATCTTGAGGTGTGATAGGCAGAGCTGGCCCAATAAGGGAGTCAGCTGAAGAGGTGGAGAGGTTTGGATGCAAATTCCCTAATCCCAATTGCCATGACTATAAAGAACTCAGGTTCCTGAATTTTGCTTGGCAACTGATTCCAACTCCTTTCCCTTCCTGGTACTTTGCATTTGTGCTGTTCCCAGTTCCTGCTTTTAATATGACTTTTCCTTATGGCTGCAGCTCCCTTTTTATAAAGTGCAGCTCTTGCTGGGATCAAATGAGAGAATATACCCAGACCTGGAATAGTGCCATGGCAGAAAGTACATGCTCAACAAATGCTAGTTGTTGTCTAATTTTCCCTGTCTAGGTTTATTCTGGTTATGTTCTCTGCACCTCCAACATTGGCTCTGGACCAGTGCCTGTTTCTTTGTTGACTGGCAAGCCAGGTAATCTGCTCCTCAGACAATCTGGGCTCCTTACACTGGCAGCCTTTTGTTGTTCTTACCTGTCGCCATATGGCACTCACTGTAACCACAGACAGACCTCTGCCAGCTGCTTACATTAACCAATTGAATTCTGGCAGGGAAGAATAAATTTGCAGACAAGAATTTGCATGTCTGGGCCAGATACAAGAATAGGAAGCAAAGCCATACTTATCTGTCTCCCCATTTGTGAACGAATCACCCATTCTGGTTAAAACCAGATGTTTTACACCCATGACTGCAATACCACACATCAAACAGTTGCTTAGAAGAGTAGTTTTCATATCAGAAATGTAATATATGTGCCAATTCTCAAATTTCTTAAAAGTAGCTACCACACCTAGGTAGGATTTTTTTTGAAAATGACCACCTTGTTGGGTGTCTTGTAGAGATTTTAATTTGGAAGCCCTGGGAGCACTTTTATGCTCTTTCCAAGGGGATCTCTGCTTTAATTTGCAGAGAGTTAAAATATTGGAGAAGAAATCTTTCCCCAACTTACTTGCTCTTTGAAAACACTCTTCAGTTGCCTTGGCAAACAGCCAATCCAAACACTAAAAATGAGAGGACGTAGGAATCCTGAACACTATTCTCTGTACTTGTCCAAACAAGGATGGGGAAGGGAGTGGGCAATAGAAAGAGGAGAAAAGGCAGTTTTTGCATCCTAGGCTGGCAGCCGATCTCACACCATTATGTTCAGTGTTCCTTCTACTTATACAGAGGAGAGAGGACATGTGGTGACATCGTGACAGCATACTTCCCTGCCAGAGTCAACTCTTCAGCCTGAGAGATTCCAGTCTGGCATGCTACACCAGGGCTAAGAGCAAAGGTTCAGTCTAGCGAGGTCACTACTATGATCAGTTCTCAACTACTTTGACTTGGTTTTGTTTTGTGTTCATCGGTTGTTGGTTCATTTGTTTCTATTTGTCTGGGAGGAGATGACATGATTGACTATTCCATATGACTTGTCCTTTTCAACACTTAATCATATTCTGAGAGACTCTCTGAGCTCTAGCAACTGTGTGGTAATGCTGTGAAATGGCAATTTCTTTCTATGCATTCAATAGGAATCGTTTGTTCTGAACATGTCAATTTTCTGGTGTTTCCAACATTAGGTATTACATGGTAAGAGATAGGTGGTTTAACCAACTCTTACTGGGAATTATCTCTTCTTCCTTCAAATCTCCTACAAATATTAGAGTGTCCAGAGCTTCTTTCATGCCATTTTAATGACAATACACATTCATTAATTCATAAAATAGCTTTTTTTTTTTTTTAAATAAATGAGGTACTATGCTATGGTGTGCTTTACATACCACATCTTATTTCATCCTCACCACAAGGCTGTGAGGCACATACTGTCATTTTCTTAATTTAATGTATGAGTAGACCGAGGTTCAGGGAGTTTAATTCAAGATTACATGATCAATATGTGGGGAATTGGGATTCCAACACAGGCTTATCTGATTCAACTGCACTATATTTCCTCCACACAGCATATTTTAGGCCCCTCATAGCCTTTAAGAACAAAATTAATCCTTAGGGAAATTCTCCTATTACACTTTTTGCTAACATAGTAGTCTCCCCTTATTAGTAGTTTTGCTTTCCATTTGTAGTTATCCACAGTCAGTTGTGGTCTGAAAATATTAAATGGAAATTTCCAGAAATAAACAATTCATAAGCTTTAAATTGCATGCTGTTCTGAATAGCATGAAGAAATCTTGTGCCATCCTGCTTTGTCCTGCCTAGGACATGAATCATCCCTTTGTCCAGCATCTCTACACTGTATACACTCCCTGCCTCTTAGTCACTTAGTAGTAGGTTATCAGATTGACTGTCACAATATTGCAGGGCTTGTGTTCTAGTAGCCCTTATTTATTTAAAAATAGCCACTAATGGCAAGAATAGTGATACTGGCAGTTGGGATATGCCAAACAGAAGCCATATGTATGTACAGGAAAAAACATAGTGTGTGTGTGTGTGTGTGTGTGTGTGTGTGTGTGTGTGTGTGTATTTACATAGTATATAAATTGTATATATATTTACATAGTATATAAATTATATATATTTACATAGTATATAAATTATATATATACACATATATATGTATGTATGTGTGTGTGTGTATATATATATATAGACATATAGATATATTTCAGTAATATCCTTGGATTCAGACATCCACTGGGGGTCTTGCAACGTATCCCCTCATGGATAACGAGGTACTACTGTAGTTACTATTACTACTGCTGCTGCTACTACTACTACTATTACTAACACTATTACCATTTATCCAGCACTGCACTTTTTTCAGCACTGGTGAGTACTTTACACCCAGGTACAGCTGTAGAGTTCAAACCAGGCCTGTGTTAGTTCAATGCAACTATTTAACTTTTCTATACTGCTTGTAATAAAACATAGGAGATGTAAAGCATACACAACTCGAGCAGGTTGTTAACTGCTAGCAAACACCCCTCTAACATTTACTGAGCAGCTATTAGATGATCACTCTATAGTTTCTGCCCTCAAGTTGCTCATAAGAACTTCCAGGTAGACAGCTATGGGAAGCATACATTTAAATGTATTAAATATACCTGATATAAAAACAAGCCTGACATGTAGTTATTATATTAGAGTATTTGTAAACAGGAGACTATAAAAGACTTGAAAGAGGCAGGCCTAGTTTAATAGTGAAAATAAGGAGCACTAGGCTCTCTGCCATTAAATAGTCACATAGGTATTGTCCCCATAACTCTCTGGGCTTCTGTTTCCACATATGGGACCTCAGAATAATAGTCATAGCCACCATTTATTTAGTGCTTTACTGTGCAGTAGACATGGTACTGGATGGTTTCTACTTAGTCTTTACAACCATTATTCTCCATTTCCCTTTCCTACAGCTGAGGCTCAGAGACATAAGGTAATGTGCCCTAGGTTGCACAGCTCTTCAGTAGTCAATTGTTTCTATATCCAAAATCCTCTCATAGCCACTAACTTGTATGACCTCCCTTACCTCCTGTCTGAACTCCAAGTGTTCTCCACTATGTTCCCTTAAAATTAAAATTAAAATAAAGAGCAATCTTATTTAACTGAGCTGAGAGGATAAACATTAGTAGGTAGAAATGTTGCCAGGAAGATACAAAAGCACAGAAAGACACCCAAGGGAGTTAACAGTGATGGGGGTGTGGCAGGGGTTGCATGTTGATGATTAATTGTATCCCTGCCAGCCCTTACCTTCCTCCTTTACCTTCCCACTCTGCAATTTCTTAAGATTCTCTAGAGATCACAATTTACCTAGAGACAGCCTGAGCTGCCACAGGGGGGCACCTGGCCAGGAATGGCAGGTCTAGGGCAGTGGGGCTCTGGATTGGGAACCATAAATAACCACTTTCATGAAAACTAGCTTTGGCCAAGAGCCTTGTCATTTATTAAGAGATTCTATGTCTCTTATATGGACCTAGATACTTGATAAGGGCCTAGCCAGGTGTATATAACAATGATGATAATTACAGTTGCCTTTTTGTGAGCACTTACTATGTGCCAGGCCCTGTACTAAATACATACACTAACTCATTTAGCCCTCACACAGCCCTGTGAGAGCAAGTACTATTGTTTTCCCATTTCACACAGGAAGTGTCAAGTTTAGAGAATCTAAGTAACTTGCCCAAGTGCATACAGCTGGTTGGAGTGCAATTTGAAGCCTAAAGCATATTGTTTATGACCAGAGCTCTTAATTCCTGTATTTAATGAATGTCGAAGGAATAAACAGATGAGTGAATGAACAAATGTATTAATTCATTTAATTTTACTTTAAAAAACATCTATTGAGTGCTCTATATGTGTCAGCCCCTGTGCTAGGCAATGAGGATTCAAATGTTCAACATTTAAACACAGGCAAACACCCTACATGGCCCCTGCCCACAAGCTCACAAAATCACTTTCTAATGTACCATGATTTCTTCTGAGGAAAAGTAATTTCAGTTTCTTGAACAGCAGTTTTTAATGATGCTACTAAATTTAACCCAAAGCTGGGGCTATGCCATGGTGAGCAAAGAGTTTCAAATGAGAATGTGTATTTGATTAATCACCAATTCAGCCAGAGAATGGTTACTACCAGAAAGGAAGCTTCAACTCCTATCATATTAGCTAACTCTTCTTCCATCTATCATGTCTGTATCCTGTTAAACCCTCCCACAGTACAAAAGTTATCTATTCCCTAATGGACAATTAACCCATCCATCATCCTTCTGATCCTTCTGATTGCTGGCAGTCTCCTTGCCCACAGAGGAGACTTACAAATAGTCATGACTGATGATCCACTGGTAAATTGCTCATTTTTACACATTTTAAATCCATGCAGAATAAATGTCTTTGCAGGCTGCCTTTAAAATTGCATTTGTTTTCCTGGTTATATACAAGCAGTTTACAAACTCTTTCCCTGTGTGTAAAATGTGGCCTCTGGAAAGCAGCCCTATAGATACTACAATTATGAGTGAATGAAATAAACACACTTGGGGTAATAGCGGAGGGGCAGGCCCTGTACCTGGGGCTCTGGTGGCTGGTCTTCATATCAGGGTGATCAACACCTTCCTTTTCCCTTCCAGATATTTTAAAGAGAATCCCAAGTTGATTAGGATCAAGGTGAGAACTGTTGGTGCTGAAAGTACCAATGGACAGTGAGAGATGATCATTGAATACCCTGGTACTATTGTTTAATATTTTTTGACATTAAAGACTATTTTATATTTGTTTCATGTATACAGTATAGTGGTTAGACATTTGTATAATTTACAAAGTGACTTCCCCAATAAATCTAGTACCCACCTGGCACTATACATAGTTATTACAATATTATTGACTATATTCCTTATGCTATTCTTCATATCCTCATGACTATTTTATAACTCCCAATTTGTACTTCTTAGCCCCTTCATCTTTTTCACTCAGCCTCCCAACCACTCTTCCATTTGTAAACCACAGTTTATTCTCTGTGTCTATGAGTCTGTTTCTATTTTGTTTGTTTTTGTTCTTTAGATCACACATGTAAATGAGATCATATGGTTTTTGTCTTTCTCTGAATTATTTTACTTAGCATAATACCCTCTAGGTCCATCCATGTTGTTGCAAATGGTAATATTTTATTCTTTTTTCATGCCTGAGGAATATTCCATTATATATATACCATAACTTCTTAATCAAAGTTGTCTGTTGATGGGCACTTAGATTACTTCCATATCTTGGCTGTTGTAAATAATGTTGCAATAAACTTAGGTGTGCATATATATATTTTAAAATTGGTGTTTTCAGTTTCTTCAGATAAATACCCAGAAATGAAATATTAAAAATTTATACATATATAAAATGCTCATACAACTTAATGCCAGAAACCCCCCAAACAATCCAATTAAAAAATAGGCAGAGGACCTGAATTGACATTTTTTTAAAGAATGCATATAGATGGTCAATGGACTATGAAAAGATGTTCAACGTCATTAATCATTAGAGAAATGTAAATTAAAATCACAATGAGCCATCACCTCATACCCATCAGAATAGCTATCATCAATAAATCAACAAACAGCAGTGTTGGCAAGGGTATGGAGAAAAGGGAACTCTTGTGCTCTATTGATGGGTTTGAAATTCAACCAGTATGGAAAACATTATGGAGGTTCCTCAAAATATTGCTCTGAGATTTGATGGCAGAAATTCCCCACTTCACCACCCACTCCAAATCTGGTAACACATTAAAGTTTTGATTATGGTAAATAACATATCTAGTACAACTGGAGTCACCAGATATCCAAGGCAAAAGTCCAAGAGTTGTCTTTCCAGCATCTTTATTTCTCACCTCTACTTTCAGCTAGTCATTAAGCCCTGCCAAGAGTACTTCCTAAGCATTCCTCAAATTTGACCCATTTTCCTCATTCCTCTTGCTATGGCTTTAGCTCAGAACTCCCTCTCAGTCTTTCCTTGCTTTGATTCCTTCAATAGCTTCCTGTTTCCTTGTCTCTTTCGCTTCTCTGCAATCTTTCTCCCCCAAGTGGCCTGAGTGATAATTTTTAAGATGCAAATAAGATAATTTCTTACCCTACCTCCACTTAAGTGTAACTGACTTCACAATACCTGAGACCAGAGGCTCTCAAAGTGTGGGCCTGGGGCCAGCAGGAATGGCATCTCTGAAAACTCATTAGAGTAGGTACTTATTAGAGACCTACTGAATCAGAAACTCTAGGAGTGCTCCCCTAATTTGTGTTTAAAAGGCCCTCCAGGTGATTCTGATGAGGACTCAAATTTGAGAACTCCCACCCTAGAGCCATGGTTCTCAAAATCCTGGTTGCACATTAGAATAAACTGGGGGAGTTTTTAAAAATCCTGATGCCTCCTACACAGACTAATTAATTCCCAGTTCTTGCAGGTGGAATCTAGTAAACATCAGTGGATTTTAAAAGTTCCCCAGGTGATTCCAGTGTAGTCAAGGCTGAGAACTACTGTTCTTTAAGACAAAGTCCCAACTCCTCAATTTGCTCAAATCTCCCCATGCTCCCTCTATGCTCATTCTGTAGTTGAATCATAGGGAATTGTTTACAATTTTCTGAGACACACTTCTCCTTCTACCTGGCTTACTCTTCCATTCATCTCTTCACCTAGCTAACACCTTCTTATCTACAACAGGTAGCTCAAAAGACACCTCTACCAAAGGGACTTCCATGAACTCCCCAATCTGGATTGGATGCCTCTCCTTTGTACTCCCACAACATCTATATCATAGCACTTTCCACATTATCTTATTATTCTCTGGTTGGTTGTCTGCTTCTCCTAACAGCCTAAGAACAAGAATTCTCAGCCTTAAGGGCAGCCTAGAACACAGTAGATGTTCCATTATACTATGCATTCTGTTCCCTCTTCTTGGAGTGCCCTTCTATGCCTTGCCCATAGGGTGAATTTCTACTCAACTTTCAAGATGTAGCTCAGGTATCACATCTCCTTGGAAATATTCTCTGAATCCTCTCTCTAGGTTAGGTACTCTTCCTCTGGACTCCCCAATACTCTAAACTTAATTCAGTCATAGCTCTTAGCATATGGAACTGTCGTGGTCTGTTTACTTATCTGCCTCTGTCACTGTGAGCAGCTTGAGGTCAGGAGTGGAGTCTTGTGCATCCCTGAATCCTAGCCCCTAGCACAGTGCCTAAGCACATGTCAGGTGCTCAGTGAAATTCTGTAGACATGATAACTGAATAAAGTGAAGACCCTGGTCTTCTCCATGTCTTTCTTCTGCCATGCCTGTCTAGGCCCCCAATTGCTTTATTACAATAGTCTCCTGACTACTTCCCATCTTTCTTCAATTCAACTGTACCCCTTTTCTCATGTGGCTTTCTAAATCCACAGTCACCCTATATCTCATACTCAAACACTTTCAGTGATCCCTTGTTGTCAGCAGAGCAGATATCAAGGTGGCATTCAAGGTCCTTCCCCAAGAGTGCCCCTACCTTTTCAGCCATACCTTCTCCTAGTCCCCTATATAGGACTGGCTCCATCATTTGTGGGCCCTGGAATAAAATGAAAATGTGGAGCTCTGTGTTAAAAAAATTATTAGGACTTTCAATATGGTGACAACAGTACGTTAAATCAAGCCTGGGGCTCTTCTCACCTCTACTTTCAGCTAGTCACTAAGCCCTACCAAGGCTCTATTGCAGTCCTGTATAACAGAACAGGCCTATCCCTACATGCATCCAGTGTGCTAGCCAAATGAACTTATTGTTCCTGGAACCGCTCTTTATAGGATCATTTTCTTTATGACATTGGTCAGGCTATTCCCAGTCTCCTCTACTGCTCTCACCAATCCAAAACTACTCTTCCCCATAGAGCCACCTCTTCCCTGTCCTTTAAGAACCTGTGCAAGTCTCACTTCCTACCATTCCAGACCACAGCAGTTTCTACCACACAGCCTGAGATCAATGGTTATTTTTCTATGTGTGTGTATGTGTCTATGTCATGTCTCTCTACTGAATTTTACGCTATTTGAGGGCAGGGACTCTAGCGTGTTCATCTTTTTAGTTTCTACGGACATAGCCTAGTGCTTTGTAGTCATCTCACTCACTGACTGATTCAGGAAAAAATGCCACAACTCTGGTAACTGAGTCTACCAAAAGAACACTAGATACAGAAAACCTGACTTGAGTCCCTTGTTTTGAACATTGAAGGAGCTGCTTCCTTCTCTGAGCCCTAGATTTGCCATCTATAAGATGATGATACTTTTTCTAATTAATTTTTGTTAGTATCTTGTACTTAGCTAGTGTTTTAAAAATCTTCATTTGTTTTTTAATACACCCAAAACTTTAACAAATATTTTATATCACAGAATTGTAGTATCTGAGTCTTTGAGGACTAATTTTGTTTTGTTGTTTTTGGCTCTAATGTGTGTTTTGTAAATTTGGATTATGAGTTCATGTTCAAACAGACTTTAGCCATAGTAATCCAAAGAAATCTAAATGGAAAGAGTGTTCCTCCAGGAAGAATGTGTTTGCTTCTTCCAGGTGCTTTAGGGCACTGTTAATCCAGGACCTACTTGGAATGAAGCCATTTGTATGTATGACCTGGGCTTAGAAATACAGATTAGAGAGTTAGCCACCAAGTTTCCTAATTTGGCTTTTCTATGGGTATGAGTTGACGATTAAGTTCAGGGACTTGTAGATGCTCAACATGTATGTATTGATTGAATGGGTGAATGAATAAGGATGATTGAATGAACAAACTTCTTTTGGAAGCCCAATAAGAATTATAACCTCTGGTAGTAACAAAGGACAGTGGGTTTATTAGAAAAATAAAATTACTGATGTTTATTGAGCATGCATTATGTTCCAGGTATCATTCTAAGTGCACTGTGTGCATTAACTCATTTGTTTCTTACTATAACTCTGAGGTGGGCACTATTATTGTCTTCATTTTAAAGAGGAGGCACCAGGCACAGATAGGCTGAGCAACTTGGCCAAGGTCACACAGCTAGTGAAAGGCAGAACTCAGATATGAATGCATAGATACATACTCTAGAGTTACATCTCTGTATTGGAGAAGAAAACAGCAGTAGTGACAGTAGCAATAAGAGTATAAATCTTCAGTTCTGCCAAAGGGACTGCAAGAGCCACACAGACCACACCAGCATGGGAAAGGACTTGATGTGGTTTTGTATTGTCATTTAATCTTTGTATGTAGGAATTTTTTCCTCCAACTAGAATAGGAGTAGTTTAAAGGCAGCAATCATGGATTATAGCTCTTTGAGATGCTTAATATGTATTTGCTGAATTAACAAATGAATGTTTTGAAATTAAACATGAGTGCTTTAAATAAATTACTTCATTGTTTTGTGTGTCAGACTGAAATTGGTGATAAAGCTTTCACTTTGTTTAAAAACAGAAAATGCCTAGATGTGGCCATAATATGATTGGGTATAATCACATCTTGCATTTGTCCTGGTGTTTGGTGCTCAGGATCCCCTTGGAATAGGAAGGAAGAAACTTGGATTCTGCCTTCATAGGCTCTGAGGCTGTCAGGAACCAAAGGCCACTGTATCTGTTACCCGTTCATTTGGCTGCTGTCCAGATCTAGGAGGACCTGAAAGGGAGGGAGGCTTCATTTGCTCTTGTCTTTGTCAAGGCCAGGAAAGAGGTTGAGTGAAGACTCTCAATAAACAGTCTGGGTCCTCTCTCTGGTATTGCTCTGATGGAATGAAATCCCTAGTTTCCACCAATCTTAGTTCAATATTTACCTGAGGTTTTGTAGTTAGCCTAGAGACAGGGCTCCAGAATAAAGAACAGAGTTGCGAATGAGGGGAGGGCCATGTGTGTTTGAACTGGGAGGATGAGGACTGGTGAGGGTACCAGGGTTGCAAATCAATGAGAATGGGGTCTGGAGGGAGAGTGATGGAAAAAAAAATACCTCCCCAACACACATTGATTTCTTTTCAAGGACTTCCCTTTGCTGAAACAACTTGCTTGGTTCCAATCTTAGAAGCATGGATTGAGCAGTTAGCTACCAAGTTTCCCAATTTGGCTTTCTTATGGGTGAAGGTTGACTATTAAGAGGGTGAAGAGAATAACTTTGGTATCCTAGTGTGAAGAGAGGCCCTGGAATCAGTGATAATATGTTTATGCCTCATGGTGATAGGGTGCACACAGCAAGTCCTTCCTTCCTCTCCTCCTGGGCAGAACAAGATTCCTGTTATAAAACCCCTGGGGACATCATTGGTGAGTAATTGAATGTGGAGCATGTTGGATCTAAGGAATAGGAGGACCATTTAGGCAGCTGGCTGAGATTTGGGCTGGAAAGAGAGAGACAGAAGTGAGGAACATAGAGGTGAGAGTTTAAGCTGCCCAAAGGAAGCCTATAGAAAGAAAAACAGAGGAAAGAGCTTACACAGTTATTATCACCTGTGGGGTTGGAACATGGCTTGGGAGTAGTATGGGTTTGAGGAACGTTCCTGTATTCATTCATCCATCCCTTCATTCAACATTGATTGAGCTTTATGCCAGATGTAGGGTCTGATGAGGAAGTTGGGGACTTAAGAGGGAGAAGGGTTAAGAGGGGATTCCTGGGTGAATCAGATGAATGAGAAGGGAGAGTCTGAGAGCCTGGGCTCTCTTTTGCCAGGAAAGCACATCTGTTAACACAAAGCTGCATCTGTATCCCAGCTAGCTCTCCCCTCTTTATCCCCTCCTTTCCACCCACCACCTCAAGAGGAGAGCGACAAGGCTGCTTCCTATGCCCCTCTACCCCTCCCCCACGTTCTTTCTAGGCACTTAACTGTGGCACCAGCAACACCCCTTCTAAGAGCTCAGGCAAACCCCAAGGGCAATGGGGTGGGGGAGTGTTTACAGTTTCAAGAAAAAGAGCCGGAGAAGGAGCTGTCCCATGGTCTGTCTGTAATTAGCTCCAGTTGCTGTTGTGCAGCAACATAGGGGGGCCTTCAGGAGTGTGAATGAATACCTATGAACCTGTGTGCTTGGTGCCTCATTACTATCACTCTATTTTCACTGTATTGTGTGCTGGCTTCAGCCTCGTTGCTCTCTGACCTCTCTTATCCCTGAAGAATAGAGTGTTCCCCGAGAAGCATGAGCTTGAATCGATAATGCTGCTAAGCAGGAAGACAACAAATATAGGCCCCCATATGACTTAGATACATAAGCTCCACTCTCCCCCTCCACCACCATTTCCTAATTGTTTCCTACTAAGTGAAGCCCTAGCCCTTGAAATTAGCAATGACTTACTTCTGCACAGCATTTTGGCAAAGAGCTTTCTCAGCTGTCATGCCACACATCTTCAGACAGTCCTGAGGGGAAGAATTTTACAGATGAGGACCCTGAAGTTCTGGCAAGCAGAGAGATTTTCACAGGGTCACTCTGCTGTTTGGTGGTGAGCTGAATCCGGGATACAGGTCCCCAGCCTCTTGGCCTGGTGCCCTGACAGTAGCAGAGCACTGCCAAAAGGGCTGCTACTGTGTGGCTCCAGCTTCTGCTCTCTGTGCTCCTGAGAACCTGTCAGCTGTCCAAGACCTGCTGCAGCAACTGCTGAACACTAAGACCTCCAAAGGAGATTCCAGCCTAAAAGTTTATTTAGAGCCTGCTCTGTGCCCACCATCATCCGGGTGCTTATCGGGGCCGCAAACAGGGGTACAGCATAGCCTCTCTTCTCAAAGAAATGACAGCTTGAATGGGGAGACAAAACTTAGACACCACGTTCAAAGGCAATTCCTAGAGTTTGCTTTCTTTTCCTAACCAGTCTGTGACCATGGACAATAATACAAAGACCCCTTCAATATTCACTTGTTTCCTACCCCAGCCCTGGAGGGTGGTGGGTGGGGAGGACTAATAATGTAGGATGGAAAGATGGGGCAAGAAAAGAAAAACTGGAGTTCCTGATAAATGCCAGGTACAGTGTGGAGTATATGTTATACATATATCATCATCTATATGATGTTTATAATATATAAACACATACATACAAACACATGAATATATAATCACTTTCCATGAATTAATTCATCTACTTGGCTGACTCTCATCTGTGTAAAGAGTTTAGGATAGTGTCTGGCATGTAGAAAGCACTGAATGAATGCTAATTATTTTTCCCTCTTACCATCGCCATCTTCATTATCATGATCTGCATGAATATTGTATATATTATCTTCTTTAATCCTTCTAATGCCAGGAGGTAGCAACTATTATTTTCATCCCCAACTTAGAAATGAGTAAACCAGTAGTTTATTATATCCAAGACTGGGGGAGGATACTGAAAATACAAAGAAGAACCGAATCTGGTCCCTGGAAGCTTTTGGGAATCTCCATATCTAGCTGTAAAGGCCGACACACACATAAGTACCCATGGTTCAGGGGGTGCTATAGTTGAGGAATATGGCAGCATCATGAGATACAGATAGATGGTGAATGACCTGGAAGTTATGTAGGCATCACAGATGTTGGAGCTGGATCTTAAGGGATGAAAAACTTTTACAGAAAGAGCAGTAGAGGGATGGAAAGGACATTCTAGGCAGAGAGAACAGTATTAACATGAAAACGCATGTTCTGGAAAGCGGGACAATTGTCAGTGGGGCGCGCTATTGGCAACAGCAGAAGGGGAGTGGAAAAGGTGGCTGGGATCAGCCTGTTCAGAGGTTTGTCAGCCAAGCTGAGAGTTTAACACTTTGTTCTGCAAGCAATAGAAAGCCATCAAAGGTTTCTACTAAGACAGAAGAATGAGAGGACTGGAGAGGAGAGATGCTAAAAGCTGGTAGACCAAGTGGGAAGCCATCTCAAGGGTTCTGGCAAGAAGTGGCAAATGCTCTAGACCAGGACTGTGGCAGTGATACTGGAGAGGAGGTGATCACTCTGGGGACATGTCAACAGGTAGAAACCACAGGGCTGGGTGCTAGAGAGGGTCAAGGAGAGGGAAAAGTTTATAGTGATCCTGCTGTTACAGCTTGGCTCCATGGTTAGTCTATTTAACCAAAATGGGGAACATAACACCATTAGTTGACACAGGGATGAGTGGAGACAGGTGACAAATTCAGCTAGGACACATTGAGTTGGGGAAGACAGTGGGACTTCCCAGTAGATGTATGCAACAGGAAGGGAGGTGAGAGATTGGGGCTGAGAAGCCATTAGGGTTCAAATAGTATTAGTTGACTCTTTGGGATGGGATGGAGTGCTTCTTTCATTTACTCTCCCAGGGCAAAGCCAGGGTAGAGCTAGGTGAGGCATAGCATGAAAAGTGTGAAGTGGTGGGGGACACTGGCCCAGGTGAGAAGATGTTCTTTTTCTGACCCCTCCCAGAATCCTCATTCCTTCTCTCCAGGATCAGTGCCCTGTTTTCAGGGCTGTGCTCCAGACAGTGAAGGTAGATACTCTATGGGGAAAACTCATGTCCACTCAGATCCACAAGCCAAGGACAGGACAATTACTCAGCTTTTGAGTTCTTTACTGGGGGAGTGTCTTCTAATGATATCTAAAAGTTTAACCACTGGGGACTTAGAATAAAAAGGACAAATACAAAGGCTCTACAATGGCTGCTGGAGCAGCCAGTACAAAAAACGGAATCTTCAGTGCTATGAAGCTGGAAGCATATTCATGACAGCATTTTTAAAGATCTAGTCTGTGTGCAAACCACATCTGATCTCCTAGAAGTCCTAAAACTTTAATTAGACCGAGAAGTTCCCATAACCAAATCCCATAATCTCATAAATTTATAGCAACAAGTTAGGCATGAGAGTTTTATTTACACTTTGAATGTAAGAGACTCCAAACTGCCATTTTCTTTCTAACCTCTGAATGACCTTTCACCAACTATCCCCCAGAAATGTTTACCCAAGACAGCCTGGGTCTCCCCTGAAACCCTGAGGACATTTACTGATTTCTCTGTTAAATTCCTGAGACCACAGCAATAATGGTTCTGAACACTTTCTACACATGAACTCACTTATTCTTTGTGAATATTACAGACCCTGTTTATATGCATAATAATATTTATAGTAACAATAATAACAGCTAATATTTGCCAAGTGCTTGATGTAGCCAGGCATGGTTCTAAACATGTTCTGTGAAGTAACTCATAATTTCCCATGAAAAACACTATGAGGTAGGTGTTATTAATATTTCTATTGTACAGATGAAGAAACAAATCACAGATTAAGTTCCTTAAGGTCATGCAGCTTATAAGAGTCCTGGACTGAAAGTCAAAGCCTGCCGGCGTAGCTTCAGAGTGTTGCTAACCACTGAAGACCTCTGTTAACCTAGCTTCAGATGCCTCTAGATAAGAGCTCATTGTCTATTTACACCTCAGAATGGTAGCACTGCTGATTTAGGCCTGCAGTTCAGATGTCTAAAATTGCTAAAGGTCTTTCTGAAGTTGCCTAAGAACTGGACAAGAGAAGATGAGGACTCAGAAGGCATTTACATATGTTCCTGGAATCTCAGTTGTAGGCTGGTGATAGTCATAGGAATCAAAGCTTTATGATCTTCCTCTGCACCCCCTGCCATGTTCCACAAGACGTAGTGCACTCCTTCTTAAGGTGTGGCCCAAGGAGAGGTTTTTAAACATATGGATTCTAGAAATGAACACCAAACCCAAAGACTCTATATCTCTATGGGGACAGTAGCTAGAATAGCTAATTCCCAGACTGAAACAGTTCAAGAACAACTCTTATTTACTCTTCGAGAGGATGTAGGCCAGTCTTATGATTCTAAAGGTACCATAAACATGCCTAGGGGTTCTTGCAACATGTCCTCCCTGCTGAGCAGAGAGTCAGGGAGGGCTAGATTGCAGAGAACATGCTGAGTGTATGCCTGCACAGAAAGCCACCATACCCCTTGAAAGCCACCACACCTCTTGAAAGAGTGAATCATGTGTCCTCAGGAGAGGGTAGGAGGAAGAAGAGAGAGTAAGTGAAGGAAAGCCTCTTGAAGCCCCCAGAACCCTGGGGCCCAGACAAGGGAGTATACTGAGGGAGGGAGGGAAAGAAAGGTCATGTTGGAGGAGGAGAACAGCAGTGAGTCAATAGTCACAGGGTCATGGAGCCATGGTGAGAGTGGCTGTGGCTAGGTATTGATTCCACAGCTGCAGTGAGCTCTACAGGAACAAGAGACATAACATTTTAGTTGGGACTCCCTTACTTTTGTTAGTGCTTTAGGAGCCACACCCTTCTGGACTTCGCCCTCCCAGAAATGATTCCATCTTACTGCTAGGGAATGGGTAGCAGTAGTGAAGCTCAGTCTGTGGTTGTTGAAAGTCAAGTAAAAGATTTCATGAATCCTGAGCAGTGAATCTGTCTATTTAGGTAGCTGGTGGATGGAGTGGATGCAAAACTAGTGAGAGGAAAGTCTTGGGGACACTCTTATCTAGTGAGACTGGGAGGAAAAGGAGAAGAGGATTACTTTAAGGAAATGACAAGCCCGCAAAACTCTGGTGGTGTTAGACCTGCACTGAGCAAAACTATCTGCTGCTATAAGCCATTTTCAGATGGTGATGCATATAGCAGAGATCTGGGAATCTTAATTATTGCTGATTTTTGTTAAGCATTTACTTTGTACTTGGCACTGTGCTGGGCTTTACAGGTATCTCATCTTTACAGCACTATCTGATAGATCCTACCATTATTATGCCCATTTTACAGATGAGGCTCAGGTTACATGACTTGCCCAATGCCATACAACTAGTGAGTGGCAGAAACAGTATTTAAACCCAGGTGGTCTTACTCCAAAACCCTATTCAGTAGGCTCTAGGAAGGAGCCCATTTAGAGATGTAGGGATGCCTCATCCTTGGCTTGTTGTTCTGCAGGGACAATCCCTCTTTGTACCTTACAGATTTTTTTTAAGCCTACAGCACCTGGTCTTCCTAGGTAGTCTCCCATCCAAGTACTAACCAGGTCCAACCCTGCTTAGCTTCTGAGATCAGGTGAGATTGGACGTGTTCAAGGTGGCATGGCTGTAGACTTATATCTTACAGATTTTGATGATCAAGGTGAATAGCTGTGTCTATCATGAATTCCCTCAGGTATGAGTTTAATGTTGGTCCCAGAGAAAGGAAAAGATGGGAACAGAATCTTAAAGTCTAAGTCCCTTTGTGTTACTCACCTTTGACCTGCCCTTCTGGGCTGGAGAAAAGCCAGGATTGATGTGTGACAGAGTATTTGATCTGTTTGATTCTTTGTACTGAGACCTCAACATTTTTGAGAGCCTTAGTCCAGTGGCTCAGGTAACAGCCTGAGGGTGCCCTTGCAGGGAACGCTCTTATCTCCTGTTCCACTCTAGTAAATGGGATTCTTCTTCCTCGATGTACCCCAATTTCATTAAGTGGGTCTTTGTCTCATTCTCCAAATCCCAAATCTCTACCTCAGTAAGTTGCCTTGTACTTCATTTTAGCAAGACTAGACCTCTCCGTTTCTGCCAAAGCAGCTTCCTGGTACTTTTGGCCTTCACCCAGGTCCTGCTTCTAGACTCTTGCTCTGAGGTTCGTCTTTTTATCTACAATGATCTCATGTCCCTCCTCCCTCTTGCCTCCTCTGTCAGAATCTTCTGTGAGGATGAGCTGTACCCAGTTGAGGCTTAACAGGTTGACCCTCCTATAGGTTGGCATTTTAACTGGTGCCAAAGCCCTTAGTCAAAGGAATTATGTACTTAAGAATTTTAAAACCCTTGGTTGTGGATAGGGGGAGATTTTGAGGGGCAATAGAATATTCTTAATACTCCTAGAATGCCACAGGTAGACAAAAAATTCAAGCTACTGCCATGCCAGAACCTAGATTATTTTGGTTGCAATCAGAAACCATTATAGAGGGCCATCTCCCTCCTTGATGCAACACTCAAGGCTTTGACAAAAAAAAGTTTTCCAGACAATGAAATTTTCTGATCCAAGCATCATTTTTTCAGAGCTCTTCAGAAGGATAAAGGCTGAGAAACTTCATGAGTTATCAAAGACCACACAAGCAGCAGTCAAAGCAAAGCCAAATTTCTCTTAAGACTAGTTTCTTCCTAGAGCCTGAGAATAAATTCAGTTTCTACCAAACACAAGGTGAATTTCCTTTTTTGATTTCTCCAGCACTAATATTGACACTTTCTCCTCAAATCCTCCTCATACCTGGTACTCTTTGTAGAAGACGAGAACCTGCTTATCTCTCCAATCTGAGAAACTGAAGGTAGCCAGCCTTGGTCTAATGAACATCTTATGCTTTTCTTCACTAAAGACAATGTTCCTTCTATTGTTCTATGTGGAAATAAAAAGGCAAGATCTATTGGCCTGGCCTGTTCTTATTTATAGCTGAGGGACTCATTATGAAAGCCCAGAAGGACACTGATTTTAGTCTGGGTCATGGCTTTCTATGAATGACATTCCTCATCTTCACCCCCAAACAAAGCCTGGACCATAAAAACGATTTTGTCTTGGTGTCAATGGAAGAAGGTAGGTCACAAGGCCTAGCTCTGTCATCCTGGGCTATTTTGAGGGAACTTCAGCAGTCCTGAAAAGAAGGGCTGAATATCTCTTTCAGAGACTGACAGGCTGGCCAGAGACAATGTCCAGTCTCTCAGGAAAAAAAGGTAAATGAACGCATGAGCAATGCTCCTTTCTTGGAGAACTTATAGATAGCTGTTTTGGCCTTGTTTCTCATTAAAATAGGAATACACTGAAAAAGGCCTTCTCACTGCATAGCATGAAGCCATTGTGACAGTATTCTAACTGCTTTGAGAATCAATCCAAACCACACTGCTCTTCCTTTTTACCATGAAGGAATTTCTAGATTCTCATTTATACACTCCTACGTACAACATCTTTTACTGTTTTAGCAAATTACTACATAAAATATGGAGAACACCAGTAGCTGGGCCCACGATGGTAGCTGAAGTTGCTTATTTTAAGAAATTCAAATGTCAAGAGGGCACTTCTCCCATTAAGTCCAACATAAGAAATCAGGTGTGTACAGCACTGAGAAACAGAAGACCCCAAAGGACAGGTGGAGTTTCTTGTATGCTAGGGGCTTGGACAAGAGCAAAGAGGCATTTTTATTTTCCAACTAAGAAGCAGTTCCAAATGGGGGGTGAGGATGTCAGAAATTCTTCCAACGCTATGGGCCTGCCCACACCTAAGTCAGATATTGATGACTTTCTCCAGGCCTTGCCCTTTTCTCCCCCTCCCCAAAAGACAGCACAAGCAGCAGTGAGCCCCAGTACTTACAGGTACAGAGGATTTTAAGACAAGAAAATGGAAACCATAGGTTACTGAATGCTTGCTGAGTCAGTTGCATCTGATTAGGAAGTGATGACTATAAGAATAAGATGTTTGGAAAATCTTACCAGCTCCAACCATCCTTTGTCTTTTCAGTCTACGTCCAAACTCAGACTTCCCCTCAGGATATCTGTCCTTCCAAGCTGCCTGGTGCTTCCATGCCCATTATCATGAGGGTGCTGACAGCCACACTGTCTGTAAGAGCTTGTGGCCTGGCAAGGTAGGCAGACTCCTGGATTAGGTTGGCAAGAATGAATGTTCTCCAAATGATCAACCTAGAGAAAGAAAGAGAGTGAGCAAACCCAAAAACAGGTCCAGGAAGGAGTGCTCCAGGTCCTTAGTATGCCCTGGTATATTCTGAAAGTGGTATCCACAGCAGAGGACGTGTCCCAGAATAGCTCAGGCTGCCAATGCCTCACTGAAACCTGAGAAAGAATTGCTGAATTCAAAGATCTGGGTCACTGTGGGTGTGTGATCAAAGTGTGGATTTGTTGGTAGCAGGAAGTCAAGCCAAATACTTAGGAGAGACATGAGGACACCTGGGTCATGGCCTGCCTTCTCTTTTTCAATTTGCTTAAGTTGATGGTGATGTCATAAGGCTTCCTTGTGCTGAGACAGGGGGCTGGCAAGAGGTCTTGAGTATGCTGTTTGTATTCTCAGGTCTCCGATGCACTAATATGAAATAGCAGTGCTCTATTTTCTGCATTTCAAATAAGGGAATTGATACTGTGCAAAGAATTTTTTAAAGATGTTGCTTCATAACTGATGAAATTCCCTTTCCAGTAGATATTTCATTTCTTCTGGCCTTTGGCATAAGTAAATGTCAGTTTCTTTAAAAATCAACAGAGCAAAGAAAACAGTAGGGTCTCTGTGATTTTCTTGAGATTTGAGAATTCTCTTCTCCCTGGCTTCTGACTGGATGGTATCTGTACATTGCTGCCTATGGTACTGGGAAGGATGAGGTACACCTAGATACACTGTCTCATTTTTGTATTTGCTGAGATATTGGGAAACTCTCCTTCCATCAGATATGTTGAAAATTTTAGGATCATCTGCAGAAAGTGGGAGGTCAGTATGTGGAAAGTTCAGCATATATCTTTCTTGGATCTGCTTTGGTTTTAAGAAGAAAAAGCATAGAATTTGGTCTCTAGTTCTAGTTCTGCCTGTCTTTTGCTGTGTGATTTTGGGCAAGTCGCATCTCTTCTCTGGACCTCAGTTTCCTCCTCTATAAAATGAAGACAATAATATTTATCCTAATCCTAACCCAAGGGTATATAGTGAAGATTACTGCAAATAATCTCCAGAACGTTACTAAGGGGAGGGCTTGTCACTCTCAGTAATGGTGGCATTCTTCAGGTGAACTCGACTGGTAGCCACTGCAGTCCAGCATTGACATGTTTATAGCAGGCCCAACAAATGTTACAGTACTAGGCACTGTAGGTTTCATGCTAAAGAGCTGATATAAGTTTTGCTTCCAAGCTGTGGGATTTTGGCCAGTTGGTCAGTGCTCTGGAGCTCAGTTTTCCCATCTGTCAAGTAGGTACACAAACTAATAATAATACAGGTCCAAAATCTCTTATCTGAAACAACTGGTGCTAGATATGTTTTGGAGTTCAGCACTTTTAGATTTTAGAAAAGCAGTATGGTACATATAACATATATAACACTGCTTATGGGATCTGTGAGCAGTATTATGTGATCAAACACATTAATACTTCTAAGTGGGATTAATGAATAACTTCATGCCAATTCGGGCCCAATTTTGCCGCTGAATGAGCTTGCCACAGATTTTCAGAATGTTTTCAATGTCAGAAAGGCAGATAGGTAATTGTGGACAATGAAAGAAGCTAAGAGAACTGATCTTTGAACAATGCAGGGGTTTGGGGTGTCAACCCTCTGCATAGTCAAAAATCTGTGTATAACCCTTACCAATTACATAAATAGCCAATTACCATATGTTTCATATGTTATATGTACTGTATACTGTATTCTTACAATAAAGTAAGCTAGAGAAAAGAAGATATTGTTAAGAAAGCATAAGAAAGAGAAAATACATTTACAATATTTATGAAAAAAATCCTCATATAAGTAGACCTGCTTAGTTCAAACCTGTGTTGTTCAAAGATCAACTGTACTTATTTAATATTTGCCATGTGCCAAGTTTTGTTCTAAGTAGTTTCTATGCATTAACTTATTTAGTTGGACCAATAACCCTCTGAAATAAGCATTATTATTATCATCTTAATCTTACAGATGAAAAAACTGAAGCTCAGAGAGGTTAAATCACTTACCCAGGGTCCCAAAACCAGCAAGGGGTAGAGCTGGAATTCTAACCCAGATAGTTCAGCTTCAGAATTTGTGTTCTTAGGCACCTTCTCTACCTACTGCATGGGGTTAAAACAAGGCTTCAAATGCCTATAGGGGCCAAGCAAGTCACTGTAAAAAGATAACTGGTGAGCCAATGCCCTATCTACAGGGAGCAGTTTACTCAGCTCCAGTTGACTATTGACATGTCAGAATGAGGATTCAAGCCTTTCTCTTTTCCCAGAGCAGCCAGAAATCAAGCATTTTATGTGCAATCTCTTGGCAACTAATTTAAAAATGTTACAAACATTGTGTGGGTCAAATAAAATTTGTCTGCAGTCCGAATCCAGCTTATGGCTGCCAGTTTACAAGCCCTGCAGTGAGGAAATTTATATGAAAGTGCTTTGAAAACTTCAAAAACTATTCTAGAAACAGTCTTATTTTAGGGTTAATATTTTTTTTTTGACTCTCGTCTAGGTTTTTGAAAACCAGCTTTCCTGGAGATGAAAAGTTGGAATTTAAATAGAGACGTCAGTGAACCTGAACACTTCATTCCTTTGGCAGGCTGGATAAATGAGAAGCCTAGGTGTACTAGACGGGCTAAGCCTCAGAATTCCTGCCACACCCACGGGCCCCTTCTAAGGGGTTTCTTTCCACAGACCCTAGCTGAGGGAAGTAGCAGTTTCTTATGAATAGGTGGCTATGTTTGGTACCATGTGACACCACTACCCCTGGCAATAGCTGATTGAGCCAGGAGAGGGCATCTGATCTAAGAGCAGTCACTCTATAGGCTGGCAAACCACCTATTAAGGAACCCAAGATGAGAACTTTGCTCAAGAAGCACAGTTGTGTCTAAATTTGGACCAATAAGAGTCTCTTACTTGGTGCCTTTGAACAGCAAACCTAGAAAGAGTGAGGAGTTTGCAGCAGGGACAGCTGCTGAACAGAGAAGGCAAACAGCAGGGCCCATGAACAAGCAGGACCAGGAGAGATTACTGAGCTTCAACTAGGTGCCAAACACTTCACTCATGTTTTTTTTTTGTTCTTTTGTTTTGTTTAAAAACATTCACAGAGCCTGTGAAGTAGGTACTATTATTATCCCTGTTTTTCAGACATGGAAACTAAGGTGAAGTAACGTAAAGTGCTAGAGTTGGAGCCCTGGCTTGTTTGATGTTAAAATTGGGGTATACAAACTCCTAAGCCAGTGGTCCTTAAACTCTAGAGTGTTTCAGAATTGCTTGGGGCCATAATTTGGATTCTTTGATCTCACAGACCTACCGAGTTTGACTCTATGAAAGTGAAGCCCTCCTACCCAAGTCTGTACCTGCATTTTAACCATCCTCCCAGGGAGCAGCTGAAACAGAGGTTCTACAACCACATTTAGAGAAATACAGTTTGAGAAAGTATGGCAAATATTGTATACTGTATTGCCTTTACCTTTAGAAACAAGGTCATTGTCAACAGATGAGGTCAGACTCTAATTTAAACTCTTTTGGAAATGCGGTTAATTCTGCAAATAAGAGGACATTAATTTGTACTCTTTTCTGATCCAGGAAGTATACACTGATACCAGCTATCTGAAGGAAGATGCCAGGACTGAGATGAATACACAATAGTTTGTATAGATGACTCTATCTTCTCTTCAGGGTACGGAGCTCAGAGGTAGCATATATTCACTAAGCATTTTCCTTGAGGAACACAAATTGCAGGAACTTAGTGCATTGGCAACAAAGAGCAGGAAAGAAAATTACCAAATAATTTTGTAATATATGCAGAGATAGATTGTAAACTATGAGATTTTCAAGTGTAAACCCATTTCCTAGGCAGGTGGTAGAGGTTCTTCTCAGACCTAGAATAATTGTGTAAGAATGCCATCCATCCCCTTATTTATGCCATTGATGAAAAGGTTAACTAGGACAGGACCAAGGCTAGCAGCTTCTACTAGGTCATTGTAGAACCCTGTGCTGGCAATGGTATTGAGCCAGTTTTGAATTCATCTACATTTAGGAACTCTCTCTGGGAAGACAAATAGTCCAAAAATCACTTGGAGAGTCTCAAGTCAGAAACTGGTTTGTGGTCCAAATGCTTAATGACGTCAGGCACATATTCCTACAAGAGGGCTATGTGGTCCAAGGGGTGGCATAGGTCAAATGTGTTGGACAAATCCAGTCTCAGCAGGGCTTGAATTCACACTTGGCAAGTTTTATTTCTCTCATGCTCCTTTCACTTCCTGTGGGCACTTTATATTAACATCCTCATTTAGCGTAAGGTCAAACTCTGTTCTTCCCTCTTCTATCTAGAAAGACTTCCTGTATTATAGGTATCTAATCTGATCTGCGTTGATGTTTTAACTGGGAGTGATTACCTAAAGCTGGTCCTTGGACAAGTGCCCATCCTCCAGGAAAACTGCAGCAATCCACGGTGCAATGAGAAAGCTTGAGTACTACATAGTCAATGTTTTGCAAAGCAAAATGTATTTCATTTAAAAGACTGTTATTTATTCTGAGATTATTTCTTCATCTTTTGGTGTTGAAAGAGAGATTTTTCTTTTTATGAAATGATAATTTGGGGTTGTTTTGTCTTATTTCTTAATGCCTTTATTTGGAAAAATAAAAATATAGCAACCCACTGTCAGTCTTCCCATTTCTCGGTTCACAATAGCTGCCAATCTGGGCACCTGGTCTAATTTGTACAGTTCTGCTAGTACTTCTAGGCACCGCCTATCACCAGTTATATCATAAGTGATTATAAATTACCTGCTTCATAATCTGCAGCAAAATCTCTCAGAGGATTGACATCAAGCTCACAGCTCTGGGGTTTACAGTATACTGGTCTGTAGTTTCCTTATTTAAGAAAATCGGGACGTTGCCCATTTGCAGTCCTTCAGTATTCCTCCTGTTCTCTCTGATTCCACAGATCCTTCAGGACAGCACTTAATGCAAGGCAGTTCTGTTTGCTCTTCTTATAGTGTTCTTTTCCCTGTAGAGTTGGACATGCATATACATGTTGTTAGGGGAATTTGCAGCACATCCAATAAAAGCATAATTCCCAACTAACAGTCAAATCCTTCTCTTTGGAGCTACCCAGAACCCACCTACCCTCTCTTCCATTTGACAGCCCTTCAGAGATTTGAAGGCAGTGTGATATTCCCCTGAGTTAAGAGCACCAGCTGAGTCAGACAGACCCAAGTGACAAGCCCAGCTTCACTCCCTCTCAGCTCTGAGAGCCAAGGTAAGTTATTTGATTTTATTTTCTCTCAACTTCATTTCTTTATCTGATTTATAAAATGAAGGTAAAAAACCCACTACATTGGCTTAGTATGCAATAAATAATGTAATATATGCAGACTGAGCACTAAATAAGTGCTCTAAGAGCTGGTTGGGCATTTTAAGTGTCAAGGATGCTGGGGAGCAAGGGTATGAGGGTAATTTCTTCCCGACTGACCAGGACCTTAAGGTAGATCAGGTATTTATTTATCCTGAGGTTATCTATGTTCAGCTTTCTGGATGTCCATTTGCTAGGGTTGGGGGAGAGAATATTGTTGAGAATCTAGGGAAAGGTTTATTTTCAAAAGCTAGAAACCTATTTGTTGACACATCGAACCATCTCTTGTTATTCTTATTTCTTCAAGCAGCTAGCCAAGCAATCCCCCAAACTCAATTACCTTTTGTGAGGCAGCAGGAGACATGACACCTCCTAGCCATATTGATCAGTGCAGATCTGGCAGAACATGGGGGACTTGAGAGATGCTAAGTAGTGATTTCTGTGCTTTTTCATCCTTAGAAGGCCTCTCCTCTCTGTGTTTGTAGAGTTCCTGGCCTTAATAAAACGGAAGTCTGTGACCCAAATATGCTGAGCAAGTAAGAACTCTCTCAGTGGCCTCCTTAGAGGCAAGCTGATGACAAATGGTCACAATGGACCAGAACTTGGAGTCCTAAAGTGACCAGGGTCAGAATGGTTTTTTAACTGTAGATCTTTGCACATACTAGATTTTGCAAGCAATTGCATGATATGAACTCTGAATGCCATTAAAGCCAGAAAAAGTTTGGAAGGAGACACACCCAACTGTGAACAGACAGAGGAACAAGACTTGTGGGGATGGGGGATGGGGTAGGATCATGACTAGCTTTATCTGTATGTAGGATTTCAAGTTTTTATTCTGATAATATATTCCTAGATTACTTGTGTAACTATTAAACATAAATACAAGTTAGGAAAACAGGAAATAATTTTTTCAAAACAAAAACAGCAAAATAAAAACAAGCCATTGGAGACATTTTTCAGAGGTTACTGCTGACCAAGGATCCAAGTGTTGCAAGCATTAAGTTTGTTGGCGAAGTAAGGTGCTTGGGTGGGGAGATGTTGCAGATCCTTACAGAAAACATGCAGGAAGCAGAGAGGAGAGGACTAGACACACAACCAGAGGGAAATACAGATTTTCAAAAAAGAAAAATAACTTTCTTTCCTCATCTAAAACAAGTAAACTGGGTCCATCATAGACAATACAGATATGAGAAACAAAAGCAAAAATCTTTTATCCTACCACCTGGGTATGGTCATTGCTAACATTTTGGTATATGTTTCCAGATTGATTTTTTTTCTATGCAAAAATATACATATTTATTTGATAAAAATCAGATCATCACTTTCAATGACTGCTACAGATGCATCATGATTCATTAATTGTTAAATGAATTGTGTTCTTATATTGGCATTTACGTTATTTTCAATTTTTTATTGTTATAAATAATAGTGCTTTCTAGCTGTGCAAAGGTTGAAAAGCTAGTTGACATCTCTGTGCCTTTCCTCATCAGGAAATAAAGGTGATAATAGTAACTAAATCATAAGGTTGTTGTAACAAGTGAGCTTATGTATGTAAAGTGTTTAGTGCATTGCCTGACACAGTAAATGTTAGCTTTTATTATTAGGTATAATAATAACAATTGTTGTTGGGTTTCCTGAGACTAGTTTTTGGTTTATGGAAGAGGGTAGAGTGATTGGAATTTTTGTTTTTGAGTAGTATAACATATATAGTGAGCTCTGAAGTCAAATAGCTGTGTGCTTTGGGGCATGTCAATTTACTTTACTGAAGCTCAGTATTTTTATCTGGAAACTGGGAATTGAAAGGACCTAGCTCACAACATCAAATGATAAAATGCTTGTAATGACATCAGAATAGTTCTTGGCATATGGGCAAAATTTAAAGTCAGTTGATATTAATATTACTATTGTTACTACTACAATGATTCAGTCATTGGTGGGGGTGGGAGGAGGAAGGTGGCAGTGAGCAGAGCACTTGGAGTGTTTCTAACTACTTATCTCATTGCAAAGAGAGGAAATAATTTTGGAATCAGATGGACCCAGGCTCCATTCTGGGCTTTGCCATTTATTAGTTTTGTGACTTTGATCACAACTTTTCTAAACTAATTTCCCCATTTGTAAGATGAGAATGGTGCCCGTGCTTACCTTGCAGGTGTTGCCATGAGGCCTATAGGATATAATGCAAGCATAGTGCTTAGCTCAAGTGCCCAAGTAATATTAATTACTAATTATGAATGTGGGAAGGTTTATAACCACCTAATGCCACCCCTCAATCCCCAAACTCTGAGTTCCTATACCTCAGCTACTTGAATTTCGCTTGAAGATTTTGACCTTTCCAGGGCTCAGGGACCAATTCCGCCCCTAGTCTGGGGGTATAAAGGTGTTGATTCAGAAGGTTAAAAGGCTCTGGTAGACCTTTCTACTAGTTCTACTCTGACCTTGTGCTCCAGTTCTAGAAAACAGGCTGCAGCCCTGCATCTATGAGCAGGCCCTTACCTGGTATGTTCAAGACTGAGGTGCTTTTTTTTTTTTTTTTTTGCCAGCTGTCTGAACATCCTAGAGTCTTGCTGTCAAATCCTAGCCCTGTGGTAGGGACACTGGTTGCCAGATTTCTCTCCAGGTCTCTGACACTGGGGCAAATAGGCATTTTTTATTATCACCATTTCAGGGGTCTGTCAAGTACCCATAGCCCATTTTCCTAAATCCTAGTTTCCCTGCACTTGAACTCTTTGAACTATCTGACAGTTTTTTACTCAGCCTTCAGCCCTGGTTCTTTTACCTCTGATCCCTGCCATGTCACACCAGTCAGTGCCTGGCTTTCAGGATTCCCATGTCTGCTCAGTTGCACAGGTTAGTCTCATTTCAGTCTCATCTCTTTAACTATGTGAATCACCTTTTCTTTGAGACAGCCAGAGGTGGGCATAGTGGGCTGGTGCAACTATTGGAGGTGATGGGAAATAGGGTGGAGTTGCATAGGCCAGGTGCTAAAGTGGAGCTTCTGGAGGGCTGTCAAAGTGAAACGCGGCCAGAGACAAATGTCAGAGCCTATATAGAGGCAGGAATCTGGGACCAGAGAGACAGAACAAGCACTAGCAAGTCAAGAAGTCAAGAGTAGTGGGGCGGGTGGGCGGGCAGGCTGGCTGGCTGGCTGTTGGGCAGGAGGGGGGTGTGGCAAGGGATAGCTAAGGGAGATTGCAGAGAACAGCTGCTGGTATTGGGTCTTAATGAACTGGCTGGGCATGGGGCATAAGTAAATTGGCCAGACTAAAAGAGCTGGGGGTGCAAAGGATCTGCTTTCCCTCTTCTCCTTAACTGGCAAGGTAAGATCTTTGTGTTTTGCCTGGTGGAAAACTGGCACATTTGATTATTTTTCTTAAGATGGGAAGTGGATATCCATGACTGCTCTTTTGACTCATTTTTCCCATTGTACCAATTAGTAGAGTAACCAAGGAGGCAAGTATTTATTTTACTACACTCCATCTCTGGGTGTCTAGGCTGAAAATAGAGGAGCAGGGGTCTTGGTAATGTGAGTGGGTAAGAGGGAGAGAAATCAGATAAAGTGGATCTTTATAGCACAGTGGAGAAGAGGAGGGGGCTCCGGAGTTGGATGGACCTGAGAATTTATGTGAGTGCAGGCAAGTTATTAACCTTCTCTGGGCCTTAGTTCTCTCATTTGTAAGATGAAGACATAGTACTATTCAATCTTTTAGTTTTGCTGTGGGAACCAAATGAGATGATGCATGTAAAGTGCCTAGCAGAGTGCTTGCCAGTCAGTGCATGCTCAAATGTTTGCTGTTAGAATTTCTGTTGCTAGTATTCTCATTATCATCATGGAAGCACAATACCACAATATTGATGATTTTTGTGACATTGTCCCAAGTGAGCGAGTATTTCATTTTTATCATGGGCAGGCTGTGGGGATGTGTCAGCATTGTGTAATATGTGTGTTGGTTTCCAAGCTTTGTGCCAAGAACGCTTTTCTGGGGCTACTTACAGGGGTGGGCTATAGGGGTGAGGCTCTGGGATCAACCACCCAAATGTCATCAGAGAAACTTGAGATTTGTATATGCTATAGAGCGGGCTTCAAGTGAGCCATGGTCTAAGATATCAGAGAGATAACTGAATACAGCCTTAGGGATGCTGAAAGCTAGGCAAACCCAAGGAGAGGTGATAGTCAAAGACATACAGTTTTTATTTTAGCCTCAACCCTGGCTAATATGAGAAAGTCGGTAAAATTGGAATAATAATACTATTATATATATTGTTAAGATTCAAATGGAATAATGCTTGCAAATCCTTGTATATTATAGACAGTTTAAAGTTGCATACATTTACCTAAAGTTTAATGTCTGGAACATACTAAGTGAGCAATAAGTGCTAGTAGTAGTGGTTGTTGTTTTTGTTATAAAGAACAATGATATGATAACAAGCAGGCTTTTCAGTTCATTGAATGCTGCTCCCAGTCATTGATCTGATAAATGCCTTCCTTTTCCTGAGGAAGACATTCAGGGACATCAGAGTTGTAAAATGGGGCCTAAACCACTAGCAGGACTCAATGAGCCCCAGAAACCAATGATTTTTCTGGAGCAAAGTGCTTTTCATCTAGGCCTGCCAGTACCTTGGCTGGCTTGTGAATGTTGTGGAACAAAATATAGCCCAGGAACCTGCACTTCTCACAGTTTTCCAGAAGGTGGTGCTGCTGCTTCAGCAGCTGAAGTTGCTGGCATTTTTTTTAGTATTTATAGACTGAGAAGCTGTGCTGTGTGACTGAGTGGTTTGGTTTAAAAAGAATAGGAATGGAAGGAATATTTGCTCCAGCTTCAAATTTGTTCATTGTTACCTAGCTTCTTTCACCTGATAGCCCCATCTGTGATTCCACATAGCTGGCAATGCATACAAAGGTCACCATCATGAATCTTATGTTTGTCTCCCCATCTTTTTGATATTGGCTTTTGACTGCTAAAATTGTTTCTTGTTTACAGATTTTCTTGCCCCTGAGCTTCAGTAGGACCACTGATATCATCATTTTAGGTGCTTTCTCCACACTATCCTGTGGCCATGGCAGATATGTCAATACCCTTACATTCACTGACATTCAAAAAATTGCTGAAGGAAGACGATGAACCCCCAAATAGTGGGACGACTTTCTCTGGACCAATGATAGAGACCAGAGAAGAGGTCCAAATTCTGCATTCTTGTGTACAGCCTATAGTCTCAACTTCAGTGTCAGACCCTGGAGGAATATCCACACAGCTAATAACATCCCCAGAGTTTGACACCATGTCCGCATCTCTTTTGGGAGTACCAGACTCTGGAGAATTGTCCCCATCGCTGATGCCAGCCTCCAACTCTAGGGAACTGTCCCCGTTATTAATGCCAGCTTTGGATTCAGAGGCATTGTCCCCATTGCTAATGCCAACCTCAGACTCTGGGGCACTGTCCCCATTGCTAATGCCAGCCTCAGATTCTGGACCAATGTCTCCATTGCTGTCTACTTCAGACTATGGACAAATGTCCCCAGGGATGATGACAATTCCTGACTTTGGAGCAATGTCCACAGCACTAATGGCAGCACCAGATTCTGCAGAGGTCTCACTATTATCCACATCAATTCCATCCTCTAGAGTGATGTCTGCACCTATAATAAACACTCCAACCTCTGAAGCAATGTCCACACCATTGATGCTAACCCAAGATCCTGGAGAGATATCCCCACTCCTAATGCCAGATATAAACCCTGGAGTGGTGTCCATGCAGCCAATGTCAGCTCCAGTCTCTGAAGCAATGTCACCATTGCAAATTACAGATGAAGACACTGAAGCAATGTCCAAAGTTCTAATGACTGCCCTGGCCTCTGGAGAGATATCTTCACTGTTAATGTCAGGCACAGATGCTGAAGCTGTATCCTCACTGATAATGTCAGCCCTAGCTTCTGGAGCAACATCAACCCATCCAACAAGCACCCAAGACTCTTGGGAAATGTCCACTCAGCTAATGTTAGGTCCAGACTCTGGAGTGGTGTCTTCACTGCCAATGTCAACTCCAGGCTCTGGAGCAATGTCCACAACACTCCTGTCAGGTCCAGGTGCTGGAGAAATGTTCACATTGTCAAAGCCAGCCCCAGATGCTGAAGCAATGTCCCCACTGCTAATGACAGCCTTAACATCTGGAGTGATGCCTACCCAGCTGACGCCATCTCAAAGCTCTGGAGTGTTGTATCCACACTTAGCACAAACTCTAGACTCTGAAATCCTATCTACTCCAAAGATAAGAGCAACAGCCTCTGGCGGGGTATCCACACTGCTGGCAAGAGCCTCAGACTCTGGAGCAACGTCCACATCAAGAATGAGAGCCCCAGCCTCTGGAAAGATGTCTACATTGCTAAAGACAGTCTCAGCCTCTGGAGCATTGTCTACCCAACTGATGACAGTCACAACCTCTGGAACGATGTCCATGGAGCAAATGTCAACTGCAGCCTCTACAGTAATGTCCACACAGGTAGAAATGGCTAGAACTTCTCAAGCAACATCCACAGGCTTTATGAAAACCATAGCTAATGGGGCAATGTCCACACCACAAATAAAAGATCCAGTTTCTGGAATGATGCCTACACTGCTAAAGAGAGCTCCAGATTCTGGAGCAATGTCCACACAGCCAATTACTGCCTCAGCTTCTGAAACAATGCCCATACCACAACTGACAGCCTCAGCTTCTGAGTCAATGTCCATACCACGAATGAAAGCCTCTGTCTCTGAAGCAATGCCCATGTCACAAAGAAGAGCCACAGCCTCAGGAGTGACAGCTGTACCACAAATGAGAGCCCCAGCCTCTGAGGCAATACCCACCCCACTGATTACAGCCAAAGCCTCTGGAGTAATGTCCACATTATTAACAAGAGACACAGCCTCAGGAGTGATGTCCATGCCACAAATGAGAACTATGGCCTCAGATGCATTGTCTAAGGCACTAATGACATCCAAATCCTCGGAAGCAATGTTCATACAGCAAATGAAAACTGCAGCTTCTGGAGAGATATCCATGATACTAATGAAAGACGCAGCTTCTGGAAACATGTCATTGCCACAGATGACAGACACTGCCTCTGCAGTGATGCCCACACCACTAATGAGAGCCCATGCCTCCACATCACAAATGACAGCCTCAGCCTCTGGAACTATATCCACACCTCCAATGAAAGCCCCAGTCCCTGGAGAAATGCCCACAGCACTAATGAGAGCCACAGCCTCTGGAAAGATGCCTAGGCAACCAATGAGCACCCCAGACTCTGGAGAAGGGATGTCCATGTCACTCATGAGATCTATGACTTCTGAAGGGATGACCTCATTGCTGAGGCAAGCCCCAGCCTCTGAAATGATGTCCATGCCTAAAATGAGAGCCCCAGCCTCTGGGGCAGTTTCTATACCACTAATGAGAGCTTCAGACCCTAGAGAGACGACCCCTCTGCTCAGAAGAGCTTCATCCTCTGGAGAAATGTCCCCACCTCTAACGACACACACAGCTTCTAGAGAGATAGTCACACCTATGAGACCCCTAGCTTATGGAGCAATGTCTACACCACAGATGACAACCACAGTCTCCGGAGGGGTGTCCATACCACAAATGAGGGCTCCAGTCTCTGGAGCCATGTCTATACCGCTCATGAGATCCATGGCCTCTGGAGTAATGTCCATGCCTCAAATGACAGCCAAGGCCTCTGAAGGGGCATCCATACCACGGATGAAAACCCCAACCTCAGGAGCAATATCCACACCACAAATAATGCCCATGGCTTCTGGAGAGATGTACACACTATCAATGCACACCTCAGCTTCTAGAGTGATATGCCCACCACTATTAGGTGCTTCAGGCCCTGGAATTATGTCCACGTCACTAAGGAGACCCTCAGTTTCTGAAGATGTGTCCACAGAGTTAATGAGAGCTCCAGCCTCCAGAAAGATGTCCACTGCACAAACAATAGCCATGGGCTCTAGAGGGATGTCCAAGCCATTTATGACAGCCACAGCTTCTGGAACAATGCCCATGCCAGTGATGTCAGCCATGGCTTCTGGAGATATGTCTATGCCACTAATTAAAAACATGGCCTCTGGAGCAATGTCAGCACTGCAAAAAAAACTCGAAAGTTCTGGATCTATGTCCTTGCCACAGACAACATTCTCAACTTCCGGAGTGTTACCTGCACCACCAATGAGAGCCTCAGGTTCTGGAGCAATGTCCACACCACTTATGAGAGACACACCCTCCGGAGCAATGTCCATGCCACAAATGACAGCCCCAGCCTGTGGAGGGATTTCCACATCACTAATGAGGGCCCCAGCCCCAGAAACCATGTCTACACCACAAATGGCAGCTGCAGCCTCTGGAATGATGTCTGCCCTGGACATCAAAGCCACAGACTCTGGAGAAACATCCCCCTCTCATATCAACATCACAGCCTCTGGATCAAAGTCCACACCACAAGTGACTGCCACAATGCCTGAAACAGTGAACCCACCACCAAAGGAAGTTCCATCCTTTGGTATGTTGACTCCAACACTCTGTTACCTCTTAGAAGAACAAGAAGCAGCCCGAGGGTCATGCTGTGCAGAGGAGGAGATGGAGATTGATGAAGAGAAACAAATGAAGGGATTTTTGGACGATTCAGAGAAAATGGCATTTCTGGTGTCTCTTCATCTGGGGGCAGCAGAAAGGTGGTCCGTTTTGCAAATGGAGGTAGGAAAACCCCTCTCAGATGAAAATAAAATGTTCCTAAGAAGATCACAGGGCTTATATGACTCCCTCTCTGAGATAGACATCCTTAGTGCTGTTCTTTGCCATCCCAAGCAGGGCCAGAAGTCAGTCAGGCAGTATGCCACTGACTTCCTGCTGCTGGCCCGACATTTGTCTTGGTCTGATGCCATTCTACAGACCAGGTTTCTGGAAGGACTCTCAGAAGCTGTTACCACCAAAATGGGCCGGATCTTCCTGAAGGTGGCTGGCAGCCTAAAGGAGCTGATAGACAGGTCTCTCTACACTGAGTGCCAACTGGCTGAAGAGAAGGATTCCCTGGGAAGCTCAAGCCAGGTTTTTCCATCAGCCTGTAAGCGGAATAATGAGGAGGCAATGGCGAATGAACTGAATTCTCATCAACAGACTGAAGAGGTAATGATGGAGAAATACGCTAAAGGATTTTGAGCAGAAGAATGATGGGGAATACACCCTGCTCCTTTGAGTAGAATAAGGAAGAAGCAAGGGGGGAGGCATTGAGCTCCTAGATCATAACCCCCAACCTGGAGTTTCATCAGCAAGCCTAGCTAATGCAATTATTTTGGGTATATTAACCATTTTGAGGAGTTATGCTATGCCCAAGTTATTGAAGGCCTAGGATGGTTAAAGGACTAAGTCTTCTGATTAGGGGGAGCCAGCTGGGCTCAGTCCCAACTCTCCACTTATTCCAAGTCTAATTCTAAGGGAGGGGTCATTTTTTGGGAGCTGGATCTCACCTACAGCCACTGTGCTATGGACCCAGGTCACTACGGAATTTGACTACCCTAGTCCTGGGTCACACTTTATACAAGTAAGGTAATTAGCCAAGTTCTTTGACCTGCTAAGTTACTGAAATTATCCAGGAAGAACACCCCTTGTCACAATAAGTGTGGCTCTCACCTCTGCTGTTTTTTTCTGTTTTTCTCATTCCTAGCACCAGCATGTTCCCAAACGCTGTTACTACCTGAAAGAGCATGGAGACCCCCAAAAAGGTCTGCATGACCACCTTCGACTGAGCACAGGTCATCAGAAGGACCCCACTGACAAGTAATGTTCCCTGGATTCTGTGATTTCTAAGTTAGCTGCTAACTCGAGGACTGGTTCCTGGACCTATTTCACTCAATTACATCATAAGCCGTGTGACCTTTCCCCTTCAGTCTCCCCTTCCAGGCACATCCTATTCTATCTCCCACTTGGCTGACATAACCTTCTATTTCACCCCATATGCCTGTGACCTGTCCTGACAGAGTGTGGACTTGAAGAGTGATGTTTGAGGTTTTGAACTCCCATTACCATTGAGGCCAGTTTTAGTTCTTGGTCCAGGGTGATGTCTAGGCAGGAGAAACCATGTCTTACCTCAAAAACACTTTAGAGTGTCTTGCCATGTGTCATCAGGCAAACTTGAGGATGCCCTGGTATCCATTTCACCTGGCAGGATAGCCTATAAGGAGAGTGATGCCCACTCCTATACCTCCCTCTTCACCTAGTAGACTTGCCCTTGTATGCCCCAAATCATATCTAAAATGGGTCTCCAGGATCCTTGCTCTGTTTATAGTCTCCATCTTGAACCATTTGTTTTGACTCATTATAATAATCACAGTAATGGCTAACATTTATCAATTATATACTCTGTGACAGGTACTACACTAAACTCTTGACAAGTACCATCTCACTATGTTCTTGCCATAACCCAATTTGTTCTTGCATTGTTAACTTCTGACCTCTTGATCTGTTGTATGTAGCCATTGTCTTGTCTTCAGTGTCAAAACACTAGCTCTTATCTCTGGGTGACCTCTTCAGTTGTTAGTTGCTCTCACTCCCCTTAGCTGTTGTGCTTCATGGCCAGCAATCTTGATAAGGGTCTTGGTCTTTTAAAAGACATAGATAGTTGGAACATAGTATGAAGAGTGTTTGCCTTCAAGTAGTGGGATTATGGGTGTTTTTATTTTCTTTTATCTACTTCTTTGTACTTTCTAAATTTTCCACAGTAAGCATGTAATACATTTGTTATCATGAAAGTAAATAAACTTCATTTATGAAAAAATTTAACTGTAGCTAACAGAATTTGATTTATTGAGTCTTTTATTCAATTAAGACTTACTATCTAACATATGCCAGCCACTGTTCCAGGGACAGACAGATAAGAACTCTCATTGAATGAACACTTTACTCCAATGGAAGGAGGAGACAGACAACAAGCAAGAAAGTATATAAGTAAGATAAGTTGAAATTGTGGTAAAGATTATGAAGACAAAAAATCAGGATGATGGAGAATTTGATACTAACAAGGTCAGTTTATTTATTCAATAATAGTCCATGTAATTGGGTTACTCAAATATCTTTTACAACAGTAGGATAGACATGATTAGAAACATATTTTCGAATACCGACTCAGTAACAATTTAGAGGCAGGATGGGGGAAGGGATCAGAAAGTAGTGATGAATTCCCTACTGCAATAGTACAGTGACTGACTCAACCAGATGACTCAATCTAGGGCTATAGCTGTGGAGACAGAAAAAGAGAGATGGAGACCAACCCCCCTCTGAGGACTCAAGTTTACTGTTTTGTTGGCTGGAGAATTACTGTTTAAAAATTAATTACTTGCTGGAAATTACTGTTTGACTATCGCCATAGGAACATAGGCTACTAACTATGGAAACATAACATTCTAACAAGCTTTATATTTCTGTACCCCCGTTTGCACACCTGACCAGTGGGTTGACAGGTAATGAATAGAAGAAAAATAGACCTTTGTTTTCACACAGAATGAAGAATGGGATTTGGGGCTTAAAAACCCTGTACCTCTACATTTTGGGGTTGCTTAATTTGGGGTCTGTGTACCCCTGGCAGATCCAGCTGGCTGAATAGAGTGTGTTTCCTATAACTCACTGAGTTCTGGTGGTCTGCGTGTCTTTCGGATGCTGGAGGCCACAACATTTGGGCCCCAGTAAGATCTCAGGGAGTGTCCCTGAGATCTAAGACCAGGCCGGCCTCCAATGCAGTTACTGTTCCTGTTACAAATTCAAAAGGGTGGCCAACCTGAGATGTTCCAGGGCCCTTGAATGCTGTGATGAGGTTAATACAATTGTCAAGGATGCAACTTTTAGGACACACTCTTTGTTCCTGGTCCCGATGGGAATGTGGAATCTTTGAGGCCTCAGTGTCTGGATAAAAAGTACCTTCCTGGTTCTGTTGACCAGTCATTGGGGGTCCGTGGACCATGGCCAGGCTGTGAGATGCCACCTCCTGTGCCCTGTTTTCAGGTTCTGTTTATTGTCTCTGGTCCTATCTAGGTTGTAGGTGGCAGACTTCTCTGGGTCCACCTATATTGTTCTTGTCTGAGTGTCTGTTTTGTTTTTGTCTGTGTGTCTATTTTGTTTTCTGTGCAAGCAATGGGGGGGGGGACCCGAGTTCACAGAAGACACCCTTGGGGTGTCTCCTGTGACATTTCAAAGAAGGGTTTGTAGAGGGGGCTGATTATGGCGTAAAGTTTTTTCCAGGCAGACTAAGAACATTGTGTGAAGTTGACTGGCTGTCTTTTGGTGTACAACTGGCCTCCATAGGGCTCCTTTGACAAAGGTTTGGTGAGGAATGTTTAAAAGATTGTCACGGGAGGCCCAGGACATCCTGATCAGTTTCCCTATATTGATCAATGGTTAAACCTTGTTCAGAAACCCCCTTCTTGGCTTTGCTAGTGTGCCCTCTCTCTGGGGGCATGAGTTTTAGTTGTAGGTACCCTGAAACAGGAAGCAACTGAATCTCCAAGACAGCCCAGTCCTTCAGTCCTCCAATCTCCACCAGAGGACAGTGACCTTCTCTCACCCTATAATCCAGGACAACAGAGGCCAATAGCACTGCCTTGCCTCCTTGGACAGGGGCAGGTAACTCCTATGGGCCTCCTGCTCCTGCTCTGGGTGGGGCACCAGCCAATACCACCATCTTGGCCATTCTCCCCGCTGAGTACCACCCCAAGGTCATTACACTGACAGCCCCTTATGGTTTATGTGCCTTTCTTGACTAGTGACCTGGAAGGCACAGAATTCACCTTTCTCTGAGAAATCCCAGACATTAATGGGACTCTTAGAAAGTGTCTTTCAGACTCACTGCCTGACCTGGGATGATTGCCAACAGCTTTTAATTACCCCCTTGACCTCAGAAGAACGAGAAGAAATGTGGACAAATTTGGACTGAAACACAAAAGATAGCTACGGGAGGAAGGAGAGTTGAGGAAGCAGGAGAACAGACTGAGGAGGAATTTTCCTCTACCTGCCCAGACTGGGGACACAATTTTCAGTCAGGAAAAATGACATTAAATCGGTACCAACAGATTCTAATTGGGTAAATTAGGATGGCTGCTTGTCAGCCAACTAACCTTTCTAAGGTAACTGAAGTTATATAGGGAGGAACTTCAGGAATCCCCTGGAGCATTTCTTGAACGACTACAGGAGGCATACTAGGTATACATCCCCATTGATCCTGAGGCCCCCGAGAACCAGTGGGCAATTGATGTAGCCTTTGCTACTCAGCCAGCACCTGATATCTGGCATAAATTACACAAATTAGGAGGTTTTGCAGAGATGAACCTGTCCCAACTTGTTGAGATCACCCAGAAGGTGTTCAACAACAGGGAGGCACTAGATGACGCCAAACGTATGGCTAAAATCCAAAGCTACTGTCATCAATCCAATCAATCTGTTGCCAGACCGAAACCCCGAGATCCCCGTTCATGACTACACAGATTTCACTGACGCTGTGTGTTCCTCGTGGCCAGACCTCAAAGACTCCTCTCTGCCTGAGACTGATGAGGTTATGGTCATGGATGAGAGCAACTTCATGAAAGAAGAAAGGAGGTATGCTGGGGCAGGGGTCAGAACTTTAACTGGCACTATTTGGTCATGGGCTCTTCCCCATGGGACTTCTGCTCAAAAGGCCGAGCTCATCACCCTCACTGAGACACTAAGATGGGGAAAGGATAAGGTAGTCACAATATACACTGACAGCTGATATGCCTTTACAACTGCACATGTACATGGATTCATCTACCACAAAAGAGGGCTTCCGACTTCAGCTGGGAAGGACATTAAGAACAAGAAGGAGATCTTAGCCTTACTTGAAGCCATATAGATGCCTTAGGCTCTTACTATTGTTCTTTGTAAAGGACATCAAAAAGGGAATAGTCCTGAGGCTGTGGGAAACCGAGGAGCCTATCCAGAGGCAAGAACAGTGGCCACAAGGCCAGTGGGGCCCCCACCACATCTACTGACTGTTGTCCCTTACCCAGAACTGCCTCCATCTCCAACCTATATGGTGGAAGAGAACATTTATTTTCAAGGCAAGGGAGCAACTAGGAAACAACAGGGGTGGTGGACAACCCCAAATGAAAATATTGGGCTCTCATAGGCCCTGAGAACAACTCTCCACCACCTACACCAGACCAGATGCCTAGAGTGAACTAAGATACTCCAGAAGGGAGAAGAAGTGCAGAGGAGATTGCCTCATGATGTTCAGCTTGTGCCCAAGTTAATCCAAAGAAGGAGAAGATAGAAGAACCTAGACATAGGGAAAGAGGAACTTATCCGCAGGACCACTGGGAGGTCAATTTCAATGAGATAACCCCGACTGTGGGGGACTACAAATATTTACTTGTTTTTATAGACAACTTTTCAGTATGCATAAAAGCCTTCCCCACCAGGAAAGAGACTGACATAGTAGTTACTAAGAAACTACTACAAGAAATCCTCCCTCGATTTGGTCTCCCTGGAACTTTAGGGTTGGATGACGGGCCAGCCTTCATAGCAAAGGTATCACAGCAATTGGCTAGCTACCTAAATTTGCAATGGAAACTCCACTGCACCTACTGGCCCTCAAAGTTCGGGCCAGGTAGAGTGAATGAATCAGATCCTAAAAGAGACATTAGTCAAGTTAGGATTAGAAACTGGTGGGACCTGGGTAGAACTTCTCCCTTCTCCCCTTTGCTCTTCTCTGAGCCAGGTATACTCCATATATTAATGGATTCACCCCATTTGAAATATTCATGGAAAAACCCCCACCTTTAGTACCTAAAATAGATGAAAAAAAAAAAAAGGCAGAACTACATAACCTTATCTTACTTAAGTCTTTACAGGCCCTTCAAAGTGAACAGGAGGAGATTTGGTCTCGGGTTCATGCTGCCCACTCAGCCACAGGGGATGAACTTCCTCATCAGTTTCAGCTTGGGGACTCTCTGTGGATCCAGAAATTCACTTCCAAAAGACTAGAACTCAATGGAAAGGACCCTTCACTGTCTACCTGATGATGCCCACTGAAGTTAAATTAGATGGCTTCCCATCATGGATTCATCACTCCCATGTGAAGGCAGCACAAGAGTGGACAGCTCAGATAGATGGGCCCTTAAGATTAAGACTCAAGCATATATAAGTCTAACCCTTTGTTTCTTCCTTTTTGTTCTTTAGCCCAGGCATTTGACCAGCCACAACCAGAACCAGAAGGAGCATTAATAACTTTGCTAATGACAATACACAAGTTCTTAATAAGACCACCCCAGACATAGGACAAGATTGCTGGTTGTGCCTAAACCCAAAACCCCTTACTACATCGGGGTAAGAACTCCCCTAAATTTAACTTAGCTCAGCAGGCTAGAACTTCAAGTCAATTCACTAGTAGAAGTAGTCCTCCAAAATAGAAGAGGTTTAAATTTATTACTTTTAAAACAAGATAGATTATGTATGGCTCTAGGTGAAACCTGTTGCTTCTATGCCAATAACTCTGGAATAATTAGAGAAAGTTTACGACTAGTACAGAGAAGTTTAGATGCCAGGGAAAAACTAAGACTAGACTCAAATAACTGGTTTCATAGGATGTTCAGTTGGTCACCATGGCTAACAACCATTCTATCTGCTGTAGCTGGACCTTTAATCTTCCTCCTCCTCTTAACTTTGTGCCCATGTTTTCTTAATTTATTGTTTGTATATATAAGGAAAAGAATTAATTCTATTAGACTTTTATTATTACAGAATAGAGGCTATGTGCAAATTCCATATGAATAATCAAAGATTTGATTTCTGCTAAGGCCAGTGGGGAATATGTTGGCTGGAGAATTACTGTTTAAAAATTAATTACTTGCTGGAAATTACTGTTTGACTATCGCCATAGGAACATAGGCTACTAACTATGGAAACATAACATTCTAACAAGCTTTCTGCTTCTGTACCCTGGCTTGCACACCTGACCAGTGGTTTGACAGGTAGTGAATAGAAGAAAAATAGACCTTTGTGTTCAGACAGAATGAAGAATGGGATTTGGGGCTTAAAAACTCTGTACCTCTACATTTCGGGGCTGCTTAATTTGGGGTCTGCATACCCCTGGCAGACCCAGCTGGCTGAATAAAGAGTGTGATTCCTATAACTCACTGAGTTCTGGTGGTCCATGTGTCTTTCGGGGGCTGGTGGCCACAACACTGTTCCATTACCTGAAACATTGGGTCTGATTCTAGGAAGAGAAAAATGATTCTAAGAAAGAAAGAAAAAAACCCCACAAAGATTGGCAAACAAATTGGTAGCCCCATGGTAATATAGCTAAAAATCTGTCTCTGTGGGCTGCCAGCAGATGCATCAATCACCAGTGCTGTTGTGTTGGAAAAAAGAGGGTGCAATAAGCTGGGAAACTCAAATTTCAGGTGAGGTGGCAGTGGGCCCTCTGGGAACCCAGCTTTTCCCCCATCTCTGGCCTTTTTGGCTCATACCTGGCCCAGTCCAGGCCATAATGAACTCTCCATGTCTGTGTGCAGCCAGGGCTGCTCTTAGCTTGGAAAAGCACCGTTGACCTTATTTTCTACTGAAAAAGAAATTGATAATACAGAATCACAAATTGTATCTGGAAAATGTATATGGGAAGGAAAAAGTCTTTAAAAATGAAACTGATTATTTTATACCTGTGACAACAGAGAAGAATAACATTCTTTTCTTTGTTTTTCTCTTTAGCCTTTCTTCTTCCCTTTGCTTTTGCCTCTCCACTCCTCAAAGCTAACATAACTAGATATAAATGGAATAAATGAAACTTACTTATACCTTCTTGGAACTCAGTCCCTGCTCCTCTACCCACCCCAAGGTTATATTTAGAAATATTTTGATAGCCACTCAATATCTACATGGAGTTGAGCCATCATATGCCCAAATACTTGAGACTATTTAGTCTGTTGTAAAATGGTGTTTCGAGTTTCTCCAGGCCCCGCTGGACTATGGGTGAAAATAGTCTCATAAACAGTAAAATTCAGATGTTACTGACCCCTAGGGTCTTAACCCTTTGAAGCTTTACTCCAGTTATTTGTGGAAGACCCCAGTAGTTTCCCATATTCTGAGACAGTCCTCTCCTGTTGTTCCTTTCTTCCTATACTGCCTAGAGGAGGTCAACTGCCCACATTGCCAAGTGAGGGCAGCCTCTTTTCCCTTCCTCAGCTGTCAATAGGTGCCTCTGGCTGAGGGAACACAGAGGACATGTTGGGGTGGGGCATAGATTCTGCAAATCTAAAATGGGCCTGAATGGAGCTGCCCTCCCTTTAGGCAACTTTGGCTAAAGCCACTGATGGGTTCATAGTGGGGGTGGAGGGTTGGAAGGGTAGGGATTTAGGGTCATGGAATGGGAGGGTAGCATAGTAATTCCCCTCTCTATTCTGTGCCACATTTTGTCACTTTGAAATAATATTGCTTCTATCTTGTATCTCAGTGTGGCTTGTGTGGGAAGAATGGCTTCAGTTTTTTTTTTCCTGCAGCAACCTCTCCCCTCCCATTGCCCAACTCAGAATTTCAGACTTGGTTCCTGTGTCTGGAGAACAAAAGCCATCAAATCCTATATTCAAACCCAATCTTCAGTTCTGATTTCCAAATCCTTCTAACTTGTCTCTATCCCTGCCCCTAAGGCAATTTAGGTCCACACATCTCTTCAGAAACACTATCCTCCTAGTGAAAAGGTGCCAAGAGCTTTCTCCACACACCCAGTTTTTGCAGTCTAGGTGGAAGGAAAATATCACCCTGTCCTGTTCCTCCATCCTTCTGCCATCCTTTCACCCATCACCTGGTCTCTGTCTCTGCCCTTCAGGGACCGATAACATATACAACCTCTTAAAGACCACTTTCTTGGTGCAAAGACAGGCTCAGGCTGCCGACGAATGACCAATGTTTCAGACAGTTTACAGACACTTCTGAGACTCATTTTGGGCTCAGCTGAGATCCCACTACACTGGACTAGTTTGATCAGATCAAATACAGGACTTTTTCTCCTCGTTTCTTCCAATAGGCTTAAGACACCGTGAAACTCATTCTCCAACCAGAGTATTAAATATAAAATAAATTGCCCTACCTCATAGTATAGATAGATTTTTTTTGCATGGTTCCTGTGTTTTCTTCCTTCCCACTTGGTTTGAAAATTGTGCATCTTGAACAGTTATGGGGCATGGAAGCAAGCTGCTTGATCCCTTGTGATCTAATGGAGGAGTTATAGAAAAACAGATATTGTAAGAGGTTGAAATGACCACTGGAGAAGAATACCTGACTTTGAGTGCCTTTGTCTCTCTCTCTAACAAGCTGAGTAGTTCTAAACAGGCCACTTTACCTTTAAGGACCTCTGTTTCCTAATTGCCAGAATGGGGATAATCATCACCATCCTGCTAACCTTAGAACTTCATAGATAAAGGTTGTAAAACTGTTTAGAGAAATCCAATGCAAGATGTATAATTATAAAATCTTGTTATTATATGTAAATCTAAGCTCAGCCCTAAGGAGTTTGGAAAGTGAGTGGGATAGGACTTCTTGGGACACATTCAGCATCCACTCTCTTCAGGGATTCTATTTAAACTGTGGGGGAAGATCTAAAAGTAAATCATTGAAGTCTGGCAAAAGCCACAGTTTAATATTAGCATCTGTGGAATACTTACCAGGGGCTCAAGTTCTGGACTGCTTTATCTGGATCATCCCATGTAATCTTAAAATCAGCAGTGAGAAGCTGTGCTCTTATTAATCTTATTTTATAGACCAAAAACCTGTGGCACAAAAATGTTAAGTAACTGGCACAAGGCTACAGAGCTAAAAACTAGTAGAGCTGGGATTTGAACATGTGCAGACTGACCCCAGAGCCCAATTCCCACCCCTATACAAATACACATTCAACCATTCTACTATATATACATGGCTTCATTATTCAAAATCAGATGGCCACCGTGAAGATTTATCGTTACCTTGAACAAATTTGCCACCCAAAAGTAGCCAACATTTGAAGCTCATAAAGTCTGAGGCCTGAACAAAAAGAGCCCTGCTTCCTTCCTTCTCTATCTTAGATCCAGATGTGAATCCTCCTATAGATATTAGGAGAAAACCTTTAATACTCAAAGAAAAGAATTAATCATTGTAGGATGTTATTGAGCCCAGGAGGTTCTGTCCACGTGTTAGCTGTGTCCCCAGAGTAGAGCAGTCTCTCTTCTAAGCTCTGGCCTGAGAAAAAAGTATATTTTGGCCTTAGGAATATGTGGAAAAATATAGGACTCTGAAAATGGAAGGAACTTTTGTGATTATACCAAGAGCTGGCTCTTCTTTCTCAGCACTTGTTTTTCCCTCTTTGTCACTTCTTTCCCAGGAAATGGGGGAAGTTGGTAAGGAAGGAAAATGATCAATCGTTTAGATATTCCATGCCCCTGCCTTCCAACATCCCCCTTCACCCACTGAAGGTGATACTAGTTCTAACATTGAGGTGAGTGATACATTAAAAAGGCACCAGACACTTCAGGTTTAAGCAAGTTGATAGAGATAATTTGGAGTGGTTTCTGTCATCATAAACTTGATAAATAAAGAAAGTGTGGGGAAAAAACTCATGGCTGAGCCTGAAACAATGGGAAATCCCAGGGGGAGGGGAAAGGAAAAGGGATCTTAATGGCAGACCAATAAGCTCTTGATACCTCCATGGTGGATGTGGCAGAGTAAGAAGAGATATAGGCAAGCTTCAGTGGAATATATACACAGCACTTGAGCAGCTAAACTGTGAATCTCTAATTCTATACACTGCTCAACTATCATCTAAGAGTCAGTATGGAAAACAGATGTTTTCCAAGAAAGACTGAGTCAATTCACCATTCATAGAAAAGGTGCCTCCCTTTGAGTGGGGTTGGGCTTCCAAAGTTGGCAAAATTTTAAAAGATAAAAATCTTCTACCCTTGAAAATATTTGCTGAGAAATTCATTGGCCTAAGCACTGATGTATACATGGCATTGAATATACTGACCCTTGCTTTCCCATTATATCCTCTAATATCTTTTTGAAAAGTGGTTTTTTTTGGTCTGAATTTTATTGAGGTATAATTCACATACAGCACAATCCACCCATTTAAAGTGCAACCATCACTACAATCTAATTTTAGAATATTCTCATCACCTTGAAAAGAAACTTGTACTCATTACATAGTCACCACTCATTATTCTCTCCCACCAGCCCTCAGAAACCACTGATCTACTTTCTATCTTTATAGATTTACTTATTCTGGACTCTTCATACAAATGGTATTGCCTGTTATATGTGGCCTTTCGTTCTTTCATTTATTATTATGTTTTTAAAGGTTCATCCACGTAGCATATACCGTCATTTCATTCCCTTCCAGCTGAATGATATTAAATTGTATGAATTTACACATTTTGCTCAAACATTCATCATTTGATAGACGATTTGGTTGTTTCCATCTTTTGGATATTATGAATACTGCTGCTATGAACATTCTTGCATAAGTTTTTATGTGGACACACATTTTCATTTCCTTCAGGTACATACCTAGGAGGGAAATTGCTGGAGCATACGATAAGTCTATGTTTAACCATTTGAGGAACCGCCAAGCTATTTTCCAAAGTGGCTGCACCATTTTCAATTCCCATCAGCAGTATATGAGGGATCCAAGTTTTCTACATTTCAATCAATGGTTAGACATTTATATAATTTATAAGGTGATGTCTTGGTTATCATACATCTGAAACTACACACAACCATGACAATAATATTTATTATATTCTCTATGCTATATGTTAAATTCCCCTGACCGTTTTTTAACTACTAATTTGTATTTCTTCATCCCTTCCCCTTTTTCATCCAGGCCTCCCAACCCTGCTTCCGTCTGGCAATCACTAGTTTGCTCTCTGTATTTGCAAGTCTGTTTTTTTCCTTTAGGTTGTTCATTTCTTTTATTCCTTAGATTCTTTATATAAGTAAAATCATATGGCATTATCTTTCTCTGGTTTATTTCACTCTCTAGGGCCATTCATGTTATTGCAAAAGGGAAGATTACATTTTTTTTAAATGGCCGAGTAATATTCTATTGCATATACATACCATAACTTCTTTATCCAATCAACTATTGATGGGTTCTTAGGTTGCTTCCACGTCTTGGCAATTGCAAACAGTGCTGCCATAACATAGGAATGCAGAAATCATTAAGAACTAGTGTTTTGCTTTTTTTGGGATAAATATCCAGAAGTGGAATGGCTATATCAATGGGTAGTTCTATATTTTTTAAATTTGTTTTTTATAAAAATTATTTTAATTAGTTTCAAGTAAACAGTACATTGGTTAGAAATCTATACAGTTCATAAAACGGTTCCCCCCACCAATTGCTCTCTCCCTCCCCTGACCCTCCACTTAGCCAATGTATTCATTTGAATTGCATTCCCTATGCCATGCTCCCCATCCCCTTGTCCATTCATCAGCTACTAATTTGTACTTCTTTAACCCTTTACCCCATTCACCCAGCCCCCCAAACTCCCCTCTCCTCTGTCCATCACTAAATTTTTCATGATATTTATGGGTCTGTTTCTGATTAGTTTGTTTGTTTTTATTCCTTAGATTCCACATATAAGTGAAATCATATAGTGTTTATCTGTCTCTGTCTGATTTAAATACCTTTCAGGTCCATCAAAGCAATATGTTTTTTCATCCTCTTCCTTTTAATCTGAAAGGAGTCTCTTATAGGCAACATATAGGGGCCTTGTTTTCCTTTCCATTCATTCATTCTTTTAGTTGGAGCACTTAATTCTTTTCTGTTTAAGGTACTTACTTATTGATAGAAATGTAGTTGTTACCATTTTTTATTCCTGTTTTTGAAACATGATTTTCTTCTTTAAAAAAGTGCCTCCAATATTTCTTGTAATATGGGCTTGGTGGTAATAAATTCCTTCAGCTTCTTTTGTCTGGAAAGCTCTTTATATGTCTGTCCTTCAATTCTAAATGATAGCTTTTCTGGATAAATTATTTTTGGTTATAAATCCTGGTTCTTCATCCTGTTGAATATTTTTTGCCAAGCCCTTCTATCCTGCATAATTTCTTTTGAGAAATCAGCTGCCAGTATTATGGTGTTCCCTTATAAGTATCTGTTTTTCTCTTGCTGCTTTTAATATTCTTACTTTGTATTTAACTTTTGGCATTTTAAATATGATGTGTCTTAGTGTGGGCCTCTTTGAATCCCTGATTTTGGGAATTCTCTGAGCTTTTTGGAGCTTTATGTCCATTTCTTTTACCAAGTTAGGGAAGTTTTTCATCATTATTTCTTCAAAAAACTGTTCAACACCTTGAGTTTACACCAATCAGATGGGTATTTGGACCCTTTATTATGTCCCATAGGCTCCTTAAATTATTTTTATATTCTTGGCATCTTATCTCTAGCCATTCTGATTGAGTGTCCTTAGTTTTCCCATCCTCTAGATAGGGTATTTGATTTTTTTCTTTATTCACTTTTTTTATTCCTTTTTAAATTTCATTTAATATACTTCTCATCTCAGATAATGTGTTCTTCATTTCAGACTGGTTCCCTTTTATATTTTCCATTTCTATTCTTATATGTTTTTATCTCTTTGTTGAAGTTTTCACTGAATTTAACCAAAAGTTTATTGAACATCTTTGTAATCAGTGTTTTGAACTATGCATCTATTAGATTACTTAACTCCATTATATCTGGATCTCTGTTCTGTTCTCTCATATGGTTTCTGCTTAATTGTCTTCCCATTGTGGCTGCCTTTCCATGTCTGTTCTTATGTACTAGCAAAGCTCCTAAGTCTCCTGGTCTTATTAGAGAGGATTGTGAAGTAGGTATCCAGTTCACCGTCCTGAGAGGGGCTCAGCTACAGGCCAAATTTAGCTCAAGCCTCTGCCCCTCCAGGGCCACCTGTTAAGATTAAGCAAGCAATCTGCAGATGCTGTGCTTATAGTTACTTCATAAGGCCACACCGGAAACTGAGGCCAGCTGCCTCCAATGTGAGTCTAGGCACCGCTTTGCAAGGAGCACCTGACTCACTGAAGATAGACCTGGATGTGGCTTAGATGGGGCCATGAGTTGGGGGAGGCAGGGTTTAGGTGGAGCAACCTCTGTTATTCAGTCTGATGACATGGCAATGGCAGTGCTGTGTCCCTGCACTGGGAGCGGGGAGGGCTCAACAGAGAACAATAGATACCACTGGCACTTCTGTACAGGGTGAGTCTCACTTCGACTGTCACTCTAGGTAATTCTATTTTTAATTTTTTGAGGAACCTCCAGACTGTTTTTCACAGTAGCTGTACCAATTTGCAGTCCCACTAGCAGTGTATGAGGGTTCCATTTTCTCTGTGTCCTCTCCAACACTCATTATTATTCATCCTGTTGACAGCAGTATTCTAATAGGTGTGAGATGGTATTTCATTGTGGGTTTTTTTTTTGCATTACTTTAATTGTTAGCAATGTTGAGTATCCTTTTATGTGTTTGCTGACCATTTATATGTCCTCTAAGGAGACGTCTCTTTAAAGGTCCTCTGCCCATTTTTTAATTGGATCATTTTGTTGTTGTTGTTGTTATTGATTTGTGTGAGTTTTTTCTATATTTTAGATATTAGACCCTTATAGGAGGTGTTGCTTACAAATTTATTTTCCCATTCAGTGGTTGTCTTTTTATCTTGTTGATGGTTTCTTCTGCTATGTAGAAGCTATTTAGCTTGATGAAGTCCCATTCACTTATTTTTGCTTTTACTTCCCTTGCCTTTGACATCAAATTCTTAGAATCCTGTTTAAGTCCATGAGTTTAGTCCCTATGTTTTCTTCTATGCAATTTATTGTTTCAGGTCTTATATTCAGGTCCTTAATCCATTTTGAGTTAATATTGGTGTGTGGTAATAGACAACAGTTTAGCTTCATTCTTTGGCAGGTGGTTTTCCAGTTTTCTCAGCACATTTTTTTATGTCTTTATTGAAATATAATAGACAATTAGTTGCCTGAATTTATATTGTACAATTCAATAATAGTCAACATACAATAATATACTAGTCTCAGTTGTACAGCATAGTGATCAGAGATCCACATAAGTCACAAAGCAATAACCCCACTAAATCTAGTGCCCTCCTTCCCCTTACATATTTATTACAGCATTGTTAACCATCCTCCCCATTATACACTCTACATTTTCATATCTATTCTGCAACTATCCATTTGTACTTCTTCATCCCTTTGCCTTTATTCACTGTTCCCCTAAATCCCCCTCCCATCCAGTAGCTCTCAAAATATTTTCTGTATCTATGAGTTTATTTCCTTTTTTGTTCTTGTTTATTTTGTTCTTTAGATTCCACATGTATGTGAAATCATGCAATATTTGTTTTTCTCTATCCGACCCATTTCATTCAGTTTAATCTCTCTAGGTCCATCAAGGCAATACTTTTTCCATTCCCTTCTTTTTAGTTGGTGTGTGTCTTTTAATCTGAAGTGAGTCTCTTGTAGACAGCATATGTAGGGGTCTTGTTTTCTTATCCATTCAGTCATTCTATCTTTTGGTTGGAGCACTTAATTCTTTTTCATTTGAGGAACTTCTTGATAGAAATGTAGTTATTACCATTCTTCATTCATGTTTTTGATACATATTTTTCTTAAAGTCTTCAACATTTTCTGTAATACTGGTTTAATGGTGATGAATTCCTTTAGCTTGTTTTGTCTAGGAAGCTATTTATCTGTACTTTGACTCTAAAGGATAGCTTTTCTGGATAAAGTATTCTTGATTGTAGATCCTGGGTTTCATCACGTTGAATATTTTGTGCCAAGTCCTATTCTGCACAGTTTCTTTTGAGAAATCAGCTGTCAGTCTTATGAGTGCTCCATTGTAGGTAACTAACTGCTTTTCTCTTGCTGCTTTTAAGATTCTATCTTTGTATTTAACATTTGGCATTTTAATAATGATGTGTCTTAGTATGAGCCTCTTTGAGTTACTGGTTTTTGAAACTCTCTGAGCTTCTTGGGGTTTGTATGTCTATTTCCTTCACCAGGTTAGGGAAGTTTTCCATCATTCTTTCTTCAAATAGCTCTTCAATGTCCTGTTTTCTTCCTGGTACCCCTATGACATGGATATTTTTACATTTAATATTATCTCACAATCTTCTGAAATTATTATTATAGTCTTGGCTTCTTTTTTTTTTTGCTATTCTGATTGAGAGTCCTTGGCTTCCTCATCTTCTATATAGGTCATTCGATCCTCTTCTTTATACACTGTGTTTATTCCATTTAATATACTTCCTGTCTCAGATAATATGTTCTTCATTTCTGACTGGTTCTCCTTTATAATTTCCATTTTTATTTTAATGGTTTTTATTTCTTCATTAAATCCTCACTGAATTCATCTACAGTTTACATAAGTTCATTGAGCATCTTTATAACCAGTGTTTTTTAAACTCTGCATCTGTTAGATTGTTTGAATCCATTATTTCTGGATCTCTGTTCTGTTCTCTCATATGGTTTCTGCTTCTTTCTCTTCCCATTTTGGCTGCTTTTCTGTGTCTGTTTCTATGTACTAAGCAAAGCTCTTATGTCTCCCATTCTTATTAGTGCAGCTTTGTCTGGTTGATATCCAGTGGCACAGTCCTGAGAGGGGTTCAGGTGCAGGCCAAAATTACCCCCAGCCTGTGCCCTTCTGGGGCCACCTGTTAGAATCAGCAAGAAAGCTGCAGATGCTGCACTTATAGTTGCCTCAAAAGGCCACACCAGAAACTGAGGCCAGCTGCCAGCAGTGTGAGTCTAGGTGCTGCTCAGCAAGGGCCACATGACTAAGTGAGAGACACACTTGGATGTGGGTTGTTTGCGGGTGTATGTTGGGGGAGGCAGAATTTCAGGGAATCCTCTGGGTGGTGAAATCTCTGTTATCCAGTTTGATGACAGCTCCACTATGGCAGTGCTGAGTCCATGCACGAGGAGCAGAGAGGGCTCAACAGAAGAACAATGGATACTGCTGGCACACCTGTACAGAGCGAGTCTCTCCTCAGCCCTCAGTCTGACAACTCAGTGTTTTTGTTTTCGATTTCATTTAATTCTGCTCTAATTTTGATTATTTCTTTCCTTCTGCTGACTTTAGACTTCACTTGTTCTTTTCTAGTTTTTTAAAGATGAAGCATTAAGTTGTTTATTTAGGCTCATTCTTAGTTTTTGAGATAGCCCTGTAATAATATGCACTTCCCTGTTATTACAACTTTGCCATTTTCCAAAAGTTTTGGTATGTTCTACTATCATAATTATTTGTTTCTATCTATCACTTGGTCTCTCCTTTTTATTTCTTCCTTGACCCAGTCATTCTTCAGTAGCATGTTGTTTAATTTCCATGTATTTGTGGCTCTTCCCACTTCCTTTTTATAGCTGATCTCCAGCTTCAAAGCATTATGATCAGAGAATATTCGTATGATTTTCACCATCTTGTATTTGTTAAAGCTATCTCTGTGTCTCAGTATGTGGACAATCCTTAAGAATGTTCCATGTGTACCAGGGAAGAATGTATCAGTAGCTTTTCAGGGATTAAAGGCTCTGTAAATGTCAATTATGTTCAATTGGTCTAATTTGTCTTGTAAGGATGTAGTTTCCTTATTGATTTTCTGTTTGGATGATCTGTCCATATCCGACATTGGGGTATTTAGGTCCGCTATGACAATAGTGTTTTGGTCTATTTCTCCCCTTACTTATGTTAGTAATGGTCTTATATATTTCAGGACTCCCTGATTGGGAGCATAGATATTAATATTGTTATGTCTTAATTCCTTTTATCATTATGAAGTATCCCCCAGTATCTTTCTTTACCTTTTTTTATTTTGAAGTCTGTTTCATCTGATATTAGTTTTGCTACTCCCACATTTTTCCGACTGCCATTTGCTTTAAATATAATTTTCCACCCTTTCACTCTCAGTCTATATTTGTCTTTGGAGTTGAGATGTGTCTCCTGAAGGCAACATATGGTTGGGTTTTGTTCTTTGATTAAAGCTGCATTTCTGTGCCTTTTAATGAGTGAAATCAGTCTATTTACATTTAGGATAATTATTGAAATATGAAGATTTTGTATAGCCATTTTATCTTTTGCTTTCTTGTAGCTTGGTGTTTCCATTGCTTTCTTTTCCATGTGTGTGTGTGTGTGTGTGTGTGTGTGTGTGTGTGTGTGTGTGTATGTTTAATTTGGTTGGCTTTTGTGAGTTTTCCCTCTGGTCCTTCTTGTTTTATGTTATATCCTTGAGTTCTGAATTTTTGGCATGTGGTTACCATTACAAATATGTAGAGCATGGTTATCCATATACATACACAAACACACACACATGCATGCATGCATACATACATACATACATACATACATACATACATATATTAGTCCATTTTCTTCTGTGTGTGCCTTATCTCCATTCCCCTTTGTGAGTTTGGATCTTTGAATCCTCCCTTTTTCTGGCACTGTTGTCTCAATTTGTCCCTATGAATGCTGAAAGTTCATTACTATCTTGTTCTAGCAAATCTCTTCTTATTGTTGAAGTTTATAATGCCTGTTTTTAATAAGGGTTGCATTCCTCTGCTTCTATCTGCATACTAGTTACCTTACTCATAGTTTATTTATATATATTGTCATTTTATTTTAGGTGAACTGTCCCCTTTCAGTGTTTCCTGCAATGTAGGCCTCATAGTAGAGAATCCCCTCAATTTTTGTATGTCTGGAAAGGTCTTTATTTCTCCTTCATATTTAAAGGAGAGGTTAGCTGGATACATTAATCTTGGCTGCTAGGTCCTTTCATTTAATAGTTTGAATATTTGATACCTCTACTTATAAGGAGTGTGCTGAGAAGTTAGACAATAATCTAATGGATTTTATTTTATAGGTTACCATCTTCTTTTCCCTGGCTGCCCTGAGAATTCCATCTTTGTCGTTGATTTTTGATCATTTTAATACAGTATGTCTTGGTGAAGGCCTTTTTGATTTGAGATAATTGGGTGTTCTGTTGACTTCCTGAATTCCAAGCTCCAGCTCATTCCTTAGTTTTGGGAATTTCTCACCAACTATTTGTCTGAAAATGCTTTCTAATCCCTGCTATTTTCCCTTCGTTTTGAGAACACCCATTTTTCTTATGTTTCCTCTCCTGCTGGTATCAGCTTGTTCTTGTATTTCTCTTTCATTCTTTTTCATCCTTCAGTTTCTCTTTTTACTTCTGATTTATTTCTAGATTTCTGTCTTCGATATCACTGATATTTTCCCTCCATTTGGGCAACTCTATTTCCCAAGCTTGCTATTTCATTTTCAACTCTTTCAGTGTGTTCTTCATCTCCAGAAGTTCTAGTTGGTTCTTTTTGAGGGTTTCAATCTACTTGCTAAAAAACTAATTATGCTGATGTAGTTGCTTTTTATTTCTTGTAATTTTTCATATGAATTATTTTAAATCTCATTAGGTTTTTTCAGAAGTACCATACTGAATTCTCTGTCATTCAAGTTGCAAATTTCTGTCTTTAACCGTATTTTCTGGAAATTTTTCTTTCTTTTGAAACTGGCTTGTCCCTTGTCATTTGGGTTATTCATGCTGTTTAATGGACTATTTTTCTGCCTGGGAATTAATGGAAGTACTTTCTGCTTTTTTCCCCAAAAAGATTTATTGTATAAATGTCTCTCTTTAGACTGTTGCTAAGATGGAGATTTTCTTTTGATTTTCAATGGGTGGCATCTAAACTTCTTGGATCCTTGCTTCTTATAAAATCTTAACTGTGCCTTTTCTTTTTCTTCTAAATTTTCAATATCGCTTGCTACCCTCAGTCTCAGTTCTTGCCAGTGTTCGTGAAAGTTTCTGTTGTATTTCCTGAGATTCCCCCTGGGGCTCTGTGGTGTTCAGTCTTGGAGGATATGGGGGAAGGTGCCCTCTCATTTGGAGGATGGGAGCTGTGGCTCAGTCTCGCATTTTGCAACTGGGGCTGGTAATAATCAACTGTTGCTTCTCTGTTATCCATAGTTCCTGCTTTCTGCCCTGATCTCTGTGCACTGCTGCTGCGTGGAGCTCAAAGCTCTCTCTGGCAGGGTTATTCCAAGAACCCACTGCACCTTCTCCTCTCCCCTCCTCCTGCAGGGAGCTCCAGCTGCAAGAGGCAGCTTCTTTGTTTCTCCCAGTCTGCTGCCTGACCTCCAGGGTTCTCACTAGTTTTTGCTCTTATGAGCAGATCTCATGTTTGGCCATGCTCATGTGCAGGTTGGGTTTTTTGGTTGTCATTGAATTTTAGATGTTTAGCTTATTGTTGTTTAAAAGGGAGAGATATGAGGATATCTCTCACTCCACCATGTTTCTGACGTCACTCCTGTTGTTTTTTGATTTATTCATGATAGCCAATCAGGCATGAGGTGATACCGCATTGTGGTTTTACTTTGCATTTCTCTGATGATTAGTGACCTAACATGTTTTCATATATCTATTGACCATCTATATATTTTGAGAAATATCTGTTCATGTCATCTGCCCACTACTAAGTTGGACTGTTTAATTTTGGTGTTATTGAGTTGTATGAATTATTTATTAATGGTGGATATTAACCCCTTGTCATATATTTCTAGGCAAATATTTTCTCCCATTCAGTAGATGGTCTTTTTGTTTTGTTTATGGTTTCTCTGCATGTGCAAAACCTTTTTAGTTTGATATAGTACAATTTTTTAATTTTGTTTCCTTTGTCTGAGGAGATATACCTGAAACAAATACTAAGGGTAAAAACAGAGTTTTCTGCCTATGTTTTCTTCTAGAAGTTTTATGGTTTCAGGTCTTACATTTAAGTCTTTAATCCATTATGAGTTTATTTTAGTATATGGTGGTAAAAAGGTGGTCAAGTTTCATTTTTTGCATGCATCTGTCCAGATTTTCCAACACCATTTAATGAATATACTGCATTCACTTATTGTATATTCTTTCCTCTTTTGTCATAGATTAATCAGTCATATAAGTGAGGATTTATTTCTGTGTTCTCTATTCTGTTCCATTGATCTATATGTCTGTTTTTATGACAGTACCATGCTGTTTTGATTACTATAGCCTTGGAATATAGTTTGATATCAGTTAGTGCAATACCTTGAACATTGTTCTTCTCTCAAGATTACTTTCGCTAGAGGCTGGAAAAAATATGTAAATGATAGAGTCTTTGTACATCCCTCTTGCAACCAAATCAAAGTTGTGACAAAACATGAAGCCAGCAGCAAGAAATGTCACCTGGGATCTAGATGAACAGACACACTACAACTACGGAGAGACATAATTCATCATCCTGCACAGGTAGCAGGTAGGAGGGGGTGAAGATATGAGGCCATCAGGTCCTGAGCAGCTGAGTGGGAAAGAGACTATGGCAGCAGCATCTGGATTCTGCAGACACCTCTTAAAGGGGCCGTGTCTGTGAGCAGATTTTTGTGATGACAGGTCTGCTCACTCTGAGCACCAGTGCCTGGTCAGATTTATGGGGGGTCACTATGGACTTACAGAGGAACACTGAGTTGTTGTAGTGAGGGTTGGAGGTGAAGCTCTCTTCCTGGAAGAAAAGCCATTGTGGTATCCATTGTCCCTCTGTTGAGCCCTACCACCTCACTGTGCGTGGGCACAGCAACTTCCATAGTGGAGATGTCATCGAACTGGATAACAGAGGTTGCTCCACCCAGAGGATTTCCTGAAACTCTGCTTCTCCAACTCACAACCCTACCAAAGCCACATTCAGTTGTGTCCTCGGCAAGCTGGTGCTCCTTGCTGGGCAGTGCCAAGACTCACACCAGTGGTAGATGGCCTCGGTTTCTAGTGTGGTTTCTTGAGGCAACTATAAGCACAGCATCTGTAGATTGTTTGCTGAAACTTAACAGTTGGTCTTGGAGGAGCACAGTATGAAACTGATATTAGCCTGAAGCTGAGTCCTGTTCAGGACTGTGGTACTGGACACCTACCACACAAAGCAACACGAATAAGATTGGGAGACTTAAGACCTTTGCTTAGTATAAGAAATGCAGCCAAGATGGGAAGACAAAGAAGAAGAAACCATATGAGAGAACAGAACAGAGATCCATAAATAATGGAGTCAAGGAATCTAAGAGATACAGAGTTCAAAACACTGGTTATAAAAGGTGCTCAGTGAACTTAGAGGAAGTGTAGATTAATTAAGTGAGACCTTTAACAAAGAGATAAAAAACAGAGGGAGACCAAAAGATGGTGGACTAAGTAAATGTAAGGTTAGCCACCTCTTTTGTCCACATTGAAATCACAACCAAATTATAAATTAATCAATGTTGAGAAACACCTGAAGTCCAGTTGATCATAATACATACATAAGATAATATAAAGAGAGAACAATATCGAGACTGGTAAGAAGGGTAAGATCATGAATTGGGCCAGAACCACACCCATGGGTGGTAGAGGATCACCAGGGGGAGAGAGAGGCTGCAGAGGCTCCCCTAAAGGAGAGGGAAGTCCTGGCCTTATTTGGGGCTCCGCAGCCCAGGGTCCCAGCCCAGAGTAAAGGAGCTTCTAAAAACTCCAACTGTACAAACCAGAATGAATTCCAGCCATCTAGGTGAGATAGAAAGAGACTGAAACACTAGATGCCACATTGAAGGGGCCATGCACAGGCTTTCTTACATGCACACACTCACCTGGACACTGGTGGTGGGTCTGAGGCTAGCACAGGATTCATTTTGAGAAAGTCTGCATTATCTGGCACCAGAATGAGGGCTGGAAGGGCAGCCTTATTGTGCTTTAGTCTGGCCCCTCTAACAAGCAATCTACAGGCCAAGCCAGCTTGACAGTGCAGACCCCTCCCACAGGGCCATTAGAAAGGGCTAGCCTGAGGAGATCAGATTGCCCCACCCAAGCTGCAGATTGCCTGGGGCTTTTGTTATTGAATGGCTGTCATGCCTTAACTAATTCAGGGCCTAGGATTCCCAGCTGGCAGCCAGTGCTGTGAGGCCACATTTTAGAGACAGTTTCAGGCAGATCAATGCTGCCAACATGAACTTGGGTGGATCTTGGGAATCTGTGGCCCAGTCCCAGACAGCAGCTGGTCTTGCTGTGATCTGAGACTTCTGTGAGAATGTGAGAAAGGTTACCAAAGTTGCAGAAAGAATGAGGCTGTGTTTATCTGATGGCCACTGTCTCCCTGAGACCCTGCCCCACCCAACCCACAAATTGCCTCAGGTGGCCCTTGAAAGTGAACTACCACAGGCCTGCCTATTCCCCTGCCCTTGACCCAATCTCTCAGTCCACACAGGCAACTAACTGGCTAGCACAGGGTGGGAACTGCACAGAAATCAGTGGCAGGAAGACTTCTGCTCCCTGCAAGATTTGCATCATTGCTCTGGGGAACACAGTGGTTTGACTGCCTCAGACAGCAGGTCATCTCACTGATCTCTGAGTACAGCAGGAATGCTAAGGCACAGAAGTTGCAGCAAAAAAGAGGCTGTATTGGCTTGATGGCCTTTGTCTTCCTGTGATCTCACTTTACCCAAACCAGAAAGTGCCTGCAGTCCAGTGACAGGCACCCTCCTCTACCCTGCTTGGCTCTGGGGTTGCACATTCTGCACAGGCAACAGACCTTGAAAAGTTCAGTGAGCACATTTCAGGGAAAACAGTTGTGGGCAGACCATTGCTGCCTGATTAACCTACAATATGTCTTGAGAGGATTGTAGGGGTCTGTGGGATTACCCGACAGGAGCTTGACTCCATGTGATCTATGACTATTGTGGGAACATGCAAAAAAAGAAATTGTAGAAAACTGAGGATGTTGGCTTAATGGCTCCTGACTGCTTAAGGTCCTGCCTCAGCCAGTTCACAAATGTTGATACACAGCTGCCCTACCCTGGGATGGCAAATTTGGGCCCAATATGGGCAGCAGCTGACCTTACTATGATTAGAAACTTGTACAGGGAGCTGCAGAGACAGCAATGGCTTGTAACCTGGCACAGTAGTGGCAGGGGGAAATTTACTCAAAAGATCCAGGAGACTCCTAGTGTCCTTGCACCAACCAACATGCACATCACTCAAAGGCTCTTCCAATTTCAGAGACTTACAGGCAACTGACAGGTAGTGTCAGGCCTTCAGGAGCACTAGTCCCTCTGCTGTACTACCCTAGGTCAGGAACAGGGGATAACTGACCGCTGCCTACAGAGTTGTCTCTTCCATTAACCTATAGATCCAGCATAGTCAACATGCTTTGTAGTTCTCACCGGGTAGCCCTGAGCAATCAAAAGCAGTGGCTGACTTTGGCCTATGGGGAAAGTCATTTTGTGGCTCCCAAGGGGCCACAAAATCAATGCATCTAGAGGCTGGCACCAGACCACAACAGAAGAAATCCTGACTAGCACCATTAGTGGTTCACACAAAAGGTGGTTGCAATAAGTACACAAGCCTGCTAGACCAAACCCCACTCAGTAAGGTCAGGCCCTACAGAGCAACTCTTGCCTTGTGAGACCAGCCAACTCCCACAATTAGTTACTCTGAGTGTTAATCCCATCTACTAGTTTTTTAACACCATAAAGCCTTGGCAACAACAGAAGATCATACACAACCCACACAAAGATCATTTCCAGAGCCCCTGGCACAGAAAATCTGGGAGATTGCACCACTGGGCCACCTTCCACATTAAGCCATATGGCCGAGGCTGAGAGACAAAACAAAAAAATATTGCTGACACATAGAAATAAATACAGAGAAGTTAATAATTGAGATAATAAAGAAACATGTCACAAATAAAATAACCAAAAGAAATTCTAAAAAATATACGTTAAATGCAATGGAGGCAAGCAACCTACCAGAGACAAAGTTCAAAATAATGGTTAAAAAGATGCTCAATGAACTTAGAGGGAGAATGGATGAGCACTATGAGAACCTAACAGAGAGATAGTAAGCATAAAAAGGACATAGGAACCATAAAAAAGAACCAGACAAAAATGAGGACTACAATAACTATAATGAAGAATACAATAGAAGGATTTAACAATAGATTGGATGAAGCAGAAGATTGAATCAACAAACTGGAAGATAAGGTAGCAAAATACATGCCATTAGAACAACCAAAAGGAAAAAGAATTAAAAAACAAGGGTAGTTTAAGAGACCTATGAGACAACTTGAAGCATAAAAATATCTGGATCATAGGGGTATCCGAAGGAGAAGAGAAAAAATATGGGATAGAGAATCTATTTGAAAAAAAAATCACAGAAAAATTTCCTAACCTGGCAAAGTAATTAGATACAGAAGTTCAGGAAGCACAAAGAATCCTAAACAAGAGCAATTTGAAGATCTTTGGAAACATTGTGGAGTGAGAGACGTCCCCAGATCTCTCCCCTTGAAACAACAAGCTGAAACTCAACAACAAAAAAAAACACTCAAAGTGCACATCAGCATGTCTGAGAGTGGAATCTGTGCATAAGAGCTACCACAGGTCAGAACTTCTGGTGTCAGGTGGTTGACTGGGAGTAATAAAGAAGCTGCCTCTCACACAGCTGCTGGAGCTCCCTGCAGGAGGAGGGAGAGAAAAAAAGGAGTGGTGAGTTCAGAGGCGAGTTTCCTGAACATTTCTGTCTGGGATAGCTGTGAGTTCCCCATGGCTGGCTGGCTGCAGGGCCCAGTAATCAGGGCAGAAAGCAGAGAAGTGGGACAAGACTACAGAGGAACAACAGCTGAATTTTGCTAGCCATGGTTGCAAAATCGAAGCTGAGCCACAGTCCCCAACCCCCAAACCAGAGAGCCCATTCCCCCATATCCTCCAAGACTGATCACTTAAGTGCTTCAGGGGAATCTGAGCAAACGCTGCAGAGACTGTCACTGACACTGACAGGAACTGAAACTGAGGGTACCAAGCGTGATTTAAAATCTATAAGAAAATAAAAGGCATTATTAATCTTTATATAAAGCAGGGATCCAAGAGGCTTAGACACCACCTACTGGAAACCAAAAGAAAAGCACCTTCTTTGCAGCAGGCTAAGGAGAGACCTTTATATAATAAATCTTTCTGGAAAACCAAACAGAATACATTTCCATTAATGCCCTGGTGAAAAAAATAGTCCATTACACACCACAAACAACCAAGGTAGTAAGGCATCTCAGAAAGAAAGAGAAAACATCTCCAGAAAATAAGCTTACAGACATAGAAATATGCAGCTTAAATGACAGGGACTTCAGGATGGTACTTCTGAAAAAACTCAGTGAGTTCCAAAATGAGTCATATCAACAATTTCAAGAAGTGAAAAAACAACTAAATAAGCAGAGCAAGGTGATTGAAACCCTCAAAAAGAGCAAACAAAATTGTTCTTCTGGTGATAAAAAACACATTACAGCAGTTGAAAAATGAAATAGCAAGCTTGGGAAATAGAGTCGACCAAGTGGAGGAAAAATATCAGTGATAATGAAGACAGGAATCTAGAAATAAATCAGAAGGAAGAAGAGAGAAATCAAAGATTGAAAGAGAATGAAATAGAAATACCATCAGGAGAGGAAGCATAAGAATAATGGACATTCTCAAAGGAGAAGAAAAGGAGCAGGGAGTAGAAAACATTTTCAGACAAAGAGTTGATGAGAAATTCCCAAATCTAAGGAATGAGCTGGAACTTAGAATTCAAGAAGTCGACAGAACACCCAATTATCTCAACTCAAAAAGGCCTTCACCAAGACACATTGTATTAAAGTTATCAAAAATCAACAACAAAGATAGAATTCTCAGGGCAGACAAGGAGAAACAAATGGTAACGTATAAAGGTAATCCCATTAGATTATCCTTGGACTTCTCAGCACAAACCTTACAAGCCAGAAACGAATGAAATTAAATATTTAAACTATTAAGTGAAAGAAACTACCAGCCTAGTATAATGTATCCAGCTAAGTTCTCCTTTAGATATGGAGGAGAAATTAAGACTTTTCCAGACATACAACAATTGAGGGAATTATCCACTATGAGGCCTATACTACAGGAAATACTGAAAGGGATCAGTTTACCTAAGACAAAAAGACAAAAACAAAACAAAACAAAACATATTTAGCAGTAAAGTAACTTTCAAGCAAATAGAAGCAGAGGAATGCAACCCTTACTAAGAACATGGCATTATAAGCTTAAATAATAAGAAAATTGTTAAAACAAGATAGTAATGAATGTTCAGTATTCATACAACAAATTGAGATAACAATTACTAAAAAGGGGAGATTCAAAGATCCACATTTGCAAAGGAGAATAGAGATAGGGCACACATAGAAGAGAATGGATGACTGTAAATATATATAACTGTTCTTCACATATCCATAAGTGTAACCACAGGCCAAAGAATCAGAAATGTTGTATATAACATAAAATAAGAAGGACCAGAGGGAAACCCAACAAAAGACAACCAAAATCAAGAAAACAGAAACACAAGACAAGGAAGCAATGGAAACACCGAGTTACCAGAGAGTAAAAGATAAAATGGCTATACCAAGACCTCATATTTCAATAATAATCCTAAATGTAAATGGATTGAACTCCCTAATAAAAAGACACAGAGATGCAGAGTGGATCAAAAAACAAAACTCAACTACACGCTGCCATTAGGAAACACATCTCAGTTCCAAAGACAAATATAAACTCAAAGTAAAAGGGTGGAAAAATAATATTTTAAGCAAATGGCATTCAGAGAAAAGTGAAAGTAGTGGTACTAATATCAGACAAATTGACTTCAAAATAAAAAAGTTACAGAAAGCTACTGAGGGACACTTCATAATGATAAAGGGAATCATGCACCAAGAAGACATAACACTTCTTAATATCTATGCTCCCAATTAAGGAGCCCTGAAATATGTAAAGCAATTACTAACAGAACTAAAGAGAGAAACAGACCAAAACTGTATCATAGTAGGGGAACTAAATACCCCACTGTCAAATATGGACAGATGATCAGTAAGAAAATAACATCATTAAAAGACAAATTAGACCAAGTGGACATAATTTACATTTAAACAGCTTTCCATCCCCAAACAGCTGCTTATACATTCTTCTCTAATGCACATGGAAATTTCTCAAGAATCAATCACATACTGAAACACAGAAATAGCCTCAACAAATATAAGAGGGTTGAAATCATATCAGTCATATTCTCTGATCATAAGGCTTTGGAACTAGAGATCAACTCAGAAAGAAATCAGGAAGAACCACAAATAAATGGAGACTAAACAACCTTCTACTGAAGAATGACTGCATGAGAGAAGGAATATAAAGAGAGATCAAGAGATACATAGAAATGAATGATAATAATAGTATGAGATATCTAAAGTTTTGGGACACAGCAAAAGTGGTCATAAGAGGAGAGACCATATCATTAAAGGCCTATCTCCCAAAATAAGAATGAGCCCAAATAAACAACCTAATGCTTCATTTTAAAAAATTAGAAAAAGAACAAATGAAGACTAAAGTCAGTAAATGGAAAAAAATATCAAGATCAGAGCAGAAATAAATGAAGCTGAATACAAACAAACAAACAAAACAATAGAAAAAATAAATGCACCAAAAACTTGTTCTTTGAGAAGGTTAATAAAATCAACAAATCCCTGGCTAGACTTACTAAAGAAAAAAGAGAAAGGACACAAATAAAATCAGGGATGAAAGAGCGGACGTTACACCTGGCATCACATAAATACAAAGGATCCTGCAAGAATACTATGCAAAAGTATATAACACCAAATTTAATAACCTAGAAGAAATGGACCAGTACTTACAATAAAAATACAACCTTCTTAGACTTAATCAAGAAGAACTGGGAAACCTAAATTGACCGATCAGCAGTATGGAAATTGAAACAATCATCAAAAACCTACCAAAAAGAAAAAGTCCAAGACCAGAAAAGCCTCTTCAATAAATGGTGCTGGGAAAATTGGAGGGCCACCTATAAAAGAATGAAAGTAGACTGTTGTCTATCACCACACCCCAAAACTAACTCAAAATGGATTAAGGACCTGAATATAAGACCTGAAACAATAGAATGTATGGAAGAAAACATAGGAACTAAACTCAAGTACCTTGGTCTTAAAGAGGATGTTATGAATTTGACCTCAAAGGAAAGAGAAGTAAAAACAAAAATAAATGAATGGGACTACATAAAACTAAAAAGCTTCTGCTCAGCAAAGGAAACCGTTAACAAGGTAAATAGCCATCCAAATGGAAGAAGATATTTGCAAGCAATGTGTTTAATAAGGGCTTAATATTCAAAACATACAAAGGAAACATATGACTTAATAACAAGAACAACAACAAAAAATACAAACGATACAGTCAAAAAATGGGCAGAGGACCTGAAGAGACACTTCTCCCAAGAGGAAATACAAATGGCCAATGAATATATGAAAAGATGCTCATCATCGCTATCTATTATAGAAATGCAAATCAAAACCACAATGAGATACCATCTCATACCTGTTAGAATAGCTATACTCAACAGAACAAGTAATGACAAATGTTGAAGAGGATGCAGAGAAAAAAGAACTGTCATACACTGTGGTGGGACTGCAAATTGGTACAGCCACTATGGAAAACAGTATGGAGGTTTCTCAAAAAACTAAGAATTCATCTATTGTATGTTCCAGCAATCCCTACTGGATATTTACCCCAATGACTTGAAAACTCATATCCAAAAAGATATTTGCACAACAATATTTATAGTAGCATTATTCTCAGTGGCCAGGACGTGGAAGCTGAATTGTCCTATGATAGATGATTGGATAAGGAACCTATAGTATACAATGGAATATTACTCAGCCATAAGAAGAGATGAAATAGTGCCATTTGCAACAACATGGATGGGTCTTGAAATAATCATAGCGAGATAAGCCAGACTGAAAAAGTTGAAATTCACATGATATCACTTATATGTGGTATATAAACCTAAAACAACAAATGAACAGGACAGAGACTCATGGACATGGTCTATAGATTAGTGTTTATTAGAGTGTACAGGTGGAAGAAGAGTGGAGGTAGATGGTGTAAAGGGGGTCAAATGTAGCAGGATAGGGGTAGAGTGAAGTGGATATCAAATATATGGTAGCTAAAAGAAACTGGCCTTTGGGTGCTTAGTACACATTATAATATACAGATGTCAAATTATAATATATACCTGAATATTATGTATTGTATTAACTGATGCAATAAACTTCATAAAGATAAAACAAATACAATTTCTATCCAGTGATAGAAGTAAAAAACAAACAAACAAGCAAACAAACAAACAAAAATGCAGTGTGGGCTTGTACTTCGGGGATTGCTGAAATCCCAGAAGCTCTAGCTTTCAAAATAAAATTCCCAGAGAAATGTGGTTTCTTTTCTGTGGATTCTTCCTCTATCAACAAAAAATAAAATAACCCAAACAGATGATTCACTGCTGTGATCATTCATTAGGCTAAGACCCTCTTATTGCAACACCACTCAGCTGTTCTCTATAACCTGATCACCGAATCCTAACATCTTCTACCCTGAGAAGAAAGGAGAGAAGATAAGGAAGATGGGGAAGTTGGGTGTGTGGGGGAGAGAGAGAGAAACAAGATGAAAATCTGCATTTCAATTTCAGCTGTGCCAGTGACAACCTGTGTGATCTTCGGCAAGTCACTTGTTGCTTGATCATTCTGGGCCTCAGTAACCACATAATTTTCACTGTTTGGTTCCCATTAGAGAACCAGATGAGTTAATAACTCTTTTCTCATTTGGAAATGCTCTGGAAGTAGAAAGTAGTCAAGTGGCCCGAGGAAAGAACTGCTGAGGTAGAAACCCAATCTGAGCCATTGCTAGAGGGCAGCATTGTATCAGCAATTATTTTATGATGATAGCTGAGGTGGTGTTATTTCAGAATGCTTTCATTTAAAGATGTAGTCTTTTCATCTCTCATAAACAACATTCCTACAAAAAGAAGGTAATTTCTGAAAATCCAAAGAGAAACCCAGAGAGAAGAGTGTGTCTGACCCTCTGCAAGTTTCATTGCCCATTAATAAATTCAAGATTGCTAAAGAAAGATTGTGTATTTTAATTTCTAGTTAAATATGTTAACTTTTGTTCTCTTTTGGATATAGCTGCATAAATATCTTTTCCTCTTTGAAAATCTCACCAGCTCCACAAGGAAGCTGTTCAGATTCTTTTGAAATCTCTTTCAGTGGTTTGAGTCACAGAATTTCTTATTAGAGCATTTATTATTTTCATACTCTTCCTTTATTGGCTCATATTTATTATAATAAAAATGAAATACTTAGGAAATGGATATGTTATTTAAAAATCATCCAGAAGTTCCCCACTAATCTTTTGATTACTTGCCAGATTTCACAGTGGCTGACTGAGTTTCTTCATGTCAAGGTAGCATCCCAAGCCACCCATCTGGGGCAAAAAAAAAATATACACAAACACACACACACACATACACACACACACACACCTGCAATATCTGTTCAAGCCATGTATTTTAGCTATGTCCCTTTCAGCTATTATAAGTTAGTCTTCTATGAGGTTGCACTCCTCCTGCAACCTCAACGCACACACACACGCGCGCGCATGCGTGCGCACACACACACAATTTTTAAGAGCATCAAAGGGCTACCATGTGTGTGATGTGCTCATAAAGAAAATTCCGACATCATTCATGAAGAAAAAGAATAAAATAGACACATTACAACTATGTAGCAGGGGTGGCAGATACATTTCCACTTACATGTTTACTCCAATTACTTGGTAATAGCTGCTAACAGCATTGTTGAGGATTCTTAGGTCAAATTTGGAATCCATAAAATAGATGGCAAATGAGCACTTAATTAGTAATGTCTTCTCAGAATAGGGGTGTGGATACACATATCAGGAAATAGCCATACTTAAGGTAAAGTCATTCAAATGGTTTTAATTTAATAATAATATGAAAATAATATTTTAAATAGCAAAGTAGGATATTATTTAAAGGGAACTTAGATATCTCAAAAAACATCTAGGCTATGGCTGGTTCTGGGTGGGAGGGTGCAGCTGATCTTCTAGAATTCCTTGAATTAGGGACTTGAATGTGACCAGTATTCTTGTTTTTTTTTTTCCTCTGTTTCTCATCTCTGCATCTCTCTGTACATTGATTTCATTTCTCTCTATAGGCTGGCTTCCTCCACATGATAGGAGATCTAGCCCTTTACAATTACCTCATTTATCCATGTGGCTATTGATCACTTAAATTGTGGCTAGTCCAAATTGAGATGTACTAGCTGTTAAGTTTAAAACACACATTGGATTTTGAAAACTGAGTATGAGAAAAAAAAGGAATACAACATATCTTATAATTTAAAAAATCGATTGTATTTTTGAAATGCATATAAAATGATAACATATTGGATATATTGTGTTAAATAAAATACATTATTAAAATTAATTCCACCTCCTTTCTTTCTTGATGTAGCAATTAGAACACTTAAAATTACATGCTTGGCTCACATTATATTCCTATTGGCTAGTACTGCTTTACAGGATTAAAACTTAAAGCTACTGAGGGTTTGACTGACTTGAGTTATGTAACAAAGCACAAAAAAGGAGGGAAAGCAGCCTCATTTGTGAATTTGAGCCAAAATGCCCACTCCTAAAGCATTCAGATGTGGCCCAAGGGAGAGAGTCATGTGACAGCACAGCAGCGCCAGCTAGGATATAAAGCTGGCGGAGCCAGATAGACAATTCCTGAAAGCATGGAGGGGGATACTGAATCAATAAAGCAATCTGGAATTATCCCAAATGCTTTTTTAAACCCTCAAGTTCCCATAGCCAATTATGTAGCAAGTTCTACTGATTCTGCCTCTATCCAGTTTCTTCCATCTTTCATGTATTATTCTTTTAGTTCAGTTACTGTTATCTCAGCTGAGGCTAGGCAGTTACTGGCAAGTTAATTTTAAATAAGCATTATCTACAACCAAAAGACTGTTTCTTCCCTCAAGGTAGGCATTTAAAAAGATATACACTATTTCCAAGCAAAATGGTTTTATTTATGTCCAGGTTCCGCAACTCTTCACACATGTGACCAGGCCTAAGTCACTTAGCTTCCATGGGATTTAGTGTGCACATCTCTAAGTTAGAACTAGCATGAACTCTACTTAATAGGGCCACTGGTGATACTAGGGGAAACCCATTATAAGAGTCTTTTAATATGCAAAATATAATTTTAGAGATTAGACTAAACTGTAAAAAACAGCCATGCAACATCTTTAGAACTGCCTTATTTAAAGGAACACATTCATCACATGTCCTCAGCAACAACAACTCTTCTTTTTTGAAAGTAGATTTGATTTTGGAAATGGTTAGAAATCACTGAGAGTTAAGTATAGTGAGTGAGATGTGTGCTTAAGCTGAATAATACTAAGTTTAATAAAAAATGTAAATGAAAAGCAATGATACTAGTTTTATTATATCCCCTAGAAAGGTTCCAAAAGTGCTTACTGTGGTGGCTACCATTGTTAGGCTAAGTGGGTAGTCTCCAGCACTGCTGTTCTGATGTACCATGCTCATTTGTATGTGGAGGTACTCAAGTATTGTCTGTATGTACATTAAAAACAGTCTGACTTACTTGGTGGTCTGAACTCTAAAGTAACATTTTATACTTTAAAGAGCCCCTCCCCACTTTTAAACAAAATTTTTCCCTTGAATATTGTCAAAAACAACTACAGATTGAGCAGGCTCTATTTCCCATTTAGAGATGTTGAAACTGAGACTCAAAAATGTGAAATGACCTAGTTTTGATGACAAGACTGACCAGTGGCAGAGTACAAATCTAATTAGACCATTTAGCTCTGAGCCTTATCTTCTTTTTGTCTTTTTAGCATCTCCATTTCTATAGTTATAAATGGTAATAATGATAATAATGATAATGACAAAACTGAAGCAGAGAGAAGTGAAGTGACTGTTCAAAGTCACAGGTGGTAAATTGTTAGAGCTTAAATTTAGATGCAGAAATCATACTTTGCTTGCTGATCTAGTCTCTTCACTAAGTAGCTCATCCCATTTCTTTCATAGTCAAGTTTTTGTAACATCTCCCTATCTAATAACCTTTTCAATCACACCAAAGATCTTGATATTCTCCTCCTGCTTCTACAATTCTACTAACACAACTCTCTCTGTTGACCTCTTACATAATAAATTCAGTGGCATGAACACATAGGTAATGTCGTGTTAGAGGTGGGGAGTCAGAATCTATACAAGGATACTATAACCATTGTAACAAATGAACCAGAAATTTTAGTAGCTTAACACAGTAGAAGTTTATTTCTTACTCATGTAGCAGCCCAAGGTGGGTGCTCTTGGTTAATGGGTAGCTTTCTTACATGAGGAATTTTGGGAACCCTGGATACTTCATATTATGCTTTGGCTATACTCCAGGGCCTCGAATTCTATCTTATTGGTTAAAACTAGTCACATGACCATATTCAAATGCAAGGAGACATAAACATATAGTTCCTGACTAAGCAGCCATTTTCTTGTAACAATTGTACTCTATGGAAGGGGGAATAGAATGTTGGTTGACCACTATCCTTTACTATTACGCCTGTTCAGAATGTTGCAAGATCACACTATTAGGAAGTGATGGAGAAGGGATTTGAAGCCAAGTCTGTCTAAATCCACAATATGTCCTCTAAATTACTATTTTTTTGACTTTTATAAGAAAATTAATTTTTTCATTAAAAAAGAAAAAGTCAATAGAATTCAGGTCAAGATGGCAGAGTAGGTAAACACTATGCTGGCTTCCTCTCACCACCACCTCAAAACTACAACCAAACTACAAAACAATCACTAATGAGAATTGCCTGAAGTCTAACTGAACAGAAATCCTATAACTAAGGCTATATAAAAGAAACAAAACCATGTCAAGACTGGTTAGAAGGACTGGAGATGAAAAACTGGCCCCATATCCACATGTGGAGGTTGAGAATCAAGAGAAACAGCTCAGCTGCAGAGATCCCTTCTGGAGGAGTGAGGGGTTCCAGCCTCACACCAGGCTCCCCAACCAGGAACACCAGTGCCAGGAAGAGAAGTCCTCACAACTTTTGGCTGTGAATACCAGTGGACAAGTGAGATGAAGGGCTGTAGGAGTTGTAAGCATTCCTCTTAAAGGGTCAATGCACAGACTTACTCACTGATTAATTCACTCTCTCTGAGCTCCAGAGCTGGAGCAGCAGCTCAAAGGATGCCAGTGACATACAGGGAAGAACTAAATTGTCAGGCTTCAGGGTGATGGCTGGAGAAGCAGTTGTCTCCCAGACAGAAGGAATGGAAGAATCCATTGTTCCTTTGTTGAGCCTTCCCCTTCCCACCTGCAGATTTAATCAGCCACCATGTCTGAGTCTCCATTAACCTAGCTAATATTTTTTACCCTACCTTGGTGATCCCTGAGACCCCAAACAACCCAACTTGCAGGCCCACTCAAGGCTATTTTAGTGGCTTTTTCATACAAACAGCCTATCTTGGCTCATGATGCAGACATTCCTAACATCTCTTAAAGGTTTATAAATCCAAAAAAGCAGCATATGTCCTCAGTGTGCCCCATACATCTTGCTGAGCAGTCTCAAGCTCATACAAGTGGCAGCTGGCCTTCAATCACAGCTCAGCCTCTCCTAGATGCTTCCAAGCTCAGTCCAGTGGACAGCATCTGCAGATCCCATTTTGGTTCATGCCAGGTGGCCCTGGGAAGAGCACAGGTGTCAGCTGAACTTGGCCTAAGGTGGGGGTCTTCCCAAAAAGCGTTGGGGTGGGCAGTCATAGAAGTGGCTTCAGACCAAGCCAGAGCATTACCTGGAAAACTGCACAAATGACACAACCAAAGGGCAGACAGGGCAGGCACCAGAGCCCAGCTAAAGCAAATTCTGCTAAATTGATTGGTTCAGCCCTGCATAACAGCTCCTTCACTGTAGTCATGGCTAGTCTTCACAATCAATCATTGCCTGAGGGTTAATTCCTCCTTTTGATGTTTGAACAGCAGCAAAGACTCAACTGAAACAGGAGGGCACACATAACTCACACAAGGGACACACCTGGAGCACTGGACTCAGGTGACCAGGGAGACTGTGCCATTAGGTCCCTTAGGACACTTAGTATATAAGTCCACTTTACTAAGACTGGGAGACAGAACAGCTCTATCTATACATAGAAACAAATATAGGGATAGAAACAAATAACAGCTATAGTGGGGAGATAAAGAAGCATGTCCCAAATGAAAGAAAAGAACAAAGCTCCAAAAAAAGGACTAAACAAAATGGAGACAAGTAATCTACTTGATGCAAAGTTAAAAATGCTGGTTATAAAGATGCTCAATAAACTTAGAGGAAGAGTAGATGAACTCAGGAAAAATTTTAACAAATATATAGAAAACATAAAAAGAAATTAGTCTTTTTATGAAGAATACAATAATTGAAACGAAGAATACCTTAGAGGGAATCAACAGTAGGTTAGATGAAGCAGAAGATAGAATCAGTGATTTGGAAGATAAAGTAGCAGAAAACACCCAATCAGAACAGCAACAACAACAAAAAAAATTAAAAAAATAACAGGATAGTTTAAGGGGCCTCAGTGACAACATCAAATGTACCAGCATTCACATCATAGGGATGGATATCAGAATGAGAAAAGAGAGAGAGCAAGAAATTGAAAACATATTTGAAGAAATAATGATAGAAAACTTACCCAACCTTGTGAAGCAAATAGACATATAAGCCCAAGAAGTGCATAGAGTCCTAAACAAGATGAACCCAAAGAGGCTCACACCAAGACACATCATCAATAAAATGCTAAAGGGTAAAGACAAAGAGAGAATTTTAAAAGCAGCAAGAGAAAGGCAATTAATTACCTACAAGGGAGCTCCCATAAGAATGTCAGCTAATTTCTCAACAGAAATATTGCAAGTCAGAAGAGATTGGAAAAAATATTCAAAGTGATGAAAAGCAGAGACCTACAACCAAGATTACTCTATCCAGCAAGCTATTATTTAGAATTGAAGAACACATGAAGAGCTTCCCAGACATGAAAAAGCTAAAGGAGTTCATTACCATCAAACCATTATTACAATATATGTTAAAGTGAATTTTTTATGAAGAAAAAAATATTAAAAATATGAATAATAAAATGTCAGTAACTACATATCTAGCAACAATTATTTTAAATGTAAATGGATTAAATGCTCCAATCAAAAGATAGGGTGGCTGAATGGAGGAGAAAGTAAAACCCTTACATATGCTACCTCAAGAGACTCTCTTCAGTTCAAAAGAAACACATACAGACTAAAAATAAAGGGATGGCAAAAGATATTTCATGAGAATGGTAACAAAAAAACTGGGTCAGCAATACTAATATTAGACAAATTAGTCTTTAAAATGAAGGCTATAACAAGAGACAAAGAAGAATCCAGTAATACCACTACTGGGTATTTATCCAAAGAAATTTCAAACACTACTTGAAGAGATATGTACATCTATATGTTCATTACAGTATTATTTGCAATAGCCAAGATACAAAGGAAATCTGGTTGTCCATCAGTGGATGAATGGATTAGGAAGAGGTGGTACATACATACAATGGAATATTACTTGGCCATTACAAAAGAATGAAATCTTGCCATCTGCAACAACATGGATGAATCTAGGGGGTATGGTGCTGAATGGAGTAAGTCAGATAGAGAAATACAGATGCCATATGATTTCACTTATATGTAGAATTTAAAGAACAAGAATAACAAACAAGAGAAACAAGCTCATAGTTACAGAGAACATTTTGATGGTTTTCTAGATTGAGGGTGATGGGGTGGTCAAAGGGGCAAGACAATTAAGAGTTACAAATTGGTAGTTACAAAATGGTCATGGGGAAGTAGAGTATAGCAAGAGGAATATAGTTAATAGCATTATAATAACTATGGTGTCAGATTTATCGTGATGATCACTTCATAAGTTACACAAGTGTCTAATCACTGTAGACCTGAAACTAATATAATTTTGTATGTCAACTATAATTTTATATATATATATATATATATATATATATATATATATATATATATAGTTATATTTATAGATAAACTCAGCTGACTTCTCTTGACCTCCAACCAGAAATTGCAAGGTAGAAGCAACAGGAAAGCTGGCAGCAATGCCCTTGCTCAGATCACCTCTTTTGTATATGTGGTCTATAGTTAAGACTTCTGAAATTATAATAATCATGTTCACAGACTGATTTTGTAGTTTTGGTCCTCATTCTCTCCTGACTGATTCTTTCTTGATATTTTCATATCATAATCAACTACTGTGAATCCACTAATTTTTCCAACATTTTAAGAAATTAATTTACCCTCTTTTTTCATATATATATATATATATGTATATATATACACACACACATACACATACACATACACATACATGTATACATATATACATACATAAATATATGCTTCAAAGAAAAACAAAATTAATTCAGGTGTTTTCCTTTTGGTATGTACTCCTCTTCCTCCACCTAAAACCAGCACCTTCCACATAGAATTATTTTAGATGATATAGAAGAGACCCAATTTTGGTAGGCATATAAATGGCTTCTCAAAGATGTGTATACCCTACTCTCTGGAAACTGAATATGTTGGGTTACATAGCAAAGAAGAATTAAGATTGCAAGTGGAATTCATTTTGATAATTAGCTGATCTTGAGATGAGGAGACTATTATGGATTATCCAGGCATGCCAATGTAACTACAAGGGTACTTATTAAAGTAGGAGTGAGGCAGAAGAAGGAGAACCAGAATGATGTAGCATCAGATGGAAAAAGCAAAAAGCAGATTATTTCTAGAGCTTCCAGAATGAATGCAGTCCTGCCTGTTTCTCAATTTTAGCCCAGTGAGACACATATCAGATTTCTGACCTCCAGAACTGTAAGATAATAAATTTGTTTTATTTTAAATCACTTATTTGGTGGTAATTTGCTACAGCAGCAAAAAGAAAATGATAATAGGTTTCCCCTGCTATCTGAAAGTAAAGCATTTTTATGAAACCTCTCATAAACTGAAATGGAGTAAAACAAAAATACAATTAACATTAACTTATATGGAAAAATTTTTAGTATTTCCAGATACCCAAAATAACCTACCAAATCATACAAAGTAACATATAAAATCTAAAATAACACTAACATATAGTAAAAGTGGTGGCAATGTTGCTGCTCTGGTTGTGTGCTGCCTCTATAATGATTCCCTGCAAAACAAACACTAAATGCTATTTTTGTTTTCTGCTTTTTTTCCATAGAAGCAGAGATCCTCTTTGGAGTTCTTTTCATTAGTAAAAACAGGTAGTAATGTATGTCTTTTGTAAAAGCGAAGCGGAGCAGCACGAACTTTAAAAAAGCAAGGATATCTATACGTTAGGGAATTGGCTAAATCAGTAATTCTCAACACTTGATCACACAACACTTGTACAAAATTTAAAATAAAAATCTTAGGTCACACCCCAGACCAATGAGAAACCCTGGGAGTGATATTCAGGAATCAATATTTTTTAAAGCTCTATAGATAATTTCAGTGTAGAGTAAGTTTGAGAATCACTGGTTTAAATAAATTTTGTGTATTGTGAAATTTTAACCATGAACATCTTATTTGTCTGAGAACAGTTTCTTACCTAATGCTACCACTCTGTCTCAGTAGGACAAGGAAGTGTCAAAGGAGATTTAATCTCAAGAATCCCTGGGCCATAAAACTGGATGAGAAGAGCTTAGTACAACCTCTAAAGCACCTGGAGTGGGAGGTAAAGCATGGGCAGCAGCTCCCCTCTAGCCTCTGTTTTGGCAGATCCATTAACTTCTGAGTGCCAGGATGTGTATTTATTTATAAAATACCATTAAAAAATTTTTTTCAGTAAGGCACCTAAAAATTATTAGAAAATAGACACATGTTGTTAAGTGAATTTTAAGAGATGCTCCATCAAGTTTTTTATCTAAAGCGTAAAGTCATTCGTGTGCCTGACTGAATAGACCTGCAGTGTGATGCATGTCTGTGTTACTGGCATGAGCAAGCTGGAGTTGGGAATTCTCAGCCTAAATAATGTAAAGCTAAGAATCACTTTCTGAGAAACAAGGACTAAAGAATAAAGTGTATATAAAATTAACTGTGTTTTTAGCAGAAATAAATAATACATACTCTGAACCTAATTACTCCTATAGACTCAGGCAGAATTTTCTATGACAGGTTTTCCATGAAGTATAGGTATTACAAGTCCAGAGAGCTCATTAAATCTTTCTGGCCACTGGAGAACATGCCCTTTCATTGCCAATCTAATGATGAAGATATTGTCGCTCTCCAAGTGACTGTTTTATGATCTGTCAAGGGGCTGATAGATTTCCATACATTCAGGTAGAATAGAGGATGGAGAATATAGAAAGTCTTCTTTTTTCCATGAAGGTGGGACATAGATATATGGCTGCAATGATCCCACATTCAATGAGTTAAGGTTTGGTCCAAGGCAGATCAAATGTTTCTATAGACTTAACTCCAAAGGAATAACCAGGGAATAAGGTGCCATGGCCATTGGAGTGCTGAAAGTGACTTGCCTCAGTTCAGTAGCAGTGATTATGTACATCTCTGCATTCAATAACAACATGATGATAGCTTAAAATTAGCTATGATGGTAGGAGGTTTGGAGAAACATGGAAGAGTGAGAGACATCCCAAGACCTCTCCCCTTGAAACAACAATAAGCTGAACATTTAAAACTCAACAAAAAACACATGAACTGAACATCAGTATTTCTGAGCATGGGATCTGTGCATAAGTGCTACTGCAGGTCAGAACCCCTGATGTTGGGTGGTGGACTAGCAGAAATAAAAAAGCTGCCTCTTGTAGCCACCGGAGCTCCCTATAGGAGGAGAGGAGGGGAAAAGGAATGGTGAGTTCCCTGAAGAGCCCTGACTGAGAGATTCATGAGTTCCATGCAGTCAGCAGCAAGGACCAGTGATCAGGGCAGAAAACAGGGAAAAGGGATGACAGAGAAACAATATTTGAATTTTACTGGCCCCAGTTGAAAAACTGAGGTTGAGTCAAAGACCAACCCCCAAACCAGAGAGTTCCACTCCACCATATCCTCCAAGACCAATCAACTTGGAGCACCAGGAAAATGTGAACAAACACTACTGAAACTGTTGCTAACACTGACAGGAACTAAAACTGATGGTAGCAAGCATGATTTAAAATCTACAAGAAAATAAGAGTCATTATTAAGTCTTTATATAAAGCAGGGAACCAAGAGGCTTAGAAGTCACCTACTGAAAACCAGAAAAAAAGTGCCTTTTTTGCAGCATGCTAAGGAGAGGCCTTTATATAATAAGTCTTTCTAGAAAAACGAACAGAATACATTTCCATTAATGCCGTGGTGGAAAAATAATCCACTAAACACCATGAACAACCAAGGTGACAAGGCACATCAGAAAGAAAGGCAAAATACTCCAGAAAATAAGTTTACAGATATAGAAATATGTGACTTAAATGACAGAGAATTCAAATGGTACTTCTGAAAAAACTCAATGAGTTCCAAAAAACACCTAGATGAGCTGAGCAAGGAGATTGAAACCCCATAAAAAACAGAATAGATATTCTAGAGATGAACACACTGTAAGAGTTGAAAAGTGAAATAGCAAGTTTAGGAAATAGAGTTGAGCAAGTGGAGGAAAGGATCAGTGATATCAAAGACAGAAATCAAGAAATAAATCAGAAGAAAGAAGAGAGAAACTGGAGAATGAAAAATAATGCAATAGAAATTCAAGAAGTAGCATATACCACCAGGAGAGGAAACATAAGAATAATGTGCATTATTGAAGGCAAGGAAAAGGAACGGGGATTAGAAAGCTTTTTGAGACAAATAGTTGATGAGAAATTCCCAAAACTAAGAAATGAGCTGGAGCTTGGAATTCAGGAAGTCATCAGAACACCTAATTATCTCAACCCAAAAAGGTCTTAACCAAGACACATTGTATTAAAGTTATCAAAAAGAATTCTCACAGTAGCCAGGGAGAGGAAAATGGTAACCTACAATGGAAAACCCATTAGATGATCCTTGGACTTCTCAGCATAAAATTTATAAGCCAGAAAGGAATGGATACAAATTTTAAACTAATAAATGAAAGAAACTGCCAGCCAAGAATACTGTATCCAGCTAAGCTCTCCTTTAGATATGAAAGAGAAATTAAGACCTTTCCAGACATAGAAAAATTGAGGGACTTCTCCATTATGAGGCATGCATTACAGGAAATACTGAAAGTGGTCAGCTCACCTAAAACAAAATGCAAAAAAACCCCACAAAAATTACATAATTAGAAGTAAGGTGACTATCAGGCAAACAGAAGCAGAGGAGTGAAACCTTACTAAACACAGGGCATTATAAGCTTAAACAATAAGAAGAGATATGCTAGAGCAAGATAGTAATGAACATTCAACATACATAGGGACAAATTGAAACAATAATGACAGAAAAGGGGAGGATTCAAATATCCAAATTCTTAAAGGGGAATGAAGATAGGCATGCCAAAAAGAAAATGGATGACTGTATATAACTATCCTTTACATATTCATAATAATAACCACACACCAAAAATTCAGAACTGAAGTATATAGCAAAAAACAAGAAGCACAACATGCAAAACCAACAAAAGCCAACCAAAATAAAGACAACAGAAGCACAAGGACAAGGAAGCAATGGAAACACCATGCTACAAGAAAGCAAAAGATAAAATGACTATAAGAAGACCTTACATTTCATTAATCACTCTAAATGTAAATGAATTCAGCTCAACAATAAAAGGGCACAGAATTGCAGATTGGATCACAAAACAAATTCCAAATATATACTGCCTCCTGGAGACACACCTAAGCTCCAAAGACAAATATAAACTCAAAGTGATATGGTGGAAAATGATATTTCAAGAAAATGGCATTGAGAGGAAAGTGGGAGTAGCAATACTAATATCAGATGAAATAGACTTCAAAAAAAAGATAAAAAATGATATTGAGGGACACTTCATAATTATAAAGGGAATTATGCATCAGGAAAACATAATAATCACTAGTATCTATGCTCCCAATTGGGGAACTCTGCAATGTGTAAAACAATTACTAAAAGAACTAAAGAGAGAAACAGACCAAAACTTTTTGCGCATTAGAGGAACTAAATACTCCACTGCTGGACATGGACAGATTATCCAAATATAAAATCAATAAGTAAATAAAATCCTTAAATGACACATTACACCAACTGGACATAATTGACATTTACAGAGCCTTCCATCCCAAAACAGCTGCTTATACATTTTTCTCTTGTGCACATAAAACATTCTCAAGAATTGACCACATACTGGGACACAGAGATAGCCTTTATAAATATAAAAGGGTTGAAATCATACCAACCATATTCTCTGATCATAATGCTTTGAAACTACAAATTAACTAGAGAAAGAAAATAGGGAGAACCACAAATGCATGGAGATTAAAAAACATGCTACTGAAGAATAACTGGGTAAGAGAAGAAATAAAAAGAAAGATCAGCAGATACATAAAATCAAATGATAATGATAGCAAAACATATCAAAACTTTTGCGACATGGTAAAAGTGGCCATAAAAGGAAAGTTCATATCATTACAGGCCTATCTTGAAAAATAGGAACTAGTACAAATAAACAACTTAATGCTTCATCTTAAAAAACAAGAAAAGGAAGAACAAATGAAGCCTAAATTCAGCAGAAGGAAAGGAATAATCAAAAGTAGAGTAGAAATAAATAAAATTGAAAACAAAACATAAACCAAGAGAAAGAATAAATAAAACAAAGAGCTGGTCCTTTGAGAAGGTTAATAAAATTGACAAACCCCTGACTAGACTCACTAAAGTAAAAAGAAAAAGGACACACATGAACAAAATCAGGGATGAAAGATGGGAGATTATGACTGACATCACGGAAATACACAAGATCATCCAAAAATACTATGAAAAAGTATATAACACCACATTTAATAATCTAGAAGAAATGGACCAGTACTTAGAAAAATACAATCTTCCTAGATTGAATCAAGAAGGACTGGAAAATCTAAATAGACTGATCACTAGTATAGAAATGGAAACAATCATCAAAAACCTAAAAGTTAAAAGACCAGGACCAGACCACTTCACCAGCAACTTCTACCAAATATTCAAAGAAGATTTAATACCCATTCACCTCAAACACTTCCAAAAAAATCAAAGAGGAAGCAATACTTCTCAACCCATTTTATGAGGCCAGTATTACTCTGATACCAAAACCTGGTAAAGATAACATACACACAAAAGGAAAACTATAGACCAATATCTCCTATGATCATGAATGAAAAAATCCTAAATAAGATACTAGCAAACCAAATACAGCAACATATTAAAAAGATTATGCACCATGATCAAGTGCGCTTTATCCCAGGGGCACAGAGATGGTTCAACATATGCAAATTGATTAATGTGATACAACACATAAACAAATTAAAAGTAAGAATTATATGATCATGTCAATAGATCTAGAAAAAGACTTTGAAAAGATACAGCATTCATTTATGATCAAGATATTTAAACAAATTGGTATAGAAAAAAGTTTCTTAACATAATAAAGGCCATCTATGACAAACCCTCTGCCAACATTATACTTAATGGTGAAAAACTACAAACCTTCCCTCTAAGATCAGAAACAAGGCAAGGCTGTCCACTATCACCACTCTTATTCAACATAACATTGTAGGTCCCAGCGAGTGCAATCAGGCAAGAGAAAGATACAAAGGCATCCAAATAGGAAACAAAGAAGTCAAACTGTCATTATTTGTGGATGACATGATTCTCTATAGAGAAAACCCTAAAGACTCCACAAGAACACTACTAAAAACAATAAGCAAATACAGTAAAGTTTCTGGATACAAAATCAACATTCAAAAATCCATAGTGTTCCTATACATTAATAATGAAGTGTCAGAAAAAGAAGTCTAAAAAATAATTCCTTTTGCAGTTGCACCAAAAATAATAAAATGCCTAGGAATAAATTTAATGAGACATGTGAAAGACCTATATAATGAAAACTACAATACCCCATTAAAAGAAATTGAAGAAGATACAAAGAAATGGAAATATATTTCATTTTCTTGGATTGGAAGAATCAAAATAAATAAAATGACTATGTTGCCTAAAGCATTATATAGATTTAATGCAATGCCCATCAAAATTCCATCAGCTTTTTAAAAAAAAAAAGAAAAAAAATCTTCAGATTTGTATGGAAGCACAAAAGTCTCTGAACTTCCAAAGCCATCCTGAAAAAAAAGGTACATGGCTGGAGGCATCAATCTGCCCAAATTCAAATTATACTATAAAGTGACAGTAATCAAAACGGCATAGTATTGGCAGCAAAACAGACACATGGACCCATTGAACAGAATTGAGAGTCCAGAAGGAAACCCATACTTAAATAGATAAATAATTTGCAACACAAAGGCCAAAAACACACAATGGAGCAGGAACCCCTGTTCAACAAATGGTACTGAGAAAACTGGAAAGCCACCTGCAAAAATATGAAACTAAACTGTTGTCTATCCCAACACACCAAAATTAACTCTAAATTGATTATGTATCTGAATATAAGACCTGAAACAATAAAATGAATTGAAGAAAACATAGGAACTAAACTCAAACATCTTGGTATTAAAGAGAATTTTATGAATTTTACTTCAAAGGCAAGCGAATTAAAAACAAAAATAAATGAATGGGATGATATCAAAATAAAAAGCTTCTGCTCAGCAAAATAAACTGTCAACAAAGTAAAGAGACAACTATCTGGATGAGAAAATATATTTGCAAGCAATGCCTCCAATAAGGGCCTAATATCCAAAATATAGAAAGAACTCATAGAACTCAAACAGAAAACCCCAACTTATTCAATTAAAAAATGGACAGAGGACCTAAACAGATAGACAATTCTGCCTAGAAGACATATAATTGGCCAACAAATATTTGAAAATATGCTCATCATCACTATTAGAGAAATGCAAATCAAAACCACAATGAGATACCATCTCATTACTGTTAGAATAGCTATAATCAACAGGATAAGTAATAACAAATGCTTGAGAGGATGTGGAGAAAAAGGAACCATCATACACTGCTGGTGGGACTGCCAATTGATACAGCCACTACGGAAAACAGTATGAAGCTTCTGCAAAAATCTAAGAATTGATCCACTCTATGTTCCAGCAATCCTTGTACTGGGTGTTTACCCCAAAGACTTGAAAATCTATATCTGAAAAGATATTGGCACACCGATGTTCATAGCAGCATTATTCACAGTGGCCAGGACATGGAAGCAATCAAAATGTTCAAATGATTGGAAAAATAAGTTATGGTATTTATATTCAATGGAATATTACTCAGCCATAAGAAGAGATGAAATACTGCCATTTGCAACAACATGAATGAACCTCGAGATAATCACACTAAGTAAAATAAGTCAGACAGAAATAGTTGAAAGTCACATATCACTTATGTGGGATGTAAACCTAAAAGCAACAAAAGAACAGGTCAAAGAAACAGAGATTCATGGACATGAACTATAGACTAGTGTTTACCAGAGTACTAGGGGTGAGGGAAGAGGAAAGATTTATGCGGGGTAAAGGGGGTTAAATATGGGGGTTAGGGGTAGAGTGAAGTGAGTAAAGGGTATCAAATATATGGTAGGTGGAGGAAATTGGAATTTGGGTGGTAATCACACAATAGAATATACAGATGTCTAATTATAATGTACTTCTGAAAATTACATAATTGTATTACCAGTTATCCCAATAAACTTAATTTTAAGAAGTTAAAAAAATTTGGTATGATGGGAATATTTATGCAACAGAATTTGACAAATGATTTAATTCATTCTCCCTCCCATCTTCCCTTTACCCAGAGAGCTGGTTATTAAACATTTAAAACACATCTGGACTTACAATTCAGTGAAACAGGATGGATCTGAGAGGTGTGGTGAAAGAATGAGGAATGTTTTTTGTTTGTTTGTTTGTTTTTGTTATTTTTTTTTGGAGAAGAGAACAGGGTAAACACAAGTGATATCTATGGAAAGAGGACTCAGATACTTTATTTCTCTAAAGAGTAAATCAGAACTATTCTGTGTATCTGTCCCATGGAAACTGGATTCAATTCAAATAAAAAAGAATTTATTAATATTCAGTACTATTCAAAGGGGGGGGGAATTATTTATCTCATGAGATCGTGAACTCCCCATCACTGGAAGCAAGCAAACAGGTTAGAAACCAGTAGGCAGATGTATTACACAGGAATTCCAAGTATTAATTAGTAAACTGAACTGGACCATATGAATTCTAATGTCTCCTCCAACTCTTGAGATACCTGTGATTTTGTAGAGAAATAATTGATAGATTTCAAAGAATTTCAGCAAATCTTGACATTACTGAGAGTTCAAAACCAGTATGACGGAAAACATTTTGTAAGACCTCAAAGAATGTTTCTTGCTCCACTCATACTGTCTCCATCCTAATTGCCTGTCTTAATTCTTCCTCAAGGCAGTAACACAGGCAAGAGAACAAGAGCCTTCATTGTCCCTGTTTTAAGTTTCCTTCTTCTACTACAGTTTGACATTGTTAAAGAGGGTCTTTCCTCTGACCAGTTGCCTATATGTATCTTAGAAAAAAAGCCTGAAAGATATATTTTTTCTTGTCAATTGCCTCTGAAGGCTTGAATAATACCCAAAAGAGTTTCCCAAAGTGAATTAAAATAAGCATCCTACTCAAGCCAGGGGGAAAAGGACATTAATTTAAGCAGCCATTGGAAACAATTATGCTACAGTGGGAAGAGTAGTTACATGTTTACATCACTTGAAACTATGTTCTACTAAGTCACATAAAAAATAAATGTGAAAGAAACAGAGAGGAATTTTGTGTTAAATGTCTTTTCCTAGCAGCACCTTATGACTCTTCTTAGTTTACTGTTCATTTTCATTAAGCTAATTATAATTTCTCTAAGCCCTGAGATACATGAACCAGTACTGGTTTCCAAGGTTTGGATGGTTATCCATATGCATAGGGTGTTTGAAGCATTCACAGGCAGGAAGGCAGCTGACTTTTTAAGTACCTCCCTCTTTTACCCCAAACCACTGGCTGTTGATAGAATGGAGTGAAAACTCTCTCTCTCTCTCTCTCTCTCTCTCTCTCTCTCTCTCTCTCTCTTTCTCTCTCTCCTACCCCCACGCCCACGCCCCCAACCCTGTTTGTGTGTGTGTGTGTGGTTATTAATATGATACACAATGCTGTGAGTAATATATATGTATAATGACTTTGGACCTTGTTTAGAATAACTAACAGTTTAAAATGAAAATCAAGTTATAAGAGAGTACTTTTGTACTGGTAGAGTAAGGACTTCCAAAAATCTGCTCCTCCATGAAAGTCACAAAAACAGGAAAATTTGTCAAAATGAACTTTTTCAGAACTCTGGAAATTAACCAAAGTCTTTCAATAATCCAAAAGCTGTTTATTAAAGAAAAATTACTGAATTTCAATAAGAGCAGGGAGCTTCTTGGTATTTTAACTTGCCCTGTTTACATTCCCCTCTCCCCAGCTCAATGGTAACATAAAAAGAACAACAGCTTCATAACTGTAGTAGTTGTGAGATCCAGTAGCCTGAAAGCCACTGAAGGAGGCAAAATAGGTTTGAGCACCCTTATAAAGCCCTATTTTCACAAACTTGTAATAGTTATTCTTTGACCTGCTTGACAACCTATTGGAAACCTCTACTTGCAGGGCTTGTCGTTATTTGACCCAACTTGGCTCAATCACTGTGACGAGTCTTTTCTCTAGGACATTTATTGAAAATAATCAGTGGCAATACAGAGCTATGGAGACAGAACATGATATGTTAGCTGGGGTTCTCCAGTTAGTCTTAATTTATAAGGTGATGTTTCTGCAGACACCCAAGTAAAATTATGGAGTGAACTATATAGATTTGGGGGGGGCAGAGAAAGAGAATTTTAGGCTGAAAAACAGTAAGTACAAAGGCCCTGAAGTAGTAGCATGCTTGTTTTCTTTAAAGAAAATAACTTGATTCTAATCTTTCTTCCTGTGTCTTAAAAAAAAAACAACACAATTATCATTACTATTATTATTTTAAAATTTCACCTCCCACAGTAAGAATTCTTTCTTTCACCATATATCTGCCTCCTTTTACCCCATCTACCTCCCTCCATCCTCCTCCTGCTCTACCTTCTGCTAACCACTAGTCTATAGTCCATGTCCAGTAGTCTCTGTTTGTATGTCCTTTTTGTTAGTTGCTTATAGGTTTACATCCAACAAATAAGTGAGATCATGTGGTTTTCTGGCTTATTTCACTTAGCATGATTATCTTGAGGTCTATCCATGTTGTCACAAATGGCAGTATTTCATCTCTTCTTGTAGCTGAGTAATATTCCACTGTATATATGTACCATAGCTTCTTTAGCCAATCATCTATGATAGGATATTTCAGTTGCGTCCATGCCCTGGCCAATGTGAATAATGCTGCCATGAACATCGGCATGCAAATGTCTTTCTGAATATGGGTTTTCAAGTCTTTGGAGTAAATACCCAGCAGTGGAATTGCTGGATCATATGGTAGATCAATTCTTAGTTTTTTGAGGAACCTCCATACTGTTTTCCATAGTGGCTGTACCAATTTGCAGTCCCACCCGCACTGTATGAGGTTTCCTTTTTCTACACATCCTCTCAAGCATTTGCTCTTACTTGTCCTGTTGATAACAGCCATCCTAACAGGTGTGAGGTGGTATCTCATTGTGATTTTGATTTGCATTTCTCTAATATCTAGTGTTGACGAGCCTCTTTTCATATGTTTGTTGGCCATTTATATGTCTTCTTGGGAGACATGTCTGTTCAGGCCCTATGCCCATTTTTTATTATTAGATCATTTGTTTGGCTTACTGTTGTTGTTGTTGAGTTCTATGAGTTTTTTGTGTATTTTGGATATTAGGCCCTTGTTGAAGGCATTGCTTGAATATATATTTTCCCATCAGGATGGTTGTCTATTTACCTTGCTGACAGTTTCTTTTGCTGAATAGGAACTTTTTAGTTTGTGGTAGTCCCATTTATTTATTTTTGCTTTTACTTCCATTGCCTTTGAGATAAAATTCATAAAATCCTCTTTAAGTCCAAGGTCCTTGAGTTTAGTTCCTATGTTTTCTTCTGTGCATTTTATTGTTTCAGGTCTTATATTCATTTAAGTCCTTAATGCATTTTGAGTTAATTTTGGTGTGTGGTAATAGACAACAGTCTAATTCCATTCTTTATCAGGTGGCTTTCCAGAGTTCCCAGCACCATTTATTAAAGAGGCTTTCTTTGTGCCACTATTTGGTTTTGTTTTTCGTTGAAAATTATTTGCCCATATAAGTATAAATTTATTTCTGGACTCTCAATTATGTTTCACTGGTCTGTGTGACTGATTTTCTGCCAATAATATGCCACTTTGATTATTGCTGCCTTTTAGTATAATTTAAAGTCATGCGGAAGAATGCCTTCAGCCTTGTTCTTTTTGCTTACATGGCTTTGGCAATTTGGGGTCTTTTGTATTTCCATACAAATTTGATGATTTTTTGTTCTATTTCTTTAAAAAATGCTGATGGAATTTTGATGAAGATAGTATTAAATCTCTATAATACTTTGGGTAATATGGTAATTTTAACTATGTTGATTCTTCCAATCCAGAAACATGATACATCTTTCTATTTTTGTGTATCTTCTTAAATTTCTTTTAATAGGGTATTGTAGTTTTCATTATATAGGTCCTTCACATGTTTCATTAGATTTATCCTAGGTAATTTATTCTTTTTGTTGCAACTGCCAAAGGAATTACTTTTTAGACTTCTTTTTCTGACACTTCATTATTAGAGTTTAGAAACACTATTGATTTTTGAATGTTGATTTTGTATCCAGAAACTTTACTGTATTTGCTTATTGTTTTTAGCAGTGTTCTTGTGGAGTTTGTAGGGTTTTCTCTATAGAGAATCATGTCATCCACAAATAATGACAGTTTGACTTCTTTGTTTCCTATATGGATGCCTTTGTATCTTTCTCTTGCCTGATTGCACTCGCTAGGACCTACAATGTTATGTTGAATAAGAGTGGTGATAGTGGACAGCCTTGCCTTGTTTCTGATCTTAGAGGGAAGGGTTTTAGTTTTTCACCATTAAGTATAATGTTGGCAGAGGGTTTGTCATAGATGGTCTTTATTATGTTAAGGTACTCTCCTTCTATACCGATTTTGTTAAGTATCTTGATCATAAATGAATGCTGTATCTTGTCAAAGACCTTTCCTGCATGTATTGATATAATCATATGATTCTTATTTTTAAAATTGTTTATGTGGTGTATCATATGAATCGATTCATGTATGTTGAAACATCCCTGCACCCCTGGGATGAAACACACTTAATCTTGGTATATAATCTTTTTAATATGTTGCTGTATTCAGTTTGCTAGTATCTTATTTAGGATTTTTATATCTGTGTTCATGAGATACATTGCTTTGTAGTTTTCTTTTTTGTGTGTTGTCTTTACCAGGTTTTGACATCTGGGTAATTTTGGCCTCATAAAATGAGTTGGAAAGTATTGCCTCCTCTTCAATTTTTTGGAAGGGCTTGAGGTGAATGGGTATTAAATCTTCTTTGAATATTTGGTAGAATTCACTGCTAAAGCCATCTGGTCCCGGCTTTTTTCGTAGGTTTTTGATGAATATTTAAATTTTCATACTGCTTATCAATCTACTCAGGTTTTCCAGTTCTTCTTGATTCATTCTTGGAAAGTTGTATGTTTCTAAGTGCTTGTCCATTTCATGTAGGTTATTAAATTTGGTGTTATATGTTTTTTCATAGCATTCTTGTATCATTCTTTGTATTTCTTCAGTGTCTGTCATTATTTCTCTTCTTTCATTCTTAATTCTATTTATTTGTGTCATTTCTCTTTTATCTGTAGTGAGTCTAGTTAGAGGTTTTCTAAGTTTATTTACCTTTTCAAAGAACCAGTTCTTTGTTTTTTTTTTCTATTTTTTAAAATTTCATTTATCTCTGCTCTAATTGTGATGAATTTTTTCCCGTTCTTTTCTAGTTTTTAAAGATGAAGCATTAGGTTTTTTTATTTGTGCTCATTCTTCTTTTTGGAGATAGGCCTGTAATGATACAAACTTACCTTTTATGACTGCTTTTGCTGTGTTCCCAAATTTTTGATATGTTGTACTACCATTACCATTTATTTATACGTATCTTTTGATCTCTATTTTTATTTATTCTCTGACCCAGTTATTCTTCAATAACATGTTGTTTAATCTCCATGTATTTGTGGTTCCACTTTCTTTTTAGAGTGATCTCTAGTTTCAAACCATTGTGATTAGAGAATATGGTTGGTGTAATCTTAACCCTCTTATATTTTTTGAGGCTATCTCTGTGTTCCAGTATGTGATCGATTCTTGAGAATATTCCATGTGCACTAGAGAAGAATGTATAAGTAGCTGTTTTGTGATGAAAGGTTCTGTAAATGTCAATTATGTCCAGTTGGTTTTATGTGTCATTTATGGGGGTTATTTTCTTATTGATTTTCTGTTTAGTTGTCTGTCCTTATTTGACAGTGGGGTATTTAGGTCCCCTAATACAATAGTATTTTTGTTTGTTTGTTTCTTTAATTCTGTTAGTAATTGCTTTATATATTTTGGGCCTCCCTGATTGGGAGCATTGCAATTAATAAGTGTTATGTCTTCTTGGTGTATGATTTCCTTTATCATTATAAAGTATCCCTTGATATATTTCTTTAACTTTTTTACTTTGAAGTTTATTTTTTCCAATATTAGTAGTGTTACTCCTGCTTTTCTGTGAATGCCATTTGCTTGAAATATCATTTTTCACCCTTTTACTTTGAGTCTATATTTGTCTTTGGACCTAAGATATGCCTCCTGGAGGCAGCATATGGCTGTTTTTTTTTTTTTTTTTTTGATCCATTCTATAACTCTGTGCCTTTTCATTGTTGAATTGAATCCGTTTACATTTAGGGTGATTATTGAAATATGAGACCTTCTTGTCATTTTATCTTTTGCTTTCTGGTCGTTCAGTGTTTCCATTGCTTCCTTGTCCTTGTGTTTCTGTTTTCTTTATTTTGGTTGGCTTTTGTAGGTTTTGCATCTTGTCCTTCTTGTTTTATGTTATATATTTCAGTTCTGAATCTTTAGTGTGTGATTATTATTATGAATACATAAAGAATAGTTATATATATACAGGCATCCATTTTTTTCTGTACGTGCCTTATATCCATTTCTCTTTGGGAATTTGGATCTTTTAATCCCCCCCTTTTCAGTCATTGCTTTCTCAATTTGTTCCTATGTATGCTGAATGTTCATTACTATCTCACTATAGCAATTCTCTTTTTATTGTTTAAGCTAATAATGCCCTGTTCCTAGTAAGAGTTGCACTCCTCTGCTTCTGTTTGCCTGATAGTCACCTTACTTCTAATTATGTAATTTTTATGGGGTTTTTTTGCATTTTGTTTTAGGTGAGCTGACCACTTTCAGTATTTCCTGTAATGCATGCCTCATAATGGAGAAGTCCCTCAATTTTTCTATGTCTGGAAAGGTCTTAATTTCTCTTTCATATCTAAAGGAGAGCTTAGCTGGATACAGTATTCTTGGCTGGCAGTTTCTTTCATTTATTAGTTTAAAATTTGTATCCATTCCTTCTGGCTTATAAATTTTATGCTGAGAAGTCCAAGGATAATCTAATGGGTTTTCTGTTGTAGGTTACCATTTTTCTCTCCGTGGAAGTCCTGAGAATTCTCTTTGTTTTTGATTTTTGATAACTTTAATACAATGTGTCTTGGTGAAGGCCTTTTTGGGTTGAGATAATTGGGTTTCTGTTGACTTCTTGAATTCCAAGCTCCAGCTCATTCCTTAGCTTTGGGAAATACCAATCAACTATTTGTCTGAAAATGCTTTCTAATCTCTGCTCCTTTTCTTCTCCTTTGTTAATGCCCATTGCTCTTGTTTCCTCTCCTCATGGTATCAGCTAGTTTTTGTATTTCTATTTCATTATTTTTTATTCTCCAGTTTCTCTCTTTTTCCTTCTGATTTATTTCTAGATTTCTGTCTTTGATATCACTGATCTGCTCCTCCATTTGGTCGACTCTATTTCCCAGGCTTGCTATTTTATTTTTCATTTTGCAGTGTGTTCTTCATCTCCAGAAGACCAATTTTGTTCTTTTTGAGGGATTCAATCACCTTGCTCTGCTCATCTGGATGTTTTTTCAATTCCTGAAATTGTTGATATTTCTCATTTTGGAACTCACTGTTTTCAGAAGTACCATACTGAATTCTCTGTAATTTAAGTCACATATTTCTATGTCTGTAAGCTTATTTTCTGGAGATTCTTCTCTGTCTTTCTGATATGCCTTGTCACATTGGTTGTTCTTAGTTTTTAATGGACTATTTCTCCACCTGGGCATTAATGGAAGTGTATGCCATTGTTTTTTTTCCAAATGAAGATTTATCATATAAAAGTCTCTCTTTATCCCACTGCAAAGAAAGTGCTTTTCTTTTGGTTTCCAGTAGGTGGCTTCCAAGTCTCTTGGATCTCTGCTTTTTATAAGGCTTTACAAATACCTTTTAAAAAATTTTTTCTGATAGATGTTTAATCACACTCACTACTCTCAGTTTCAGTCCTTGTCAGTGTTAGCAACAGTTTTGGTAGCATTTGCTCAGATTCCCCTGGGGCTCAGCTGTGATCGATCTCAGAGTGTATGGGAGGAGGGGCCCTCTGGTTTGGGGGTTGGGGGCCGTGACTCAGCCTGTTTTTCAACTGCAGTCAGTAAAATCAACTGTTGTTTCTCTGCCATCCCCGCTTTTCTGCCACTCCCGTTTCTTTTTCTTCTGCCCTGATGACTGGGCACTACCACTGGCCATGTGGAGCTCACAGTACCTACACACAGGTCTGTTCAGGGAACTCACCATTCCTTATCTCTTCCCTCTCCTCCCACAGGGAGCTCCAGCTGCTAGAGGCAGGTTCTTTGTTTCCCCCAGTCCCCCACATGGATCACGTGGTTCTGACCTTTGGTAGCTCTTATGTGCAGATCCCACACTCAGACATGTTGGTGTGTAATTTTGGCATTTTTTGTTGAGTTTTAGATATTCAGCTCATTGTTATTTCAAGAGGAGAGATCTAGGGATGTCTCTCATTCCACCATGTTTAATCCAATTCTCTCCCACATTCTTGTTTCTTTTAATTGGTTGAGGAGGAGCATCCAACGGTGATATTTTACATATCTTTTTGCCAGATTATACCATAGACAATTAGTGGTCTCTTTACTACTGGAAGCATTGTCATTAGTGTTTTTAAATCTAATTAGGTTTGATAGTCAATTCCAGAAACCCCAGAATCAATTCATAAAATTCATTTTTATTATTTTTAAATTTTTTATTTTTCAATTATAGTTAGTATAAAATATTATATTAATTTCAGGTGTACAACATGGTGATTAGACATTTATACTATTTACATAGTGATCACCCTGATAAACCCAGTACACATCAGACAGCATACATGATAATATTATTGACTATTTTCCTTACACTGTTCTCTACATCCCCATTATTATTTATTTATTTAGATATTTGAAATACGACTTTATTCTGATTCTAAATGAAAAGGAATGGGAATGATTGTAACAAGCAAGGTTGTGTTGAGTATTGTATTGAGTATTGTGTTGTGACTGTAGTGAAAACCCAATAAGGCAACAACTGTGTTCCAAACAGCTACATACATGGGTACAAAACATAAAAGTTTTTTTCAATTACCACATTTATTCTGAAGACTGTTAATCTCCTTCAGCATCCCAGATTAAGCACATGTTCTGCTTAGCTACATAATAAAGTGGCAAACACATTGCATCACTGACATCACAGGACTGTTGCCTGTAAAACTAGACTTCTGACATTGGTCTCCAGCTTCACTTTCTCACAAGTCATCATCCTCATTCATCAGAGCAGTTGTCTGAGCAACCTCTAGTTTGTGCTCCTACTGTGCTGCCAAAGTTGGATCCGTGACATTCTCTGGTGGGATGAGAGCAGGCATGGCAACAAACTCCAAGTTAGGGTCTCTGATTAGTTTTCTAGCAAGCCAGATGAAGTGCTTTTCATAGTTGTAGATTTTGGCAGAAATGGCATAGTATTGAAGAAGCTTTTTTTGATAGAAGACAATTTATTTTGCCTTAAATTTCCAGTCCTTAATATCTATTTTGTTTTCACACAACACAATTGGAATGTTTTTAGATACTCTAATCATATGTCTATGCTGGTTAGACACATTCTTGTATGTAATTCTTGAAGTTACCTCATACACTATAATGCCACACTGGGCTTGGATATAATAGCCATCTCTCAGTCCACACACTTCTGATCAGCTGTGTCCCACACATTGAAAACTTGATAGGTCCTTTGTTGGTATGGAACACAAGGGGGTGGACTTTGACACCCAAGGTAGCTACATGCTTCTCAATGTCACGTTAGATGATGTTTTACAAATGTAATTTTTCCAGTCCCACCATCAACAACCAATACAAGTTTGAACTGAACTTGGAGTTCTCCTTAGGCAGCCATCATGATGTTACTTCCAGAAGCATCTCTGGGCCTGTCTGACTCCTCATGACTATTTTGTAACTACTAATTTGTACTTCTTAAACCTTTCCCCCTTTTCACCCATCCCTCAAATCCCCCTCCCATCTGGCAACCATCAAAATGTTCTCTGTATTTGAGTTTGTACCTTTTTTTTTGTTTCTTCATTTATTTTGTTCTTTAGATTTCACATGTAAGTGAAATCATATGGCATTTATCTTTCTCTGTCTTACTCCACTCAGCACAATGCCCTCTAGGTACACCCATGTTGCTGTAGATGGCAAGATTTTATTCTTTTTCTATGGCTGACTAATATTCCATTGTATATGTGTGCTGCCTCTTCTCTAACCACTCATTCATTAATGAAAACCCAGGGAGCCTCCATATCTTGACTATTGTAAATAATCCTGCAGTGAATTTACGGATTCTCATGTTCCTTCGAAGTAGCGGTTTGGGTTTCTTCAGATAAACTCCCAGAAGTAGGATAACTGGGTCCTTCTTTGTCTCTTGTTATAGCCTTTGTTTTCAAGTCTATTTTGTCTGATATAAGTATTGCTACCCTAGCTTTTGTTTGTTTCCATTTTCATGAAACATCTTTTTCCATCCCTTTGCTTTGAGTCTGTGAGTGTCTTAGGATCTGAAGTGAGTTTCCTGTAGGCAGCCTATGTAAAGGTCTTGTTTTCTTATCCATCCAGCCACCCATTCCTTGGATTGGAATATTCGATACATTTATATTTAAAGTAATTTTTGCTAGATATGTAGTTATTGCCATTTTATTATTTATATTTTGAATCCTTTTTTCTTCTTCTTAAAGAAGTGCTTTTAACAGTTCTTGTAATACTGGTTTGGTGTTAATGAATTCCTTTAGCCTTTCCTTGTCTGAGAAGCTCCTTATTTGTCCTTTGATTCTAAATGATAGATTTGCAGAATAGAGTAGTCTTGCTTGTAAGTCCTTGATTTTTGTCACTTTGAATATTTTGTGCCAATCCCTTCTGACTTGCAAAGTTTCTGTTGAGAAATCAACTGAAAGTCTTTTAGGAGCTCCCTTGTAGGTAACTAACTGCCTTTCTCTTGCTGCTTTTAAGATTCCCTCTTTGTCTTTAACCTTTGGCATTTTAATGACGATGTGTCTTGGTGTGGGCCTCTTTGGGTTCATCTTGTTTGGGACCCTCTGTGCTTTCTAGGTTTATATGTCTATTTTCTTCACCAAGATAGGGAAGTTTTCCATCATTATTTTTTTAAATAGGTTTTCAATTCCTTGCCCTTTCTCTTCTCCTGGTACCCTTACAATGCAAATGTTGGTATGCTTGATGTTGTCCCAGAGATCCTTTAGACTATCCTTGTATTTTTAGATTCTTTTTTCTTGTTGCTGTTTTCTGATACCTTATCTTCCAAATCACTAATTCAATCCTCTGCTTCATTTAACCTACTGTTGATTCCCTCTAAGGTAGTTTTTATTTCAGTTATTGTATTCTTCATTTCTGTTTGGTTCTTTTTTTATGGTTTCTATCTCCATGTTTATGTTTTCTATTTCTTTGTTAAAGTTCTCACTGAGTTCATATACCCTTCCCCTAAGTTCATAGAGCATCATTATAACCAGTGTTTTGAACTCTGAATCTGGTAGATTGCTCATCTTCTTTTTATTTAGTTCTTTTTATGGAGCTTTCTGCTGTTCTTTTATTTGGGATACATGTCTTTGTCATCCCATTTTGGCTGACTCTCTGTGTTTGTTTCCATGTATTAGATAGAGCTACTCTGTCTCACAGTTTTAGTAGAGTGACTGTATACAGTAAGCGTCCTATGGGGCCCAGTGGGGCAGTCTCCCTGGTCACCTGAGCTGGGTGTTACAGGTGTGTCTTTTGTTTGGATTGAGTGTGCCCTCCTATTGTAGTTGAACCTTGGTTGCTTTTTGCACATTAGTGCCTCTGGAGAGATTGACCCTTGGGGTGATCGGTTGTGAGGACGGGTCATGGCTACGGTCAAAGAGCTTTTGTGCAGGGGCTGATCCTATGGAGTAGGATTCACTTTAGCAGGGCTCTGATGCATGCCCAGTCTGCCCTTTGGGTGTATTGTCTTTGGACACAGTCCCATGTTATACTCATGTCAAAGGAGGCCACTGGGCATGAAGGCCTTAGGGACTCCTGGGAGGGGCTCTGCCTCATGCCAATTTTAGCTGCCTTCTGTGATCTGCCTGGGGCCATGTGACATGATCCACCAAGCAATCTGTAGATGGCTTCTACCTGTACTAGGCTTGAAGTGCCTTGAAGATCCTAGCTGTTAACCAAGGCTGGCTGCTACTTGCTGGTCTTGGGGCTACTCAGCAAAAATCATGGAGCATGTTGAGGATAGATGCTGCTTGTTTGGATTTTGTGAACCTCTGAGAGATTTTAGGAATGTCTGCAGCATGAGCCCAAGGAAGGTTGTTTGTATGGAAAAGCCACTAGAAGTGGCTTGTGTGGGCCTGCTATTCTGGTAGTGTGGGGTCTCAGGGAATCATTTGGGTGGGGTAACCAGTGTTAGCCAGGTTGATGGAAACTCAGATACAGTGCCCACCTATTTCTGTGCACTGGAACTGGAGAGGGTTCAACAAAGGAACAAGGGATGCTGCCAGCACATCTGTTTCGAAGAAAGCTACCACTCCAGCCCTTTTTTTGAAGCTAGATAGCTCAGTTTCTACCTATATTTCCCTTGCACCTATTGAACTGCTGCTCCAGGGGTGAAGATCAGAGTAAGTTAATCTGTCAGTGAGTAAATTCATATGCGGGCCTTTTAAGAGTAACACCTGAAACTCCAGCAGCCCTCCATCTCACTCAGCCACAGTGTCTGCTGGTTTTCACAGGTAGAAGTTATGCAGACTTCTCTTCCCAGCACTAGAACCCTGCTCTTGGGAGCCCAGTATGGGTCTGGTACCCTTTGCTTCTCTGTGGGGAACTCTTCAGGCAGGATATCTCTTCTGATTTTTAACTGCCACACATGAGTATAACTTGTTCCATGTCTCTGCCCCTCCTACCAGTCTGGAGGTGGCTTCTTATATATGTCCTTAGTTGTAGAACTTCTGTTCAGCTAGACTTCAGGCAATTCTCAATAATTGTTCTGGAGCTTAGATGTAATTTTAACATGGTTGTGAAAGAAAGCAAGCACAATGTTTACCTCCTCTACCATTTTGACTGGGTGCAATTTATGTTCTGAATGTTATGCTATACAGACTCTTCAAGATGATACTTTTCCTTCTATCTCTTTTTCCTCCCTCCCTCTCTTCCTCTCTTACTTTTTTTTACCCCCCTCTCTCCTTCTTTCCTTTCTTTCTTTCCTCCTTTCTTTTTAGAAATCAAGTATCAGCAATTTTTTTCCTTGTAGCAACTTTGCTTTTTCCTAAACATAACTTTAGATAGTATATTCATGGTTTTCAGACTGGGATATGTATAATTATATACTAAAGTTATATGAAGCTAGAGGCTAAACAAAGACCATCCTCTTGGAATACCATTTTTTGTCAAGCATACATGGTTTTATGGAGCTAAATTTACTAAGCACTACATATGAGTTAGCGTTTATTCCTCAAAACAACCACATGAGATCAATATTATTATTCTCACTTTAGTGATGAGGAAGCTCAGGGTTATGGAGACTAAGTAACTTGTCTAAGGTAATGGATAATAAGCAGTGGAGACAGCCTAACTTGAAAGCTAACTTGAGCCTAACTGATGCCAAGTACTCTTAACTACTATGCTCTACTTCTTTAAAGCATTGATACACAGTAGAAAGCAAAATTCATATACATAACATTAAATTTTTTTTCAAAATATTAGCAGCTACTTTAAGCTACATTGTACTCAGCTACTATGGCTATGGTTGTGGGGGAAAATGAGAAGCTCTGCCAAAAATATACACAACTGAAATTGGATGAAATTGGCAGATTCAAGTGGCCCCATTCATATTGACTAATGCAGATTGCCTTGTGAGCATCTGATTCTGGTTCTCTGTATCAGTCAGTGTCTCAAACAAAAACACATAGCACATTCAATTAAAAGAATTTGAGAGATGTTGAATTAAGGGGATACTTTTCCCTCAGCTTTGAATATAATTGACATATAAAGGGGCTGTTTCTGTAAAAGTAGATGAGACAGAAGATGTCTTATAATGGATAGTGCAAGAACTCAGAGTTAGTAGCAACAAAAGTATTTCCAGCTCTAGGCCTAAAGGCACAAGGTGAAAAATGGTTATTGAAAGGGAGGAGAAAGTGGTGTGGAGAAGCCTGCCTTAAGAAGAGCATTGACCTTTGGTTGAGGGACACAGCCACCCCTAGGAAACTTCACAGTGGGAGAGACAAAGGAATCTATACTCTAAACTATCCTCCTTCCCTCTGACCTCCTGTGGGAGCTTCCTATTAGCCAAACTCAGTAAAATGCCAGAGGACAAGAGAGCTGGTTAATGTAATCCATACAGTTCAGATTACAGAGGGCAGAGGACAGGAAAGAAAAGTGTAGAGAATATTGGACAAGGCAAATAAAAAACATCTAGTACAAATTCCTTGGACAGTGCTGTGTCAACAGAAACCTACCAGAATATCCTGTTATCCCTTTCTGCTGATATTATGCAGATTCAAAAGAAGTGACCTCGAAGAGATCATTCTAGCACTTAAGATAATAAAATTCAAAGTGTATCAATTAAGATATTGCTAGCTTCTCTAGGCTTCGAACTCCAAATTCTCAAAGACATAACACAGTAAAGGTATTTATCAGTCCAATGTGAGTGTTCCTGGTTGTGAGGGGCCTCTACATGGGCACCAAGGACCCAAATTTTTCATCTCATGCGTCTTCCCTCCTCTGGGCAACTGGAGTTCTCTTCATTCAGCCAGTGGATAGGGAAATAAACTAAAGTCATTGCTTCATAACTACTTTGGCTTAGAAATGATGCAAAGCAATTCTAAAATTCAGTTAGTGAGATGGCCCTATTTAGATATGAGAGGGGCTGGAAATGCAGCCCCTGCTGGATAGCCATTATCCAGCAATAACATTACAGTACAAAATGGGAGCAGTAATCTTGGGGATTAATCAGACATCTTTCACACAGATTGCTTTGCAGACTCATATAAACTTAAGTTCTTTATACAGCCTGGCAAATATCCTATCAGCTATTTAATCAAGCAGTTATTGCAGGCTTTTATATGGCAGGCTTTTATATTCTGTGGAAGAGAAATAAAGTATCAAGCAGGGGAACTACCCTTAAAAGACTTAGTATTTGTAGAGCCATCCAGGTAAAATAGCTAAAATTGAATCAATTATTCAACTGGTTTTCAGTTCTTTATGCTTGGTACCACAGAATCATATACATATGAATAATTGATTTGTTACTCATTTTATCTAGATTTTTGCCATATTCCTACACAAACTCAAATAATTCTACTTTTCTGAATAAAATTGATTAATCTGTTTTGTTAAACCACCAGTAATATTTGGTTATTCAGAAAATATAGTCAAGCATTTTGTTTGTAGCTGTAGTAACAGTGTATCTCTTAATCACTATATACCAGCCCCCTCATCACCCTTCAGTATCCTCAGGCCATTTATTAATCTAAAGGAATAGTTATTAAAGAGTCTAATTTTATTACCTCATAAAAAGAAAAGAATTTCAATTCATTACATGTAATATTAACTCAAGGTTTCAACCCTTATTCAATTTTCATTGACTTGCGCTTTTTATTTTTTTCCATATGTCCTTTAAGGGCACCTTACTCTTTGAGACTGAATTTTGTTTAAAATGACAGTGATATATAGGTCAGGTTTGTTTTATAAAAGTCAAAAACTGCCAGGAAGAGAAATTAGCAAAGGGACTGTGAAAAAGGCTAGAATCCACAGATATAGACAAACATTTGCATTCCTGAAATGCCAACCTCATGTTTTACTGAGGGGAAAAGTTATACTTCTAATGATGTGAATATGTAAAATTTTTCTTTCTCCTCTAGATGGAGAAAAGGCTTTAATGGTTTTTAAAATAAATAAATCAAAAGCTACTGCTTGGCCTGCTAATGAAGAAATAGAGGGGATGACATAAAGAGTCCACAGTTATTTTAATACCTTATAATGAGTCTGCAAAAATTTCAGCATCTTCTTCTACCCAGCCAAGAGCTACTCTCATGAAGCAAGACCAACTCCTTTAAATTGTAACTCCTTGTCCTGGCTTTTTCTTAAGAGATACTAATTAGCAGTGGGAAGGTTATAGATTTACAATAGAAAGAGGAGCTTGGAGTTGACTACAAGCCCAAGATTATGGAGAAATGCCCATTTCTACAGCTATACAAATCAAATGTAATTAAAATAATACATCCTCCAGAATTCACTGGTCATGGCTCTAATTACTGGCCATACTTCTTCTAGTATAGCCTCTTTACCATTTCAAAGTAAATGAAAATGGATTTCTGGTCGAGATAATAGGGAGGATAACACTATGCTTACCTCTTCTCACAGCTACATCGAAATCACAACTGAACTACAGAATGATCATTGAGAATCTATAAGAAAAGAGGTCCTACAACTAAGGACATGCAAAAGATGCCACCTCTAGATGCAACCTCTAGACTGGTAGGAGGGGCAAAGACACTGAAAAGTCTGGTCCCATACTCACGTGTCGTGGTTAAAAATCAGGAGGATATCTCTACAATGAAGGTCTCCGCAAAGGATTGAGGGGTTATAGCCCCCACAGGCACCCCAGCCCAAAGACCCAGTACTGAGAATCAAAGTCCCTACAATTTCTGGCTGTGAAAATTAGCGGAGATTGTGGCTGAGTGAGACAGAGGGCTGCTGGAGTTTCAGGCACTACTCTTAAAGGGCCAATGCACAGACTTACTCACCGATAGATTCTCTTGCTCCGAACTTCAGCCCTGGGGCAGCAGCTCAATAGGCACCAAGGACATACTGGGAGGAACTGAGTTATCTAGTTTGAATGTAAGAACTGGATGGCAGCTTTCTCCTATACAGAAGTACTGGCAGTATCCATTGTTCCTTTGTTGAGCCCTCCCCGGTCCCAGCCTGCAGACTTAAGCAGCCACCATATCTGAGTTTCCATCAACCTGGTTAATACTGGTTGCTCTACACTGGTGATTCCCTGAGACCCTGCCCCACCCCTCTTTCAGGCTTACCCATGCTGCTCTCAGAGGCTTTAATATAAAAACAGCCTGTTTTGGCTCATGCTGCAGACTTTTGTAAAATCTTTCAAAGCTTCACAAAATTTAAACAAGCAGCATCTGGTGTGCCCTGTAGCCCTTGCTGAAGAGCCCCAAGCTCAATACTAGTAGCAGCTGATGTCGGTCATGGCTTGGCCTTTTGATGCAACTCTAAGACTAGCGCAAGAGGTAACCATTTGAAGATTGCTTGGTGAACCATGCCAGGTGGCTCCAAGCAGGGCCTGCATGTCTGGTGGCCTGCTTTAGACTGAGCCTGAGCATAACCCGAGGCTACATATGAGAACGGCATACCCAAAGGGCAGACTGAGCAGGTACCAGAGCACTGCTAAAGGAATCCTGATCCATAGGGTCAGACCCTGCACAACAATTTCTCTACTGTAGTAATGGTTACTACTCACAATCAATCAGCCTGAGGGTCTGTGTCAAAACTATGGTAGTCCACTTCAAACTTTCTTAGGCAGTTAGTTGCTCTTTTTCCTCGGTTCTCACAGCACTGTTTATCAGATTGTATGTGTGAATACTTCATCCAATAACCCTCTACATCTTTTTAAAGTCCATTGTCTACCTTTCAATAAATATTGGTTGAATTGAAATATGTATTCAGCCACAATCTATTCTATGGTCTCATTTCACTTTAATTCTCAACACAATCAAGTAAATAGGCATTGTTATACCGACTTTATAGCTGAGAAACTCCAGACTTACGGGTTAAGTGATTTGCCTTCGTTTACATAGGAAAAGTAGTAGAGCTAGGGTCCAACCGTAATCTGCCCACTCATCTTTTAAGTCAATGATTAACCTATTTTAATGGGTAAACACAATGGCAGTGCAGAAGGAGTTTTTTGTTGTCAAGACCAAATCTCTCTTGTTACAAATTAAGCTTTTAGTGTGATACCTTAAAACACCTTATACTTTTCATAGTAATTTTAAAACATTCTTATTTCTTCTGTGCTCAAGAAAAGTGGAGATTCACATATGTTATATTTCTACATAGAATAAAACACTTTTCTCATGCTAAATATCAAAAGATAAATCTTTTCCCCAATGAATATATCAGGACAAAGCAGAAATCTGTGAGCCAATCTCACAGATTTAAGGTTAGAAAATAGAACACCCAATGAGGTTTCCAGGAGAAATCAGTCCAGGGGCCCTCCCAGTGATGAGTCAGAGTTATTTAAGCTTTTATATAAAACTTAGGCTGAGAATCCAGAGTCAGTAAAAGGGTCAAAGCCAAGTGGAAGCTGCCATAGAATCAGCCAGCAGAACAAACCTGAGTATGGTTATTGAACAGATAGTGATAAACAGGTTGTTCATGATGAGTCAATACAGAAAATAGGCAGGCATAAATAAAAGTTTTATTATTCTTGGGGAAATCAGGACACCAGCTGTGATATGAAGAGTCATAACATACATCAATTCTGAATTACAATTCCGAGTCTAAGCCAATCTAACAAAGGGAAATCACAGCTATACATATCTACCAATAAACTACACCACTCTTTGACAAAAACACTATTTTGTAATTGATATCAAAGTTATTAATTATCAGTACAAAAATTTGGAAACTGTTTACTTATTCAAGTTAGTTTTTTTGGCAGGGAAGAAATGAAGAAGGAAAGAATGTGAGTTTTAGCCTAAGATGCAGATCCTATGGTAAATTATTGCTATTATCATAAAACATTTTTTATTTAGATCATTTCAATGTGGAAACAGTAATACTAGTCAATTCTTAGCTACCAGGTAGAATAGTTCTAAATTGTTTCTGACCAATTCATTCAAAACAATTGACTATTTTTGTAGATACTATCTTGGTATAAGAAGAGTCACCTTTTTTTTCTCCCTTAATTTTATTTATTTATTTTTATGGTGACATTGGTTAACAAAATCTGGTAAGTTTCAGTTGTACATTTTAACAATGAGGTATATGTATACATACACACACACACCACACACACACACACACACACACATTTACATATATGTTCGACTCTCATAGTCAGATTTCTGTAATCACACATTTGACCCCTTTTACCCCATCTACCTCCTTCTCCCAACTGGTAACCACTAGTCTATTGTCCATATCCATGAGTCTGTTTGTTTGTCTTGTTTGTTTGTTGCTTTTAGGGTTATATCTCACACATACGCAATATTATGTGGTTTTCACTTAGCATGATTATCTTGAGGTCCACCCACATTGTCACAAATGGCAGGATTTCATCTCTTCTTATGGCTGAGTAATATTCTATTGTATATATGTACCACAGCTTCTTTAGCCAATCATCTATCATAGGACACTTCAGTTGCTTTAATTTCTTGACCATTGTGAATAATGCTGTTATGAACATTGGTGTGCAAATATCTTTTCAGATATGAGTTTTCAAAATTTTGGGATAAATACCCAGTAGAGGGATTGCTGGATCATATGCTAGATCAATTCTTAGTTTTTTGAGGAACCTTTATACTGAAGGAGAGCCATCTTTGAAACATGGTTTATAATATATACAAGTGTGTCTCTGATTTTTCAAACAAGTTTGCAATAGAATGTCTTTAGTCTCAGAACTAATGTACAGGCATACAATTGAATTGAGTGTATTTGAAAAGTCTGTTTCTAAATTGTCCCAGTTTATTCAGATGTCCTCATAAACCAAGAAAATAGAATTTCTAGTTCTCTGCCATTGAGGGGTCATGGTCTTGGGTCAGTGAATTGGAGTCACTCATTTTCCATCATGTCTAACTCATGAGCTCTGTCTAGATTTCATTTAAAGCTTTCCTTTTTCACCAAGGAGACTCTCTTCTTCTCATAGAATAAAAGAGAGAAACCCTAATTAGCAATAAGTGGAAAATGAAGAGTTATTTCTTCTTCAGATTCATTTTGGCTCCAGAGTGAGTACACACACTTGAAGAAGTGTTTTTGTAAACCTCCCTTCCCCTTCCTCTTAAGTTCTTAGTTGGCTTGCCCCATGGTTGTGACTATGTTGGAACAGTCCTCCTGGGTGTGACTTTCTCTTTCTGGAGAGAGCTCAGAAGAAGCAGGATCAGATCATTTGACTTGGAGCAGATTAAGGTTGGGGTTGTTATCTCATTTTAACCTTCTGTCTTTGGGATAACACATCTTTTATCTTCTAAGTGCACTTAACTTTGAGTGTCTGCTAGAATATCAGAAGACAGTGAGAGATAGAAGTTTTTGTTCCCATGGGGACTGTTTTCAGAGTCTATAAAATTTGGCTGCATGTCTAGGATCCAGTTATTATGTGCAGGGTACTTTTGAGAAAATGTCCCAAAAGACGATTTTTAATCATATGTGCATGTTGCTTCACCCACATAAATCTATTTTACATTTTAAGTGTAGTTCAGAGCTGGTCCACAAGTTTACTAGTCCCTAAGAGCCCAAAGCCAAAGTGTAACATTTGTACACTCAAAGCAGTTCAAGAAGAACTCCACAATCTGAGGAGCATTCTTTTATAGACTGTTAATTACTCCTTTGACTACTGTAATCATGACCTGCATTTTCAAATCTCCCTATATGTCTCAAGATCTTTGCCAGGGTCTTAGGCACTCTCAGACTTTTTCTCACCCAAGTTGTTTCAATAAGGAGAAGTCAGACTTCTTTATTTCTAAGCTCCATTGAATTCACTTTCCTCTTTCCTTTTTTTTCACCTACATTTTTTTTCATTTTCAGAACTGGCCACATGGATAAATAGATAAGCTAGCTGTGTGCTGTGATTTGAGAGGCACCATCAGAGAGCACTAACAAGGATTTCTGCTTCTCAAATGCAGTTTCTTCTAAAAGTTAGACCTACTTATTGAGATCCTTTCTTTCCTTGCAACAGCAAAGCCTGAGTTCTTTGCTTATTTTTTTCTCCATAGCTGTCCAGCTTGGACTCTTTCCCCTTAAACTTGGTTGCAGATTGGAAGACAGTCACACCCATTGGTTTATGTATTGTCTATGACTACTTTTGCATTTTAAAGGAAGACGTGAGTAGTTGTGACAAGAGACTATATATGGACTATAATGCCTGAGATATTTACTACATGGTACTTTCCAGGAAGTCTGCCAATCCTTGCTTTATAAGTTTGAAGGTTAATCACTGTAGGAGAAAAAACACAAATAGCAAGCATGGAGACAGTTGTTAAATTTACAACTTTTAATGTAATGGCTTCTGCAGACTTTAGCTCTATTTACTCTCCAAGACCAAACCTAAACTTGGTTAGGAAGGATTAACTGTCTCCCAATCTAATACTCTTCAAAAGGACCTTAGGTTAACCATGTTTTAGAGGAGCTCTAACTTTGTGTTCCAGCTCTAACTGCCCCACAGTACTTATTTCATGATTTATTTTGTCTTGTTTAATTATCTAGTACCTCCAATTCTACTTTGTCTATGTCCTCTTGGGACAGGCATTCTGCCATAAACCCCTAACCCAGTTGTCAGGACCCTACTATCCCGTGTTATATTCTAGATAACCAGTTGTCATATTCTGTCCAGCCATGGGTGACCCATTATTTAATATTAGTTCCACCCAGTGCCTACTACTGAGCATTAAACAAATAATTACTGAGTCCCCGCAAGAGGACTCCATCTACTTTTCTTAGAAACCAATGTTGATTTGAGTTGGGGGCTTCCATCTCCCCAATGTGATCTCTAAACCACCCCATAATGGATTAGAGACTTGGAGGTCCATGAACACCAGTTTTGGCTGAAAAAAAAAGATGTATCATATAGTCTATGAAAGCTCAAGGAAAATTGGACTCATCTGACCTTTTTAAAGTTGACTAATGTGATTATCATGGCTATTTTTTGTTCTCCCATGTTCATATTCATAGTATCATTTTTGCTCACTTTTCTCACTCTCTTTTGTTTATATTTGTTCACCTTGCCTCTGATGACTGAGAAATAAGGTAAAGACTGCATAATGAGGGTTTTCTCTCTAGGATAGTTTACACTGGTGTAAGTTGTGAGGTTATGACTCAGAGGTCGAATTGTAGCCCTAATCTCAGCATTTTAGTCCTGTTATCCAAGAAAGGCAGTAGAAGTGGTAGATAGAATCCTGAATAGAAAGTGGTAACCCTATTTTGTCTTCTTCTGAAGTAGTTCGAACAATTCCTAACAGAGTATGTACTCACAAAAGCATTTGTTAAATGAATAACTGAATTTTTAAAATGTTGGCTTAACTCATTCACTAAATTATCTTTATCTTTAGGTTGTTAGTAGTGGGATTTTTTTTTTGTCTTAATACTCCGCTCTGACCAAAGTAATTAGTCTTCATCTCTCTCTTCCATCAACTCACAAACAGCAATAAAGGACAGCCTGTGCAATTGAAGGGCATTTTAATTTCTTTCTAAGAGGGAAGTGTTTTAAGTAACCCCAAACTGGAAAACTTTGGGGTGGAATGGTGGCTTTATGGCATTCAATAAAATTGCTTGCTTAAAAAGAACTTCCCCTTCCCTGAGAGACATAAATGACATGAGGATGAATTGAGATGGTGATAAGTTAAATGCTGAGTTGGGTTTCAATGCAGCTTGGGTTCATAAGGCACAGTGTGCCTGTTCTTGTCAGATGGATGAACCTTACTATAGCGGACTGTTCACAAAACCTATCAGTTGCACCTTGTAGGATGAAACTCAGAACTGGTGGAGAAAATTTTCTGCTGTCTGTCAGATCCCATATAGGCCAGTTTTAAGATGCAGTGACTCTTTATCATCATACAGATATATTTCACTGATATTGTGGGTTCAGTTTCAGACCACCATAATAAAGCAAATATTGCAGTAAGGCAAATTGGATTTTTTTGCTGTTTGAGGGTCTTGCCTTCAATTTGTAAAAAAACACGACATCTATGAAGTACAATGAAATGAAGCACAATAAAACAAAGTATTCCTGAAATCATTTTGAGCTATTGGTCATCTTTTTATAGATAGGTAAACTCAGACACAAAGAGGTCAAATGACCAATTCATTAATCACTCAGGTAGACTTGGGACTAAACTCAAACTTGGCTTTCCTGATTCTCCATGTCAGGGTTCTTTTGATCTCCCATCCTGACTCCCATGCTGCCATCCTGACTGTGGTGACACTGCTCATTCTCATTGGGCTATCTTGGTTCTATGGATATTCTGCCACTGAGGCTATATCTGTCTGACATTATAGCCACTGGTTGAAAAGAAGAAAATAATAGTCTATACCCACAGTCACTTAATTAAGTATTTGACCAAAATGACTACACATACATGTGGATAAACAAAACAGAAGTCATCACCCTCTTTCAAAGTAGCTACCTCTCCACAAATTCTCTGTGGGTTTAATCAATTTAGCTAATTATGCTGGAATATAATTCATCACCTAGAAAAGCAATCTAATATATTTTATGTTTACTTAAATTTGCTTCAGAACAATTCTGAGGCCTTTACTTTCATTAAGAACTTACCTACCTACTCACAAAACTCCAATAATCTTCTACTAACATAGATAATTAGCAAGCATTTATTGTCAGCTATGTACAGATACTCTTATAGGCATTGTGCATGTATAGAAGGAGAGCATTACATGAGCAACATATCATACACGGTTCCTGACTCTGAGAATCTTAGAATCCAATTAGAGAGGCAAGTCTAACACTTATCAAATAGGCATAGAGGAATACAAGAGGTACCTAGCCAAATGTTAGTGTGTGGTTAACAATACTGAAAAGGGAGAGATGTTTTTAGTCTGGAATAGTCAAGGAAGGCTTTCAGAAGATATGAAACTTGATTTAGGCTTTAAAAACTTATTAGAATTTTGATAGGCAAAGGAAACATAAGAAGGTATTTTATGGCAAAGAAACAGTATAGGGCAGTAGTTTCTATTATTTTTGGCACCAGAGACCAGTGCTCCTATGAGAATCTAATGCCTGATGGTCTGAGGTGGAGCTGAAGAGGTGATGCTAGCACTAGGGAGTGGTTGCAAATACAGATGAAGCTTTGCTCACTCACCCACTACTCACCTACTCCTGTGTGGGCCAGTTCCTAAAAGGCTATGGACTGGTACTGGTCCCATGCCTGGGGCATGGGGATCCCTGGCATAGAACATATAAGGATGAGAAACATAGGAGTTAGGGCAACAGTGAAGTAGTCAGCATAAATGGAGCACAGTGTATGTATGGGAAGGGTAATCTCAGCCCAAACTCTCTGCCTAGTATTAAAACCTACATTCTCTGGCTTTGTATAGTCATGCTACAATCCAGTGACTTTTCTTTTTTTCCCAAAATGTAGACTAAAAGACCGTTATGCTGATGAAGTCTAATGTCCTAGTGGTGATACCTTCCTCCATACCAATTGGAACCAAAATGAATTGCATTCCAAAAACTGAGTGTTAAATCCACCAAAGCCTGTTAAAAATGTGATCACCAAAAGAGCATATGTAGAACTTTGCTGCTTAAATGAATATTTTGTCCTATAATGAGCAATGTTGTTAGGGATCATAGGGAAGGTCATGGAAGCAATTTTGGAAACTTTAGATGCTGGAATTAGTTGCCTTCAGTTTCGAAAGGGCCTATTTATCTTTCTCATTTATAGTCAAAATTCGGTAAAAGGGAAAAGTTGCTCCTAAATAATGGCAGGAAAATACCCAATGTTTTAGAGAATAAGCTGGCTCTTTGTGGAATTGATCCATCTCTTGGGCAAGCTGTGTGTGGTGTAAGGTCTGGGAAATTCTTTTCCCCAGTGCTCTCATTACTACTTCAGATTCTTTGTCAAGCCAATGGTTTGGGAGTTTTCTTCAAACAAGTCTCCACTACTTATTCATAAATAAGCACTGACTGTGTAGCATGGTCTTTCATCTGAAGATGACCCATTTCACATGTGTGCAAATACATTTCCCATAATTATCCCAACAGCTGAATTTTGATGATCTGCCTGGGGAATAAGTGTCAGTGGATAAAATACAGGCAGCTTATCTCACCAGTAAATAATGTGCTCTCTGGTTCCACCATGTGAAAATGAGCTTCTCAGATCCCTTTTGACTGGAATGATTTCCAGGGAAGAATGAGTGATTGAGACTGCTGACATTTTCAGAACAAACAATAGACGTCTGACAATTGCTCCAACTGGTTTATTTTGGGATAAGCTCATACACCATGTTAGGTGACTGACTAATTTCACAGTCATTCAGCTGTTCCCTTGTCCTCCTGTTTGCACACATCAGTGTTACTGGTGTTTGAATAAAAGTTCCTAGAAAGGCAAGGAACATGCTCTAAAGTTTCTACTATATGAACAAAACACCTTTCTTCATTATCAAAATTGCTGTAGCTTTGCTTGGAGACAGATTTAGGGAAATGTGATTGGCTATGTCAAGTTTCAAATTCCAGATAAATATTGAAGCAGGTTAGAGATGAGGTTTTAAAAAGAAGTAGCAAATGTTCATACATTTATTTTCATTGGTTTATTTGCCTAATTCTACACAGAATCAATTAGGAAAATGGTGACTTTTCTTTCTTTATGCAATTAGATGCAGATTTGGAGAGCAGTTGAAATTCAAATGGAAGTAGTCCTCACATCCATTGGCAAAATGGTGTTTGTGTATTTAGGGGTAGGAGTTAAGGTTGCTTTTACTTTAAAACAAGGATTCTCAACTTCTCCCAGAGGAGGAATTGTTATGGATAGGATCCCTAAGCTCTCCTGTGGTATATGCCTGTGGGAATGTTGGAGATATCTATCTTGGGGTTCTCATCAGGTAGAGATATAGAGACCAAGTCATACATGGGCCACGTACTTGAAAAGCCCATTTTTAAAATTCTGAGGGATGTATATGCTGTACCCATCCAATTTTACTTCTTTAGTGAGGCAGTTCCTTCCTGACAGGCTGATACAGTCTAGAGAGTATCTTTCTCTGGTTGTCTCCTGATTATAAATTAGTTATTTATTCAGTTGATGCATCCACCACAGCCATTCTCTTCCATTTTATCTTTGGGCATTGTGGTGTAGTAATGGCTCTCAATTTGTTCACACCTCCTTATTCCATGTATAATTGCCTTCCACACTCAACTTTGTTTTGTTTGTGTGACTCGCTTTGGCCATTGATACAGTAGCACATGTAATGGTAATCCTGTAAAGGACACCAGGTGAAGAAGGTTGGGATAGCCTGATGAATGAATAGATATGTCAGGACCAGTCACGGCTATTTCCCAGTAATAACCTACCAACTGCCAGACATGTGAGTGAGGCTATCTAGATATTCTAGCTGTTAACTGACTCACAAACTGACCACCATTGCAGAGATTATCTCAACTGGCTTATTCCTGAAAAATTATCAGAGCCAGCAATAGGGTGAGGCAAATGAAGTGCTCACAGTACAAAAGTTAAGATGTTAACAGTCAAGATCATGGAAGTATACTGTTGACAATTGAAGTAGTCTGAGTGCCTCCTTAATTTTTGTGCCCTAGGCATGTTGCTTATCTCACCCTAATCCCAGCTGAGAGAATCCCCTGTGACCCACAGGACTATGAGCCAAATGAATGGCGGTGGTTTTTTATTTTAATTAATTAAGGTTTTTAAAAAATCAATACTCTTAATAGTGCAAAACAAAAAGAAACAACTAATTGCTCACATAAGTACTGACTAAATATGCAAAGTATAATATGTCCATGAAATGGAAGCATAGGCATCCATCATGAAGAAGGAATGATGTTATATAGGAAAGATATTCATTATTATGCTGGAAAGTACATCACTAGAGATCATAGTGTAAGCCATTTACATTCTAAATATATAAGGAAATGTTTGCAAGTGAAACTAAGTAAAATTTCACTTTGGACTTTTTTTTAAATTAAATTTATTAGGGTGACATTGGTTAATAATGTTATATAAATTTTAGATGTACAATTTAAATGTATATTTTATTATGTGCTTACCACCTAAAGTCTAGTTTCTTTCTGTTTCATATATTTCACACAATTTACCCTCTTCAATCCACCCCCCCAACATTGATTCCCTTCCCCTCTGGTAACCACTAAACTGTTGTCTGTGTCTATGAATTTGTTTGTTTCATTTTTCATTTGTTGCTTTCTGTTTTATATCCCACATATGAGTGAAATATGATCCATGTCCCTTTTTGATTTATTTCACTTAGCATGATACTCTCAAGATTCATCCATGTTGTCACAAATGGCAGTATTTCATCTTTTCTTATGGCCAAGTAGTATTCCATTGTATATATGTACCACATCTTCTTTATCCAACCATCTATTTAAGGACACTTCAGTGTTTCCATGTCTTGGCTACCGTGTATAATGCTGCCATGAACATAGGGGTACATATTCTTTAAAATACATGTTTTTACATTTGAAGAGTAGATACCCAGAAGATGGATCGCTGGGTCATATGGTAATTCTTTTTAAAATTTTTTTGAGGAACCTTTATATTGTTTTCCATACTGGCTGAACCAATTTGCATTCCCACCAGCAGTGTATGAATCTCTCCATATGCTCATCCAACACCTGTTATTTCTTGTCTTATTGATAATAGCCACCTTAATAAGTGCAAGGTGGTATCACACTGTGGTTTTGATTTGCATTTTCCTAATAGATAGTGAAGTTGAGCATCTTTCTATATATCTGTTAGCTGTTTGTAAGTTTTCTTGGGAGAAGTGTTTGTTCAGATGTTCTGCCCATTTTTTAATTGTATTTTTTTAATTAAAATGACAGGTTTTGTTGTTGTTGTTATTGAGTTGTATGAGTTTTTTATATATTTTGGATGACAATACCCTTATTATGGGTATTGCTTGCAAAAAAGAGTGGTTATTTTAAATCACTATGTCTTGGGGTTATTTGTTACACAGCAATAGATAACTGGTATACATTGTCTATTCTATCGTTTCTTTCTCTCCCTCTCTCCTTCTCTCTGTTTCTCTCTCTGTGTCTCTGTGTCTCTCTGTCTCTGTGTCTCTCTGTGTCTCTCTGTGTCTCTCTGTCTCTCTCTCTCTCTCCAGAAGAGCCCTGAAGGAAGTGAACTGCAAATCCAATCAAGTTATTGAGATCCTTGAGAGTAGATACCCTGTTGCAATGAATGAACAAAAAGTTTTCCACAGGAGCTATGGATTCGAAGTCCTCACTTATTTCTGATGTGCCTTATTTTAGGGGTTGATAACATACTGTTCTTCACAAAGCTGGTGTCCACTGATTTACTATTAGTGAGATATAGTTGGATTCTTTTTCTACTTGTTATATACCTGGCTCAATCTAATGAACCCACACTCTCACCGTTGGTCTCCTCAGCATCACTCATTAACCTCCTAAGCTAACTTGACCCCTTTGTCTCTTTAGATCCTTGGTAATGACATTCTTTTTGCTTAGGTGAACATTCGTGTCTCCTCCACCCTCCTTATCATCATCTAATATGAAACCAAGAGAAGCTAGATTAACATGACACAATTTCCCTTTATTCTATGAAAGAAAACCATTAAAATCACAACATTGGTTATTATCTCTAAATATTTTCAGTCTTTTTAAGAAAAGGTAATATGAAGTATGATTTAAAGAAACAAATTCTGAGCTACACTTAGTTCCCTTTCCACAACAAACTTCAAATAATTTACCCTATATAGTATTTACTCTGATGATAGAGAAACTTTCTTACACAATCAGATATCAAAAAACTGATCCACAAATTCCGTTTGGGTATTTCAAGCAGTTCAAATAACTTCCATTTTCTGATGACTGGCCTGCTTGCAACTTGTCAAGTTCTTTGCTTTTATTTCTAATTGCATTATTTCTAATTGAAAGTATCTAATGAGTTACCACATCATACTAATTTCAGAGTTTTAAAGGACTTTCACTTTTTTTTTTTTTAAAGGAAGATTGTATTTCTTTCACTTGGCTCTTTCTACCTTTTCTTTTTTTACGGGCTTTCTTATATCTTATACTTTCTAGATCCTAATGAAAATACTAAAGAAGAGTCAGGATCCATGACTTGACCTTTAGACATTTTGATATGGTCTCTTTCCAATCAAGCTTTCCTTTTACCTAAACAAGTTGTTTTTCCCCTGCTGTCAGGTAGGACTGGGGACTACTAACAGTGCTGCCAAGCCTTCCAGGTTCCTGGTATATATTACATTGTCACACTATATTACAGTTGTGAATGCTTATTTATATCCTACATCTGAAAGTAAATTTCTCAAGGGTAAGAAATGTATTTCATTTTTCTCTGTATCCTCAGCACAATGTTTTACACATAGTAGGTACTCAGTAAATTTGGTAGAGTTATTCTATGAATGAGTGAGTGAATGAATGAATGAATGAATGACTAAGCCTGAGAGCTAAAGCTGGAAAACCATTGTGGCCCTTTAGGGCATATAAGAGAGAGGTTAAAAGCAAAGGGTTTTCGAATTAGACTAATTTAATTTTCTAGCTCCAAATCATACTACTAGCTGTATGGCCTTAGGCAAATTACTTAACCTGTTAGTGACTCATTTTCTTTGTCACTGGACACAATGCCTGGCACATAGTAAGCAGGCACTCAAAAATGTTATCTTCTCTCAGTATTGGTAGTAATAGAAGTAGTAAGCATAGCACCTTTGTGTTTTTCTTATGAGATAAGTTTTTACTATGCAGGGCTCATAACAATGAGAGTGCAGTGACATTGGGATAGCTCTACAGTAAGTCACCTGAAACAATTGAAGCAATTCTCTCAAAGGTTGAAATAAAAGTACTAATATCCAGGGTTAAGTAATTATTGCACTTAGCAGAACTGGAGTGGTCACAAAAGGACAATGTCCTTTTATGTTTTTTTTGTAATATACCAACAGACCAGAATATTTTTACAGCAGATGAGAACCACTTTAGAAGATTGAGTGTTATCCTTCCAAATAACAACTTGGTGGAACATGCTTACACCAAAACAACCACTACTACCTAAACATTTTGACTTCGTTTTGGGGAAATGCCTTGAGAACTCAATTTATGAGACACATAAGAAACCAAATTTTTCACATTTTAATTATAGTCACATATCTGTGTGATGTACATACATTCTGTCACCTGATTCTGGGTTTCACAACTGGCCTGTGGCCCTGATACCACAACATAGTTTCTTAAGAGCCCAGTTTCCACTGTGACAGACTTTTTAGTCAGTGGGGAAAAAGGCTTCTTTCTCTTACATTTGTACATAACAGTTCGAAGAATGAGAAAGTGCCATCTGTTGTTTCCTAACAGACCTTGGAGTGTTGGAATAAAATATTTTAAAAGTGGAAAATACCTTTAAGTAATTTTACTAACTAAAAAAAAGGTGATATTTCCTCCATATTAAATACAATGCTTATATCACCTACTCCAAAAATGTAACATATTCTATTGTAACAAAAAGCAGAGCAGTGTATGAAGAAAAAATATTTGTTTTCCTTCTTCCTCCTCCTCCAATTCTATCCTCTTAAACTAATAAATATGATCAGTTTTGTATGCGTATTTCCATACTTTTTACATGTACAAACATATAAATACACAAGCCTTCCTACTTTTTTGATGTGCAAAAATGAGACCACCCTATATGCATTATTCTACAACCTATTTTTACTTATGACTATGTCATGGAGATTCCTCTGGGTCAGTGCTATATATTTAATTTATTAAAAAATGCCTTCAGAATATTTTGTTGAATAGATGTAACTTAATTTATTCTACCATCCCCTTATTTTTGGATATTACATTATTTCTATTTATTGTGCCATATATAATGCTGCTTTATATTGCATATGTACTTTTACTTTTAATTCTACAGAATATATTTTCCACAGTGAGAATGTTGGGTCAAAGGGTTTGTGTATTTAAGATTTTTATAACTACTGCCAACATAGAAAAAGTTGAAACATTTTACATTCCCACCAACAGCAGGTGAGGGTGCTCAACAATATTGAATATTAACAACCTTTTAAATTTTTATTTTTTGCAATCTCAAGGGAAAGTATTTCCTTGTTAAATTAATGTGTATTTCCTTGACAGCTAGTAAGGTTGAATATTTTGTATTATCATGTATGGCTTTGCCATTTGCATTCTGAGACTTTCTGCTATGATTTTGAATTAGCAGGTAGAGATTTACCGCTCTAATTGTCCTGTTTCTAATTTTTGCTGTTTTTCTATTACATAGATTGTCTTTTTCATACCAAATCATAAGAGCCTTTAAAAATATTAGTGCTATTAATTTTTAGTCTGTTTTATGTGTTGAAAATGTTTTCCTCAGTTTGTTTCTCTAATGAAAAATTTTCTTTTTTTTTTCTTTTTCTTTTTTTTTTTTTTTTTTTTTGCTTGTGAAATTCTTTTCAAAGGAGCCATTTGGACATTTCTTTATTGTAAAACAAACAAACAAAACACAAAAAACCTTTCTCTTACATTTAGCCTAAATTCTTTTGTTGTAATTCACCATTCTTTCTTTGATTTTTGTGCCTAATTATTACTCTTTATATCCCCAAAGACAACCGAGCTGTGTCTATGAGAGTTCTTCTACTGACTGCAAAACTAGATTGAGTTGACTGACCAGTTTAGTCAAGTATCACCTTTGACTTACTTTTTCCCCCTTCTTCATTAAATTAACTGCTTGCTTGACTGAATTTACTTCACTAGCCAGTCTTTTTGGCACTGTGGATCTGTGTGTGTGTACGTGTGTGCACCTCCAGAGGCAGACCAGTTCACAGTGGTTTCAATTGCTGCTTTTAGTTGAACTGACCTGCCTTGCTCCATTTACCTGGTATTTCAATCAGCAGCAGCCCACACAGCAGATACATATCATAGTAGTTGCCCTGCTTGGTAGAGAGAAGATGAATTTAATTGATTCTGCTGAGAATTCTGTTATGATTCTGCCTCTGAGCATGTAGTGTAAAATTATGAAACAGGTCTTTTTGGTAGTGATGTACTTCTGTTTCATCTTTCAGGGTCCAGTCTCTAATAACATTTCTGGCAGAGTTCTCACGCTCTCTGTACCTTTCTCTCTCCCCCAGTAGCCAAATATTTGTCTTATTTTCCAGCATTTAGGTACTTTGCTCAGTGATTTACAGCAACTCCTTTTCTAGGTGACTCTGGGTGTTGAGGCATAAGAACAAGCAAGGCTATTGTTAAGAGGTCGGTTGATGGGGGAACTACTTTTCTCAAAATTAATTTCGCAAGAGACTAGTTTTATGGTGTAGAAAAAGTACTTATGGGCAGAAAATTTTGGTGACCAAGTATTGCATAGAGTCAGCTTTAAGATATTTCCTGGTCATGCTTCTACTCTGTGAACTTGGACAAGTCACCTTATTTCTCTGGGCCTTGGTTCATCATTGGTAAAATGAGCTTAAGCACAGTACAAAGGTCAAAGAATGTTTGTGGGATAGAATAAGCTTCTATATGTAAAACACTTATCATGGAGCCCAGCATAGTAAGTAGTTAATTAATGTGAGCTCTTCTTATTCATAAATATATTTTGGAAATTCTGGATTATACGAATTAAATATCAGAGCTTCTAACATGCTGATGTTCCTAGTGTATCATCATGAGGAAAGTAGAAAGGGAAGTAAATGCTTATTAGATCATGGAACACCCTCATTCTACCAAGGCAGTTTTCAATAAATCTATGCTTTGTGGAGAACATGCTGGGAAATACCAATTTAAAGAAAGAAGGCAGGTTTTGGAAACAAAATACTTGAGTTCCAATTTGACTTGGCAATTACCTTGATTGCTTTTGTGTCTTTGGGCAAGTCACTTAATCTCTCTGTCTCACAAGATTCCTACTTGTAAAATGAGGAGCACAAGACTATCCATTTTACCTGCCTTATGAGGTAAAGAAAGAGAGCTTTGTAAGCTGTCACCTATTATACCTAACCTCAGGGATCAGGAGCAGGAATGGTTGCTATGGACCTAGGTGCAGATAGAGGCAAAGAGAAGGCTACTTGTGTGGTAAGTACAAGGACATGACCAGTTAGACCTTTGGATGGCAGTGATTAGAATTAAAGCATGCACACAATAAGAGTTTACTGGAGCTTGCAGGATGAGGCAGCTTGGATTTCTAGGCCCTTTCTAGGTTTCTGGGATCTAGATTTCTAGATTTCTAGATTACAGCAATTAATTTCCAAAGCAGGGATAATTTGTAAAAATTTTATTTATTTATTTATTTGTTTGTTTGTTTGTTTGTTTAATTTAAGAAATGATTTAAATTTTTCCTGCATCTGCCTTTCCCCTCCAACCTCCCTGCAACCCTTTGGTAACAATTAGTCCATTGCTCATGTACATGAGTCTCTGTTTGCCTGTTCATTTGTTGCTTTTAGATTTATATCTCACTATATATATATATAAGTGATATCATGTGATTTTCAAATTTTTCAGTCTGGCACATTTTACTTAGTATCATTATTTCAAGGTTCATCCATGTTTTTACAAATGACATTATTTCATATCTTCTTATGGCTGAGTAATATTTCATTGTATACATGTACCACAATTTCTTTAGCCAATCATCTATCTTAGGACACTTGGGTTACTTCCCTGTCCTGGCCACTGTGAATAATGCTGCTATGAACATTGGTGTGTAAATGTTTTTTGGGGGGATATGAGTTTTCAAGTCTTTGGGGTAAATACCCAGCAGTGAGATTGCTGGATCATATGGTAGATCAATTCTTAGTTTTTTTGAGGAACCACCGTACTGTTTTCCATAGTGATTGTACCAATTTTCAGTCCACCAGCAGTGCATGATGGTTCCTATTTCCCTGCATCCTCTTCAGCATTTGTTATTAATTGTCCTGTTGCTTATAGCTATTCTAACAGGTGTGAGATGGTATCTCATTGTGATTTTGATTTGCATTTCCTTAATAGATAGCGATGTTGGACATCTTTTTAAATATTTGTTGGCCAATTGTATGTCCTCTAGGGAGAAGTGTCTCTTCAGGTCCCCTGCCCATTTTTTGATTGGATTGTTTGTTTGTTTTTTGTTGTTGTTATTGAGTCATATGAGCTCTTTGTATGTTTTGGATATTAGGCCCTTATTGGAGGTATTGCTGGCAAATATATTTTCCCATTCAGATGGCTGTCTCTTCATCTTGTTGATGGCTTCCTTTGCTGTGTAGAAGTTTTTTCGTTTGGAAGTAGTCCCATTCATTTATTTTTTCTTTTATTCCCCTTGCCTTTGAGGTCAAATTCATAAAATCCTCTTTAAGTTCAAGGTCTCTGAGTTTAGTTCCTATGTTTTCTTCTATGCAAATTATTGTTTCAGGTTCTATATACAGGTCCTTGATCCATTTTGAGTTAATTTTGGTGTGTGGTGATAAACAACAGCTTTGTTTCCTTCTTTTGCAGGTGGCTTACCAGGTTTACCAGCACTGTTTGTTGAAGGGGTTTTCCTTTCTCCACTTTATGTTTTTCACTCTTTTGGTGAAAATGATTTGCTTATCTAATCATGAGTTTACTTCTGGACTCTGGATTCTGTTCTACTGATCTGTGTATCTGTTTTTCTGACAATACCATGTTGTTTTGATTATTGTTGCTATGTAGTATAATTTAAAGTTGGGCAGAGTGATGCCTTCAGCCTTGCTCTTTTTTCTGAGGATGGCTTTGGCAATTTAGACCTTTTATGCATCCATACAAATCTGATGATTTTTTTGTTCTATTTCTTTAAAAAATGCTGATGAGATTTTGATAGCGATTGCATTAAATCTGTATAATCCTTTAGGTAATAAGATCATTTTAACTATGCTGATTTTTCTAATCCAAGTAACCAGAACATCTTTCCATTCCTTTGTACTTTCTTCAATTTCTTTTAAAGGGTCTTATATTTTTCATTACGTAAATCTTTCACATGTTTTGTTAGATTTGTTCCTAGCTATTTTATTCTTTTTGTTGCGATTGCAAACGAAATTATTTTTCTACTTTTTCTTCCCTGACACTTCAGTATTAGAGTATAGGAACACTATGGATTTTTGAACATTGATTTTGTATCCAGAAACTTCACTGTATTTACTTATTGTATCCAGTAGTGTTCTTGTGGAGTCTTTAGGGTTTTCTATATAGAGGATTATGTCATCCGTAAATAGTGACAGTTTGACTTCTTAATTTCCTATTCGAATGACTTTTATATCTTCCTCTTGCCTGATTGCACTCGCTAGGACCTTCAAAGTTATATTGAATAATGGCGGCGATAGTAGACAGCCTTGCCTTGTTTCTGATCTTAGAGGGAAGGTTTTTAGTCTTTCACCATTAAGTATAATGTTGGTTGAGGGCTTGTCATATATGGCCTTTATTATGTTAAGGTACTTTGCTTCAATACTGATTTTGTTAAGTGTTTTGATCATAAATGAATGCTGTATCCTGTTGAAGGTTTTTCCTGCATCTATTGATATGATCATATGGTTCTTATTTTTTAATTTGTTTATCTGGTGTATCACATTAATCGATTTGCATATGTTGAATCATCCCTGTGCCTCTGGGATGAAGCCCATTTGATCATGGTATATAATCTTTTTAATATTTTGCTATATTTGGTTTGCTAGTATCTTATTTAGGATTTTCACATCTGTATTCATGAAAGATATTGGTTTTTGCTTTTTTTGGGTGGTGTGTGTTGTGTGTGTGTGTGTGTGTGTGTGTGTGTATTATCTTTACCATGTTTTGGTATCAGGGCACTTTTGGCTTCATAAAATGAGGTGGAAAGCATTTCCTCTGCTTCGATTTTTTGGAAGAGTTTGAGGAGAATAGGTATTAAATTTTCTTTGAATGTTTGGTAGAATTCACTGGTGAAGCCATCTGATCATAGACTTTTACTTTTTGGTAGGTTTCAATGACTGTTTCAATGACTGTCCGTACTATTGATCAGTCTATTTAGATTTTCTAGTTCTTCTTGATTCAGTCTAGGAAGGTTATATTTTTCTAAGTACTGGTACATTTCTTCTAGGTTATTAAATTTGGTGTTTTCATAATATTCTTGTATGATCTTTTGTATTTCTGCAGTATCTGTCACAATCTCCCCTCTTTAATCCCTGATTTTGTTTATTTGTGTCCTTTCTCTTTTTTTCTTCAGTGAGTCTAGTCAGGGGTTTGTCAACATTATAAACCTCAAAGAAGCAGCTCTTGTTGCATTTATTTATTTCTATTTTTCCTATTTTATTATTTCTGCTCTAATTTTGATTATTTCTTCTTTAATGAAGAAAAGCATGACTTTAGGAATTATTTGTTCTTCCTTTTCTAGTTTTTTAAGATGAAGTATTAGGTTTTTTTGAGGGGCTGTTCTTCTTGGTTTTTTGAGAAGATTGTAATAATATAAACTTTGTTCTTATGATCACTTTTGCCATGTTCCCCAATTTTGATATATTGTACTAACATCATCATTCATTTCTTTGTATATCTTGATCTCTCTTTTTATTTCTTCTAATACCCAGTTATTCTTCAGTAGCATGTTGTTTAATCTCCATATATTTGTGGTTCTTTCTGCTTTCTTTTTACAGTTGATCTCCAGTTTCAAAGCATTACGATCAGAGAATATGGTTGGTATGATTTCAACCCTCTTGTATTTGTTAAAGCTACCTCTGTGTCCCAGTATGTGGTCAATCCTTGAGAATGATCCATGTGAACAAGAGAAAACTACATAAGCAGATATTTTGGGATGGAAGGTTTTGTAAATGTCAATAACTTCCTCTTGGTCTAATGTGTTATTTAAGGATGTGATTTCTTTATTGATTTTCTGTTTGGATGATCTGTTCATATCCAACAGTGGGGTATCTAGGTCCCATACTACAATAGTGTTTAGGTCTGTTTCTTCTTTTAGTTCTGTTAGTAATCACTTTACATATTTCAGATCTCCCTGATTTGGAGAATAGATATTAGTAAGTGTTATGTCTTCTTGCTGCATGATTCCCTTTGTCTTTATGAAGTATCTTTCAGTATCTTTCTTTACCTTTATTATTAAGTCTCTTTCATCCAATATTAATACTGCTACTCTTGCTTTTCTCTGAATGCCATTTCCTTGAAATATCATTTTCCACTCTTTCATTTTGAGTCTATTATTGTCTTTGTAACTGAGATGTGTCTCCTGGCTGCAGCATATGGTTGCATTTTGTTTCTTGATCCAATCTACAATGTAGTGCCTGTTTATTGGTGAGTCCAGTCTATTTACCTTTAGGGTGATTATTGAAATATGAGGTTTTCCTATAACCATTTCATGTTTTGTTTTCTGGTATCTTGGTGTTTCCATTGCTTCCTTTTCTTTATGCATCTGTTTTTTTTTTTTTGAGAGGAGTGTGGTGGAGTGGGTTTGTGGGTTTTTTCTCTGGTACTTCTTATTTCATGTTATATCCTTCAGGTCTGAATCTTTAGCATGAGATGACCATTGCAAATATGTAGAGGATAGTTCTATCTATCTATCTATCTATCTATCTATCTATCTATCTATCTATCTATCTATCATCTATCATCTATCTATCTATCATCTATCTATCTATCTATCATCTATCAATCTATCTATCAATCTATCTATCTATCTATCTATCTAATCTATCATCTATCTATCTATCATCTATCTATCTATCTATCTATCATCTATCTATCTATCTATCATCTATCTATCATCTATCTATCTATCTATCTATCTATCTATCTATCTATCTATCTATCCTATCATCTATCTATCTATCATCTATCATCTATCATCATCTATTTATCATCTATCTATCTATCTATCTATCTATCTATCTATCATCTATCATCTATCTATCTATCTATCTATCTATCTATCTATCTATCTATCATCTATTTACCTACCTTGCTACCTACCTACCTACCTACCTATCTACCTATGTATCTACCTATCTATCATCTACCACTCCATTTCCTTCTTCATATGCCTTTTCTCCATTCTCTTTTCAAATTTAGATCTTCAATTCCTCCCTTTTTCATTCATTGTTGTCTAAATTTGTCCCTATGTATGCTGAACTTTCATTACTCTCTTGCTCTAGTAAATCTCTTCTTATCATTTAAGCTTATAATGCACTATTCTTAGTAAAGGTTACATTGCCCTTCTATCTGCCTGCTAGTTGCGTTACTCCTAGGTATGTGTGTGTGTGTGTGTGTGTGTGTGTGTTTTGTCATTTTGTTTTAGGTGAACTGACCCCTTTCGATATTTCTTGTAATGCAGGCCCCATAGTGGTGAATTCTCTCCATTTTTGTATATCTGTAAAGTCTTTACTTATCCTTCATATCTAAAGGAGAGCTCAGCTGGATATATTATTCTAGGCTGGTAATTTCTTTCATTTAATAGTTTGAATATTTGATTCCTCTCCTTTCTGGTTGTAAGGTTTGTGCTGGATGTCTGACAATAATCTAATGCTTTTCTTTTATAGGTTACCATCTTCTTTTCCCTGTTTGCCCTGAGAATTCTTTGATTTTGATTTTTGATAATTTTAACACAATATGTCTTGGTGAAGACCTTTTTGAGATAATTGGATGTTCTGTTGACTTCTTGAATTCTAAGCTCCTGTTCATTCCTTAGATTTGGGACATTCTCATCCACTATTTGCCTGAAAGAGCTTTCTAATCTCTGCTTCTTTTCCTCCCCTTCACGAATGCCCATTATTCGTGTTTCCTCTCCTGATGGTATAAGCTAGTTCTTATATTTCTCTTTCATTATTTTTCCTTCTTCTGTTTCTCTCTTCTTTCTTCTGATTTATTTCTAGGTTTCTGTCTTCAATATAACCAATATTTTCCTCCATTTGGTTGACTATTTCCCAAGCTTGCTATTTGATTTTTCATCTTTTTCAATGTGTTCTTCATCTCCAGAACTATTTAGGTCTTTTGGAGGATTCAATATCCTTGCTAAAAAACTCATTCTGATGATACAGTATTTTTTACAGTTCTTGAAATTCTTGATATGATTGTTTTGGATCTCATTGGCTTCTTTCAGAAGTACCATCTGAATTCTCTGTCATTTAAGTTGTATATATCTGTCTTTAAGCTTATTTTCTGGAGATGTTCCACTTTGTTTCTGAGCTGCTTTGTTGTCTTAGTTGTTCATGGTGTTTAATGGGCTATTTCTCTACCTTAGCTTTAATGAAAATATATTCTGATTTTTTTTTCCTGAAAACTTTATTATATAATGGTCTCTCTAGCCTGTTGCAAAGATGATGTTTTTCTTTTGGTTTCCAGTCAAAAGCCTCTTAGATCCCTCCTTTATATAAAGTCTTAAGAATGCCTTTTTTTTCTTATAGATATTCAATCACTCTCACTACTCTCACTCTCAGTTCCAGTCAGTGTTAGTGAAAGTTTCAGTAGTGTTTGCGTAGATTTCCCTGGGGCTTTGTGGTGTTCAGTCTAGTGGATATGGGGGGAGGGGCCCTCTGGTTTGGGTGATGGGGGCTGCTGCTCAGCCTCACAGTTTTACAACCACAGCTGGTAATAATCAACTGTTGCTTCTCTGCCATCCCTACTTCTCTGCTTTCTGCCCTGATGCCTGGGCACTGTCTCTGGCAGTGTGCAGCTTGCAGCTATCCCAGCCTGGGCTGTTCAGAGAACACACCACACCTTCTACTCTCCCTCTCCTCTTGCAGGGAGCTCTGGATGAGAGAGGTACCATCTTTGTTTCTCCCCGTCTACTTTCTGACTCCCAGGGTTCTGTCCTGTGGTAGCACTGATGTGTAGATACCATGTGCTGGTGTGCAGTTTGGGTATTTTTTGTTGAGTTTTAGATATTCAGCTTATTGTTGACTTATGGGCAGAGATCTGGGGGCTTTTCTCACTCTGCCATGTTTCTGATGTCACTCTCATTCTTTTTTATGGCTGAGTAATATTCCATTGTATATGTATATAACCTCTGCTATATCCATTCATCCACTGATGAATACCCAAGTTGCCTCCAAGTCTCAGCTATTGTAAATGATAATGTAATGAACGTATGGACACACATTTCCCTTCAAAGTAGCATTTTGAATTTCTTTGGATAAATACCTAGAAGTAGGATGATTCTGTTCTTCTTTGTCTCTTGTTATAGCCTTTGTTTTAAGATCTATTTTGTCTGGTATTTATTAGTACTGTTTACCCCAGCTTTTATTTTTACTTTTCCATTTCCATGAAAAATTTTTTCCCATTTTTTTACTTTTATTTTGTGTATGTCTTTCAATCTGAGCGAGTCTTTTGCAGGCAGGATATATAAGGGTTTTGTCTACTTATCCATTTAGCCACCCTATGTCTTTTGATTGGAGCAGTTAATCCATTTACATTTAAAATAATTTATGCTGCACACGTATCTATTGACATTTTATTATTGATTGATTGATTGATTATTTTTCTCTTTTTGTTCTCAAAGAAGTCCCTTTAAAATTTCTTGTAGTACTGGTTTTGTGGTGATGAACTCCTTTAGCTTTTTCCTATCTGGGAAACTCTTTACCTGTCCTTTGATTTTAAATGATAACTTTGCAGGATAGAGTTGTCTTGGTTGTAGGTACTTGCTTTTTATCACTTTCAATATTTTATGCCAATTTCTTCTGGCCTACAAAGTTTCTTTTGAATACTTAGCTAAGTCTATGGGAGCTCCCTTGTAGGTAACTAATTGCTTTTCTCTTACTGCTTTTAAGATTCTCTTTGTTTTTAATCTTCAGCATTTAATAATGATGTGTCTCGGTGTGGGCTTCTTTGGTTTCATCTTCTTTGAGATTCTCTGTGCTTCCTGGTGTCTATTTCCTTTGCCTGGTTAGGAAAGTTTTTTGTCATTATTTCTTCAAATAGGTTTTCAATTCCTTGCTCTCTCTCTTCTCCTTCTGGTATCCCTGAATGAGGTACAGTAGATGTAAGTGTTGCTAGGCTTGATATTATGTCAGCAGCCCGTTAAACTATCCTCATATGTTTGAATTCTTTTTTTATTGTTACTGTTATGATTGGATGTTTTCTGCTACCTTATCTTGCAAATCACTAATTTGATCTTCTGCTTCATCTAGCCTAATCTTGATCCTCTCTACTGTATTCCTTATTTCAGTTATTGCATTCTTCATTTATAACTGGTTATTTTTTGTTTTCTATTTCCATTTTTATTTTTTCTACCTAGCATTGTGCCTGTAATATATTAAGTATTAAATGGAATGTCACAGAGCTGTACTCCCTGCTTCACATAACAGCCCGCTATGGGAAACACAAGTCTAATTCTATATTAATTTGGTTGACATTAATGTAACTTCCCATCCCAGGCATTTGCTCTTTGACAGAAATGACTTCTGATATCCAATGTCATAACCCCAAAGAATGAGTCTTCAGTGGTGGACTCTGAGGCACAATAGTGGGCAGTGGATATTTTCATGAAAACTAACTAGATCTTTGTGTTCAGAGAGTACCTGTAATGTAATCTATTCAACATTTATCATTCATTTTATGGCTTCTCTGATAGACTATTATACTGTTCACCCATATTTGGTGTCATGCCCTGCAGTGTCTATCTATAGAAGTATTATATTTTCCAACCCATTTAAAACAGGCTCAGGCATAAGACTTTCTTTGGTCAATGAAATTTGAACAGAAGTGGCATATGTCACTTCTAGGTGGAAGATTGATGAACCATTGCTTACTTTGCCACTTTCCCTTTTCTATATGATATATTGACTGGCAACATCCTAAATGGCTTCTCTATTAGGTGTAAGTCCAAGAGTGAAGACAACTAAGATCTACTTATGAGTAGGACCCTACCTACTGTCTTCCCATCAGACATGTATTTTGAATATTATTATGAGTAAAAAGTAGTTTACTATAAGCCACTAAAATTTTGAGACTGCTTCTTACTGCAACATAACCTAGCTTATAATAGTTTGTATAGATTCCATGATGCCATAGAGTGACTATAAACAGTTAATATGCAGTTGCTATATGACAACTACTCCTTGAGCTTGGACTAAGGGTCCCACTTACTTCTGATATAAATATTGAATAAGTCCAAGTCAGAGCTCAAGAAATTCAAGTGTGAGAGGTGGTCCTTTTAAAGACAAAGCCATCTATGTGACTAAGCACTCTCTTCCTTTGCCCTCTCTCCATGGATAATGAGGAAGAACCTCTGAGTTGGCCCCTCAATGTTACAGCTCAATGGCTGTCAGAACCTAACGAAAAGCACATTATAAATCTTCACTTTCTCTTATTATAAACCAGTGTGAGGATAGACATTTGTGTTGCAAGTGGAATTTTCTGCTTTGAGTGACTTGACACTTTGACCCTTTTGTTACAAACCCAGTTTTAATTTTCTTAACATAGTCCAGGCACAATACATAAACCTCAGCACCCTGGGGAGGCCTATATGGTCAGTTTCATTAGGGGTTAAGCTTTTTAAAAACTGTATTGAATTGACTACAAGTGTTCCAACAAGTAACCAGATGATTTCCTTTTCTGAGCAGCTCTGGGTCAAGGTGATGGAAACTAAACTGTTGTAGCACACACAGTAATTGGTGAACTTGGGGAAGGTATATTAGTGACCAGATGAGTGGAAAACAAGGCACTGCTTGTCAATACTTTTTCTAGTTTTCAGGTGTGATATTTTCAAAGTCCTTTGTACCCAGAAAATTTCAAGTAAAAAGTGGGTATTCAATACTCAATGAGTACTTGTCAGTCCTTATATTACTTATTTCTCTGTCTTCAACCTTTCATACAGTTGATCTCTTCCTCATTGAAATATCCTCCCCTCTTGGTTTCTGTGACACTTTCTTCTGGTTCTCATGATATCTCTGTAGTTCCTCCTTGATCTCTTTTGCTGGATCCCCCTTCTATGCCTTGTTGTTAAATGTTACTATTCACCACAGCTCTATCCTAGCTCCTGTTCTTATTTTACACACTATCCCCAGGCAATTTCACCTATTTCTGTTACCTTCGCATATATTTCTAAGGAATTCCAACTGAAATCCCTTCCTAGAACATCATATCTATATATTCAAATGCCTACTGAACATCTTCATTTGGATATCCTTTGGTATCTTAAAAATCACCATGTCCTAAAGACCATATGATCTACTCCTCTACTCTTCCTCCTACATATTCCTAACCTCAACAAGGACACCACTATCTATCTAGCCAGTTGGCCAAACAAGAAATACAAATATTAAACATCATTCTACTTCCCTTATCATGTCTAGTTAATACATATATACTGATGATTCCCAAATCTTTCTATGTCAATGTTCTCATTAGTTTATAACATCCAAAGAGAAGTTTCATAGGCATCTTAAAAATCAATATTTTATAAATATAATTTACTACTTCTGTTTGCCTTTTTTCCCATTAAAATATCATCCTCACCATATATGCCATGTGATTTTATGCCTCCATGAGTTTACTTATGCTGTTCCTTCTGCCCAGAATGTTCTTTTCTCCATGTGGAAATTTCCTATTTGTCCTTCAAAGTCCACACTAATCACCTTTGTGAAGCCTTTCATTGTATCCCTTATAATAAATCTCCTATTTATACGTTTTCCCATAGCATATCTATATTTATCCCCAAAGACCACATTTTAACACATTTATTTTTAATGTTTCTCTTTCTATTATACTTTAAGAACTTTAAACTTCTTGGTGGCAGGGACCATGCTTTATGGCTCCTTGTTCCCATAGCACCTAATAATGTGCCTGACACAAAGTAGGCCCTCAATTTATTTGTAAAATGAGTAAATTTGAGTCTAGGGGAAAAAATGGCATAGATAATAGAGGCTTGGTTCATCCCTCCAGCAACCAAATTATAGGTGTGACAGAAACACAGAGCATATAACAGGCAAAGACACCTGGGATCTAAATGTACAGAAGCATTACAACTAGGGAGAGGAATAAGAAATCACCCTGCAATGGTAGAAGATAGGATGGGGCAAATATCCATGGCTTCCCAGTCACCAGTGGCTGAGTGGCACAGAGGCTGCAGCAGCTGCAGCCAGCAGCTGCACACAGCCTCTTAAAGGGGCTGTGTCTGCAACTGGGCTTTTCATGGTGGTGAACCTGCTTGCTCTGAGCACCAGAATGGGTTGGCTGCTTATGGCGTACCAGAGACTTACAGAGGGACACTGAGTTGTTGGAGCAAGGGCCAGAGGTGAGGCTCTCTACCGGTCAGAAGAGTGGGCAGTATTTATTGTTCCTCTGCTGAAATCTTCTCACTCCCAGTTTTTGGACACAGCCCCGCCATAGCTGAGATGTCATCCAACTGGATAACAGAGGTCACTCTACAAAGAGGATTCCATGAAACTCTGCCTCCCCCGAATTGTGGCCCCTCCCAAGTCACATCCAGTTGTGTCCTCACTGAGTTGGTGCTCCTTGCTGAGCCAACTCCAAGACTCACACTGGAGGAGACTGACCTCAGTTTCTGAAGTCTCATCTTGAGGCAACCATAATTACAGCATCTGTGGATCACTTTCTGAATCTTAACAGGTGGCCTCAGAGGGGCACAGGCTGGGGCTAAACTTGGCTTGCAGCTGAACCCTTCTCAGGACTGTGCCACTAGACACCTACTATACAAAGCCATGCTAATAAGACTGGGAGACTTAGGAGTGTTGCTAAGTACATAGAAACAGACACAGAAATCAGCCAAAATTAAAATACAAAGAAGCAGAAATCATATGAGAGAATGAAATAGAGATCCAGAAATAATGGAGTTAAGCAATCTAACAGACGCAGAGCTCAAAACGCTGGTTATAAAGAGGCTAATGAACTGAAGTTTAATGTAGATGAATTCAGTGAGAACTTTAACAAAGAGATAAAAACCATAAAAATGGAAATGGAAATTATAAAAGGGAACAAGTCAGAAATGAAGAACACATTATCTGAGAGGAAGAGTCTATTTGAGGGAATCAAAAGAGTGGAGGAAGAAGAGGATAGAACCACTGGTATAGAGGATGTGGAAGCCAAGGACACTCAATCGGAATGGCAAAAAAAAGCCAATATTATAATAATTTAAGAAACCTAGGGGATACAATTAAATGTAAAAATATTTGTGTCATAGGGGTGCCTGAAGGAAAACAAGAAGCTGAAAATCTATTTGAAAAAATAATGATGGAAAATTTCCCTCACCTAGTGAAAGGAATAGACATAAAACTTCAGGAAGCTTAGAGAATCCCAAGAATGAAGAACCCAAAGAGGTCCACACCAAGACACATTGTTATTAAGATGCCAAGGGTTAAATACAAAGAGAGAGTCTTAAAAACCAGCAAGAGAAAAGTGGTTAGTTACGTACAAGGGAGCAACCATAAGACTGGCAACTGATTTCTCAAAAGAAACTATGCAGGTCAGAAGGGCTTGGCACAAGATATTCAAAGTGATGAAAATCCAGGATATAGAACCGAGAATACTTTGTCAAGTCAAGCTATTATTTAGAGTCAAAGGACTGATAAAGAGCTTCCCAGACAAAAATAAGGTAAAAATACTTATCAACACAAAGCCAGTATTAAAGAAAATATTGGAAGGATTTCTTTAAGAAGAAAAAACATGTATCAAAGACAGGAATAAAGGATGGTAATAACTACTTTCTTATCAACAAGTACCTCAAATGGAGAAGAAATAAGCACTCCAACCAAAAGATAGAGTGGCTGAATAGATAAGAAAACAAGACCCCTACATATGCTGCCCACAAGAGACTCACTTCAGATTAAAAGACACACAAACTAAAAGAAAGAGGTTCAAAAGAGATATTGCCTTGAGAGACCTTGTGCTGAATGAAATGGATCAGATTAAGACAAATATCTCATGAATTCACTTACATGTGGAATCTGAAGAACAAAACCAACAACAGCAACAACAATGACAGCAAAAATAAACTCATAGATACTGAGAATATTTTAAAGGCTACTAGATGGGAGGGAAATTGCAGAGGACAGCAAAAAAGGGTAAGGGGGATAAGAAATACAAATGGATAGTTACAAGATGGAGATGGAGATGAAAAGTATAACAGAAGGAAAATAGTTAACAGTGTTGTAACAAATATATAGTAGGGAAGAATGGCACTAGTTTTAGTGCAGTGATCACCCTGTGCATTATATAGATCTGTAATCACTATGCTGTACCACTGAAACCAATATATTATTGTATGCTGACTGTAATTGAAAAAAATACTCATTAAATTGTCTATTATGTTTTAATAAAGGTGGAAAAAATGAATCAATTCATTACATAATATTTTTCTGATCTCCACATTTTCAGAGGCATATAGTGAGGATTAAAGACTACATTTGAATGGAGATAGCTAAAAGAAAATTTAATACATTTCTTAAAGTAATTATTAATCTTTCACATATTTAATATCATATAAACTATCAAACAATAACCATGCAAATTACTTTATATAGTCCTCAAAACAAACTTGGGAGGTGCATGGGTTAAGGGAGAAATTATTCTTTTACAAGATGCAAAAATTAAAATACTAAAGAGTATCCTGTTTAGTGATCATGGAGCTATGACTAGAACCCAGCTTTTTAAGACTCCTACCTAGTCCAATGCTCTTGCAGTGTTAATATGAATATAATAAACTTATTTAGTTCTACAATGGTCTGAACTAGAGTAAACAGGCTTCACTACTGTAAAGAGAAAGCACTTAGTTGGAGAAGAAACTAGATACTGAGCTAAACTATTAGGAGACATTACAGTTCCAGATTCTTGAAAAATTTGAGGGTGCATTGAGCTCCTGGAGTCTCTGATAATAACAATAGCTGCTACTATACTATGTGCAGGGCACTGTACGGGTACTATCTTATTTGATTCTCAAAGCAAGCTAAAGGGGTATCATCATTTACAAAATAAAAAAAACAACTGATGCTCAAGGAGGTTAAGCAAATTATTCAAGGTCAAATAGCTGCTATTTAGCTGAGCTGGAATTCTAGGCCTAAATTACTCTAAAGCCTATGTTCTCTGATCTGTGTATTTTGAAAGTCTTTTTTTATGCTGTTTATTTTAATTAATTAATTAATTAATTAATTTCACACTACATCTCAATGACTTTTATTGTCTAATTAGAAGCTTGTATACTTTTTTTGTAGTAACATAGGTGTACAATTCAACAGTAAGACATATATATATATATAAAATATGTATATGAATATGTATATGTATATGTATATGTATATGTATATGTATATGTATATGTATGTATGTATGTATGTATGTATGTGTATGTGTGTGTGTGTGTGTGTATAGCATTGTGTGTTCATCTCCCATAGTTAAATTTCTTTCTGTCACCATTTGTATTTTAATTAATTAATTAATTAATTAATCAAGTTGAAGAAATGATTTAAAGTTTTTTTCCCTGTCTACCTCCCCTCTTCCCTACCCTGTGGTAACCACTAGTCCATTGTCCATATCCATGAGTCTCTGTTTGCTTGTCCTGTTTGTTTGTTGTTTTTAGGTTTATATCCCACTAATAAGTGATATATTTCACTTAGCATGATTATCTCGGGTTCCATCCATGTTGGCACAAATGGCAGTATTTCGTTTCTTCTTATGGCTGAGTAATATTCCATTGTATATTTGTATCACCACTTCTATATCATAGCATACTTCAGTTGCTCCCATCTCCTGGACACTTTGAATAATGCTGCTATGAACATCAGTGTGCAAATATATTTTAAGATATGAGTTTTCAAGTTTAGGGGTAAATACCTTGATAAGGAATTGCTAGATCATATAGTAGACCAATATTTAGTTTTTTGAGAAAGTTCCATACTGTATTCCATAGTGGCAATACCTATTTGCAGTCCCACCAGCAGTGTATGAGGATTTCTTTTTCTCTACATCCTCTCCAACATTTGTCATTACTTATCCTGTTGATAACAGTTATTCAAACAGGTGTGAGATGGTATCTCATTGTGGTTTTGACGTACATTTCTCTAATAACTAGAGATGTTGAGCATCTTTTCGTATGTTTGTTGGCAACTTGTATATCTTCTTGGGAGATGTTTCTGTTTAGGTCATCTGCCCATTTTTAAATTGGATTGTTTGTTGTTGTCTCATTGTTGTTATAGGCTTATGTGAGTTATTTGTATATTTTGGACATTAAGCTCTTATTGGAGGTGCTGTTTGCAAATATATTTTCTGATTCAGTTGGTTGTCTCTTTACCTTGTTGACAGGTTTTTTTTTTTTTTTGTTTTGAGCAGAAGCTTTTTAGTTTGATGTAGTCTCATTCATTTATTTTTGGTATTACTCTCCTTGCCTTTGAGGTCAAATTCATAAAATCTTTAATTCTAAGGTCCTTGTTAGTTCCTATGTTTTATTTTATGTATTTTATTGTTTCTGGTCTTATATTCAGGTCCTTAATCCAGTTTTAGTTAATTTTGGTGTGTGGTGATAGACAACAGTCTATTTTTATTCATTTACAGGTGGCTTTCCAGTTTTCCCACTACCATTTATTGGAGAGAATATCTTTTATCCACTGTATGTTTTTGACTCTTCATTCAAAAATTATTTGCCAACACAAACATGGATCTACTTCTGGACACTTGATTCTGTTCCATTCATCTGTGTATCTGTTTTTATGTCAGTGCCTGCCATTTTGATTATTATTGCTTTGTAATATAATTTGGCATCAAGAAAAATGATGCCTGCAATCTCATTCTTTTATTCTCAGGACGGCTTTGGCAATTCAGGTTATTTTGTGCTCCATAAAAATCTGGTGATTATTTGTTCTATTTATTTTAAAAATGTCAATGGAATTTTGATGGGGATTGCATTAAATCTGTACAATAATTTAGGTAATATGGTCCTTTTAACTATGGTGATTCCTCCAATCTGAGGAAGTGGTATATTTTTCCAATTATTTGTAATTTCTTTAATTTATTTCAATAAGCTCTTATAGTTTTCATCACATAGGTCCTTCATATGTCTTGTTACATTTATTTCAAGGTATTTTATTCTCTTTGTAGTGATTGTAAAAAGAATTATTTTTTCATTTATTTTTCTGACAATTTATTGTTAAAATATAAAAATACTACGAACTTTTGAATGTTATTTTTGTATCCAGAAACTTTACTGTATTTGCTTATTGTTTCTAGTAGTGTTCTTGTAGAGGCATTAGGGTTTTCATGTCATCCACAAATAGTGACAGTTTGACTTCCTAATTTCCTGTTTTGATGCTTTTTATATCTTTCTCTCATCTGATTGCACTTGCTAGGACTTCCAATGTTATATTGGATAGAGGTGGGACAGAGGACAGCCTTACCTGGTTCCTGATCTTAGTGGAAAAGTTTTTAGTTTTTCACCATTAAGTATAGTGTTGGCTAACGGTTTGTTATATATGGCCTTTATTGTATAGAGATTCTTTCTTCCTGATACCCATTTTATTAAGTGTTTTAAATATAAATCAATACTGTATCTTGTCAAAGGATTTTCTGTATATATTGATTATCATATGTTAGATTTTAATTTATTTATGTGGTATATCATGTTAATCAATTTGCATATGTTACACAATCCCTGTGACCCTGGGATGAAGCCCACTAGATCATATGTACAATCCTTTTAATATGTTGCTGCATTCAGTTTGCTAGTATCTTATTTAGGACTTATACATCCATGTTTATGAGAGATATTGGTCTGTAGTTTTCTATTATGTGTTACTTTTACCAGGTTTGATATGAGGTTAAAATTGGAGTCATAACATGAGTTGGGAAGTATTGCCTCCTCTTTGATGTTTGGAAGAGCTGAACATATTAAATCTCCTTTAAATCTTTGATAGAATTCACTGGTGAAGCCATCTGGTCCTGTACTTTTACTTTTTGGTAGTTTTTTGATGATCATTTCAATTTCCATACTGCTTGATCAATCTATTTAGATTTTTCAGCTCCTTTTGATTCAGTCAAGGAAAGTTATATATTTCTATGTACTTGTCCACTTCTTCTAAGTTATTAAATTTGGTGTTATATACTTTTTCATAATATTCTTGTACAATCCTTTGTATTTCTGCAGTGTCTATCATAATTTCCCCTCTTTCATCCCTAATTTTGTATATTTGTGTTCTTTCTCTTTTTTCTTTAGTGAGTCTAGCCAGGGCTTTGTCAATTTTTATTTATCTTCTCAAAGAACCAGTTCTTTGTTGAATTTATTTTTTCTATTGTTTTGTTTGTTTGCATTCAACTACATTTATTTCTGCTCTAATGTTATTTCTTTCATTCTGCTGACTTTAGGCTTCATTAGTACTTCCTTTTCTAGTTTTTTAAGATGAAGTGTTAGGTTTTTATTTGGGCTCTTCTTGCTTTTGGAGCTAAGCTTGTAATGATATGAACTTTCTTCTTATTGTCGCTTTTACATTGTCCCAAAAGTTTTGAAGTAATGCTATCCTTATCATTCATTTCTGTGTATCTTTTGATCTCTCTTTTTATTTCTTCTCTGACCTATTCATTCTTCAGTAGCATGTTGTTAAATCTCTAAGTTTTTAGAATTTCCTTTCTTTTTACTGTTAATCTTCAGATTCAAAGTGTTAGGATCACAGGTTATGTTTGTTAGATTTCAACTCTCTCATATTTGTTGAGGCTACCTCTGTTTCTCAGTATGTGGCCACTCATTGAGACTGTTCCATGTGGACTAGAGAAAAATGTATAACCAATTATGTCTAATTGGTCTAATGTGTCATTTAAGGATGTGATTTCCTTATTGATTTTCTTTTTGGATGATCTGTCCATAACTGACAGTGGGGTATTTAGTTCCTCTACTATGATAGTGTTTTGGTCTATTTCTCCCTTTAGTTCTGATAGTAATTGCTTTACATATTTCAAGGCTTCCTGATTGGAAGCATAGATATTAATGTGTTATGTCTTCTTGGTGCATAATTACTTTTATCATTATGAAGTGTCCCTCAGTATCTTTCTTACCTTTTTATTTTGAAGTCTATTTCATCTGATATTAGTTTTGCTGCTCCCACTTTTCTCTGAATGCCATTTACTTGAAATATCATTTTTCACCCTCTCACTTTGAGTCTATATTATTCTTTGTAACTGAGATACGTTTCCTGGAGATGGCATATGGTTGGGTTTTGTTCTTTGATCCAATCTGCAACCTGTGCCATTTTATTGGTGAGTTATGTCCATTTACATTTATGGTGATTATTGAAATATCAGGTCTTCTTCTAGTCATTTTATATTTCTTTTTTGGTAGCTTGGTGTTTCCTTCCTTCCTTGTCCTCGTGTGTCTGTTGTTGTTGTTTTTTTTAATTTTGTTTGGGTTTTGTGGTTTTTCCCTGTGGTTATTCTTGTTTTATGTTATATACTTCAGTTCTGAATCTTTGGTGTGTGGTTTTCATTATGAATATGTAATGATAGTTACATATATGCAGTTGTCCATTTTCTTCTGCACATACCTTATCTCCATTCCCCTTTGCGAATTTGGATCTTTGAATCCTCTCCTTTTCAGTCAATGCCGTATCAATTTGTCTCTATGTATGCAGAATATTTATTGCTATCTTGCTATATCAAATCTCTTATTATTGTTTAAGCTTATAATGCCCTGTTCTTAGTAAGGGTTGCATTCCTCTGCTTCTATTTGTCTGATAGTCACATTATTCCTAATTATGTATTTTTTTTTGGTCATTTTGTTTTAGGTAAGCTGACCTCTTTCATTATTTTCTGTAGTGCAGGCCTCTAAGTGGAGAAATCCCTTAATTTTTGTATATCTGTAAAGGAGAGCTTAGCTGGATACATCATTCTAGGCTGGTAGTTCCTTTCTCTTCATAGTTTAATATTTGATTCAACTCCTTTCTAGCTTGTAAGGTTTGTGCTGAGAAGTCTGACAATAATCTAATGGCTTTTCCTTTATAGATTACCATCTTCTTTTCCCTGGATGCCCTGAGAATTCTTTATTTGACATTAATTTTTTGATAATTTTAATACAATGTGTCTTGGTGAAGGCCTTTTTGAGTTGAGATAATTGGGTGTTCTGTTGACTTCTTGAATTCCAAGTGCCAGCTCATTCCTTAGAGTTGGGAAATTTTCATCAACTATTTGTCTTAAAGTGCTTTCTAATCCCTGCTCCTTTCCCTCCCCTTCAAGAATTTCCATTTTTCTTATGCTTCTTCTCCTGAAGGTATTAGCTAGTTCTTGTATTTCTCTGTCATTTTTCATTCTTCAGTTTCTCCCTTCTTCCTTCTGATTTATTTCTAGAGATCTGTCTTTGATGTCACTGATGCTTTCCTCCATTTGGTCAACTCTATTTCCCAAGCTTGCTATATCATTTTTCACTTCTTTCAATGTGTTCTTCAACTCTACAAGTTCTATTTGGTTCTTCTTGATGTTTCCACTCTCCTTGCTAAAGAACTCATTTTGCTCATCTAGTTGTTTTTATCATCCCTAAAATTGTTCATATGAATTATTTTGTATCTCATTGAGTTTTTTCAGAAGTACCAACCTGATTTATCTGTCATTTATGCTGCATATTTCTCTATATAAGCTATTTTCTGGAGATTTGACTCTTTCTTTCTGAGTGGCCTTTTCACTTTGGTTGTTCATGGTATTTAATAGACTATTTCTCTACCTGTGTATTAATGGAAGTGTATTCTGCTCCCCCCTTCAAGAACAGAGATTCATTATATAAACATCTCTCTTTGACCTGTTGCTGTGATGGCATTTTTCTTTTGCTTTCCAGTAGATATTTTCTAAGCTTCTTGGATCCTTGCATTATACAAAGTCTTAATAATTTCTCTCTCTCTCTCTCTCTCTCTCTCTCTCTCTCTCTCTCTCTCTTTCTCTCTCTCTTTCCTTTCTTTCTTTCTTTCTTTCTTTCTTTCTTTCTTTCTTTCTTTCTTTCTTTCTTTCTTTTTTTCTTTCATTATATGAGGCAAACCTTGGTTGACCTCACAGATTGCAAGGACCTTGTCAGCTATAATCCCTTATTTTTTATTTTTTACACCTAAAGCACCTGGTCTTCCTAGGTGGTCTCTCAAGTACTAACCAGGACTTACCCTGTCTAGCTTGTGAAATCAGATGGGATCAGTCTTGTTCAGGGTGGAATGGCCATATATGCCTTTTTTTCTTTATGTAAATTTTTCACGTTTTGTTGGATTTGTTCCTAGATATCTTATTCTTTTTGTTGCAATTGCAAATGGAATGACTGTCCCTGTCATTGTCAGTGACAGTTTTGGTAGCGTTTGCTCAAATTTCCTTGTGGCTTTGCAGTTTTCAGTCTTGGAGGATATGGGAGAAGTGCCATCTGGGTTGGGGGATCTGGCGTGTTGCTCAGCCTTGTATTTTGCAACCAAGGCTGGTAATATGCAGCTGTTGCTTCTTTCTCATCCCCAGTTCACTGCTGTCCCTACTTATCTGCTTTCTGTTCTGATTTCTGAGAACTACTGCTGTGTGGTGCTCTCAGCTCTCCCAGGCGTGTTTGTTCAGGGAACCCACTGCACCTTCTCCCCAACTCCTTCTCCAGAATGGAGCTCCAGCTTCAAGTTGCAGCTTCTTTATTTCTCCCAGTCTACTGTCCGACTCCCACTGTTCTGACCTGTAGTAGGTCTTGTGCACAGATCCAATGATCAGAGATGCTGGTTTGCAGGTTGGGTTATTTTGTTGAGTTTTAGGTGTTCAGCTTATTGTTGTTTCAAGGGGAGAAACCTGGGGACGTCTTTCACTCTGCCATGCTTCTGATGTCACTCCTAGGCATTTTCAAAATACGCTGTTTTATAAGAACTCAAAATGCTGATAGTGGATCGTTATATGATTACTACATATCAAGTGGTTACTGTTAGGTATTAAGTGAAGTGAATCAATATGGTACTTGTTCATGAAAATGTATCATCCAAGGTTATAGGAAGACTGAGCAATGAAAGGCAACAATAAATTGATCAAACATGTGAAGAGATAAGAAAAAAAAAACTCACTTTTAATGCTTCAGAACTCCTTCAGGTAATATAATCAGATCCTAACACAATCACAATTCCTTCTTGTTTTCAGAGATAGGAGACGAATATTTGGAATATCGATGTAACTGATATTTCTAAAATTAATCTTCCCTGTAACACTAATTCTCTTTTAGCTACTTGAATAGCTGTAAAACAACTTTAATCTACCCAGAAGAAATACAAGCACATCTTCACAGAGTGTAGAAATGATCTGAGCCTTTTTCTCACATCCAAGACATTTTACTTGCCCACACTGAGAAGCCTCTGAGAGTGTCTCCCTCTCTGCCTCCCAAGAAGTCTAAAGTCTTTTTTAAATAGGCTTTATTTTTTGAACAGTTTTATGTTCACAGACAAATTTATTATCAAGTACAGAGTGTTTCTATATACCCCTTCTTCCAGATGCACACTGCCTCTCCCACTATCAACATTTTTCACCACAGTAGTTTATTTGTTACAATCGATGATCCTACAATGACACATAATTATCATCTAAAGTCCATAGTTTACATTAGGTTAATTCTGTGTTGTACATTATATGGGTTTGGACAAATGTATAATGTCATGAACTCATAATTACAGCATTGTACAGAATGATTTCACTGTCCTAAGAATACTACTTATTTAAATCCTCCCTTTCTTCCATCACTGGCAACCACTGATCCTTTCAATGTTTCCATCGTTTTTCCTTTTTCATGATGTAATATAGTTGGAATTATATATTATGTAGTCTTTTCAGATTGACTTCTTTAACTTAATAATAAGTATTTAATGTTCATTCTTGTTTTTTTTTTTTCATGGCTTGATAGATCATTTCTTTTTATTTCTAATAAAGTTCAGTTGTCTGGATGTAGCACAGTTTATTTATCCATTCACCTACTGAAGAACATCTGGGTTGCTTCTAGGTGTTGACAATTATGAACAAAGCTGCTATAAGCATCTGTGTGCAGGTTTTTGTGTGAACACAGGCTTTCAACTCATTCTCTTGAGACTGTAATTTTTTAGAGACAGGAAGAAATAGAAATAGAAAGCCTCAGAAAACCACATAGAGTAATATAATACTTATGCTTGCATCATAAAGAAATTATATCTGATAACACTTTTTGTCATGTTTACCTCAGATTTTTATATTTTAAGCAAAATGTTACTTTACAAGTCAATGTTCTTTTTTTCTTCCCCTTGCTATCCTCTTCTTTCATAAAAGTAACTACTATCATAACTATGGTGTACAAACTTATAGTCTGAGTTTATACATTTGTTACAATGTAATTATACTCAAAAATAATATGTAATCTTGCTTTCCAAGTTTAAATTTTTTGTGTAGGTCAATTTTCTAAATATGCTGGAATGAGAAATTTAAGGGCTCTGTCTCCTCCAAAATAAAAAATAGTAAAAAACTAATAAACTAACACAAATGTCTAAATCAATTTTATAGAACTCTGGAATCTAGTCAAAAAACTTAAAACAACAAGGGGAGAGCTTAACAACAACAACAAAGCTGCTGCACGTGACATTTTAAATTGTCTGCCTATTATTCCTCATTACAGAATTAACAACAGTTGTGAACAACAGTTGTGAAGATGGCAGTCCATACTCTTGGTTCAGGTTGCTAGTGTCACAGAGAGCAATACAGACCTTATTCTCAAAAATTTATGGTTGCTTGTTTGTTTATTGTCAATATTTGGATGCTTTTTCAAAGACTAGTACAAGGACTTATTTTTGTTTTACTGACTTGAAGCATTCCAAGGACTGGGTCAGTTTCTTGGGTGACATTTGCTAAAAACATTTACAAGAAAAAGTATTGAATTAGCAGCGTGGGGCAAAGGACAGTCAACTGGACTAGCATTTGGATAGACCAAAAAGATTGGGAAAGGTGATATACAGGAATAAAAAGTTTTTTAAATATCCCCATGTAATATGGGGTATCAAGAGGGCATGTGTAAACTCAGGGTTGAATGCCTACTCATAAAAGGCCTGAGAAGACCTTAAGCTTTACATCTATCTGATACTCATGCTCTAGGCAAGGAGGAAGTGAAAGCTAAAGCAGAGTTGTAAACAGTCCAGTTGTAAGCATTGAAAGAGTGCCCTAAGACAGAACCAATATGCAAAGATTGCTAGAATAGCTTTTTTTTCTATGTCTTTTCCTTTTTTTCACTCCAGGTATTTAAGAAAATTCTGTCAAAACACTAGCTGACCACTAAGCTAACAGAACACATGACAAAGAGTATAGGCTTTATAAAAATAGCAGAGACACTCAACAAACAACAACAAACAATCAAAACAACATACAACAAGCAATAACAACAAACCCAGGCTGAGGAGGGGGGATGATTTCTAGAGTTGCCACATTATAATATGCACATTTTCTAGGTTTCAACAAAAACTTATGAGGCAAGCAAAGAAACAAGAATGTATTCCCTTTCACAGGAAATAAATTAATACAAACTTCCACAGAAGGCCCAAAAATGCATTTAGTAGACAAAGATTTTAAATCAACTGTCTTAAATATGCTCAAAAAGCTAAAGAAAATAAATTTTAAAGAGCACTAAAGGAAACCTGGAGAACAATATATCATCAAATAGACAATAGCAATAAAGAGATAGAAATTATTTAAAATAATCAAATAGAAATTTTGGAGATAAAAGCTCAATAAAAAAACATGAAAATTTTATTAGAGGGATTTAACAACAGATTTGAAGAGGCAGACGGAAGAATCAGACTAATTCAAAATAGGCCAATTGAGATTATCCACTTTGAGCAAAAGAATGAACAATAAATAGAATCTAAGAGACCTATGAGACATCATAAAGAATACCAATTTATGCATAATAGGAGACCTAGAAGGAGAGGGAGGGAGAAAGGGAGGGAGGGAGGAAGGGAGGGAAAGAGAGAGAGAGAGAGAGAGAGAGAGAGAGAGAGAGAGAAGGGCAGAAAGAATATCTGAAGAACTAATGACCAAAACTTCCCAAATTTGGTGAAATACCTGAAGCTACATATCTAAGAATTTCAATGACCTCCAAGCAGAATAAACTCAAAGAGATACACACCAAGGCACATTATACTCAAATTGTCCAAAGATGAAGACAAAAAGAAAAGTTTGAAAGCAGCCAGAGAGAAGAGAATCATCACACACAAAGGATCCTAATTGTGATTAATAGACAATTTCTCTTCAGAAATTATAGAGGCAAGAGACAGTAAGAAAATATTTAAGGTGTTCAAAAAAAAATTTCAACCTAAAATTCTGCATCTGGCAGAAAACAATGCTTCAGAAATGGAGAAATTAAGACATTCCCAGATTTAAAAAAAACTGAGACCATTTGTCAACAACAGACCTGCACCACAAGAAATTTTACAGGCAATCCCTTGATTGAAATTAAAAGATAGCAGACAGTAACTTAAAACTATACAAAGAAATAAAGAACAACAGCAAAAGTAGTTATATAGGTTAATACAAAGCCATTATTGTTGCATTTTTAGTTTACAAATCCTCTTATTTTCCAATAGAATTTAAAATATAAATGCATAAGAAAATTATTGCAAATCTATGATAATAACTACACAATGTACAAAGATGTAGTTTGAAAAATAACAGCATAAATTAGGGTTGAGATGTGAATGAACAGAGGTTTTATGTATTATTGAAACCAGGTATTGATTCAAACTTGATTGTTATAAAGTTTAGATATTAATTGAAGTGCTGAGAATAACTACTAAGAAAAAATGCTAAAAACAATACAGAAAAAAATAAGAAGGGAATCGAAATGCAAACTAGAAAAAATCAGTTAGTTACAAAAGAAGGCAGTAAAGTAGAAATTGAGGAATAAAAAGTACATAAGACATATAGAAAACAAAAATCAAAATGGCAGAAAAAGTCACTTCATGCCATTTACTACTTTGAATATTAACAAATTAAATGTTCCAATTAAAAGACAGTGATTGGTAGAGTGTATTAAAATAACTTGGCCCACTATACACTGAAAGACGGAATTTATATCTCAAGATACAAGTCAGTTGAAAGTGAAAAAATGGGAAAGATAGTTTTTCAAATAGTAAACAAAAACATATTGAAATGGTTATACTAATATATAAAAAAATAGATTTGAAGATGAAAAGTGTTATAAGAGACAAGGTCATTATTTGCTGAGAGTCAATTTCTCAAGAAAACATTGTAAACACACACACAAACACAGGTGTGTATTTGTGTGTGTGTGTGTGTGTATTCAACAGAGCCCCTGATATATATGAAGCAAAAACTGACGACATTGAAAAAGAGACAGTTCCACAATTAAAATTGAGGACTTTATTATCTTACGTAAGTAAAGGATAGAACTAGACAGAAGATCAGTGTAGCAATAGAAAATTTGAAAAACATTATAAACCAACTAGACCTAATAGGTGTATCTATAGAACATTCCATCCAACAACAGCAAAATACATATTTTTCTCAAGTGCACATGGAATATTCTCCAGGCTAGAGCATGTATTAGGCCACAAAACAAGTCCAAATAAATCCATATAGAATGAAATTATACAAAGTAAATATTCTGAATATAGTAGAATGAAAGTACAAATCAAAAACAGGAAAACTGGAAAAATTTACAAATATGTGAAAATTTAACAACACACTTTTAAGTAATTCATGCATTGAAGAAGAAATTACAAAAGAAATTAGAAAATACTGAAAGATGAATGATAACAGAAATAAAATATACCAAAACTAGTATGATGCAGTGAAAGCAATGCTTATAGGGAAATTTGTAGAAGCAAATGCATATATGAATAAATAAATAAATAAATAAATATCCCAAATCAATAACCTAACTTGACATCTTAAAGAACTAGGAGCAGAGTTTGGAGAAACATGGCAGAATGAGAGATGCCCACAGAGCTCTCCCCTTGAAATACCAATAAGCTGAATATCAAAACTCAATAAAAAACACACAAACTCCACACCAGGATGTCTTAGCGTGGGATCTGTGCATAAGAGCTACCATAGGTCAGAACCTTAGGTATCTGGTGGTGCACTGGGTGAAGTAAAAAAGCTGCCTCTCACAGCCTCTGGAGCAACCTGCAGGAGGAGTGGGAAGGGAGAAGGTTCAGTGACTTCCCTAAACAGCTCTGCCTGGAAATACTGTGAGCTCCATATGTTTGGCAGCAGGGCTCAGCCATGAGGACAGAAAGAAGTGAAGCAGGACAGCAGATAAACAACAGTTGATTTTTACCGGCTGTGTTTGAAAAACCAAGACTGTGATGTACCTCCAACACCCAACCAAGTGGACCCCGATATCCTCCAGACCAAACATTGTGGAACCCCAGAGGAATCTGAGCAAATGCTATTGAAAGTTTCACTAACACTGACAGGGACTAAGACTGAGAATAGTGAGCATAATTAAAAGTGTATAATAAAAAAAGGCATTACTAAGGCTTTAATAAAGCAGGAATCCAAAAGCCTTAAACGGCACTTACTGAAAATCTAAAGAAAAATGCCTTCTTTGCAACCAGCTAAAGAGAGACCTTTTTATAATAAATCTTTCTGAAAAAAAAAAAACAAAAACAAAAACAGAAAACACTTCCTTTAAAGCTGAGGCAGAGAAATACTCTATTAAACACCATGAATGACCAGGGTGACAAGGCATCTCAGGAAGAAAGAGAAAAATTACCAGAAAATAACCTTGCAGACATAGAAAAATGCAACTTAAATGACAGAGAATTGAGGAAGGCACTTTTGAAAAATTCAGTGAGATCTGAATAGAGTCATATCAACAATATCAGGAATTGAAAAAACAACTGGATGAGCACAATGACTTCTTTAGAAAGGATATAGAAACCCTCAAACAACTGAATAGATATTCTGGTGATAAAAAACACATGGTAAGAGTTGGAAATTAAATGGCAAACTTGAGAAATAGAGTTGACCAAACAGAGGTAAAAAAAAAAAAAAGTGACATCACAGACAGAAATCTAGAAAAAATCAGAAGGAAGAAGAGAGTTACTGAAGAATGAAAAATAATGAAAGAGAAATACGAGAGCTAACTGAAACCATCAGGAGAGGAAACATAAAAATAATGGAAATTCTTGAAGGGGAGGAAAAGGAGCAGGGATTAGAAAGCATTTTCAGACAAATACTTGATAAGAATTTTCCAAATATAAGGAATGCGCTGCAGTTTAGAATTCATGACATCAACAGAACACCCAATTATCTCACCCAAAAATAATTTCCCCAAGACACATTATGTTAAAATTATCAAAAAATTAATGACAAATAAAGAATTCTCAGGGCAGCCAGGTAACTTATAAAGGAAAACTTATTAGATGATCATCAGACTTCTCAGCACAAACCTTACAAGTCAGAAAAGAGTATAATCAAATATTCAAACATTTAAGTCAAAGGAACTATCAGCCTAGAATAATGTATATAGGAAAGCTCTCTTTTAGATATGAAGGAGAAATAAATACCTTTCCAGAAATATAAAAATTGAGTAAATTCTCCACTTGGAGCCGTGCATTACAGGAAATAATGAGAGGGGTCAGCTTACCTAAAACAAAATGAAAAAAAATACATAATTAGGAGTGAGGTGACTATCAGGCAAATAGAAGCAGAGAGCAACCCTCACTAAGAACAAGGCATTATAAGCTTAAATAATAAGAAGAGAATTGCTATAGCAATAAACATTCAGCATACATAGTGATAAATTGAGACAATGACTGAAAAGGGGAGGATTCAAAGATCCACATTCACAAAAGAAAATGAAGCTAAGGCACGTGCTGAAGAAAATGGACAATGATATATATGTAACCATCCCTTACATATTCATAATGGCAACCACACAACAAAGATTCAGAACTGAAGAATATAATATAAAACAAGAAGAACAAGAGGCAAAATCCACAAAACCCAATCAAAATAAAGGAAACAGAAACACAATGACAAGGAAGCAATTGAACCACTGAGCTACCAGAAAGCAAAAGATGAAATGGCTATAAGAAGATCTGATATTTCAATAATCACCATAAATGTAAGTGACTGAACTCGCCAATCAAAAGGCACAGAGTTGCAGAATGGATCAAGAAACAAAACCCAACCATATGGTGCCTCCAGGAGACACATCTCAGTTCCAAAGACAAATATACACTGAAAGTGAAAGGCTGGAAAATGATATTTCAAGCAAATGGTATTCAAAGAAAAGCAGGAGTAGAAGAACTAATATCAGATGAAATAGACTTCAAAATAAAAAGGTAAGAAAGATACCGAGGGACACTTAATAATGATAAAGGAAATTATGCGCCTAGTAGACATAAAACATTAATATTTATGCTCCCAAATAAGGGCTCTGAACTATGTAAAGCAATTACTATCAGAACTAAAGGGAGAAACAGATCACAAAACCATTGTAGGGGAACTAAATACCTCACTTTTGGAAGTGATCAGATCATCCAAACAGAAAATCAATAAGAAAATAACATCATTAAATGACATATTAGACCAACTGGACATTTACAGAGCCTTCCATTCGTAAACAGCTGCTTATATATTCTTCTCTAGTGCACATGAAACATTCTCAAGGATTGAACAGAAACTCGGACATAGAGATAGCCTCTACAAATATAAGAGGGTTGAAATCATACCAACCATATTCTGTCATCATAATGCTTTGAAACTAAAGATCAACTGCAGAAAGAAATCAGAAAGAACCACAAATACATGAAGATTAAACAACATTTTACTGAAGAATAACTGGGCCAGAGAAGAAATAAAAAAGTAAGATCAAGAGATACATAGAAACGAATAATAATGATAGTACAATAATCAGAACTTTTGGGACATGGCAGAAGAGGTCAATAAAGTTCATATCATTATAGGCTTATCTCAAAAAATAAGAATGAATCCAAATAAACTACACTCATTTTTAAAAACTAGAAAAAAAGTAACAAATGAAGTCTAAAGTCAGTGGATGGAAAAAAGTAATCAAAATTAGAGCAGAAATAAATAAAATTGAAAACAAACAAACAAAGAAAAATGATAGAAAAAATAAATGAAACAAAGAGCTGGTTCTTTGAGAAGGTTAATAAAATTTATAAATCCCTGACTGGACACAATAAAGGAAATAGAGAAAGGACACAAATAAACAAAATCAGGAGTGAAAGAGGGGAAATGACGACTGACATCACAGAAACACAAATGATCATACAAAAATACTATGAAACTTACATAACACCAAATTTAATAACCGAGAAGAAATGGATTAGTACTTAGAAAGATACAAACTTCCTAGACTGAATCAAGAAGAACTGGAAAATCTAAATAGACCTATCAGTAGTATGGAAATTGAAATAATTATCAAAAGTCTACCAAAAAGGAGAAGTCCAGGACCAGATGGCTTCACCAGTGAATTCTATCAAATATTCAAAACAGATTTAATACCTATTCTCAAAAATCTTTCAAAAAATCAAAGAGGAGGCAATACATCCCAACTCATTTTATGAGGCCAAATTTACCCTGATAGCAAAACCTAGTAAAGATAACACAAAAAATGAAAACTAGATACCAATATCTCTCAAGAACACATATGCAAAAATTCTAAATAAGATAATAGTGAACCGAATACAGAAACATATTAAAAAGATTATACACCACAATTGAATGGGTTTCATTCCAGGGGCACAGGGATGTACGACATACACAAATTGATTAGTGTAATATACCACATAAACAAATTTAAAAAATCAGAATCATATGACGATGTCAATAGATGCAGAAAATGCCTTTAACAAGATACAGCATCCATTTATGATCAAAACACTTAACAAAATTGGTAGAGAAGAAAAATATTTTAACATAATAAAGGCCACATATGAGAAGCCCTCGGCCAACATTATACTTAATGGTGAAAAACTACAAACCTTCCCTCTAAGATCAGGAATAAAGCAAGGCTTTCCACTATCACCACTCTTATTCAACATAACAATGGAAGTCCTAGCAAGTGCAATTTGACCAGAGAAAGATATAAAAGGCATCCAAAAAGGAAACAAATAAATCAAACTGTCACTATTTGTGGATGACATGATTCTCTATATAGAAAACCCTAAAGACTCCACAAGAACACTCCTAGAAACAATAATCAGGTACAGTAAAGCTTTTGGATGTAAAATCAACATTCAAAAATCCATATTGTTCCTGTACTGTAATAATGAAGTATCACATGAAGAAGTGGAAAAATTACTCCTTTTTCAATTGCAACCTAAATAATACAATACCTAGGAATAAATCTAATGAAACATGTGACGGACCTATACAATGAAAACTGTAAGACCTTATTAAAAAAATAAAGAAAATACAAAGAAATGGAAAGATATTTCGTGTTCTTGGATTGGAAGAATCAACATAGTTAAAATGACCTTATTACCTAAAGCATTATACAGATTTAACATAATCTTCATCAAAATCCCATCAGTGCTCTTTTAAGAAATAGAAGAAAAAACCATCAGATTTGTATGGAAGCACAACAGAACCCAAATTGCCAAAGCTAACCTGGGAAAAAAGAACAAGGCTGGAGGCATTACTCTGCCCAACTTCGAATTATACTACAAACTGGCAATAAGGAATATGGCATGGTATTGACAGAACAACAGACATACAGACCAGTGAAACAGAATCAAGAGTCCAGAAGCATACACATATTTATGTGGGCAAATAATTTCAACAAAAAAGCCAAAAACATACAGTGGAGAAAGGAAAGCCTCTTCAATAAATGGTGCTGGAAAACTGGAAAGCCACTTGCAAAAGAATGAAACTAGACTGTTGTCTATCACTACATATCAAAATTAACTCAAAATGGATTAAGGACCCGAATAAAAGACCAGAAACAATAAAATGCATGGAAGAAAACACAGGACCTTAACTGATGTACTTTGGACTTAAAGAGGATTTTATGAATTTGACCTCAAATGCAAGGGATATAAAAGCGAAAATAAACAAAATGTACTACATCAAACTAAAAAGATTCTGCTCAGCAAGAGAAATCATCAACAAGGTAAAGAGATAACCACCTGAATGGGAAAATATATTTGCCTGCAATGCCTCGGATAAAGGCCTAATGTCCAAAATATAGAAAGAACTGATACAACTGAATAACAACAACAACAACAAAACAAATGATCCAATCAAAAAAATGGGTAGAGGACCTAAAAAGACATTTTTTTCCTAGAGGACATACAAATGGCCAATAAATATTTAAAAAGAAGTTCTATATCACTAGTTATTAGGAAAATGCAAATCAAAACCACGATGAGATATGATCTCACATCTGTTAGAATATCTGTCATTAACAGGAGAATTAATAATAAATGCTGGGGAGGATGTGTACAAAAAGGAACCATCATACACTGCTAGTGAGACTGCAAATTTGTGCAGGCTCTATGGAAAACAGTACAGAGGTTCTTCAAAAAACTAAGAATTGATCTACCGTATGATCCTGCAATCTCTCTACTTGGTATTTCCTCCAAAGACTTGAAAACCCATATATGAGATGATATTTACACACCGATCTTCATAGCAGGATTATTCACAGTGGCCAGGACTTGGAAGCAATCGAAGTGTCCTACGATAGATGATTGGATAAAGAAACTGTGGTACATATATACAATGGAATATTACTCAGCCATAAGAAAAGACAAAATACTGCCATTTGTGACAGCATGGATGGACCTCAAGATAATCATGCTAAGTGAAATAAGCCAGATAGAAAAAGTTGAAAATTACATGATATCTCTTATATGTAGGACATAGATCTAAAAGCAATAAATGAACGGGACAAACAAACAGAGACTCATGGACATGGACTATAGACTAGTGGTTTCCAGATGGTATGGGGCATGGTAGGGGGTAGGTAGAATGGAAAAAGGAGGGTCAAATATGTGGTGACAGATAGAAATCTATGGGAGGTGAATACACATTGTAATCATATATATGCCTTACTGTTAAAGTGTACAGCTGAAACTTATTGGATTTAATTAAGAAATGTCAAAATAAAAATTAAACAATTAATTAAAAATAAAAGAACTAGGAGAGAGCAAGTTATTCCAAAATCTGGCAGAAGGAAGGAAATTCAAAAGATTAGAAGAGAGATTAACAAAATAAAGAATATGAAAACAATATGGAGAATAAAAAACCAGAGGTTGGTTCTTTGAAAAGATCAACAAAGTGGATAAACCTTTTGCTGAAATGACCAAGAAAAAGGAGAAAACTCAAATTACCAGTATCAGAAATAAAAATGGGGACATTACTACAGACATTACAAAAATAAAGGTGGCTATAAGAGAATACCATGAACAAATGTACATCAGTAAATGGAAAAGATTAGATAAAATGGACAAATTCTAAGAGCACAAAAACTACAAAAACTGATTCAAGTAGAAATAGAAAATCTGAAAAGACATATAAAAAGTAGATGAACTGAATCAATAATCAAAAACTTCTCTTAAAAAGAAAAGAGTAGAATACAATGGCTTCATTGCTGAATTCCATCAAACTTTTAAAGTCCAGGGTTTGGTGGGAGGAAGGAATGGAAAGTCTAGACAATCAGCAAAATAATAAATTAAGTCCTGATTTATAGCATGCACAGATTTCTGTGGTTTAAATATTCTCTATAATAATGGCCAATTTCAAGCTGCCAATGTGACATCAACAGGAAAAGATGCACCATACCACATCATTATGTTGCATTTCCTTATTTTACATGCAATACAAATAAATAAGCTCAAGAACATAAAAAATAGTAAAATGCAGTACACTAATTAGAGTGACAGGTTTTGAATTTTCATTAACTTTGCTTTTAAGATTATTTATTTATTTGAAATAATATAATTTAATTTTTAATAATGGTTGTTTTAAAGAAACAATAACAAATTTCCTGAAAATGTAACAATTTGCTCTTATTGGCTAATGTGAGATAGCTCTAGACACCACTGCTAAAACCAAAGAGTGTAGAAGGAAAGAACTAATCAAGGTAAAAGCAGAAATTAAATATAATGTAAAATAGACAAACTATAGAGATGATTAACAAAACTAAAAGCTGGTTCTTTGAAAAGGTTGGCATGACAGTCGAATGTATGGCAAAACCAATGAAGAGAAAAGAAAGGAAACTAGCAATATTAGAAATGTAAAATGGGGGTAAACGTATATATGTAGAGTTTTAATACTGTGTATGCCAATGACTAGAATAGATAACTTTCTAGAAATACATACTTTAACAAAATTAACTCAAGAAGAAAAAATATGAATATATCTAAACCATGAAAGAAATTGGATTTGTAATTTAAAAGCATCACTCCACTTTTCTGTGCTACCCAGAGAAGGGCCCACACAGCATTGTTCTTGGTTCCCACGTAATTTTAAGGGAAATTTTCACAATGTCTGGAGCCCTTAATCTCCTGCAAATTAAGGAGGAGGATGTCTTCAATTCTTTTCAGCAAGAACCCACAACCTTGACTTCCAAATGGAACAGTACAACTACAAAAGGTAAAGTGACAGCATCTACATCATAAATTTAAAGATAACTGGGAGAAGCTTCTACTGGCAGCTTGTGCCATTGTTGCCATTGAAAACCCATCTGATGTCAGTGTCATATCATCCAGGAATATTAGACAGTGAGCTGTGTTGAAGTTTGCTGATGTCACAGGAGCCACTACTATTGCTGGCCACTTCGCTTCTGGAAACTTCACTAACCAGATCCAGGCAGTCTTCTGGGGAGCTGAGACTTCTGATCATTACTGATCCCAAGGCCAACCACCAGCCTCTCACAGAGGTACCTTATGTGAACCTGCCTACAATCTCTCTGTGTAACATGGGCACTCCTCTGTGCTACGTGGACATTGTCATCCCTTGCATAAAAAGGGGAGCTTGCTCAGTGGATCTGATGTGGTGGTGGATGCTAGCCCAGGAAGTTCTCTTCATGCCTGACACCATCTCCCATGAACACCCATGGGAGGTCATGCTTGGTTGCTACTTCTACAGAGATCTTGAAGAGATTGAAAAGGAGGATAAGGCCACTGCTGAAAAGGCTGTGATCAAGAAAGAATTTCAAGATGAATGTACTGCTCCCGTTTCTGAGTTCACTGCTGCTCAGTCTGAAGTTGCAGAATGCTATGAAGGCATTTGGGTGCCTTCTGTACCTATTCCGCATTTTCCTACTAAAGGCTGGTGTGCTTAGCCTGCCACTGAAGACTGGTCTGCAGCCCGTACTGCTCAGGCCACTGAATGGGTAGGAACAACCACTGAGTGGTATGCAATTGTTCTTCCACAAACTCTTAAATAAAATGGAAATAAGGTTGATGAAAAATAAACAGTTTCTTAAAAAAAAGAAAATATCACCCCCTAAAAAGATCTACCCAATTATCAAAGAAATGATAATTCCATATATTTCAAACTGTTTTATGAAATAGAAAAAAAGAAAAGTACCTATTTTATTTTATTAGCTAGTATAACTTTGATACTAAAATTGAACAAAAGCAGAGTAAATAAAGTGTAGGTTGGTATCACTTATAGAGATAAAAAAACAAAATTATAATTTAAAAAACATCTTATAAATAAAATTCATCAGTGTAAACACACAACAATCACCATGACCAAGTTTATCTAGGAATATAAGGATGATTCAACATTAGGAAATCTATACAGTCACTGCAGATAGCAGTTGCCATTTTGGTCAAGTATCTTTAATAGAACAGATTAATGTGGCCTCAGGTGTAAGGTATGTGGCCACTGAATTAAAAAATGTGTTATATTCTTTCTTATTTAGAAAAGGATATCAGAAACAGATTACATTCCTGTGGAATGAACAAAAAAACACACTTATAATTTTGCTTCAGGTTTGTGTTAATTTTCTGCTTTATGTCCTTATAAAGTTTGAAAATATCTGGACAATATGCACATTTTTGGATATCACATGGAATCATTACTTTGTTTACATCTTGCTGATTGGGCAGGATTGGCAAAAAGGTGACTAATGCACCCAAGGACTTGTCAAGACACATATGCGCTACATGACATGAAAGATAAATACTACAGAGATTCAGACTTGCCAATTTATTACAATTTTTAAGTGGAGTCCAGTGGTAAAGAACATGCCAGGCTATCCATTACACAGTAACAAACAAATATACACACAATCAAAAACAAACAAAAAACATGCAGAATCTTGCATTCTCTACCACAAAAAAGAGCATAACACTTCATATGTCCCTGAGTTCTAGTGCCAACACACTCCACAGAGGCCCATATACAGGATTAACAACTTTTAGTGGAGGTAGAAGAAAAATAGGGCTCCCAGCAGGTCAAGGCTGTGGTGTAAGCGGCTCTACTGTGTGAGGCATTTTATTTGAAAGACCAGTGGTAGGAAAAAATGCAATGTGAAGTTTATGGCAAATTCCAATGGCAAAACCACAATACAGGGTTCTGAGATTCTGGAGCAAGACCATGCCAACTGTAGTAATTAATCTTTTTGAGAAATATCTTTTAGCATTTTGCTGGACCCTTGTAAATATGAAATGCTTAGCTATAGGACATCAAGTGACAATGTATCCAGAACTGCTTATGAACTGAGTTATGTCATACTCATCAAGTCAAAGTTAGTCAAGCCCAGAAGTTGTCCATCATAAGATAGAAATTGTACTCCAGAACTGAGACAAAACAGGACTAGAGTACCAAGTAAACTGCATGAACATGTATATCAGCCTTCCATGTCACCTACCAGTGTTGTAACCAGCACTCTTTCTTCAGCTTGAATGTCTGACAGGCTGGATATAGACACCTAAATAATAAATAGATGACAGGAGACTAGTCTTCAGATGGTGTACACACGAGAGTATACAGATGCCATAGTATAAAGTTGTACACCTGAAATATATATAGTATATTAAACCGTTACCCCCAATAAATTTAATTAAAAAAAAGAAAAAAAGAAAAACAAAAATAAATATGTCACAATATATGCAATATCTCTATGCAGAATCTTAGGAAACTTTACTGAAGGACATAAAAAAGATCTAAATAAATTAAAAGATACACAATGACAGTTTTCTCAAGACTTACCCATAAGTATAAATCAATGCCAAACAAAATCCCAATAGAATTTTTTGGTACACCTTGACAAATTGATAATAAATTTTGTATAGGAAAATAAATGCAAATTGGTACAGCCACTATGGAAAACAATCTGGTTTCTCAAAAATTAAAAATGGATCTACCTTTTGACCCAGCAATTGCACTTCTGGATATTTATCCAAAGAAAACCAAAAACAATAATTTGTAAAGATCTATGCATCCCAATGTTTATGGCAGCACAATTTACAATAGCCAAGATATGAAAGCAACCTAAATGCCCATCAACAGATGATTGGATAAAGAAGTTATGGTTCATGTATGCAGTGAAACATAACTCAGCCATTAAAAAAATGAAATCCTACCATTTGAAAAAACATGGATGGACGCAGAGGTTATTATGCTGAGTGAAATAAGTCAGATAAAGATAAATACCATATGATGTCACTTATATGAAGAACAAAACAAACTAATAAAAAACAGACTAAGATAGAGGACAATTTGGTGAAGGATAGAGGAGAGGGTAGTTGGAAGGCTGGGAGAATGGGATAAAGGGTTAAAGAAGTACAAATTAGTAGTTTGTAGATGATCACATGGATGGGGAGTATGGCATAAGGAATATAGTTAGCATTAATGTAATGGTGAGGTGGAGAGCCAGAGGAGAGAAAAAACAATTATGGGGATCATTTTATCAGCTATATAAATATCTAACCAATGTACTGTATACTTGAAACTAATAATAAAATAAAATAAATTTTTTATGTCCCAAAGTAGCCAAGAAAATTCTGGACTATCAAAGGAGAACTTGCTTATAAAATAACATGGTTTTTAAAAATAAAACGATAGTGATTAAAACAATGTAGTATTGGCACAGGAATAATCAAATAAATTAATAGAACAGAAAAGAAGATCAGTAATAGACTACTGTGTATATTAGAATTTCTTGTATGATTACAGATGGCATTATATACCTGTGGAAAAAGGACAGATCTTAAAGTAAGTGAGATTCGGATAACTGGCTTTACATATGGGGGGATAAACATATACTTCTATCTTTCACCATACAGGAAGCAAATTCAAGATATATTTAAAACCTAAATATGAAAAACAAAAGTTTAATTTATTAAAATAATAGTAGATTAATACTGTTATGATCTCAGGTTTACTTAAACAAAACACAAGGAAATATTGATAGATTTGACAAATCAAAATGAAACCTTCTGTATAATAATTGACAATACATACTAAGTAAAAAATCAAGCAACAAACAGAAAAAGATATTTACAACATAGGTAATAAACGAAAAATTAGTATCCATAATATATAAAGAACTTCTGATCAACAAGCAAAATACAAGCATATCAATAGAAAAACAAGATAGACAAAGGTTTTGAATAAGAACTTCACTTGAGAGGAAATCAATAAGAAAATCAACAAGAAAAATACAAGCATCTCAATAGAAAAAAAAGATAGACAAAGATTTTTAATAGGAACTTCACTTGAGAGAAAATCTGATTGGAATTATAAAGAAAATATTAATAATGAAGGATGAATTAATTGCGTGCTGTATCTGTAGAGTTGAACCTTTTGCTTATTAATTTTCAATGTTTGTGATAAAAGCCTTTATACCTTATATTTAATTCTATTTATCACTTTAGCCAGTGGTGTGCTGATAAACAGACTCCTTGAAAAAGAAGGAAAAAAAAAGAAAAAGAAGCCCTATGTTGTAGCATTTTCTGATTTTCACAGTATACATGTTTCCACCATAGCTGATTTCAAGCTATTTAATAATTGGCTCGCAAAATTCCTAAATATTTAACACCAGATTTTGGGACTAGTTGTAAAGAGGCTCTAGCCTACCACTAATAGCTATATCCTATAGCTGCTGATAAGTAGTACCTTTTTGTGTCAATCAGTTATATATACTTAATTTTTATTGACACTTATTCCCTAACATAAAAATATTTAGAAGTGCATATTTATAATTTCAAAGTCTATGACTCTTATAAGGGCTTCTTTTGATTATTGAATTCTCATTTTATTGCATTATGGTTGAAGAATGAGGTATGATATTTATATTTTTGCATTTTTTTTAGATTCTTGTGGCCTAGAATGTGTTCAATTTTATGTTTTTCATGTGTGCTTAAAAAGTATTTACTTTTTATTTGTGGATGCAATTATTTTATATATATATATATGCTTTATTTTCACAGAATTTTAGGTTCAAAGCAAAATTTACCAGAACATACAGAGTTCCCATATACTCTCTCCCTCAACATGCACAGCCTTTCCCACAATAGACAACCTTTACCAGAGTTGTACATTTATTACAATTGATGAACCAAAATTACCACATCATTGTCACCCAAAGTCCATGGTGTACATTAGGGTTCACTCTTGCTGTTGTAGGTTATATAGGTTTTGACAAATACATAAAGATATATAGCTATCATTATAGTATTATACAGGAGTTTCCCCTGCCTTAAAAATCCTGTGCTCCATCTATTTATTTTTCCTTTTCCTCAATCCCCTGGCAATCACTGATCTTTTTACTGTTTCCATAGTTTTGTCTTCTCCAGCATGTCATATAGTTGTAATCATATAGTATGTAGCCTTATTACATTGGATAGTGTGTGTGTGTGTGTGTGTGTGTACTCAATTTTATTGTTTATTAAAATCCTTAGTAACTTTTGTCTACTTTTTCAGTTCCTGAAAGAGATTTGTTAAAATGTTTTATTATGATTAAGGGTTTGGTCATTTCTCCTTTTAATTCTGTCAGCATTCACCTTATATATTTCAGAGCTATATTTTTAGATGTATAAAATTATATAAACATTTTTAGAGGAGGAATATTTTTTAATCACTAAATGATGTGTCTCTTTGTCTTTACTAATGTTTTTCACCTTAAAATTCTATTTCACCTGTTCTGCCTTTTTTCTCTCTCTTATTTTTTAACATCTCTGATTAATATATTTTAGGTATGTTTCTAATAGACAACACATAGCTGAAGGTTTAATACTGAATCTGAGTGTCTCTCTCTTCAAACAGATGTTTCAAGTTCATTTCATTTATTGTGACTATTGATATATTGTCTTGTGTTTTCTGGTTACTATGATTTTTATTTGCTTGTTACCTTTTCTTTTCATGTCATGTTGCCTAGGAGAATTAATTTTTTCAGGTTGATTTTGTTTCCACCTATGACTTGGGGCAAGAACCACATATTTGTTGAACTCAGTACAGCAATTAGATTTTTTTCAAAAAAGGCATCCTTTCCCTTGCTTTCCTTCCTCCCAAGGTATATTGGTTCTAACACAGACCTTGCAACCCTGAACTCTAACTTCTTTTGAACATTAAAATTCCAGATCTTAAGAACTATATAAGGTTCACTTACTCCTTTGAGCCACAAGTGTTCAAATCCTACCCATTGCTTTGGGTGTTTTCTTTGTTTCTGGCATCTGGAGAATTTTTTCTTCTTTCCAAGATCAAGTATATACTTAAACTTTAAAATCTGGTATTTCTACATATCTGAAATGTGTGAGTTTGTGCAGTGTGTATTTATTTATTCATTCATTCATTCATTCATTCATTTATTTAATGTATTGGTAGGGTGTTGGATTACTTCCTACATCAGCCTAGGTTTTGATCTTGACTGAAAACAAGCCTGTGCTCAACCAGTAGGCTCTACTGCCTCCCAGCGTCATTTTTCCTCTTAAGCTTCTGTGCATTTTATAAATAAAGATACAGAATCTGTGACATTTAGTTTCTCCATACAATATAAATAGACACTTAAAGTTAACAAGTATTGGAAACAAGTTAGCAAATTAATTATACTTTGTTGTGTACCACCCTTCATTGGACATCAGGGAGCCTAATTCAGATAGTTTCATCTTGTAAAAGCAAAGCTTAAAGTTTAATGAAGAAACTAAAATTTGATACTTGGAGTTGAAGTGTAAGCAGAATTCGATATAAATATGCTGACTGCTGTTTTCCTGCTGCAGACATTCTGCTTTGATTAATATAATTAGAAGATTGAAGATCAACACCTGTTCCTCTTGTGGATCTCTCTCATACAGTGACCTTTGCCTCACCCTGTATAAACACACATGGTGATTAAGCTGTCAGATATCATAGAGGAATTTTTGAAGGGTGAGGACAATTAATCACTCCTGGAATTTCTCACTGATGGCCCCATAGATGTCTGCCATCCACCTTGCCAGCTATTTCTTTGCCCACTCTGTTATTAAGCCAGAGTCTCTAAATGAGCCACTAATTTTGTGGCATATGAGGATTCTCTATCAAGTATAGGGTTTGGAATAGATGATCTCTTACTAAGATCTCTCCAAATTATGGCATTTTATGGGTTCAAATTTCACTGCCAGCTTCCATAATTAAGGACAGATAACACATGGTATTAAGTTTGTGCTTAGGAAAGTGTCAATGCTCCTGTTCATTGCTACAAGACCAAACACAAAGCTATTTGTCAGTAGAGTTCTCCAGTAACACAGTGCTTTTTCAGTTGGTGAAAGATAAGGGAAGTAAACTAGCATTTATTAAGTTATCACAGAGCATGTACTATCTCAGTTAAAACTGCCTGTGAAGAAGGTGCTTTCCCCCATTTTATAAGAAATTGAGTTTGATAGAATCTAATTGACTTGCAAAATGTTGCATATCAAGTAAGTAGTGGGGATCAGATTTGAATTCAAGTCCTGATTTCAAATTCTTTCCACACCTTATGTTGCTTATCTATCCATCAGTTTATTCATTTATCATATATTTATTGAATACCTATTGTGTGCCATATGGACACTGTAGATACAATGGTGAATAATATAAAGTTCTTGTTGTCCTTCATGGTTCATTTATTTTATTTTTTATTTTTGGCTGACTTCACAGATTTCAAGGACTTGTCAGTTTACAATCCCTTATTTTTTTATTTTTATTTTTTATGCCCACAGCACCTGGTCTTCCTAGATAGTCTCTCATCCAATTACTAACCATGCCCGACTCTGCTTAGCTTCTGAGATCGAATGGAATTGGGCTTGTTCAGGGTAGCATGTCTGTAAACCATCATGGTTCATTTATAGCATAAAATTATCTTAAATATGGTAGACCAGTGGTCCCCAACTGTTTTGGCACCAAGGGCTGGTGTTCCTACTAGAATCTAATGCCTGATGTTCTGAGGTAGAGCTGAGGTGGTAATTTTAGCACTGGGGAGTGGCTGAAAATACAGATGAAGTTTCACTCACCCTCCACTCACCTCTTGCTGTGTGACCTGGTTGCTAACAGGCTATGGACAGGTACTGGTCCATGTCCTGGAGGTTGGGAACCCCTATGTAGACCACAAGACAATGAGGATTCCCATAGCTGAAATAAGATTCAAAATAGATGACTTGATTATAAAAAAATGCGAAGGGCCATGGGGAGATCCAGTTAATATTGGTCAGGAGAGGGAACAATCTTTGATCTGATCATCTTCTTGTTAAGATTCCCAAAAGACCCCACTACATTTAACCAAAATTATATCAGACTGGTATGGGGTATACTTAACTTTTCTTTTGTATATAAAACTCTAAAAACCCTTAACTTTATTGAGGTATTTTATACATATGTATACACATACACACACATACCATAAAATTCACCTATTTTAAATGTATAATCAATGATTTTTAATATATTTACATAGTTGCACAACCATCACCACAATTTAATTTTAGAACACTTTTATCACTTCAAAAATAAAACACATAAACATTAGCAGTTATTCCCCATTTCTATTTTCCATTTTCTTCTGCTCCAGCCCCAGGAAACCACTAATCTATGTTCTGTCTACGGATTTGCCTATTTTGGACATTTCACAAATCTGGGGTTATGTAATACATGATCCTTTGTGACTGGCTTCTTTTACTTAGCATAATGTTTTCTAGGCTTATTTGTATCAGTACTTTATTCTGTTTTGTGACCAAATAAAATTCCATTGCATGGATATACCATTTTTATTTGCCAATTTATTTGACATTTGGGTTGTTTTCACCCATTGTGAATAATATTGTGGTGAACATTAGTGTACAAGTTTTTGTTTGGGCATCTATTTTCAATTTCTTTCAATATATATCTAGAAGTGGAATTGTTGGGTTCTATGGTAATTTTATGCTTAAAATGCTGAGGAGCTAACAGACTTTTTCCACAGAGGCTGCACCATTTTACACTCCCATCAACCATATATGAAGGTTTCAATTTCTTCACATCCTCATCAACATTTTATAAGCCTCTTTAAAATAGTCCTTGCAGTACTTATAATAATAATAATAACAACAGCAATAATAATAAACAACAATAAATAAACAACAATAATAATAACAATAACAATAATAACAGCAACAGCAACAGCAACAACATTAATAGCCCAAATTACTGTGTCATATACTCTTCTAAGTACTTTACATAAATTAACTCATTAAATCTTCATAGGAACCAAATGAAAGGTAGTGTTATTTCAGATGAGAATATTGAGGCACAGAGAAAATAAGCACATTGCCCAGGTTCACACAGCTAAAAAATGTCAAGGCCAATATTTGAATCTCAGAATTTTGACTGTAAGATTTGTGCTCTCAACAAATAAGTAACACTGCCTAATGATACTAGCTCACATCCTAGGAGTTTTAAACCTATTTTCTCATTTTATCTCACAAAATAAAAAAATAATTAGATGCTATCTTATTACCCCCCTCTAATAGATAAAGTAACTAAGAAGTACAGAGGTTAAGTAACTTACCAAATGTCACATGGCTTACATTTGTGAACTAAGATACAAATTTTGGTCAACTATACTTAGCCCCTCTGCTGTTTGGAGCAGAGCTGGAGCTCAAGCAACTTCAGTGGTAAAATGAAAGGGAAAACAATAACTACAAGTAGTCATCATGCTTAGAGGTAAAATCTACAGGAAACAGGGTCCCCTCACCCTTGCTGAATTCTCAGTAACACCTGCTTGCAAACATTTAAAATTAAAAAGTGAATGCAGAGTTTCAGTCAAATAGTGGAGCAGGTAAATGCTATGTTTGCCTTCTCTCAGGATCAAACAAAAATTACAAATAAACTGTATAACAAACATCATTGAGAAAAGCCATAGGTCTAACTGAACAGAGTCCTACATGTAAGGACATACAGAAGAAGCTACCTCCAGACTGGTAGGAGGGGTAAAACTCTGAATTAGCTTGTCCTACAGCCATGCATGGAAGTTAAAAATTGGAAGATATATCTTGGATATGGAGGTCCTCCATGAGTAGTGAGGGGTTCCAGCCTCACACAAGTCTCCACAGCTCAGGGCTCCAGTGTGGGGAAAGGAAGCCCCCAAAACTTTTGCCTGTAAAAACCAGTGGATATTGTAGCTGAATGAGATAGAGGACTTCTGAAAACTGAGGCTTTCCTCTTAGAGGGCCCACACATGGATTTACTTGCTGATGAACTCACTTTCTCTGAGCTCCAGCACTGGGGTAGCAGCTTGAAACATATCAGGAACATAAGAGAAGGAAGTGAACTATTGGGTTTCAGGGAAAGAGCAAGAGAAGCATCTTTTTCCCAGACAGAAATGCTTTCAGAGGCCATTGTTCCTTTGTTGACCCCTTCCCCAAATCCAGCGTGCAGAGGTAGGTGGATGACATATCTAAATCTCCATCAAATTAGTTAACATCATTTGCCTCACCATGGTGATTCCCTGAGACTCTGTCCCAAATAATTTGTGGGGCCACCCATGCTACTTCCAGTGGCTTTTCCACATTAAAAGCCTATCTTGGCTTATGGTGAAGACTTTCCTAAAATTTTCCAAAGGATCACAAAATTTAAACAAGTAGCATCTGGTCTTGGTGTGCCCTGTACCTCTTTCCAAGCAGCCCTAAGCTCAGCACTGGCATCAGCCGGCCTCAGTTTTCAGCTTATCTTCTGCAGGTACCTCCAAGCCAAGCACAAATGGTAATCATCTGAAGATCACTTTGTAGCTATACCAAGTGGCCCTATGCAGGGTATGGGCAGCAGCAGACATTGGCCTACAACAGAGATCTTCCCAAAAGGTTAACACAACAGCATACCCAGTGCCCAACATTATACCACACTATGGGACCATCCAACAACCTCTACAGACAACACACCCATAGGGCAGACTGAGAATGCAACAGAGCCCTGCTGAAGTGATTCCTGCTCCATAGGATCAACCCCTGCAAAACATCTCCACTGTAGTCATGGCCAGTCCTCACAATCAAACAGCCAAAGGGTTATTTCAACACCTTGATAAGCAAACTGAAATCAAAGCTCAACTACAATAGGAGGGCACACATAACCCACACAAGGGAAACACTTGGACAACCTGGCTCAGGTGACCAAGGAGCTATGCTGTGGGGCCTCACAAGACACCTATTAAATAAGGCCACTTTACTAAGACCAGGAGACATAGTAGCTCTATCCAATTTGTAGAAGCACATGCAAGAAGGCAAATGGGGAGACAAAGAAACATGACCCTAATGAAAGAACAGAACAAATCTTCAGAAAAAGAACTAAATATGGACAAGAAATTTATCAGATGCAGAGTTCAAAACATTTGTTATAAGGACACTCAATGATCTGAATGAGAACTTTAACAAAGATATAAGAAACACAAACATTGAGATAGAAAACATAAAAATAAACCAGTCATAAATGAAAAATACAATAACAAATAAAGAATACAGTAGAGAGAATCAACAGTAGATTAGAAGAAGCAGAGGATCAAATCAGTGATTTGGAAGATAAGGTAGCAGAAGACACCTAATGAGAACATCAACAAGAAAAAACAATCCAAATATGTGAGAGTAGTTTAAGGGGCCTCTGGGACAGCATCAAGCAAACCAACATTTGCATCATAGGATATCAAAAGGAGATATTGAAAACCTATTTCAAGAAATAATGGCTTAAAATTTCTTATTCTTAAGAAGGAAATAGATGTACAAGCCCAGGAAGCAGAAAGTCTCAAGCAAGATGAACCCAAAAAGACTCATGCTAGACACATTATAATTAAAATGCCAATGTTAAAGACAAAGGGAATCATAAAAACGGCAAGAGACAGGCAGTTATTTACCTACAAGAGAACTCCTATTATGTCAGCTAATTTCTCAACATAAATTATGCAGGCCAGAGAGATTGGCAAGAAATATATTATTTAAAGTGGTTAAAAGCAAGGACCTACAACCAAGATTACTCTACCCAGCAAAGCTATCATTTAGAATTGAAGAACATATAAAGAGATTCCCAGACAAGAAAAATCTAAAGCAGTTCATCATACCAATCCCATGTTACAGGACTGATTAAAGGGATATTTTTAAGAAGAGAAAGAAGAAAGAAAAGATAAAAATATGAATAAAATAGCAATAAGTATATATCTATAAATTATTACTTTAAATTTTAATAGATTAAATTCTCCAATCAAAAGACATAATGTAGCTGAATGAATAATAAAACAAGACACAAACATATACTGGCTACAAGAGTCCCACTTTAGATTGAAAGACACACACAAACTAAAAGTAAAGGGATAGAAAACGAAATTTCATACAAATGAAAATTTTAAAAATGTTGGCATATCAATACTTTTACCAGACAAAATAGACTTTAAAACAAAGGCTATAACAAGAGACAAAGACATTTAATAATGATAAATGGATTGATTCAACAAGTAGATATAATAATTGTAAATATGTATGTACTTAACATAGGAGCACCTAAATATATAAAGCAAATATTGACAAACATAAAAGAAGAGATCAATGCTAAAACAGTCATATAAGGGGACTTTAACAGCACATTGACATCATGGGTTAGATCTTTCAGCCCGAAAATCAATTAGAAAAAAATAAAACCAACTAGGAAACAGCAGTCTTAAAAGACACAGTAGATCAAATGGATTTAACTGAGATTTGTAGAACATTTCACCCCAAAGCAAGATATATATATTTTTTCAAGTGTAGATGAACCATTTTCCAAAACAGAACATATTTTAGACTATAAAATTTCTCAATGAATTTAAGATTGAGATAATATCAAGTGTCTTCTCTAACCACAATGGTATGAAAATAGAAATGAACTACAAGAAAAAAATGAAAATACACATACACATGGAGACTAAATAACATGTTCCTGAAAAAAAATGGCTTAAGAATAGATCAAGGAAGAAATAAAAAAGTTCCTAAAGACAAAAGAAAATGAAAACAACAAAAATTCTGAGAAAGTAGCAACAAGACATCTCAGAAAAAAAAAAAGAAAAATCTCCAGAAAATTAGCTTACAAACATAGAAATTGTGATTTAAATGACACAAACTCCAGGATAGTACTTCTTAAAAAATTCAATGAGATCCCCCCAAAAATAATATCAATAATTTTAGGAATTAAAAAAAAAAAAACAGCTAGATGAGCAGAGCAAGGGAATGAAACCCTCAAGAAGAACAGAATAGATTTTCTGGAGATGAAGAACACACTGCAAGAATTGATAAATAAAATAGCAAGCCTGGGAAACAGAGTTGACCAAATGAAGGAAAAGATCAGTGATATCAAAGACAGAAATCTAGAAATCTGTGAGAAAGAAGAGAGAGAAACAGAAGAAGGAAAAATAATGAAAGAGAAATACAAGAACTAGCTGATACCATCAGGAGAGAAAACATAAGAATAATGGGCATTAATGAAGTGAGGAAAAGGAGCAGGGATTAGAAAGTAGTTTCAGACAAAGAGCTGACAAGAAATTCCCAAGTTTAAGGAATGATCTGGAACTTGGAATTCAAGAAGTCATCAGAACACCCAATTATCTCAACTCAAAAAGGTCTTCACCAAGACACATTGTATTAAAGTTATCAAAAATCAACAACAAAGATAGAATTCTCAGGGCAGCCAGAGAGTAAGAAATGGTAATATATAAAGGTAATCCTATTAGATTATCCTTGGACTTCTCACCACAAACCTTACAAGCCAGAAAAAAATGGATATAAATTTTAAAGTATTAAGTGAAAGAAACTACCAGCCAAGAATAATGTATCTAGCTAAGCTCTCTTTTAAATATGAAGGAGAAATTAAGAACTTTCCAGACATACACAAAATGAGGGAATTCTCCACTATGAGGCCTGCACTACAGAAAATACTGAAAGTAGTCAGTTCTCCTAAAATAAAATGAAAAATAAAATTACATAATTATGAGTAAGGTGACTATCCTTAGGCAAATAGAATCAGAGGAGTGCAACCCTTATTAACAGCAGGGCATTATAGCTTAAATAATAAGAAGTGAATTGTTATAATAAGATAGCAATGAACATTGAGTATACATAGGGACAAAATCCAAACAACAATGACTGAAAAGTGGGGGAAATTCGAAGATCCAAATTTGCAAAGGAGATTGGAGATAAGGCATGTGCAGAAGAAAATAGACAACGGTGTGTGTGTGTGTGTGTGTGTGTGTGTGTGTGTGTGTGTATGTGTATACACAACTACCCTTTACATATTCATAATTGTAACCACACACCAAAGATTCAGAACTGAAATATATAACATGAAACAAGAACCAGAGGTGAAACCCACAAAAGCCAAACAAAATAAAACAGAAACACAAAGACAAGGAAGCAATGGAAACACCAAGGTACCAGAAAGCAAAAGATAAAATGGCTAAAAAAGGCCTCATATTTCAATAATTACCTTAACTGTAAATGGACTGAACTCACCAATAAAAAGGCACAGAGTAGCAGAATGGAACAAAAAACAAAATCCAACAATATACTGCCTCCAGGAAATACATCTCAGTTCCAAAGGCAAATGTACATTCAAAGTGAAAGGGTGGAATATGATATTTCAAGCAAATGGCATTTAGAGAAAAGCAGGAGTAGCAGTACTAATAGAAGATGAAATAGACTTCAAAATAAAAAAGAGAAAGAAAGATATTGAGGGACACTTCATAATGATAAAGGGAATCATGCACAAGGAAAAAAAGAACACTTATTAATATCTATGTTCCCAATCAGGGAGCCCTGAAATATGTAAAGCAATTATTAACAGAACAAAAGAGAGAAACAGACAGGAACATCATGGTAGTAGGGGACCTAAATACCACACTGTCGGATATGGACAGACTATCCAAACAGAAAATGAATAAGGACATAACATTTTTAAATGACACTTTAGTCCAACTGGACATAATTGACATTTAAAGAGCCTTCCATCTCAAAACAGCTTTTTATACATTCTTCTCTAGTGCACACAAAATATTCTCAAGAATCGATCACATATTGGAACACAGAGATAGACTCAACAAATATAAGAGGGTTGAAATTATACCAACCATATTCTCTGATCATAATGCTTTCAAACTAGAGATCAACTGCAAAAAGAAATCAGGAAGAACTACAAATACATGGAAATTAAACAACATGCTACTGAAGAATAACTGGATCAGAGAGGAAATAGAGAGATCAAGAAATACAAAAAATGAATGATAATGATAGTACAATATATCAAAACTTTTGTGACACAAAATCCCACTGGCATTTTTTTAAAGAAATAGAACAAAACATCTTCAGATTTCTATCGAAGTACAAGAACTCCTGCATCACCAAAGCCATCCTGAGAAAAAAGAATGAGGCTGGAGGCAGCACTTTGCCTGACTTCGAGTTATAGTATAAAGCCACAATAATCAAAATGGCATGGCATTGGCAGAAAAACAGATGCATGTACTAGTGGAACAGAATCGAGAGTCCAGAAGTAAACCCATATTTCTATGGGCAAATAATTTTTCACAAGAGAGTCAAAAACATACAGTGGAAAAATGAAATCCTCTCCAAGAAGTGGTACTTGGAAAACTGGAAAGCCACTTGCAAAAGAATAAAACTAGACTGTTGTTTATCACCACACAACAAAATTAACTCAAACTGAATTAAGGACTTGACTATAAAACCTGGAAAAATAAGTTTCATAGATGAAAACATGGGAACTAAACTCAAGGACCTTGGACTTAAAGAGGATTTTATGATTTTGACCTCAAAAGCAAGAGAAGTTAAAGCCAAAATAAATGAATGGACTAAAGTAAAAAGTAAAGTAAAAATCTTCCACACATCAAAAGAAACTGTTAACAAGGTAAAGAGACAGTCATCAGAATGGGAAAATATATGTGCAAGCAACACCTCCAATAAGGGTCTAATATCCAAAATATACAAAGAATGCATACAACTGAATAACAACAAAAACAATCCAATCAAAAAAAAATAGGTAGAGGACTTGACCAGACACTTCTCCATAGAGGACATACAAATGGCCAACAGACCCATAAAAAGATGCCCAACATCACTAGCTATTAGGGAAATGCAAATCTAAATCAGAATGTGATACCATCTCACACCTGCTAGAATAACTGTTATCAACAGGGCAAGTAATAACAAATGCTGGAGAGAATGCAGAGAAAAAGGAATTCTCATACACTGCTGGTGGGATTGCAAATTGATACAGCTTCTATGGAAAACAGTATGGTGGTTCCTCAAAAAACTAAGAATTGATCTACCATATGATCCCAGCAATCCCACTGCTGGGTATTTACTCCAAAGACTTGAAAACTCATATCCAAAAAGATATTTGCACAACAATGTTCATAGCAGCATTATTCACGATGGCCAGGACATGGAAGCAACTGAAGTGTCAACAGGACAAGTAATAACCAATGTTAGAGAGGTTGCAGAGAACAAAAAACCCTCTTATACTGATGGTGTGACTGCAAATTGGTAGAGCCACTATGGAAAACAGTATTCAGGTTTCTCATAAAACAAAAATTTATCTACCATAAGATTCAGCAATCCTTCTACTGGGTTTTTTACCCCAAATACTTGGAAACCCATATCTGAAAAGATATTTGCAAACCAATGTTCATAGCAGAATTATTTACAGTGGCCATGACATGGAAGCAACTGAAGTGTCCTCGACAGATGATTTAATAAAGAAGTTGTGGTACATATATACAATGAAATATTATTCAGAAATAAGAAGAGATGAAATACTGCTGTTTGCAACAACATGGATGAACTTTGAGATAATCATGCTAAGCGAAATAACCCAGAGAAATTTGAAAATCACGTGATATCACTTATATGTGGGATTTAAACCTAAAAACAACAAATGAATAGAACAAAAAGAAACTCATGGATGTGTACAATAGACTAGTCATTACTTAGGGTAGTGGTGGTGAGGAAAGGAAAGAGGTAGATAGGGTAAAAGCGGTTAAATAGGTTGTAACTGAAAGAAATCTAACTACGGGTGGTGAACACACAGTGTAAATATATGTATGCCTAAATGTTAAAGTGTACAGCTGAATCTTATTGGATTTCATTAACCAACTTCAACATGAAAAAATAAGTTAATCAATTTAATATATATATATATATGTATGTGCATATATATGTGTATGTGTGTGTGTATGTGTGTGTGTGTGTGTGTGTGTGTGTGTGTGTATTGACAGAAATCTAACTATGGGAGGTGAACACACTATGAAATATATTTATGCTTTACTGTTAAATTGTGTACCTGAAGCTTATTGGATTTTGTTAACCAATGTTACCATAAAAAATAAATTAAGAAAAAAAGAAAAAATATCATTCATCATGATCAAGCAAATTGTTTTTCTTGAGATGCAGGGTTGTGTCAACATCTGCAAATCAATTAACGTAGTACACTGTGTAAACAAAATTAAGGATAAAAATATATAATCATATGAATAGATGTAGATAAAGTGTTTAACAAAATCCAGCATCCTTCTATGATAAAAATTCTCAGCAGAGTGGAAGAGAGCTAACATACTTCAGTGTGATAAAGATCACATATGATAAACTCACAGATACTATTGTTCTTAACAGTGAAAAGCTAAAATTGTTTTCCTTAAGATCAAGGAGATAAGGATGTCCACTTTCACCACTTTTATTCAACAAATAAAAGTAGTCCTTGCTATAGCAATGAGACAAGAAAAATTAATAAAAGATCAAAATTGGAAAAAAAAAGTAGAACTTATTATTTGCAGATAACATTATACTATATGGAGAGAACCTAAAGATTCCAACAACAACAACAACAAAAAACCCTATTAGAACTAATAAATAAATTTAGTAAAGTAGCAGGATACAAAATTAATATTCAGAAATCGGTCGTATTTTTATATACAAACAATGAACTAACAAGAAGAGAAATGAAGAAAACAACCCATTTACAATTCAATAAAAAAATACCTAGGGATAAGTTTAATCAAGTATGTAAAAGGCCTGTACTTGGAGAATTTTAAGACATCGAAGAAAGAAATGAGAGCACATACCATATTCATGAATAAGAAGAATCATCATGTTTAAAATGTCCATACCACCCAAAGCAATCTATAGATTCAATGCGATTCTCATTAAAATACCAATACCATTATCACAGAACTAGAACAAATCATGCAAAAATTTATATGGAACCATAATAGCCAAGGCAAACGAGAAAGAAAAATTTGGAGGTATCACACTACCCGATATCAAACTGTATTACAAGGCTATAGTAATCAAAACAGCATGGTACTGGCACACCAAAAAAAAAAAAAAAAAAAAAAAAAAAGAAAGAAACCAACCAACCAACCAACCAAACAAACAAACAAAAAAGCCCATAAATCAATGGAACAGAAGAGAGAGCCCAGAAATCCAGAAATAAAGCCACACCTATATAGTCATTTATTCTATGATAATGAAAGCAAGACTATATAATGGGGAAAAGACAGTTTCTTTAACAAATGGTGCTGGGAAACTAGACAGATACGTGGAAAAAAAAATAAAACTGGGCCACCTTCTTATACCATATACAAGAATAAATTCAAATGGATTAAAGATTTAAATGTAAGACCTGAACTATAGAACTTTTAGAAGAAAACACAGTAAGTAAACTCTCTGATATTACTATTAGCAATTTTTTTGATATATCTCCTCCAGCAAGGAAAAAAAATAAACAAATGCAACTACATTAAACTAAAGTTTTTGCACAGCAAAGGAAACAAACAAACTAAAAGACAACCTACTGATTGGGAGAAGATATTTGTCGATGATACACCTGATAAATTGTTAATGTCTAAAATTTATAAATAGCTCATACAACTCAATAACAAAAAAACACAAACAATCCAATTTAAAAATGGACAGAGAACCAGAATAGATATCTCTCCAAAGAGGACACACATGGCCAATATCACATGAAAAGATGCCCAAGGTCACTAATTATCAAAGAAATGCAAATGAAAATCACATTGAGAAATCACCTCATACCTGTCAGATTTGTTGTCACCAATAAATCAAAAAACAACAAGTATTGGAGAGAATATGGAGAAAAGGGAAACTTTGTACACTATTGGTGAGATTGCAGATTGGTACAGCTACTATGGAAAATACCTTAGAGGTTGTTTAAAAAATTAAAAATAGAGCAAAGAAGGGGGAAAATGGCATAGATGATAGAGGCTTTGTTCACCTGTCTTGCGAACACTTCAAAGTTGTAATGAAAACATGGAGCAAACAGCAAATAAAATCAGCTAGTATCTAGATGAACAGACACAGTACAACTACAGAGAGAAAAAATTAATCAGCTTGCAACAGTAGAAGGTAGCAAAGACGGGAGGCTACCTGGTCCCAAGCAGCTGAGTGGGACAGAGGCTGTGGCAGCGGCAGCTGGAAATTGCAGACACCTCTTAAAGAGGCCATGTCTTTGAGTGAACTTTTGTGGTGTTGGACCTGCTAACTCAGAGCACCAGTGCTGGGTTGGCTGAATAGGTGGCACCTGGGACTTATTGGAGGACACTGAGTTGTTGGAGTGAGGGCTGGGGGCCAGGCTTGCTCCAAGGCAGAAGTGAGGATGGTATCCATTGTCCTTCTGTTGTGACCTGTCCCACCCCCAGTATGCAGACTCAGTGTCACCATGGCTGAGACTTTGTGAAACTGGATAACAGCTCACTGCCCAGAAGATCCCCTGAAACTCTGCCTACCCCAACTCCTGGCCTCACCAAAGCCACATCCAGTTGTGTCTTCAGTGAGTTGATGTCCTTGCTGAGCAGTACCCAAGACTCATAGTGGTGGCAGCTAGGCTTGATTTCTGGTGTGGTTTCTTCAAGCAACTATAAGCACAGCATCTGTTTATTGCTTGCTGAATCTTAACAGGTAGCCATGGAGGGGCACAGGCTGGTGATGAATTTGGCCTGCAGCTGAAACCCTCTCAGGACTGTGCCACACTAATAAGATTTGGAGGCTTAGGAGTTTTTCTAAGTACATAGAAACAGACACAGAAAGGAAGCCAAAATTGGAAGACAAAGAAGCAGAAACCATATGAGAGAACAGAACAGAAATCCAGGAAAAATGGAGTCAAGGAATCTAACAGATGCAGATTTCAAAACAATGGTTGTAAAGATGCTCAATGAACTTAGGGGAAGTGTAATAAATTCAGTGACAACTTTAACAAAGGAATAAAAGCCATTTAAAAGGAAATGAAAATTATAAACAGAAACCATTCAGAAATGAAGAACACATTATCTGAGATGAAGAGTATATTAGAATCAAAAGAGTGGAGGAAGAAGAGGATTGAACCATCAATATAGAGAATGTGGAAGACAAGAATGCTCAATCAGAATGACAAGAAAGAAACCCAAGAATATAATACTAATTAAAGGAGTCTATGGAGCAAAATTAAATTTAAAATCACCTGTGTCATAGAGATACTTGAAGGAAAACAAGAAGCTGAGGAGATATTTGAAGAAATAATGATGGAAAACTTCCCTCACCTGGTGAAGAAAATACACATATAACCTCAGTAAGCTCAGAGAGTCCCCAACAAGATCAATCCAAAGAGGCCCACACCAAGACACATAATTAAAATGCCAAAGGATAAATAGAAAGAGAGAATTTTAATGCAGCAAGAGAGAAGTGGTTGGTTACCTACAAGGGAGCACCCATAAGACTGGCACTGATTTCTCAAAAGAAACTATGCCTGACAGAAGGGCTTGGCACAAAATATTCAAGTGATGAAAACTCAGGATTTACAAATGAGAATACTTTATCCAGCAAAGCTCTCATTTAGACTCGAAGGACAGATAAAGCGCTTCCCAGACAAAAAATACGCTAAAGGTATTTATCAACACCAAGCTAGTATTACAGAAAATGTTGGAAGGACTTCTTTAAAAAAATAACATGTATCGAAAATATGAATAAAGAATGATAATAACTACATTTTTATCAACAAATACCTCAAATGGAAAAGAATTAAGTGCTCTAACCAAAAGATAGAATGGCAGAATGGATAAGAAAACAAGACCCCTACACATGTTGCCTACAAGCGACTCACTTCAGATTAAAAGTCACACACAGACTAAAAGGATGGAGATTGAAATAGTTATTACCTTGATGAACCTAGAGGGTATTGCACTGAATGAAATAGGTCAGATAGAGAAAGACAAATATTGCACAATTTCATGTACATGTGAAAAATAAAGAACAAAATCAACAACAAGAAAATCGAAAATAAACTCATAGATACAGAGAGTATTTTGAAGGCTACTAGATGGGAGGTGTTTTGGATGGATGGTGAAAAGGGGTAAAAAGATTAAGAAGTATTCAGGTAGCATTAATATGATGGCTAGGTGGAGGGCCAGGGGTGGGAGTGAGCATTTGGGGGAATCATTTTATAACTGTATAGAAGTCTAACCAATGTACTGTTTACTTGAAACTAATTTAAATAAATAAATTAAAAATAAAGAAGTACAAACGGATAGTTAGAAAATAGACATGGAGATATAAATTGTAGCATAAGGAAAATAGTTAATAATGTTGTAATAAATATGTAAGAAGAAAGAGAGGTACTAGATTTTGTGGGGTGATAACTTTGTAAGTTACATAGATCTCTAATAACTATGTTGTACAATCGGAGCTAATATATTATTATATGACAACTATAATTGAAGAAAAACTCATTGAATTGTATAAATACAAGCAACTAATTGTCCATTATATTTCAATAAAGCCAAAAACAAAACAAAACAAATAATTAAAAATAGAACTCCCTATTGACCCAGCCATTCCACTTCTTAGTGTCTATCCAAAGAAAACCTAAGTTAATTCAAAAAAATGTATGCACACCTATGTTCATGCAGCACTTTGTATTTACAATACAAAATATGAAAGTAACCTAAGTGTCCATCAATAGATAGGATAAAAAGAAGTGGCACATTATACCATGGAATATTACTCTGCCATGAAAAAATAATATCTCACCATTTGTGGCAACATGAATGGACCTGTAAGATATTATGTTAAGTGAAATAAGTCAAAGACAAATACCATACGATCTCACTTATATTGGAATCTAAAGAACAAAATAAATGACTGAACAAAATAGAAAGAAAGTCATAGATACTGATGGTTGTTGGTTGGGAAGGGTTTTGGGGGATTGCGTGTAAAAGATAAAATAATTAAGTACAAATTGGTAGCTACAAAAAAGTTATGGGAACATATAGTATAGTAAAAGGAATATAGTCAATAACATTGTAGTAACTATGTACAGTATCAGATGGGTACTACATTTATTGGAGTAATCATTTGTAAGTTTTATAAATAAATTTCTAGTCAATATGTTTTACAGCTGAAACTAATATAATATGGTATGCCAGCTGTAATTGAAAAATAAAAAAATATATTAAAAATTATATTGTAATAGCTATGTATAGTGCCAGGTAGATACTGAGGAGGACTTATGGGGAGGACCACTTTATAAATTACATAAGTGTCTAACCAGTACACTGTACACCTGAAACTAATATAAAATATCGAATGTCAACTTTAATTTTTAAAAAAGTGGCACATGTGGAAAGACAATGATCCATCTTGGAGGACCTAGCAACCAAAATACTTAATGATCTTCCAAATTCTCTTCTCATTGTAGTTGGGCAAATAGTTTTCTCCTAAAACAATATGAGCAAGCCAGGAAATATTATGTGACAAGACAAGGTTAACTTTTCTTTTGATTCTTAGTCCATTGTTGGGAGCCAAGGCAAAGTGCGCGCCAGCGCCCGCCGGGTGCCCCACTTCCTGATGAATGGGGTGCGCAGCCCGCGCGCACTCCACTTCCTGATGAATGGGGCGCGCCGCGAAAAGCCCGCGCGCGCCAACTCAGGGCACCACCCCTACCCACCCCCACTTGCATCATGCCATTGGTGCGACAAATGACATTGTGCCACGTACCTCCCTACGTCAGCAGTCCTTGTCCCCCTTTGTTCTTTCTGTATATAAGCGGTTGTGAGAAATAAAAATTTGAGGCTTGATCAGAATACTGTCTTGCCTCCACTCCTTTCTCTCGCCTATGTTTCACTTTCAGGTGAAGTCCCCCTCGGGCCACGCAAATAACTAGGTCCCGCGGGACGGGACAGTCCAGCATCTTGGTCCCTGAGAATCAAAACAAAATATTTGATCAAAACAAAATATTCCCAGAATCCTCTATTTTGGCCTGATGGGGGGAGGCTTAAACAGTCAATAAAATCAGGTTGTGGTGCCACTCAATCAAGTACCATATGTGACAGTTTACCAAATGGTGGAGTAAAACCCAGGGTGTTTTACAGTGCAAAGACAGAAGGTAACTGTAAAATAATATGACAAAGCCTGGATTTTCAAGTGGCTCTCCAGGTGTTTTCTGCTGTTGCTCTGTTGTAGAGCTAGACAAAAGAACATCTGATGTTTTTGAGTTTCACTGAGGATGACTCATGCTATAAGTCAGTACAGTTTGGACATTAATGTGGACAGTTTGTATTTTTTTAAAAGAAAATTTCTCAAAGGTTGTGTTCACATTTGCCCCCTTTATAGAGCTACTCCTAGAGAATGTCAATTGTTATGGTCTGCCAGACGAAGGACAAAAATGTTTAGTAGCATCAGTGAATATTATCATTTCAGTCAACTTATAATGGAGATAATTTGTATCTTTTCACCTCTATCCATGTCGTTCTTTATTTCAAAAGTGTCTGATGCCACTGTCCTTAAAAAGTCCCCAAAATACAGATAGCATCCTTGCATTGTAGATAGTCTAAAAAAAATTAGACATGTTTACTTTTTTTAGATTAAGTTATTTAGTACTACCACATACCTTCTCTGTGAATTTCTTTTAGATGTGTAGTATGAAGCCTAGGAGGCATCCTGGCAACTCTCTTCCCTTATCTCACACATAAAATCTGTTTCAGACTTTATAATCTGGTTCCAAAAGTTTGAATGAAATATAGCACAATTAGGCTGTTTCTATGTGAGACTAATTCAAGATGTAACAGAATAATTCAGTATTGCTTTTATAAATTATCACAAAATCATATGAAAAATACATGGTCATATAGATTGCTTTGGATTGTGGTTAATAATGTCCATAATTGTGGTATTTATTACCAACAGCAAAGGCAAAATAAAAGCTGATAAAAAGACTGACTTTTAATTACCATTTTTAATTTAAGTATAGTTGGCATCCATTATTATAGTAGTTTCAATTGTATAACATAGTGATTGAACATTTATTTTATGATGTGATTATCACTCTGTCTAGTGACCATTTGTCATTGTACAAAGTTATATTATTGACAATAATCTCTTTTATCTTTTTCACCCATTCTTCTATTCCACTCTGTCAAGTCTAGCAACCATCAGTTCTGTGTATTTAACATATTTTGTGTATTTAATATATGTTAGATAAATACAATTATTATATCACCCATTATTTCAGAAATATTATTGCTTAGGATGAGACAACACTATTAAATATGTGATTTGATTTGATGAAAAATATTAAGTGAATAATAGGGCAGAGGGTCAATGGATATAGCAACAATAAGGAAGGTGGGAAGTAAATGAGTGATGCTTGAAAAATACTTTTGTAAATAAATGTTTTTTTTTAATTTCCAAAGTATGCTTTATTTCCATCATATAACCTAACATTATTTCTATTTACTGTTTTAAAAATTATTTTTATTTAGTTTCAAGTATACATTACATTGGTTAGACATCTATATAATTCATAAAACAATCCCCGCAATTTCTCCCTTCCTCCCCTGACCCTCCATGTACCCAACGTATTAATAGTAACTGCGTTCCCTATACCATGCTCCCCATCACCATGACCACCCACCAGCTACTAATTTGTACTTCTTTAGCCCTTCACTTCATTCTCCCAGCCCCCCAAGCCCATCTCCTCTGTGTGACACCAAATCATCCACTATATTTGGGAGTCTGTTTTTGATTAATTTGTCCTTTTTATTCCTTAGATTCTGCATATAAGTGAAATCATATAGTGTTTATCTTTTTCTGTCTGACTTAAATACCTTCTATGTCCATCAAAGCACTGTCTTTTTCTATCCCCTTCCTTTTCATATGTAGGGGTCTTGTTTTATTATTTTTTCAGCTATGCTATCTTTTGGTTGGAACACTTAATTCTTTTCTATTAAAGGTACTTATTTATATGGATGTAGTTGTTATCATTTTGTATTCCTGTTTTTGATACACGTTTTTTTTCTTAAAGAAGTCCCTGCAATGTTTCCTGTAATACTGGCTTGATGGTGATAAATTCCTTTAGCTTATTTTTGTCTGGAAAGCTCTTTATCTGTCCTTCAACTCTAAATGATAGCTTTGTTGGATAAATTATTCTTGGTTGCAGATCCTGGGTCTTCATTCTGTTGAATATTTTGTGTAAAGACCTTCTATCCTGCATCGTTTCTTTTGATAAATCAGCTGTTAATCTTATGGGTGTTCCCTTATTAGTAACTATGTGTTTTGCTCTTGCTGCTTTTCATATGCTTTCTTTGTATTTAACCTTTGGCAATTTCATTATGATGTGTCTTGGTGTGGACCTCTTTGGATTCCTAATTTTTGGAAGTCTCTGACTTTCCGGGGGTTTTATGTCCATTTCCTTTACCAGGTTAGGGAAGTTTTCCATCATTATTTCTTCAAACAGCTGTTCAACATCTTGATTTTCCTCAGTTACACCAATAAGATGGATATTTGGATCCTTAATAGTGTCCCATATGCTCCTTAAATTAATTTTATAGTCTTGGCATCGTGCCATTCTGATTGAGAGTCCTGACTGGCTTTCCTGACTGGCATTTGATCCTCTTCTTTATTCACTTTTTTAATTCCTTTGCTTATTCCATGTAATGTACTTCTCATCTCAGATAATGTGTTCTTCATTTCACACTGATTCCCTTTTATAATTTTATAATTTTTTATAATTTTCGTTTCTATTTTTATCTCTTTGTTAAAGTTCTCATGAAATTTATCTACATGTCCCAAAAGTTCATTGAGTATCTTTATAGCCAGTGTTTTGAGCTCAATTTGACTTCATTATATCTGTATCTCTGTTCTCTTCTCTCATTTGGTTTCTGCTTCTTTTTCTTCCCATTTTGGCTGCCTTTCCATGTCTATTTCTATGTACTTAGCAAAGCTCCTCAGTCTCCTGGTCTTTTTAGTGTGGATTTGTGGAGTAAATGTCCAATGGCAAAGTCCCAAGAGGGGTTCAGCTGCAGGACAAACATAGCCCAAGCCTATAACCCTCTGGAGCCACCTGTTAAGATTCAGCAAGCAATTCACAGATGCTGTACTTATAGTTGCTTCAAAAGGCCACACCAGGAACTGAGGTCAGCTGCCTCCACCAGTGTGAGTCTCAGCAAAGAGCACATGACTCACTGAAGATTTACGAATGTGGCTTGGGTGGGGCCACAAATTGGGGGAGGCTGGATTTCAGGGAATCCTCTGGGTGGAGCGACCTCTGTTATCTAGCTTGATGACATCACGGCTATGGCAGCGCTGTGTTCAAGCACTGGGAGATTGGAGGGCTCTACAGGAAGCAATGGTTACCACTGGCACTCTGTACTGAGCAAATCTCACCTCGGCCCTCACTGAGACAATATTTCCCTGTAAGTTCCTGTTGCCACCTTGCTGCATCCAGCAAGTGGTAAAACCTGCCACATCTAGCACAGCTCTGAAAAATAAATGTGCGTGGAAATGTAGGAGATTGAGAAAAGAAAGCTGGGATGAAGAGGTTAACTACCCACTGATGATGGAATAGTGGCCTAGTTTTATTTTCACAAGCTGCTTTTATACAATTGCTAACTACAATAAGATTATCCCCACCTAAAATATACACCCTGCTATAATATTTTCCATTTTTGTCTGCTTGAGGTTATGAGCATACTGCCTGCTTAGGAGCAACACCGTACTGGAGCAACCTCATACTTCCCCATTCTTATGAGGGTTCATAGGGTGAGGCAACCCTTGGTTGACTTCACAGATTGCAAAGACCTTGCCAACTTGAACCTGCTCTCCACACCCCTTGTGTGCAGCCCAATCAGCACTGGTGCTCAGAATGAGCAGGTCTGTCACTGCAAAAATCCGCTTGCAGACTTGGCCCCTTTAAGATGAGCCTGCTGGGCCACTGCCTCTGCCTCTGCCTCTGCCTCTGCCTCTGCTTCAGCTTCAGTCTCACTTAGCTGCTCGAGACTGGGCAGCCCTGCATCCTTACCCTGTTCTACCTTCTGCCATTGCAATTGCTTTTTTCAATTTCTCCCTAGTTTTATGGCTTGTTCGTCCCAGGCAACTATTTCTTGTTTCCATCATAACTTTGATTTGGTTGCCAAAGAGATGAAGAGAGCCTCTATCATCTATGCCATTTATTCTCCCTCATTCTTGTTTTTGAGATAGGCCTGCTATGATATGAACTTTCCCCATATGACCACTTTTTCCATGTCCCAAAAGTTTTGATATGTTGAACTGTCATTATCATCTGTTTCTATGCATCTCTTGATCTCTCTTTTTATTACTTATCTGACCCAGTTATTCTTCAGTAGCATGTTGTTTGTCTCCATGTATTTGTGCTTATTCCTGCTTTTTTTTTTTGCAGTTGATCTGTAGCTTCAAAGCACTATGATCAGAGAATATGGTTGGTATGATTTTAATCCTCTCATAATTTTAGAGACTATCTCTGTATCCCAGTATGTGTTCTATACTTGAGAATGTTCCATGTGCACTAGAGAAGAATCTATAAACAGCTGTTTTTGGATGAATGGCTCTGTATATGTCAATTATGTCCAATTATTCTAATGTGTCATTTAAGGATGTAATTTCCTTATTAATTTTCTGTTTGTATGATCTTTCCATATCCAACAGTGGTGTATTTTGGTCCCCTATATGAGTTTTGGTCTTTGTCTCCCTTTAGTTCTGTTAGTAATTGCTTTACATATTTCGGGTCTCCGTGATTGGGTGCATAGATATTAATAAGTGTTATGTCTTCTTGGTGCATATTCCCTTTATTATTATGAAGTGACTCTCAGTATCTTCCTTTACCTTTTTTATTTTGAAGTCTATTTTGTCTGATATTAGTACTGCTAGTCTTGCTTTTCTCTGAATGCCATTAGCTTGAAATAGCATTTTTTATGCTTTCACTTTGAGTCTATATTTGCCTTTGGAACAGAGATGTGTCTTCTGGAGGTGGAATATGGTTGGGATTTGTTTTTTGATGCAATCTGCAATCTGTGCCATTTTATTGGTGAGTTATGTCCATTTACATTAAGGATGATTATTGAAGTATGAGGTCTTCTACCAATTTTATCTTTTGTTTTTGGTAGTTCAGTGTTCCCATTGCTTCCTTGTCCTTGTGTGCCTTTTTTTTTTTTAATTTTGTTTGGCTTTTGTAGGTTTTCCCTCTGGTCCTTCTTACTTTTGTTATATACTTCAGTTCTGAATCTCTGTTGTGTGGTTACCATTAAAAATGTGTAAAGGATAGTTATATAAATATATAAATATAAATATAAATATAAATATAAATATAAATATATATATATATAAATATAAATATATACACACACACACACACACACACACACACACACACACAGTGGTCCATTTTCTTTTGTGTGTGCCTTATCTCCATTTCCCTTTGCGAATTTGGATCCACAGTTGACTAGTAGCCAATTTAATATTTCAATAGTGTTTGGTCATATTCTCTTGGGGCTCTGCAGTGTTTTGTCTTAGTTGATATGGGTGTTGTGCTCTCTGTTTTGGGAGATGGGGGCTGCATCTCAGTCTCAGGTTTTGCAATCACAGCTGGTTATAATCAACTGTTTTTTTCTCTACCATCCCTGCTTCTCTGCTTTACTCACTTCCCTGCTTTCTTTCCTGAAGCTTGGACACTGCCACCTGCTGTGTGGAGCTCATAACTCTCTCAGGTAAGGATGTTTAAGAAACCTGCTGCACCTTCACCTCTTCTCCCCCTTTTCCTGCAGAGAGCTCTGGCTGTTAGAAGAAGCTTCTTTTGTCTTCCAGTCCACTGCCCAACACCCGGGGTTCTGACTTGTGGTAGCTCTTATGCACTGATCTCATACTCATATGTGTGGTGTACAGTTTGGATGTTTTTTGTTGAGTTTTAGATGTTCATCTTATTGTTGTTTCAAGGGGAGATATTGGGAATGTCTCTCACTCTACCATTTTCTCTCCATTATTTTAATTCATTTTTTTTTGTGCAGAACTCAAAATAATCTTCATTTATCATTTAATTTTCATCAAATATACCATAATTCTATGGTATGCTGTTGGATGAGGCAATACAAACTATTACCACTCAAAAGTACTTACCTTGTGGGTCAGAATATTCTTCCAACTATACAACCAAAACAAATTATAGACATTTATTTATATAGTTGCACCATAATTCCTGATTTCAAATGCTTGTGTTTATTTTAAAAAGTTGTTTATTAACTTTTTTATAACAACTAAATATATGTTTTGTTCATCAAATAAATTAATATTACAAATTACTACTTTTATCTGTTTTATATATTGAGGTCCTGTGTAGAGCTTTATTTGAAAAGGATGCTTCACTGATAACAGGGTTAAAAACCATTGTTGGAGATAAAGCAGCCAATTGAATTACCAAATATTTCACTATCACAATGCGTTAGGATTATAGTAAAATGAGAGTGAGAGATTCTTAATAATAAGAGTTAATATTTATTTACTATGTCTTTTAATAGTCAGAATAGGTGAGGTTATGTTACAGTAACAAATAATTCCAAAAATCTCAGTGTTGAACCACAGAGGGTTTTTTCTCATTCATGGTTTGGTTGAGCCTGTGTTCTGTATTATTTTTCATTTCAGGACCCCGGGTAATAGATCAGCCTCTACCTGGAACACTGTAGTAGACATAGCAGAGGGAAAAGGAAATATGACAAAACATACAGTGGCTTGTAAAGTCTCTGTCTGTATATGACACATATCATTTTGTTCATTTTTTATTGGTCAAAACAAGTCACATGTCCATGCCAGAGTTCAACAGGGCTGAGATGTGTAATTATTCCACAGAGACAGACACTGCAAGAAGGAACATGAAATGTATGTAAACAGTGCTACAATCTACCATACTTATGTGCTTCTTCACTTATGCTTTACAGCAACACTATTAGGAGACATTATAATCACCCCTTTCTAGAGGTGAAGAAATGGAGGGTCGAAGAGTTTCATGACTTTCCAAAGGTCACACAGTTGACTAGTAGCCAATTTGATATTTAAAACCCAACCACTCTGACTTCATAGTCTGTGCTCCTCCTCACCATGCTATAGTGCTTAGGTTGGGCTTCTCATCAAGCCTATAGGTACTGCTTTTCAGGCTTAGCCCACAGTGGGTATTCTAAATAGGTTATGAAATTATGCCAAAGGCTCTGACTTCAGAGGAGTCTTCAGAATAATTCCATAGACTATTTAATGTGTTAATGTATGAATTTCACAATAGTTTCAGTCATCTTCAAACATAAAAGTCAAACACATTCAAAATAGTGATAGTTTATTGCAGTTCTGTTTTTTTTTTTGTTACTATAAAGGTACCTCTGTATATTTATAAAGATCTCTGCCAGCCTTGAAATGAAGCACATCATGTAATCTGATTTTCCCCTTCTCTAGCATAGAAATAGCTATCAAAGGCATGGGCTCACCTAAGCCTGCCTTTAGGGTTTGTCCTAATTTAAACTCAAGAAAACAGGGACCACAAAGCAAAGACATTCATTGGGCAGACTCTTACTCAATAAGGACCCATGGGCCTTAGGGTTCAAGAATCCCTATTCTTTGGAGCAATACTACTAATATTGCAGCTTCTGGATAAAGACAAGACCTGAGATTTTGTATAGACCTGATGCCCTTGAGGATCAAAGTCAATCAGGAAACAAACAACTAATTGGCTGGAACTTCTTCAGCATGGAGAGCAGTTAGAGTTGTGAAATTCAGCCCCACCCCAAATCTTTGGCCACAAGCTGACCAAATAAACAAGTTGAAGTCTAGAGGCAAATTTCTATGGATAGAATCCATACCCATAGTAACAATCCCTGAAACTCTCCTGCCTCATTTCCAAATATCCTGATCTTTTCCTGAAATATCTATTAACTTTTTAGCAGGTAAGTTTTAAAAAATCTATTATTAATATAAAATCTGCATAATATTTCAGTTGAGCATACCTAGGTGTTAAATCTTTTTATCTTTGTAACATCCCCATGAGGGAGCTACTCAGATTAACCTGAATTTATGAATGAGTAAACTAAAACTTATAAAGCTTTCTCATGCTCCAAGAAAGCAGACTGTATCTGTGTCTCTGTATTTCCAGCACCTCACATAATACCTGGCACATAGATGATGCTCAGGAAATAGGTGAATAAATGAATAAATAAGCAAGTAATTACTTGTTTTCACACTATGTGCAAGCCATTGTGCCTCACCCCATTATGTCCTCACCTATCTCATCCTTCAACACTCAGGATGGGCCACCATCACTGTCTGACCTGTTCTAAGGCTTACAGTGGGATGGCAGTGCAAGAAGGCATTGGCTTAGCCAATCAAAGTCAAATTTTTGTTCCCACATTTTCCTTTAAGAAGCAAACAAAGTAATGCAATCTTGGAGAAGGCAGCATTTGGGGGAAATATTTTCCCACCATGTACCTCATGTGTTTTCAAACACAGTCTCCACAGGCTTCATTTTTTTTCTAATGCAATTTGCACTCCCCTTCTAAATAAGACAGTCTAAAAAGGGCATCATTCTGTATTAAAAATTTTGGGGTCTTGATTTCCAGCCATCGATGAAATAAACCACATTTTGCCCTTGAAGAGGTTGCATTTCTGGTTCTTTCTGCCACTTCACTCATAGAAGCAGAGAAGGGAGTGGGGTTCCAGGGAGAAGGCAGCAGCTTAGCGTCTGTAGCATGACCACTCAGGAAATTCCATTTTCTGCAAAATCCACATCTCTTTCCTGTAGGTCCTGTGGCTGGGGCCCATAATTAGGGATAGAGGCTCCACAGTTGATCTCCTTTTAGTCCCTTCTCCTAGGTAGAAAGGTGCTAATGCCCAGATATCCAAAGGGACAGGAACTTTGTCTTCTAAAATCTCCTTCCCTGAAGACTCTTAAAATCTTGAGGATGAGAACTTTTCTTTGTTTGCACTAAATTCTGAACACATAAACTCTTCTGCCATTTCAAGGTGGTTTTGGGGAGATTGAGCCTAGATCCACTGCTATTGCCAGGGTCTTCCACTAGGGCAATGGCTTTTGAATATTTCTTAGGTGTGAAACATTTTTTTTAAATGAAACAATATACAAAATAGACAAAAAAGTACAGTTGCTCTGTATAACAAAATAGACAAAAAAGTACAGTTGCTCTGTATAAAGTAGGGAAAAGAACCTAGACCTATGACAGTTTTGTCTCTATTTCAGCTCCTGAGAACTCTCCATGAAGCTGGGGGTTGCAGAACACAATTCAAAGGTCACTCACTGCTCTTGACTGTAAAGTACAAGATGGAGGAGTGTAGACCATGTCTGGCTTACATGCCGCTCCATTTCCGGCATTACGTACTGATCTTGGCACATAGTAGAAGCGTCGTAATCATGTATTGAATGAATTGGAAGTACTAGTGATTTGTGACAATTTCTATTGTTTAAGTGCCTGGTCCTTTTGTGATGCGTGTGTGTGTGTGTGTGTGCGCGCGCGAATGCACGTGCCTGTGTATGTGCATTATAGGAAAAGGGACTTAAAGCTGAGGGCTGGAGTGAGTTGAATTTGAGATAAGTGACCAAGTCTTTGATGGGAATTTCCAACATTTAGAATGGGGCATTTAGAATGTGAAGAAGTGCTGATTGATGAAACTGCTAGGTCCTGCTGATTTGCCAGCCATGCTTCTTTGTTTGTTCTTCATTAGTTATTCATGTCCTGCCATGTGTCAGGCTTGTTCCTAAAACACAGTCTCTACTCTCAAGGAGTTTATGGTCTAGTGGAGGAGACAGATACAAAAACAAGTCAGTGCCGATAGAAAGTGCAATGGCTATAATCATTTTGAAACTGCTACACTGACATAGCTTTCATTTTCTATAGTCTTAATGCCCTGGAGTTCACCAAACCTGTGGGTTTCCACTCTTCCAGGGAGAGTGGATACCAGCTAGAACAACAAGCCATAGTTTAGCTAAGACTGTCAGATTATTTTTCTTTTTTAGTTTATAGATGAGCTTTTTCATCTTCTCAATAAACACTTCTCTATTGAAATTATTAGAGTGACATTGGTTAATAAAATCAAATAGGTTTCCAGTGTATAATTCAATAATATGTCATATACATATTGCATTGTGTGTTCACCATCCAAAGTTAAATTTCCTTCCATCATCAAATATTTGACATCCCCATACTCCTAAGTACCTCCCCACTTCCCTCTGTTAACCACTAATCTCCTGTTTCTGTCTATGAATCTCTGATCATTTGTCAAGGTTTGTTTATTACTTTTAGTTTTATATCCCACATATGAGTGAAATCATATGGTTTCCAACTTTTTTCTATTTGATTTATCTCACTTAGCTTGATAATCTCAAGATCCATCTATGTTGCTTCAAATGGCAGTATTTCATCTTTTCTTTTGGCTGGATAATATTCTGTTGTATATATGTACCACATCTTCTTTGTCCAATCATTTATCGAAAAACACTTTGTTTGTTTCCATGTCTTGGCCACTATTAACAGTGCTGCTATGAATGTAGGGGTGCATATATCTTTGCAGATAAATGTTTTCAAGATTTTGGGGCAAATATCCAGAAGAGGGATTACTGGGTCATATGGTAATTCTATTCTTAGTTTGTTTTTTTTTTTCAGGAAACTCCATAGTATTTTTCATAGTGGCTGTACCAATTTGCAGTCCCACCAGCAGTGTATAAGGGTTCCTTTTCCCCCACAACCTCTCCAGCACTTGTTACTATTTGTCCTGTTGATGATAGCCATTCTTAAATAAAATACTAGCAAATGGAATACAGCAGCACATTAAAAAAATTATACACCATTATCAAGTGGGCCTCATCCCAGTTGTACAAGGATGGTTTAGCATACATAAATTAATCAATATGATATGCCACATAAAACAAAGGATAAAAAATCATATGATCATATCATAGATTTTTTAAAAAATGAAACAAAGCAAAACAAGATCTCCAGTTAAACAAAACTCACAAATGACAAAGTAAATCTTAATTTTCACTAATCTCTCACCACAAATTAGCATTTACTTTCATTATATGTGTAGGCAACAAAGCACAATAATATTAAGCATACCTGTGACTTTGGCATTAGTAGAAATAATTTTCCTACCATGCTAACAATGCTATACGTATCTCAAAATATTATTTACCCTCATCATTATCTCAAATTATAGCAATTACTAAGCCTGCCACTAGATCTTATTGTTACTTCATTAATAAAGGAGCACAGATATTATTCCACCATGAGTTTTTATATTTAGATAACTATATTGCAATATATTTGGCTTCCTTTATAATCCTATGTACTTTATTTATTTATACATATTATGTAAAGGGATTCATAGACATTATCAGCCTGCTAAAGGAGACCACTATGTCACAAAATGGTTAAGAACATTTGAGTGAGGTTTTATTAAGGAAGAAAAAAATTTTTATATACCAGCAGCTCCCTTTATATATTCAAAGTAATGCATGAGGTTTTACTATAAGCCATGAGTGAAGGGAATGCAATCTAAGATGCAAAGAATTTCTCACCGGCTGGGGCATGAAGAGCACTTCTGAGATTGGAGATGTGGAACTGTGAAAGAAATGAGAGGATCAATTGGACAGTAACCAGAGGGCATGGTAGAAACCATCAGAGCTGTAAGAGGTGTTCCTCACCTGGTGGTACAGACTACAAAGTTGAGAATCCCTCTTGGAGAAGACCTGCATTGACCTTGGTGCTGGAGCAATGTGGCATCCAAGTTGGGGAACAGCAATAGGAAAGGAAGGTCTTCAAATTCATGGGTCTTATGTAGTACTTCTATTTCTTCACAGCCCGCATCTGGCATGCAGAAAATCCAAAGTTTGAAGAATTAGGGAGGATCAGCGGTCTACCTAGAGTCTTCTGTTTGGAATGAAAATGTTACATAACTTTGGGTCTTTGCAACCAGAAACAAATACCTAGGACTATGGACAACAGGTACAACTAATTAAGTCCCTAAGAGATCAAAAAGGACCCACTGCGCTTCAGCAAACATCAGCATAGAAGTGTAAGGATTATTCCAGGTTAGCCACTCCATAGCAGAGAAGAGTGAGTATCCAGAAGAATGAGCATGGATCAAAGCCTCTAATTTTCCCAACCTCACTGCCTCCAGATACCATGTTTTGTAAGATAAAGGGAATGAAGTTAAAACATACAAGACTCAGCATTTATCCAAAGAGGCTGAGTTTTTCAATTGTCACAATGAGCTGTGCTAGGAGAATGGGAAGTTCCTGGTGTAGTTTAATTCAATTCTAGAGAACATTTTTGCACATCTGAGTTGATGTGTGTACATTCCAACTCTGCTGTATGTATTTTGGCACTATGATATAGAAGTGAGTTCAGACTCAAAAAGAAGACAAAGGAAAAACTGTTCAGTTTCATGAGGATGTGGGTGGTGGGATAGGTGGGTCAGGAAAGGCTGTGCTGAGGAGGGAATGCTTGAGCTGTGCCTTAAAAGATGAACAAATTTTCCAGGAGCACTTCACTTGAAAAATCAACCTTCTTGGTCAAGAAAGTAACTGTACACATTATGATTTGTAGAGTACCAGGAATGTCCTCTAATGCTCTTGAAATAGCTCCCAGGATACCAACATTAAAGATCTAGTTTTTGCTCTTAAATATCTTTTAGACCAGTGCTTCTCAAGCTGTAATGTGCATATGGTCACATATGGATCTTATGCTGCTGATTCAGATGCTGTAGTTCTACAGTGGGGCTGGAGATTTTGCATTTCTAACATGCTCCCAGGTGATGCTGATGTTACGGGCCCATGAACCACACTTTCAGTAAGAAGGCTCTAGGATACCTTAATAAATGTAACTAATAACAGTTAAAATTTTTACCATGCTCTTATTATGTGGCAAGCATTGTACAAAGTCCTTTATACACTATCACACTGCTTTGGTCCTTATGACAACCTTATGAGAGAACTAAGAATTTCCAGTAATTTGAAAGTTACTGAAATCTCAAGTTAAGAGAATTCTCAATAATTTTCCCAGGGCAACTGCTGTGATGGAACTGGGGTTTAATTTAGGCACCCACATCCTGGATCTTAGCTCTTAGCTATTAGACTCTACTGCTTCCTTGAAGGAGTAACATCTGAGGTGACAGTTTTAGTTTTGGTTTTGTGGTTTTTTTTTCTAAGAAGTCGTACTTTTTTTTTTTTTTATAGCAGCCAGTATGTATAGCAGACAAATATTGTTATCTTTAGCAGGACTGGAGACTTGAAAGTTCATGGGTTCAGCCAACCCCTCTCATCTCCCACAGTGGCCCTTTAAGTACCACCTCAAAACTCTTGGGTTCCAGAATACTCAGTTAACAACCCAATGTTTAGAGATTTTGTAAGTTAGCCCTTCTCAGGAGATTTGTGGACAGTTAATTGAGAACAAACTCAGCATCTGGATGGAAGCTAAATCAGGGGTGCTGGAAACAGAGGAGGCCACCAAAAGGAAAATATGGGGGCTGCTGTTGACATCCCTGATTATTCAGAGTTAGTTCTACCTTGGTACTAGATTCCCTGAAGCCTGTCTAATTTTATCTGGTTTCTCTCCCTTTGTCCCCACTGTTAATTTGTGCTTCCAGCTCCCAAGGAAGCAGAAATGACCTTCTGGTTGGCTCTTCAAAGCCTCTCAAGCTAAAGGCTGCCTCAGTGCCCTGAGAGCCAGGGCTGGTGCCTTTCTGGGGCATGATTTTTGAGAATCTAGTCCCATGGTTTGCAAACTTTGCTCTGTGGAATCTGAAGCTCCTCCAGACCCTTCAGTCACACTACTAGCTGGATAGGGTGAGGGTATAGAGGAAGAGTAGAATGGGTTATCAGAGAAAGTGATTTATTTATCACAGAAGCAGAGAGCCTGAGAGTTTAAGAAATTGAGAGTTCCAACTGCTGATTTATATTCCTGATATAGGCCATCCTGGTATGGGCATTCTGAACCTTCATCTGCTAAACTGTGGCCTGATTAATGTTATGACTTTTGGGTTCTGGTATGGGCTGTGGAATGCTTCCTATTGCTTGCCTAAACCTGGTTGTCTCTCCTTCTGGACTCAGGGGAAACTTTCTGCCCTGTCTCAACAAATTCTGGAAATAGACACTAGGTAACTGTTTAAAACACATTTCAACCCTAAGACTGTCTCCAATCATTTTCTCTTCTATTCAACTATGTGCCCAAATGTCATCTCCTCAGAGAAACCTTCCCTGACCTAAAAAAGCACTCTCATATTTTGCTTCCCACATTTTGCTTCATTTTCTTCATAGCACTTATTATTACCTGACTTTATACTATTTATATATTGTCTCTCTCCCAACTAGAATGTAAGCTACTGCTCACCGTCATTGCCTGCAGAACATATAGCACTGCCTGGGACATAATGGGTACTCAATAAATATTTGTTCAATGGATAAATGGGTGGATGGATGAATGAATGTGTCAAATTCACACTGAACCACAGATTTATACATTAGATCTGTGGAGCTTCTCTTTTCACAGGAGGGCACATAACATGAGTTTGCACATTCTCTGGAACATGGCAATGATTCAAAAATTAACTGAATGAAATAGAAAGATGGCTATGTGGAGGGATGCTTGGTTTAGTGCAATGATTCTTATTATGTGCAAGGGCACAGTGGACAATCCCCAACACCACCCCAGGGTAGAATATAAAATCAGAGTATTTAGAAATCACTTTTAACATTAAAATATAGGTTTAAGTTTAAAAACTTATTTATAAGTTTTTAAAAATTACAAAGAGAAAATGTAAAAATGAGAGATTATTTTCATAATACAAAATGCAAAAAAGATGAACTTTTTCTTTCTTGAAAGGTCGGCATGGATTTTAATTGTTGTGGGAAACACTGGACTGAGAGTCCCTAGGGCAACTCTTGAAAATTCTGTGATTCTAAGCCTGCACACATCCCATGGCATGTGATATTGCTGCACAACATCTCATTTCTAAGGAGTGCTTCTCACGAAAGAAAATGCTCAAATTGTTTTCCCTATTGTAAAAAAACAAAACAAAACAAAACAAAACAAAAACAAAAACAAAACATGAAAGTTACCAAACTACAACTGAGCTGTGGTAAAAGCAGTCCCGAATAAGCATTAACAAGAAGAGTGTGTTATGAAACAAAGGCAAATTTTCCCTTTACTTCCCACCCCCATGCTGATCACACTCCCTTTTTCAAGACAAAGGCAGCTATCCAACAGGCGTTTAATTTATGCAAATCAACAGCAGCTCTTAGGCGAAACTAACACAGCAAGGGGCCTCAGAAGACAGATCTTGATGTTCTAATTGAGATTCTGTCACAGATGGCTGTGGAGAATGTAAAGTACCTCATATACAATCTGGGTTGTATTTATTAGTGTACAGACCCTCTCCTTGCCAGGTGAGGCAAATCAGACAGTGGTAGCTTTGACGTTTTAAAATGACTGTTTAAAATTACATAAATAATATGTGCTCATTGAGAGAAAATTGAATGGAATACAAATGGTCAGGAAGGTATAAAGATTACCAAGAAACCATGAACAACTAATATTAATATATTGATATACCAGACATTTCTTCATGCATGTATATTCCCATTATTTTCAAAACAAGAAATTATAGTATATTATTTTATGATCTGATTTTTTTCACTTAGAAATACATTATAAAGATTGTTCCTTGTCAAGGCATGCAGGTCTATATTATTAATAGATGATTTCCAGTTTTTATTATATAAACATGGTTGCAATAAACATACATGTAACCAAATATGTAACTATTAATTAAATTATTTATTTATTAATGTAATTATCTAAAAGTGACATTTCAGGGTATGTAAATTTAAAAATTTATGATAATTCCTCTTCTCTGACAACATTTGGTATGATCATGCACTAATAATAGTGATTATTATTACTATTATTCTACAAGCAGAAATAACTTATTGAGATCTTACTAAATGTCAGAGACTGTTCTAAGCATTTTTTACATATTAACCCATTTAATCTTTCAACTTTCAGCAATTCTATTTGATAGGTAATATGAGGCCCATTTTACACATGGGAAAATCAGCATAGAGAAATATTAAGTAATTTGACTAAAGTTACACAGGTAGCAAGTCGTAGAATCCAGAATAAAACTCAGAAAGACTATAGCCTATGATCTTAACCATCACCCAGACTCTGTCAATTTGATAAAGCAAACAATCAAACTTTCAAATTCTACCCCACAGCTAGAGTTACATGTATTTACCATTGTTTTCCAAATTTGTCTTTACCTGGACACCCTCACGTTTCATTCATCCAAACAAGTACCTTATCCAAAGAGATTGCCACTGATTTATTATCTGACAAGACAAAATAACAAATATAAAATTTATTTTTTTTAAAACAAGAGTGCAATTGAAAATTATTCTGAAGGAAAGACAGTGCTTCTGTTTTGGCACCAGTGACAACTGTTGGTGACAATTCAGTGAAAATGCATTCTTATTTGGATGTTCCACTTATTTACCAAAAAAGGCTCCCATATTACCTATTCTCACCTGAACCTCTCAGCATATTTTACATTCACTTTTTAAAAATACATATTTAAAAAATTTTTCAAATGCAGTTGACTTATAATAGTATATTAGTTTCAGATGTACAACATAGTGATTAGACATTTATATAACTTACAAAGAGATCACTCTCAGTAAGTGTAGTACCTACCTAGCATTATACATAGTTATTATATCATTATTAAGTATATTTCCTATGTTGTGCTTCACATCCCTGTGGCAATTTTGTAACTACCAATTTATACTTCTAATTCCCTTCCATTTTTCACCTATACTCCCCAAACCCTCCTATCTGGCAATCATCACTTTGTTCTTCGTATCTATGCTTATGTTTTAGTTTTGTTTGTTATTTTCTTTATTTTTAACTTATAAATTAGATTTTATTTTCAGTTTATTTGTCATTATTCAAAACTTAATTCATTCTTTACAAATTACACTAAATTGATTGGGTGCTAAGGAAAATTTCTCATTCTTGACTTAATTATTTTTTAAAAATTTTTTCCAGCTTTATTAAAGTATGAGACAATTAATTGCTTGTATATATTAACATCGTACGATTCAATGAATTTTTTCAATTATAATTCACATAAATTAATATATTAGTTTCAGTTGTACAGCATAGTGATTAGAGATCTATATAACTAGCAAAGAGATCACCCCACTAAATCTAGGACCCTCTTCCCCCTTACATATTTATTAAAACATTATTAACTATTTTCCTTATGCTACACTTCCTATCTCCATTACTATTTTGTAAATGTCCATTTGAACTTTTTAATCTCTTTGCTCTTTTTCACAAAAGCCCCCATAATCCCTCCTATCTAGTAGCCCTCAAAATATTCTCTGTATCCATGAGTTGGTTTCCATTTTTGTTGTTGTGACATTTGTCTTTCTTTATCTGACTTATGTATTTAGTGCAACATCCTCTAGGTCCAACAAAGCAATATTTTTTTTCCATCTCTTTTCTTTTAGTCTCTGTGTATCTTTTAATCTGAAGTAAGTCTTTCCTAGGCAGCATATGAAGGAGTCTTGTTTTCTTATTCATCCAGACATTCTATCTTTTGGTTGGAGCACTTAATTCTTTTCCATTTGAGGTACTTGGTGATAGGAGTGTAGTTATTACTATTCTTTATTCTTGTTTTTGATACACGTTTTTTCTTAAAAACGTCCCTCTAACATTTTCTGTAAAACTAGCTTGGTGTTGATAAATACCTTTATTTTTGTCTGGGAAGCTCTTTATCTGTCCTTCAACTCTAAATGAAGCTTTGCTGGATAAAGTATTCTTGGCTGTAGATCCTGGGTTTTCATCACTTGAATATTTTGTGCCAAGCCCTTCTGTCCTGCATAGTTTCTTTTGAGAAATCAGCAGTCAGTCTTATGGGAGCTTCCTTGTAGGTAACCAATTGCTTATCTCCTGTTGCTTTTAAGATTCTTTCTTTGTATTTAACCTTTGGTATTTTAATTATAATGTGTCTTGGTGTGGGCCTCTTTGGATTGATCTTTTTTGGAACTCTCTGAGTTTCCTGAGGTTGAATGTCTGTTTCCTTCACCAGGTGAGAGAAGTTTTTCATCATTATTTCTTCAAATAGTGCTTCAACTTCTTGTTCTCCTTCAGGTACACTTATGACACGAATGCTTTTACATTTAATTTTGTCCTATAGGCTCCTTAAATTATTATTATTGCAGTCTTGGCTTTTTTCTTGTCAGTTTGATTAAGTGTCATTGGCTTCCCCATCTTGTGTGTTGGTGTTTCAATCTTCGTTATTCACCCTGTTGATTCCATCTAATGTACTCTTCAACTCAAATGTGTTCTTCATTTCTGACTGGTTCTCTTTTATAATTTCTATTTCCATTTTTATGTTTTTTGTTTCTTTGTTAAAGTTTTCACTGAGCTTATCTACTCTTCCCTGAAGTTTACTGAGCATCTTTATAACCAGTGTTTTGAACTCTGCATCTGTTAGATTGCTTGACTCCATTATTCCTGGATCTCTGTTGTTTCCTCATATGGTTTCTGCTTCTTTGTCTTCCCATTTTGGCTCCCTTTCTGTATCTGTTCTTATGTACTAAGCAAAGCTCTTACATCAACCAGTCTTATTAGTGTGGCTTTGTGTGGTAGGTGTCCAGTGGCACAGTCCTGAGAGGGGTTCAGCTGTAGGCCAAATTTTGCCCCAGCCTGTGCTCCTCCAGGGATACCTGTCAAGATTCGGGAAGGAATCCACAGATGCTGTGCTTATAGTTGCCTCAAAAGGCTACACCAGAAACTGAGGCCAGCTGCCCCCAGTGTGAGTATAGGCTCTGCTAAGCAAGGAGCACCTCACTCCCTGAGGACACGTCTGGAAGTTGGAGTTGGGAGAGGCAGAGTTTCAGGGAATTTTCTAGGTGGAGTGAACTATGATGGCACTGTATCTGCACACTGGGAGCAGGGAGATCTCAGTCCCTACTGGCCCGCCCAGTTTATTTTGAGAAATCAACTGACAGTGTTATGGATGCTCCTTAGAAGGTAAGTAATTGCTTTTTCCCCTGCTTTTAAGTTTCTCTCTTTGTATTTAACCTTCGAATTTGAATGATCATGTGTCTTGGTGTGGGCCTCTTGGGGTTTATCTTGTTTGGGAATCTCTGGGCTTCCTGAGTTTGTATGTACATTTTCCTTAACTGGTTAAGGAAGTTTTCAGTAATTTCTTCAAATAGATTTTCAATCCCTTGCTTTCTCTTGTCTTCTCCTGGTACCCTTATGATGTGACTGTTGTTATGCTTAATGTTGTCCCAGAGATTCCTTAAATTATTGTAATGCTTTTTGGATTCTTTTTCTTGTTGCTGTTCTGATTGGTTATTTTCTGCTACCTTGTGTTCCAATTCACTGATTTGATCTTATACTTTATCTACTCTGATGTTGTTTCTTTCTAGGGTATTCTTTATAGAAATTTTGTATTCTTCATTTTTGACTGGTTCTTTTTTAAATCATTTTTATGTTCCTTTTTATGTTCATCATCTCTTCATTGAAATTCTCACTAAGTTCTTTGAGCATCCTTATAACCAGTATTTTGAGCTCTGTATCTGGTAGATTGCTTGTCTACATTTTGTTTAGTTCTTTTTTTTCTGGAGTTTTCTCCTATTGTTTAATTTTGAACATGTTTTTATGTGTCCTCATTTTGGCTGCCTCTCTGTGTTTGTTTCTATGTATTAGGCAGATCTGCTACATCTCCCAGTCTTGGCAGGGTGGTCTTAATTAGTACATGTCTTGTGGGGTCCAGTGGCCCAGGTTCCTGTAATAACAGTTTACTATCTCCTGAGCTAAGTACTCTAGGAGTGTCCCTTATGTGGTTTGTGTGTGCCCTCCTGTTATAGTTAAGCCTTCATTGCTGTTGGCATGTCAGTGGGTGGGACTGACCTTCAGGCTATGAAGATTGGCTGTGACCACAACAGATAAGCTAATCTTATGGAGCAGGATTCATCCCAGTAGGATCTGGTGCTGAGACTATCGTTTGGATTTGCTGCTTTAGGAGTTTATTAGATGATACTATGTTGTGATCTGAAGCAGCCACCAGGTATATTGTTTCTGGGGCCTCTTGGGAGGGGCTTTGGCACAAGCCAAGTTTAGCAGCTGTCTGTGATTGGCTTGGGGCTAGCTGGTAGTAGCTACAAAGCAGTCTTAAGTTTGTAGCTGCCTGTGCTGGACCTGAAGATGCATGAGATAGACCATGCTGAGAACCAAGCCTGGCTTTCACCATTACCAGACCTGGGGCAGCTTAGCCAAAGGCACAGGGCTTCCTGAGGACTGTTACTGCCTTCTAGCTGCTTGTAAGGCTCACCCACTGAAATAGCCTTAGCCAATGAATGAGTTGGGTAAGGCAAGGTCTCAGGGAGTCCCCAGTGTGGGGCAAGTGATGTTCACCAGCTTAATGCAGATTCATTTTTGGTGCCAGTGCTGAGCCTGGGGGTACTTAGCAAAAGACCTGGGCATACTAAGGCCAGGTGCCACCTGTCTTTGGTCTGAAGATTTTTGAGAATTTTTAAAGAAATACTGCAGTGTGGCCTAAGCCTGGTTGTCTGCCACTGAAAGAGCCTCTGGTGGTGTGCAATTTGGGTGGTGCAGAGACTCAAGGAATAATCAGGATGGAGTGAATTGAATTTATCAGGCTAATACAGATTTTTATTTGGCCATGTAGGGGAAGGGCTCAGCTCAATGCAAGGACAATGGTGGTTGTCCCTTCAGCCTTCATCCTGAGGCTACACAACTCAATACATCCTTGTATGTCTCTGGCATTTTTGGAACTGTTTCACTTCTGCCAGAGCCCATGGTGAATGCCTGTGAGTGAGTGAATTTCTGTGTGGGCTTTTGAAGAGGACATCTGTGTTTCCAGCAGCTTTTTATCTCATCTAGTTGGACAGAATCCCTGCTGATTTTCACAGCTGGGTTTTTGGGAGCTCTTCTTTCCAACACTGGTGCTCTGGGCTGGGGAGCCCAGTGTGAGCTAGGACCCTTTGAGCCTCAGGGGTGAATCTCTGCACCTGAGATATTTCTCCCAATTCTCAACCACCACACATGGGTGTGGAGCCAGCCTGTTTTGTGTCTCTGCCCCTCTTATCAGCCTCAAAGTGGCTTCTTTATATCCTTAACCATATGACTTCTGTTCAGCTAGTCTTCAGATGGTTCTCCAGATCGATTGTTCTAAAATTTAGTTATAATTTGATGAGGTCATGGGAGAAGGTGAGCACAACATTTCCTTACTCTGCCACCTTGAATGGAACTCCCCACATGTGTCAAGAGTGAGGTTCCAGGAAACATTGGTTGAGGAGCTCATCAAAATAGCAATATTTGACCTCTCACATTGGCACCAAGAGATTAAACCAGAATGTTCATTACAGCATTGTTTAAAGTAGTGCAAAATTGAAATCAGCCTAAGAAATCACTGATGGGTAAATAGATAAATAAAACGTGGTATATTCTTACAATGGAAGAATATAAAAAGTATAAATGGATGAATTTGATGTGTATGTATCAATTATGGATCCAACTTTAAAACATTTATAATAGCATATCAAAGGTTATCAACATGCAAAGTAACATTTTTTATTGCTTGGGGATATATCCATATGTAGTAAACGTACAAAGAAAGGATATAACCATCTTCAAGATAGGAGTTTCTTCTGGGAAGAAGGGAGAAAAATGAGATCTGAGAGTAGTAAATAAAAGGTTTTGGCTATATCTATAACATTTATTAAGCTGGGTGGTGAGCATATAGGGTGTTCATTACATTTTCGTACATTTTTTAATACATCTAATATTTTTCATAAACAAAAAGCATTATTCAAATATGTTCATTATGAGAGTCCTTTTTACAGAGGTCTATCTAGTTCCAATGATCACTCATGTGAGTTGAACTTTTCTATACACTCAGAACTAGAAAAGTGTGCCAACAAACTTGTGCTGACCCAGAAACAGTAGGCCATTTGGTGACATATCCTCAGAAGTAGGCTGTTAACTGTATTTTTTTTTCTGGGAAGTGGAAACCATTAACAATTTATAACTGGTTTAGACAGTCACTTGGCAGGGTCCTGTGGCAGGGGCAGGATCTGGGGCATGTTGTTTGGCTGGGGGGAAACAGAGACAGTTCTATAACAGTGGCCAGTAATTTTTTTCAAATGATAGCTAATGCAGAAAAAAAATTAAAATGCTTATGAGCCATATTGTTTCCCCTCATCTGAAATGAAAAGAGCTTTATTGAGTTCCAACCTGGATTATTCACTTTTTAGAGTAAAAAGAAGCCAAGACTATTGATTCTCCCACTAAAATATTAATATCCAGCTGTATTTGATGGATAGCTACCCAGAGATGCCTTTCTAATATATCACCTTGAAATTAGATGGCAAATATGTTACAAGGCTGATTGACCATGTGAGACTTGTATTTCTGTGGGTAGCTCATCACAGGTATAGAGCAGGGAATGACAAACAACAGCTCATGAACCAAATCAAGTCTTGGTCTGTTTTTCAAAAAGAGTTTTGTTGGAACACAGCCATGCATATTTATTTATGTATTGTTTATGACTTGCTTTTTATATTATAGTGGCAGAGTTGAGTAGCTGCAACAGAGAGCAATTGGCCCACAGAGCTTAAAATATTTATTATCTGGCTCTTTACAGAAGTTTTATTAACCCCTAAACTAGACATGAGAGACTGAACAAGCAGAGTAGAGTTGAGTGAGGCAGCGGAGACACTAGATTCCAGGCAGGAGAGGGGAGAGGTAGAAGAAGGGCAGCTTGGATCCAACTGAATCCACTTCTTCAAGTCACCAACAACCAACTCTATCTAAAGCTTTACTGAAGTTGTTCTACTCTATTTTCCTCCATGACTCATCCAGCATAGCCATCAGCTTCTACTTCTTTTCTAGTACCTCCAAACCTGGGCAAATTCAAATACATCAATTATCAAACTCATGCCCTCCCACCTCTCAAATCTACTCTTCTACTTATCTTCTCCATTTCAGTTGCTGACAGTTTGATTCTTTCAATTGCTTAGGTCAAATTCCTGCGGTCATTCTTGACCTCTAACTTTCTTTCTTTACATCACCCACATTCAACCCATCAGCAAATTCAGTCTGCTTACTTTTAAGTATATCAGAATTTGAACACTTCTCAACTTTCCATTACTACCTCACTGGCTCAGATCATACTTATTTGCCTGGGTTATTACAGTCCCTTCTTAATGGTCTTCCAACATTCATCCTTGTTGCTTTATGGCCTACTCCTAGTAGTAGCCAAAATAATTCTTTTAAAACTTAAAAAAGATTATGTTACTCAATTTCTGAAAACCTTCCAATAGCTTCCCATCTATTCATAAGAAAATTTGAATCCTTAGTTTATAATGCACTTCACCATTTGGCCCTCTGTTACCTCTTCAACCGCAACTCCTATCACTCCACTCTTACCTTACATTATTTCAACTACACTAACCTTGCTGTTCTTCAACAATGACAGGCCTTAGCACATGATCTCTTTGCCTGGAATAATATTCCCATAGATATTTGCATGACATTTCTCCTCATTTCCTCCAAGTCTCTGCTCAAATATCTCCTTCTTCATGAGATATTCTCTGACCTCTGACCTATGTGAAATCATGAACTCCCATTGCCAACCTTGGTACTTCCCATCCTTCCCAACTCTGATTTTCTTTTCTTTATAGTATTTTTTTTTATCATTTAGCACAGTATTTGTTTAATAATTATCTTTTTTATGGTCTGCTACCCACCATTAGAGTATAAGCTCCATGAGGGTAGAGATATTTGTCTGCTTTGTTCACTGTTATATGCAATTGGCCTAGGACGGTTCCTAACATATAGTAGGCATTCAAAAATTGTAGAATAGTAATTGGAAACCAGTTTCTAGTGGGAACTCATGGGTCTTGAAAACCTCTGAAAACACTTATTGGCATAATTACTATATTTTTCCAAGGTAACTGCTTGTTCCACACACCTCTAAAAGGGACCATCTAAGAAGAAAGGCCAAGGATTTTAGGTCTCTGAGTTTAAGGCATGGTGGTCCTCTGATATTAGATACCTCAGATAAAATGTGACACTTTGCTTTGCTTTGCTTTTGAATGACCAGTTGGCCCCTGCAAGGGCCTTGTCTTCTTCACTCTTTAATCTTTCCCTCCAAGCAGGAAGGGTAGGACTCAGTTTTCTTACTTAGTACTGCTCTGCATTATTTGGAGTAGGAAGGGCAATTACTTTCTTTTTGATTCCATGCGAGCATGCCCATGTGAGCATGCTCATCTAATTAGTTACTTGAGAATGAGAACAGTATATGAGCAGCTGTGGTGGCAATGGCAGTGCCAGCAGCTCCACAAGCAGCTCATTAAATTCAACAAACCATTTCCCCAACAACACCATCTTTCAGCCTCAGGCCCTCCTCTCTCCAAAGGAGCAGCCTTTCTTTTGCTCAGCCCAAGCCACAGTTCTTGAGGAATAAAAGAATTTGTGGCAGCTTGAAGTTGAAGCCAGCATCAAGTAATGGAACAGGCTTAAAATAGTTCCATGAGGCTTTAAACTCCTAATGATCCAATCTTTCAGCATCCCTGAAATGCTGGAGGAAATACAGCACCAAGCCCCAACTTAGTGGTTGCGGACTCCACAACAGTGGCCTTTTTGTATCTCTTATCAGCCTGAATAATTATCTTGTGCTTTTTCACTATTTCCTTCTTTTAAAAAGCTCTTCAGAGAATGAGTTGGCCAAATGGGAACAAAGGGTCTAGTTGCTCTTTTTTATCTCAAAGCTAGTCTGGCCCTTTAGGAATAATTGATATCAAGTGTTACAGGCTCTTGCTCAGGAGATGCTCTAGAAGCACTGGATTTGCTGCTAGCTGAGGTTTTCTAGTCCCAAGTGCATCACCACTACTTGTCTAGAAAATTGGTTAGGGAGATTGATATCTTAGAACACTATGAACAAGAGAAGGCATCAGATTGCCATGCTGATCATTTTCTTGCTTACAGACTAGGGCAAGTCAGGTGGGCAAGGATTTATTCTATTTAGTAAAGAAAAAATAGATAGTGATTGTACAGCCTATTCTATCCCTGTGCTGAGAATCAGAATGGTGATTGCCTTCAAGAACGAGAATTTTAAGCTCATTAGATAAGGCTGGTGGCTCCATTATCCACTCTCCTCTAACAAAGTCAAGTATAAGGTCACCTTCAAGAATCTGAACATCTTTTTTCCCAATGAAATTTAGCATTTTTTTTTTATTTTACCCAGTTTTATTGTGACATAATTGACACATAACATTGTATAAGTTTAAACTATGGAGCATAATGATTTGGTACATGTATGTACTGCAAAATAATTACAATAAGTTAATTTAACATCTATCACCTTACATAATTATAACTATTTTCTTGTGATGACAACTTTTAAAATCTATTCTCTGAGCAACTTTCAAATATGCAATCCAGTATTAATCATAGTCACGATGCTGTACATTACATTTCCACAACTTATTTATCTTATATCTTGGAGTTTGTACCCTTTGACCACCTTCACCCATTCCCCCCACCAATGTCAATGAGCTTTCCCCTATGTTTCCTTCTAGGAGTTTTATGGTTTCAGCTTACATTTAAATCTTTAATCAATTTCAAATTAATTTTTGTGAGTAGTGTAAGATAGGAGTCTAGTTTCATTCCTTTGCATATGAATATTCAATTTTTCCAACACTATTTATTAACAAGAGATTTATTAAGAAAAGATTTTCTTGATAAGTTTACACAGTGACAGATGATTACTATAATTTGGGGGGGGTGATCACATATGGTATAAAAATGTTGAATCACTATAATGTACACCTGAAACTAATGTAATCAATATAAGAATGTATACCAACTATACTTAAATGAAAAATAAATAAAGGGTCATTTTGTGAGAAAAAAAGAAAATCAGAAGAAATAGTAAATTCATTTATAGTATTTATTTTTAAAAAATTCACATATAGGTAGACCTGCTCAGTTCAAACCCATGTTGTTCAAGGATCAACTGTACTTTAAGTACATTTTTATATTGTTTGATGCTGAGATATATTAAAACCACTGATTTTTTTGTATATATATATTCTTGTATTTAGGCACAATATATTACATTAAACGAAAATTTGATTTAATCCTCCTCATTAAAAGTAAGCTATTACATTACCTAAACACAAAATTGTTTAATGATTTGAAAAATATCCATCTTTATCTCTTCCTTTTTTTTTACATAGGAGTCTATTTTGTTAAATAGAAGTACAGCTATACCTGCTTTTCTCTGGATGCCATTTGCTTGGAATATCATTTTTCATCCTTTAATTTTAAGTCTCTATTTGTCTTTGAAGCTGAGATGTGTCTCTTGAAAGCAGCATGTCACTGTTTTTTTTTTTTTATGATACCTTCTATTACTGTGTGCCTTTTCACTGGTGAGTTCAGTCCATTTAAATTTAGGATATTTATTGATATATATGATTTTCCTAAAGCTAGTTTATTATTTGTTTTCTGGTAACTCAGTGTCTCCACTGATCTTTGTCTTTGTGTTTCTGTCTGTTATTTTAGTTTGTTGGTATCTATGATTTTTTTCCTTCATTCTCCTTTTTTATGACAAATGTCTCAGTTTTAACTTTTTTGTATGTGGTTACCATTAAGTTTATGTAAAATAAAATTTTATGTATAAAGTAATTCTTTTTCTTCTGCCTGTGCCTTAACTCCATTCGCCTTCGTAAGTTCAGTTCTTTATATTTTCTTCTTTTCAGTTTTTGTTTTCACATATTTATGCCTTGAGTTTATTTTTAAATTGCAGTAGCTATTGTCTTCTTGTCTTTATAAAATGTTTTTACTTCCTTTAACCATTATATACTATTTAAGTCTATATATCTTATTCCAAATAAGGGTCACAATTTCATGCTTCTGTCTGACTGAGGTATCATGCTACCTGAATTCAAACTGTCACTTCAAAAGTGACAATTATAAAAAGAATGGCATAGGTAAAAACAAACAAACAAAAACAAACAAACAAACAAACAAACCAGACATATAGACCAATGAAGTAGAATTGAGAGCCCAGAAATAAGCATATATATATATATATATATATATATATATATATATATATATATGTATATGCAAATTATTTTTGACAAAGGAGCCAAAAACATACAGTGGAGAAAAAAAGCCTCTTTAATAAATGGTGCTTGGAAAATTGGAAAGCCACCTGCAAAAGCATGAAATTAAACTGCTGTTATCATATACTGAAATTAACTCAAAATGGATCAACGAACTAATTTAAACTCGAAACAATAAACTGCATACCAGAAAACATAGGTACCAAATTTATGGACCTTGGTTTTAGAGAAAACTTTATGAATTTGACCTCAAAGCAGGGGAATTAAAAGGAAAATAAATGAATTGGACTATATCAAATTGGACTATATAAAAAAGTTTTGTACAGTAAAAGAAACCATCAACAAAACAAAGAGGCAATCAACTGAATGGGAGAAAATATTTGCAAACATCACTTTTGATAAGGAGTTAATATCCAAAATATATTGTGTTAAAAATTCATATAACTTGATAACATATAAAGTAAGCAATACAATTAAAAAATGGGCAGATGACCTGAACAGATACTTTTCCCAAGAAGATATACAAATGGCTAACAGACATATGAAAAGATGTTCAACTTCACTAGGTGTTAGGGAAATGCAAATCAAAACCACAATGAGATAGCACCTCACATATCTTAGAATGGGTATCATCAATAGGACAAGTAATAACAAATGTTGGAGATGATGTGGGGAATAGGCACCCTCATACATTGTTGGTGGTAATGTAAATTTTTTCAGCCATTGTGGAGAACAGTATGGAGTTTACACAGAAAATTAAGAATAGAATTACCTACAACTCAACAAAAACAAAAAATCAAACAATACATTTATAAAATGGGCAGAGGACCTGAATAAACATTTCTTCAAAGAAGACATACATATGGCCAACAGAAGTATGAAAAGATGTTCAACGTCTCTAACAATCAGAGAAATACAAATTAAAACCATAATGCAGTATCACCTCACACCTGTCAGATTGGTTATAATCAATAAATCCAAAAACAGCAAGTGTTGGTGAGGATATGAGGAAAAGGAAACCCACATACAGTGTTGGTTAGATTGAAAATTAGTACAGCCACTATGGAAAACAGTTTTGAGATTCCTCAAAAAATTTAAAATAGAACTACCTTTTGACCCAGCAATTGCAGTGCTGAGTATTTATCCAAAAACAAACAAACAAACAAACAAACAAACATTAGTTTTTAAAGATCTATGCACCCCCTTGTTTACAGTAGTAATATTCACAATGGTCAAGATTGAAGCAACCTAAGTGTCCATCAATAGATGATTGGATAAAGAAGTTATATATACACATACACACATATACACATACATACATACATACATACATACATACATACATACATACAATAGAATATTACTCAGCCATTAAAAAATAGAATCTTACCATTTTCAATAACATAGATGGACCTAAAGGGCATGATGCTGAGTGAAATAAGTCAGACAGAGAAAAATAAATACCATATGATTTTACTTATATGTGGAATCTAAGGAACAAAAGAAATAAACAAAGTAAATAAAAACAGACTCACAGATACAAAGAAAAAAATGATGATTGCCAGAGGGGAGGAGAGTTGGGGAGTTGGATGAAAAAGGTCAAGGGATGAAGAAATACAAATTAGTAGCTGCAAAACAGTCACAGGGTTGTAAAGTACAGCATAGGGAATATGGTCAATATTATTATAATGGTCATGTGTAGTGCCAGATGGGTATTAGAGTAATAGGGGAGATTGCTTTATAAATTATATAAATGTCTAACTGTTGTACTATATACCTAAAATTAATATAAAATTTAAAAAATAATAGAATTATCATATTATTCAACAATCCCTCTTCTAGGTATCGACCTAAAATTTATTAAAACATTTATCCATAAAAATATATGCACCTCATATTCATTGCAGCATTATTCACGGTGGCAAAGACATAGAAACAACAGAAGTGTCCTTCAATAGATGACTGGATAGAGAAGATGTGGTACATATATACAATAGACTATTACTCAGCAATAAGAAGAGATGAAATACTACCATTTGCAACAACATTGATGAATCTTGAGATAATCATGCTAAGTGAAATAAGTCAGGCAGAAATAAGTTGAGAACCATATGATTTCACTCATATTTGGGACATAAAACTGAAAGGAACAAACTAATAAGAGAAACAAAAACTCATAGACACAGCTAACAGCTTAGTGGTTACCAGAGGGGAAGAGAGAAGAGGGAGGTACAAAAGAATAAACACGGTCCAATATATGATGATGGAAGGAGATTTGATTTTGGGTGGTGAACACACAATGCAATATACATCTTACATATTATTGAATTGTACACTAGAAACGTATATAATTTTATTAACTAATGTCACTTCAATAAATTTAATTTAAAAAAGAAACCAAGAACAGAAATTGAAGAGCATTTCTGCTTGAAATTTAGTGTTCCTGGTTGTGCAACTGTGTGTGTTTCTGAAAAATTGAAAAGATTTAAATAGTCATCCAAGACATAAAATAAGTTAATTAATTAATTAATTAAATATTGTCTTTCATTCATTGATTATTTTTGGCTTTCTTGTCAAATATTAGTTAACTGCATATGCTTTGGTTTATTTCTCGGCTCTTAATTCTGTTCCACTGGTCTATCAGTGAACATCTTAAGGAAATGCCTGAACTCTGATTCCTGCTGGATGGCAATCATCTAATAGATATTGAAAGCAAACGTTCCCTTAGTTGAGTCTTGGATATCAATTGCAGCATCATGAGTGACTATGAACGAGAACCACCCAGTTAAGCTTCTCTTAGATTCCTGATTCCCACAAATTGTGAGGTAAATGTTTGAGAAAATGTTTGTTATTTGAAGCCACTTGTTAAGTAGCAATAGATAATTAATACAGGAGATTAACAGATGAGGACTTATAAGTACTAATAAGAAATTCTCTAGAGATATGATTAATGTACTTCTTTTTCCTGAGTAGAAAAAGTCCAATCTTGGTTGATAATAGGATTAAAGTGTCATCTGCCTGCTGGTTCTATATAATTTTCGGTTGATATTTTATTAATGTTTATAGTGTCATTTAGAAGTGATATGGGTCAAGAGAAGATAGCTTGTTCAGGCATGGGAAGTTTGTAAATTTTGAATTAGATTTTGGCACTGTTCCAAAGTTCTTCTCAGTCTTCTGAATTACTACTTTTGGACAGTCCTCAAGATTTTGTAGATAATTTCATCAGATAAAGCAGCTATAGCATCATGTCAATAAACACATGATCATTTTATTTCCTTTGGTTTCAATTAAATAGAGTCATTAATAAAACTTTCTTATGAATTCTCTTTGGATGTTCCTATGGATTTACATTTAATATCAAAATTACTGATGACTTTTAGGATATTTTGTGGTAGTTCAATGGTCCTTTCGGTCACAGAGCAGACAGAAACCAAGGCACAGTACATGCATATGATTTGTAAAAGGACATAGGTTTCATCCATAACCATATTGCGGAACCCAGGATCTCTAACTCCTCATACAGAACATTGTTATTCAAATTTTTATCATTATTATTATCTTTGCCTAGTGTAAATCCTTTACTTGAGAGTATGCTTTGTATAAGCAACAAATAAAACACAAAAGTTGGTTTAACAATACAAAATCACCTGTGACAATGTTTTTTTAAAAAAAATGTTTTCTCCTGATATTCACTTATGATACATCTGATAAGAGGTTAACATCCAAAATACATAAAGAACTCATACAACTCAACAACAACAACAAAGAAAACTTCAAACAACCCAATTAAAAAAATGGGCAGAAAACCTGAACAGATATTTCTTCAAAGAGGAAATACAGATGGCTGACAGTAAAAAGATGTATGAGGTCTCTAATTATCAAAGAAATGAAAATGAAAACCACAATGAGATATCAACTCACACCTGTCATAATGACTATCATCAATAAATCAAAGAACAAGTGCTAGTGAGGATGGAGAAGGGTGGAGAAAAGGGAACCCACATACACTGTTGGTGGGACTGCAAGTTGGTGCAGGCACTATGGAAAACAGTCTGGAGGTTCCTGAAAAATTAAAAATGGATATACCTTATGACCCAGCAATTGTACTTTAGGCATTTATTCAAAGAAAACCCAAACAATAATTCATAAATATCTCTATGTTCATGGCAGCAGTAGTTACAATAGCCAAGATATCAAAGCAACCTAAATGTCCATCAGCAAATGATTGAATAAAGAAGTTATGGTTCATATATACAATGGAATATTACTCAGCTGTAAATAATGAAATCTTACCATTTGCAATGATATGGATAGACTTAGAGGTTATTATGCTGAGTGAAATAAGTGAGGTAGAAAAAAAATAAACACCATATGATTTCACTTATACGCAGAATCTAAGGAACAAAAAGAACAAACTAATTTTAAAAAGACTCACAAATATTGAGGACAATGTGGTGATGGCCAGAGGGGATGGGGGTTGGAGGGCTGGAAGAAAGGATGAAGGGTTAAAGAAGTGCAAATTTGTAGTTGATAGATGGTCAAAGGAATGGGGAGCATGGCATATGTAATGCAATCAGTAGTAATGTAATGGCTAGGTGTAGAGCCAGAGGAGAGAAAGAATAATCAGGAGGATCATTTCATAGACTATCCAAATGTCTAATCAGTGTACTGTAAAATTGAAATTAATAACAAAATAAAAATTTTAAAAATGTTTTCCCCCAAAGTGATCAACATATTTAATGCAATCTCAATGGTTTTTTTTTGCAGAAATAGAAATACCTATTGTAAAATTCAAATGGAATTTCAAGAATTCCCAAATAGCCAAAATACTCTTGAAAAAGAACTTAATTGGTGTCTCATACTTCTTGATTTCAAAACTTACTACAAAGCTACAGTAATCAAAACCATTCGGTACTGGCACAAGGACAGACATATAGAACAATGGCAAGTAATAGAGAACCTAGAAATAAACCCTGGTATATATTATTAAATGGTTTTTTATAAGAGTGCCAAGACTATTTAATGGAGAAAGGAAGTCTCTTCAACCAATGGTGCTGAGAAACTGGATATTGACACAGTGAAAGAATGGAGATAAGTCTTATACCATGTACAAAAAAAAAATTAATTGGGTTGAAAACCTAAACATAAGAGTTAAAACTATAAAACTCTCAGAAGAAATATAAAGGAAAATTGTCATGACATTGGATTTGGCAATGCTTTCTTGATATAACAGCAAAAGCCCAGGCAACTAAAGAAAAGATAGATAAATAGGACTTCATCAAAATTAAAAATGTGCTATGAAGAGCACAATTAGCAAAGTAAAAAAACAACCCATTGAATACAAGAAAACATTTTCAAATCATATATTTGATAAAGGGTTAAAATCCAGAATATATTTTTAAAAACTCCTACAATTTAACAACAAAAAGCAAACAACTCAATCCAAGAGTGTGCAAAGGACTTCAATAGTTATATCTCTAAAATAGTTATACAAATGGCCAATGAGCACATGGAAAGATGCTCAACATCACTAATCATTAGATAAATGTGAACTAAATCACAATGAGATTCACACCAATTAGGATGGCTATTTTAAAAAAGAAAAAGAAATTAGAACCAATGTATATTGCTGGTGAGAATGTAAAATGATGCAGCCATTGTGGAAAATAGGATAGTGGTTTTTCAAAGAAAAAAAGTGAAATACAGAATTACCATATAATTCAGCAATTCCACTTCTAAGTATATACCCAAAATAATTGAAAGCAAGGACTCCAACAGGTACTTGCACATTAATGTTCATAGAAGTATTATTCACAATAGCTAAAAAGTAGAAGCCACCCAAGTGTCTATCAATGGATGAATAGATAAAGAAAATGTAGTATATTTGTATGATGGAAAGTTATTGATCCTAAAAAGGAATAAAAGTCTAATAATGCTACAACATGGATTAACCTTGAAGACATTATGCTAAGTGAAATAAGCCAGACATCAAAGACAAATGTTATATGATTCCACTTACATGAGGTACTGAGTATAGCCAAATTTGTAGAGATAAAAAGTAAACTAGTGGCTCCCAAGAGCTGGGGAAGGAGCAGTGGGGAGTTATTGTTTAATAGGTAACAGAATGGTTTAGGATGATGAATAAGTTCTGGAGATGAATATTAAAATGTATATTGGTTTTATAGCAATGTGAATGTGCTTAATGTACATACACCGAACTAACTGTACACTTAAAATGGTTGATATGGCTAATTTTATGCTATGTATATTTTACAATAAAAAACAAATTTAAAAATGTTTTCTGTCTGCAAAAAAGATTCAGCCTGCCACATTTACATTGGCCCCATCCCAATTTTCCACTACCCAGGGTTAGGCAGTCTTCCTCCAAATCCCCCCACCCTTGCATCAAGTCAGCCAAATTGCCATGACATCAAGACATCGGAAACAATTTATTTGTAGGGATAAATTTCACAAGGATTGGCATGTCCCTGGTGATGCCATCATGAATCAGATAGAACTCTGTGATTTCTCTGCAGGCCAAAGGATTCCTGATTTGTCTCCTGACAAATCTCCTTTCTTCCCTAGATTTATTATGTTCCACATAAAAATATTCATTGCAGCTTCTCACATAAACTGTTAAACTTGTTAAAACCAAAAACACTGAAGAAGCTGAATATTTTTATCCCATTTTATAGTTGAGGAAACTGAGGCTCAGAGTAGTTGACTAGCTCAAGTTCTCATAGCTATTAAGTGGTAGAAATATGACTTCCTGAATTCAGACCACTGTCCTGAGATTCCTCTCTACTTGACTGTCTCATAGGCACATGGCAATCAACATGTTTAAAATTAGGCTCATAAGCTCCTTACCCAACATACTTCTCTTCCTCTGCTCCCCATCTTAGCAAATGACATCAGCATTCTTTCTAAGGCAGAAAGCTTGGAGTCATCATTGATACCTTTCTCTCTCTCACCGCTCTCCACAGTGCATGTGCCACCAAGTCTGTGGATTCTATCTCAGAAATAATCTTTAAAACTATATTCATTCTCTTCATACCCACTGCCATCTCCCTAATCCAATTCATCTTCTCTCATCTGAACTTCTTCAGTAGCTTCCTAAATAATCTCCTCGCCTCCAGTCTTGCCTCTTTACAATTCATTCTCCAAGGAGTATCTGGAGCAATCTTTCTAAAATCAGTCTGATCATGATTCATTCGGGATTTTGGTTCATTTTTGTTGCTGTTGGCAGTTAAGCCTTTTTAAAGAAAGAAATATTTAAATGTATATATACGTGTATATATACACATATGTACACATTTATACATTATATATGTATATATGTACATGTATAGGTTATATATGTGTGTGTGTATGTATGTGTGTGTGTGTGTGTGTGTGTGTGTATATATATATATATATATATATATATATATATATATATATATATATATAATCTCCCAGATAAAAGCAGAAGTGTCCTATTGACATTAGAGTCAGAGGCCTGTATCTTTAGATATTTTGTGTCTCCTACCTTACCTGATCACCAAAGGTTCTGCAGAGCAGGGGTTGATAACCACTGATTCTACAGGATAAAGCTTTTTAGCATGGGCTAAGAAGTTTGTAGTAATTAGGTCTTTGTTTACTTCTCTAGCTCTAGGCCTTACTCCTGCTATTGTATTAGTTAGAGTAGACTAGGTTATGCTGGAGTAACAAACAAATACATAAACAAACCCCAAATCTTAATGGTATAAAATAACAAAAGTTTATTTCTCACTCATGCTACTTGTCTGTTGCAAGTCAGTAAGGACTCTGCTCCACTCCATTTTCATTATGAAAGAAAGGCTGATGGAACCTCTACCACTTGTAGCATTTCCTGTCATCGTGGCAGAGGGTAGATAGCCTCATGGCTCTTACTCTGGAAATCAAATCCTCAGCCTTAAAATGACAGGCATCACTTCTGCTCACAATTCGTTGGCTATCCCTGAACACAAGATGAAGCAGCAGTAAGTGTTATTTTGCCATGTCTCAGAACAATAGGGTAAGAGAGAACTGGAAAATTTGGCAAAAAGCACCAACGTCTACCCTATATTCCTACCCTCATTTAAACTACACTGAGCTATCTATGTTTTTAGAATGTGCACATGCTATTCTTTTTTCACCACCTTCCCCAATCCTTCTAGTAAGTTTCTACTTGATTTCTTCATTTCAGTACAAACAATGTGCCTTTAGGTAATCTCCCTTCTGTTTCACCTACTGCTATTTCTCCTTTACCAGACCAGGTCAAGTGCCCTTCCACTGTTTTCTCCAGCACCATGGTGCTTACTTCCAGCATAAATCTTATCACAGTCTCTAAATAATTGCATATACAATGTGCTTGTTTACCCACAAGATTGTACATTGCCTGATGTCAAAGACTATATTTCTAGTATCTAGAGTGCTTTTCTGGCAAATCGTAGATTTTCAATAAAGGTGGTATGAATGAATACTTAGAGCTGCTTCTCCTTGTTCCTAAGCCTTTGCTCATTTGGCACACCAAGTTGCCGGGGTCAGAGGAGGAAATGAAGCTCAAATCTACTCACTGTGAGTGAGAGGATCTGGAACATGCTTAGAAAGTGAGGGTATGACATTTGAAACTTGAGCTTCCTTTATGAGCTAGCTAATCCTGGGACAAATACTTTCTTGGGTGTGTTAACTGGGGTTAATGAGGAAAAAGTTGTTATTAAGACAATTTTATATTCACCAAATGAAGAGTGCCATGGAATTTATACTCTTCCAAAGCCCTGCTAAGGTGTTTCTAGCAGCCAAAAGATACATGATTGGGGAGGTAGAGTTGAAACTGACATTCTAAACTCTTGCTGTTTTGGGTTTTAGAGTGTTCTTTGCAAATTGGACGTTAGACTTCTTGATTGTTCTTGCTCTTAGCTAAGGATACAGATGTGCAGCTCAGGACACTTGTTTGTGAATATTTACTAGAACTTAATTTGCCTTTTTATTAACAAAGAGGTCACCTAGATAAATGACATCTATGAAGAAGTGCTCAAACTCATTAGCAATTAGAGAAATCCAAGTTTAACTAAGCAGCTCTCAGAGTGGCAAAAATTTTAAAGCTAATAATGTGTTGATAAGGATATAGAGATATAGGAACTCTTATGCTGTACATCAGGGGTCTCCAACTCCTAGCTGTGGACCAATAGGGGTCTGTGGCCTGTTAGAAGCCAGGCTTCACAGCAGGTGGTGAGTGGTGGGTGAGTGAGCTAAGCTTCATTTGTATTTTCAGCCACTCCCCGGCACTAGCATCATCTCCTAAGCTCCACCTCAGATAATCAGGTATTAGATTATTTTAAGAGCACCTGTCCCCAGTGCCAAAAAGTTTGGGGAATGCTGCATAATGTAGACTGCTTCAGCTATCCTGGAGAACAATTTGGCACTACTCTATTCACACAGTGAGTATTTATCAAGCACCATCAATATGTAAAGTGCTGTTCTAGGTGCTTGGGATATAAGCAATGAAAAAAACAAACAAACAAAAATCTGTTAAATTCTTATAATAATTATTTATTATAATAAGATAATGATAACATGTTAATTATTTATTGTATAGTTATGAGTGCTAAGCAGAAAAATTAAAGCAGGAAAGGGGGATATGAAATGTAATATAGGGGCTGGAATTGAAGAAATAGTGACCAAGGAAGGCCTCACTGGCTTGAGGATCATATAGCTAACTTAGTCACATTAAATATTCAGATATCCAGAGGCAGAAAAACACAGCATAGATGATAGAGGCTCTGTTCATCACTTTGGCGACCAAATCAAAATTATGACAGAAACAAGGAGCAAAGAGCAAGGGAAAATTGCCTGAGATCTAGATGAAAAAGCCATACAACTAGAAATAAAGCTAATAAATCACCCTGCAATGGCAGATGGTAGGACAGGGCAAGAATGTGAGTCTGCCCAGTCCCGAGAGGCTGAGTGGGACAGAAGCTGTGGCAGCGGCAGCTGATGCCTCTCAAAGGGGACACGTCTGAAAGTGAACTTTGGTGGTGACAGACATACTCACTCTGAATACCAGCGCTGGTTAGTCTGTGCAGGAGGCACCAGGGACTTACAGGAGAACACTGAGTTGTCAGAGCGAGGGCCAAGGGAAGACTCACTATCTACATAAGAGCTAGTGGTATCCATTGTTCCTCTGTTGAGCTCTTTCTGCTCCCAGTGTGTGGACTCAGAGCCACCTTACCCAAGATTTCATCAAACTGGATAACAGAGCTCAGTCTTCCCCAAAGATTCCCTGACACTTGGCCTCCCCCAACTAGCCACCCCACTCAAGCCACATCCAGGTGTGTCCACAGTGAGTCAGGTGCTCCTTGCTGACCAGAGCCTATACTCATCCTGGTGCAGCTGGCCTCGGTTTCTGGTGTGGTTTTTTGAGGCAACTATAAGTACAACATCTGTGAATTGCTTGCCAAATGTTAACAGGTGTCCCCAGAGAGGCACAGGCTGGGGCTAAATTTGGCCTGAAGCTGAACCCCTCTCAGGACTGCACCACTGGACAACAACAACACAAAGTCACACTAATAAGACTGGGAGACTTAAAAGCTTTGCTTAGGACATAGAAACAGACACAGAAGAACAGCCAAAATTAGAAGACAAAGAAGAAGAAACCATATGAGAGAATAGAATAGAGATCCAGAAATAATGGAGTCAAGCAATCTAACAGATGCAGAGTTCAAAACATTGGTTATAAAGATGCTCAGTGAACTTAGGGGAAGTGTAGATGAATTCAGTGTGAACTTGAACAAAGAGATAAAAACCATAAAAGTGGAAATGGAAATTATAAAAGGGAACCAGTCAGAAATGAAGAACACACCATATGAGATAAGTATATTAAATGGAATAAACAAAGTGAATAAAGAAGAGGATCAAATGGCCTAGACAGAGGTAGGGAAAGCCAAGGACATTCAATGAGAATGGCAAGAAAAAAGAAGCCAAGACTATAATAATAATTTAGAAAGCCTATGGGACACTATTAAAAGTAAAAATATCCATGTCATATGGTACCTGAAGGAAAACAAAATGGTGAAGAGCTATTTGAAGAAATAATGATGGAAAACTTCCCTCACCTGGTGAAGGAAATAGACATAAAACCTCAGGAAGCTCAGAGAATTCCAAAAAGATCAGTCCAAAGAGGCCCACACCAAGACACATCAAATTTAAAATGCCAAAGATTAAATACAAAGATAATCTTAAAAGCAGCAAGAGAAAAGCTGATAATTTCCTACAAGGGAGCATATGAAAACTGGCAGCTGATTTCTCAAAAGAAACTATGCAGGATAGAAGGGCTTGGCACAAAATATTCAAAGTGATGAAAACCCAGGATCTACAACCAAGAATACTTCATTCAGCAAAATTATTTAGAGTTGAAGGAGAGAAAAAGAGCTTCCCAGATAAAAATAAGATAAAAGCATTTATCATCACCAAGCCAGTATTACAGGAGATGTTGGAGGGACTTTTTTAAGAAGAAAAAAACGTGTATCAAAAACAGGAGTAAAGAACAGTAATACCTACATTCCTATCAACACATTTCTCAAATGAAAAAGAATTAAGTGCTACAACCAAAAGATAGAGTGGCTAAAAAATAAGAAAACAAGATTCCTACATATGTTGCCTACAAGAGAGTCACCTCAGGTTAAATGACACATGCAGACTAAAAGGAAGAGAATAGAAAAAATTATTGCTTTGATGGACCTAGAGGGTATTGCACTGAATGAAATGGATCAATTAGAGAAAAACAAATAGTGCGTGATTTCACTGACATGTGGAATCTTAAGAACAAAATCGACAACAGCAAAAGTGGAAATAAACTCATAGATACAGAGAATATTTTGAGGGCTACTAGTTGGGAGGGGAGTGGGAGGGATGGAAAAAATGGCAAAGGGATTAAGATGTATAAATGTGTAGTTTCAGAATAGACATGTAGATATAGAGTGTAGCATGGGGAAGATGATTAATAATGTTTTAATAAATATGTAAGGAGAAACAGAGGTACTAGATTTAGTGGGGAGATCACTTTGTGAGTTATATGGATCTTTGATCACTATGCTATATAATTGGAACTGGTACATTATTGTATGCTACCTATAGTTGAAAAAGAACTCATCATTGAAGTGTACAATGTAAATACAAGCAAATAATTGTCTATTATATTTTAATAAAAATGAGAAAAAGTAAAAATGTACAGATATGCTATGACCCAACAATTCTGCTCCTGAGTTTGTGTGTGTGTGCATGTGTGTATATATATGTATATCTATATATTTATATAGAGAGGTATGTATTTGAAAATCCCCACATAAGCCCTTAGGGGGGCCATGTATGAAAACGTTTGTGGAATTGTTATTTGTGGTAGTGGAAGTTTAGCAGAATCCCTGTGGCAATCCTTGACTGAGATAGTGGATAGGTAAAATGTGGTGGATGCATGATATGGAGTATTACACAACAGTTAGAAGTAACAGACTAAATACACACACAGTGACAGGGACTAATCTGAAAACATAATGATGAATGAAAAAAGTAAGAAACAGAATGAGATATATAACATAGAACCACTTATGTAGATTAAGAATACATATATAGAAAACAACAATACACATTTTGAAAGAACACTCAAAAGTTATATGTTAAACATATTAGAATGTCTGTGGAAATGGGGAGAAAGAGAGGAATGAGAATGGGTTATGGGGTTCAAAAGTAAGAAAATGAGCACAACCCAATCGATAGATTTGGTATTTCGAGAATCCAGATTTCTACAACCTGTGAGTCAAGTGTCTCTAACATGGTGCCATGGTGCAGCCTTATCCAATTAACTTGACTCATCTTGGCTTCAGTTTCCTCAGCTATATGGGAATAATATTTCCATTCTTAGCTACCTTCTAGGGTTATTACAAGGCTCTAGTGTGCTAATGGACAGGAAAGGATTTCGACAAGTATAAAGTGAAACACTTACCCAATATAAGCTACAATTATTGTTGCTTAGAGTGGGCTTTTGTTGTTTGCCTTCCTGCCAAACATTTTCACTTTGTCTCTTCCCAACAACCCTGATTTCCATTTAAGGATACATGTAGTTTTGAGGCAGTTAACTCTATCCCAAGTGAAACACGTGGACTAGGACAAGCCAGTCACTCATTTCATTTCCTTCTGACAGTGGTTGGTTTTGGATGGGCACATGATACAAACTATTCAAATCAGACCAAATATGAAGACTTTAGCTAGGAATTCTGGGGGAAAGAGGCTTCTATTTAGTTTGACATGAAGGGAAAAATATGGCCCTGGATATAGCAACCAAGTCCTTATTTGGCCTAAGAAGGGAGACTCTACTGAAAAATGAAGCCCTCATCGAGGAAGTGGAACTGATGAACGGAGAAAGAGAGCAAGAGACTGGGTGAGCAGAATAAACTCACCAGAAACTAGGTCTGCCTTTGAGCTATTCTTTTGCATTGGCCAATAAGTTCCCATTCAAGAGGTCAAGCTGTTTTGGATTGGGTTTTCAGTGCCTTGTAAAAAATCCTATCCTAATTTATGCACTATTGTTTATTTGTATATGGTTTCTTACAAATAGACATGAAACCTCTTAAAACACAGCAAAGCAGTACACAAAAGGGTCAATTTCAAGGTTGGATTGGTACACATCTCTACACCAGATGGAAATGTTCTCCAGAAAGTGCCATGAAATGGATTTTTCAAGGTTTTCAGTATTCTATACTGAAAATGATCTCAGCTGCTCCTACTTTGAGTGAGGAAAAATATATATGCTTTCATACATTCATTTCCTGATCTGTAGTTGACAAGAGAAAGGGTCCTGGAAATAAAATTGTTGTAGGTGACTGATGATTCCAATTCTTTAGCTATGTGTGATGTAATGGAGACTTTGGTTTGTAAACAATACCCCTTCAGAGGATCGCGGTCTTCAGAATTAAATACCACACAGAAGCATGAGGATCCTCAGCCCACAGTGTCTTCTGCTCAGCACAGCTTCTTGGATTCCCGAGAGTGAATCTGTGGAGAAAACGCTTTTGAAATGATGCAGCAGCCAAAACGCTAACAAAGAGAGTTACATTCATCATCCAACTGTTGCTTCCTTCAGTGTCCTTGCCACCTAAACAGAATGCTTCAACACCCACAAGCCTTCTTTGTGAACTTGGTTTCCTAGATTTGGGGTAACCTGGCAAGAGGAGGGAAGAATAAGCCTCCAGAGTGGCAGCTCTTCCTTGTCACAAACATTATCAGACTTGCATAGGATGCCTAACATGCTTACAAGGCATGATGAAGAATACAGAGGTTTGAGATTTGGTTCATGCCCTTATTAAAAAGAGTGCTTAGTTAGGAAGCCAGGAAATATAAAGTCACCCATATTCCTTTCAAAAACATCGTTTTTGCTTAATTTACTCCTACCTAGCAGCAGCTCAATATCACTTCCTCAGAGGTGCCTTCTCTGGTTAAATTCCTGTTATACAAACTCTCATAGTTTCATGTAAATCTTCTTTGTAGTGCTGACCACACTTGTATTTTATATTTACTTGTGTGGTTTTTGGATTAAAGTCAGTCTCTTCCACTAGACTCTAAGTTCCTTGGGGGCAGAGATGGCCTAAGTCTTTGTTGTTTAACAAACACATATATAACTTTTACTATATGTCAGGTGATTTTCTCAACAGTTTATAAATATTAACTCATTTAATTCTTGTAGCAAATTAATGAGGCATTATTACTGCTATATATGTAGAGTAAACTGAGATCCAGAGAGGCAGAATAACTTTCCCAAGCTCACACAACTAATAAATAACAGGGGCAGGACTCAAACCAAGGGAGACTGGTTTCAGAGTTCATGCTCTCAACTATTACATTATGATATTTTGCTCACCATTGTATCCCCATAACCTTGCACAATGCCTGACACATATATGCTCAATAAGCATTTGTTGGTTGAATTAATGGATCATGTTTGAAAAACATTAATCAAAAAAGACATTGTCAGATTGCATAAAAATTGATGACTCAAATGTGGTTGTTAATTTAATGTGTAAACATGACTGGACACAGAGAACATAGATCAAGCATTATTTCTGGATGTTTGTGAGGGTGTTTGAGATTAGAGTGGACGAGATTAGCATCTGAATTAGTGAACTATGTAAAGTAAATTGTCCTCACCATTGTGGGTGGGCATCATCCAATTCAGTGAAACATGAATAGAACAAGAGAAATTTGTCCCTTTTTTCCTGCCTCACTATGTGAGCTGAGACATCTTATCACATTTTCTGTGGCCCTCAGACTGGGATTTACACCATTGGCTGCTTTGGTTCTCAGGCCTTTGGACTCAGACTGAATTACACTAACAACTTTCTAGGGTCTCCAACTGGGAGATGGCAGATTATAGGACTTTTACTCTTCATAATTGCATAAGCCAATGCCTCATAATAAATACATATTTACTATAAGATATGTCTATATATCTATACTTATATCCATATAATACTAGTTCTATTTCTTTGGATAATCCTGACTAATACAGATTTTGGTACTGGTAGTGGTTCTAGAGGAAAAGAATCTTAAGGGTGAGAATTTAATATTTAATTTACTTATTTTATTGAGGTATAATTGATATATGACATATTAGTTTCAAGTGAACATCATGATTATATATTTGAATATATTGTGAAATTATCACCAAAATAAGTCTAGTTAACATTCGTTTGCATACAGTTACAAAATTTTTGTGTGTGTAATGAGAACTTTTAAGATCTACTCTCCTCTGGTCAAAATGGCAAAATAAATGCTGCACTTGCCTCCTCTTATGACCACATCAAAATTACAACTAAACTACAGAGCAGCCATCACTGAGAATTGTTTGAAATCTAGCTGAACAAAAGTCTTACAGCTAGGGACACACAGAAGGGGCCAGCTCAGGAATGGCGGAAGGGGTGAAGACATGGAACGGGTTGGTCCCACATTCATGTGTAGTAGTTGAGAATTGGAAGAGATATCCTGGCTGTGGAGGTCCCTTGGACGAGTGAGGGGTCCTGGCTCTACATGAGGCTCCTAAGCCCAGGGTTCCAGAGCCAGGAATAGAAATCCCCACAACATCTGGCTGTGAAAACAGTGGAGATTGTGGCTGAGTGAGATGAAGGGCAGCTGGAGTCCCAGACATTTCTTTTAAGGGACCCGCATGCAGATTTACCCACTAATGGACTTATCCACTCTGAGCTACAGCACTGGGACAACAGCTCAAAAGGTATTGTGGATGTATGGGGAGGAACTGACTTGTTTGGCTTCAGCGTAAGGGCTGAAGGGGCAACTTCCTCCCAGACAGAAATGCCGGCAGAGGGCATTGTTTCTTTGTTAAGCCCTTCCCCCTCCCAACATGCAGATATGGGTAGCTGCCATACCTGAGTCTTCTTCAACCTGAATAACACTGTCACCTCTCCCTAGTGATTCCTTGAGACCATGCCCCACCCAAATTGTGGGCTCACCCAAGCCTCTTCCAATGGCTTTTTCATACAAATGACCTGTCTTGGTTCATGATGTGGACTTTCCTAAAATCTCTCAAAGGTTCACAAAACCCAAACAAGCAGAATCTGGCATTGATATGCCCTCTACTCTTGCTGACCAGCATCAGTCTCAGCACTAGCAGCAGCCAGCCAGTTTGCAGCTTGGCCTCCTGAGATACATCAAAGCCCATTATGGGTGGTGGCTATCTGCAGATTGCTTAGTAGCTCATGCCAGGTAGCCCTCAGTAGGGCACAGGCTATAACTGAACTCAGTCTACAGCGGGGCCCCTCCCAGGAGGCCCTAGCCTGCATACCAAGTGTCTGGCTTCCTTCAGAGCCATAGCAACACCCATGGCCACATCTGAGAATGAAACACTCAACGGGCAGCCCAGCAGGAACCAGAGCCTTGCTAAAGTGAATTGTGCCCCATAGGGTCAGTCTCTACATGACATCTTCTCCACTGAACTCACAGCCAATTCTCAAAATCAATCAGCCCCAAGGGTTGATCCCTCCCATTGCTGTACAAACAGCAACCAAAACTCAACTACAATAAGAGGGCACACACAGTTCACATAAGGAACATACCTGAAGCACCTGATTCAGGTGACCTGGGAGATTATGCCTTAGGGCACCTACAACATAAGGCCACTCTACCAAGGCTGAGAGACATAGCAGCCTTTCCTAATACTTAGAAACAAACACAGGGGGCAGCCAACATGGGAGACAAAAAAACCATGTCTCACATGAAAGATAGAACAAAGCTCCAGAAAAAGAACTAAACAAAATGGAGACAATCTACCAGATGCCAAGTACAAAACTGTCCCGGCCCACGGGACGATCAACAGAGGCCCTAGAAACCAAGAAAAGAAGGGGGACAAGAGACGCAAAGAATGGAGACAAGACAGGCTTTCTGATCAAGTCTCGTTTATTGGGGGCTCAAGCAGTTGCTTATATGGGATCAGACGTGGGGGAAGGGGTTTTTTTTTCTGCGAATGCAGGGTTGCTATGGTGACCTAGCTGTAAAATGCAGGGTTGCCATGGTGACCTAGCTGTAAGTTGACTCTTCTTCTTATCTATACTTTCCTAAAAGCAGCTGCAAATACTTTCCTGACAGCAGCTATAAAGATTCTTGTTCTTATCTATACTTTCCTAAAAGCAGCTATAAAGATTCTTGCCGGACAGCAACTTGAAAGGTTAGAGGTGCAAAAGTTAGAAGCAGGGCCTGGGCTGAGCTCTGGGAAAAAACTCGCATCCTTGCTCTCATGCCATTTGTTGTTCTTCTGTCCGTAAGCTTTTTCTTACAAAATGCTCCCCACAGGTCCCCCTTTTTTCTTTAATAAAACCAAAAATCTTCGTTCTGGTGCAGATGACCGTGCCTGTCTTAGGAGAAACCCCCACCGCCATAGTCCTTACCCATCATTGGTACATGAAAGTCTTGCAATCATGCCCTGGCTTAGGTTGGTACTAGGCCTGGGGGCTCTTGCCCGTCACTGACTACCAGCCTCTGCCGGGGGAGGGAGCAACAGCCCTTTATTCATCAGAGTAGCCCTGTTCAGCTAACTCCAGTCGGTGATAGTGCACCTGGATGGGCTTTGACAGCATGGCATCAATTTGTTGTTTCACAAAATTAGTGAGCTTCCGAAATGCCCAAGGCCCAAAAGATAGGAGGAGAAGTAGTCCAATAAGTGGACCAAGTAACGAGGGCAAGAGAGTAGTTAGCCAAGGAGAAGCAGAAAACCAGTTATGAAACCAACTTTGTTCTTGTTCTCTTAATTTGCGTCTGTGCTCTAAACCTTCTCTGACCTTTGCCATAGTATCCCTGACAACTCCTGAATGATCCATATAAAAACAGCATTCTTCCTTTAGGGCTGCACAAAGGCCCCCCTGTTTTAACAACAACAAATCTAGGCCTCTCCTATTTTGAAGGACTACCTCAGCAAGTGAGGAAAGGGATTTTTCTAAGTGGGAGATAGCAGTTTCTAGGCGCTCTAGGTCTTCATCAATGGATAGTCGAAGATCTGAATAGTATCTGTTAGAGAGAATGAGAGAGGTTACTCCCACCCCCGGAACCAGTGGCGCCTAGGCCCAGCAGTACTGCTAGTGTAATAGCAGTTACAGGTTCCCATTTAACCCTGAGTGTCCCAGGATTAATCTCTGGGAAAAAAGAGTTTTGATGTTTCTAGTTACACAGATTTTTCCTGTTATCTAAAATCTTAATTTACTATCTCAACATTTTTAATAGCTATAAAAATGTGATTATAGTAAATACTAAGATTTAATATCAAGACTGTATTTACCTAAAATATAGCTATCTAATTATTATAATAGTTTTACTGTCATGGCCTAAATTAGAGCTATGCCCTTTGCTTTTATATAAGCCTCTTGTTTCTGAATAGTCAGGTCTATTTCTGATATTCATGATATATAATATTTTATAATAACTGAAATTATAACTGATATTATTATATAAGAACATATGAATAGCAAAGATACTGACAAATTTCTAAGAACTTGATACACTATCTGAAGCACTTGTATTAATAATATATATTTATAAAATATAGCCTAAAAAAGGTTAAGTATTATTTATTACTTGATAATGTTTTTTATGTAATTTAATATATCAAATAGACTGAATTAACTTAATATTTATCTTTTACGAAGTGACAAAACTAAACCTTTGAGATTTTCCAGGGGCCCTCTTGGAAGTCCCAAAGTTATTTTGGGATAAAACAAAAATCCTAGTTAGATTTTGTTGGAAAATTTGTCACAATGTTATAAGGTTTGATCACCTGGTTAAATAGGATTACAGGTCATTATGAAACAATACTTAGTTATCTATTTAACCAATGCAATAATAAAAGATTTCAAAGGTAAATATGCCTATAAAAAACCTTAGTATTCTTAATGTTAAGAAGACTGTTTTTAAGTATCAGCATTTAATAGATTAGCAAATTTATGAATATACCAATTTTATAATTTTGTAATCTTGAACAACTAGTAGAATTAGCATACACACGACCTGAAGAATAAACACAGGTAGAATATAATTGTGTTTCTGATAACTTAAAGACACAACTACTTTTACTTAACTTATAATATTAAACTATTCTTATTACCAAAGATTATCTCAGATCATGTAGATTTGATAAAAAAAAAAAAAACAGAATATTTGTATTAGTTTTTTTCTATTTTTCTGACAATTTTAGGAAGACGTAATTTATCTATAAGGTTCTTATTTCTTTCTAAACCAATTAAAGCAGAGATCTTTTATTAATTTATTTTCCAATAAAAATAAATTCCAACCTAAACTGAAGAACCAGCCAGAAGGGAGATTTCACTATTCGGGACTCCGCCCTACAGCCACTCTGTAAACACTTAATCAATTTTATGTTTAGTCATTCTTCAGACCTAAATCTCTAACACAAATGCACATTCTCTGCATTGTTTTAAAAGAAACCTATGATTACCACAGATAATATCTCGCAACTGGAAGGCTGTTTTCAGGTTGAGTGGCCCCTCTGATGGCCACTCTGTTTCAAACGTGGGCTAATTTATCTGGCAGAACCTTTGCAGGGATTGACGCTCTAGCTCCGTAGGCTTGGGCTTGTCTCCTGAAATCCTTAAAATGGTTAAAAAGGTATTGAAAGGGGAGAGGACATAGGACGATTTGAGAAGGAAGCCTGACTCATGTTAGTGAAAACAGGTAAGAAAAGAGAAAGTCCCCACAAGAGCCAACTAAGCCAGGGCTAGGATCAGCCTTTCACCTAGCATCCAGTCGGGCGAGGCCACGGAGGCCAGACCTAAGGAAAGAATCAAAATAAGTATAGGAGGGTAGCAGTACATTCGGGCAGCCCAAACAGACAGACACAAGACAGACAAGACAACTACAGATAACACAAAACGCTAGTGCACCAGAAACCGGAACCAGAACAGGTACAGGGTCAGAGTCTGACGTCTCAGACCGACCGCACTAGGGAAGTATTGCTGTGTCCAGCCTTCCACTAGTTATCCAAGGGCCCAATCAGACAGGAACAGAACTGATACATCTAGATAGATGCTACTGCGGTATTACTCACCGGTGAAGCTGCTCTAAGTGGCTCGAGCCCAATTAAAGTTAAAGTGAAACTTATTTTCCTCCTGCCCTCCTGAGAAAGGCTGCTTGGTGTCCGGGGCTGAGAAACATCTCTCAGCGGCCGCCCCCTGGACAAAGCAAGTCCTTACTCAAGGTGGCTGGGGGTTTCAGGTTTTAGGAGATCCGGAACAGAAGTTAAAAAGAGAACAGAAGTTAATCTTTTACAAAGCTAGCAGAAACTGGTCATTACAAAGATAAATGTAGCCAGGGAATTTGCTAGTTTTAAACATGGCCTTGTAGATGTTCTCCTTATCTGTACCCTGGAATGTTGCGCTCTTAGCATATGAGAGAGCTCATTGTCACAAGTTTCACAGCAGACACTAAGCAGTTAAAAATTCTAGGAACTAGGCATTCTTGTCCCAATTAAAAATTGCTAAGGTAAAGACTTCTTTTGTCTAGTTTTGGGACTTTTAATTAACTTTCACCCTTTCCACATTTTAGTAGGCTGTCACATTCCCCACTGGTTTTTAGGCACATATCAAATCTTTGATGTCCTATAAATTGGGGAAACTGAGATACCCCTGTTAGATAATACTATTAATTTAACAGCCTGGACTCCCTGTTAATGTACTTTATAAGGCAATTAACTATACATGGCCTAAATAGCAGTCCTATAAAAGCCCATATTAAAGGTCTTTGTTTTACTAAGGCTAGACTATCTCGAATTATGCCAGAGTAGTTGATATAAAAACAGCAGTCTTAAAGTTATACAATCAAAGTAAGATCTATGCTTTATGGACACATTAGTCTTATATGCATGAATTAATACTCAAGATTCTTAGTTAATTTTACAGATTTTGAAACTAAGCTGTTTAAAGGGTTTATAACAGGCTTTTAACAATATGGTACACTAGTAAACAACATTTTATAGCAATTATCTTATGTGAAATCACAAGTAAAAAACAAATTTCTCAATAACAGTTACTAAATTTCTTTATCCAATAGTTGTTATAAAATTTTAAAAAGCCTAAACACACAAACCTGATTTCTTTGATAGTAGGCGGGTGCATTGTGCTCTTAAAAGAGCTAAGGAAAGGAGGCTTACCTAGTTTTCACTAATTTCTAATTCGAATTTAGTCAACGTTTCCTTTAAAGTCCCATTTATCCTCTTTTCCTGACCTGAATTCTGTGGTCTATAAGCACAATGCAATTTCTACTCTATTCCTGGGAATTTTGCTATAATACTTGGCGTTTTATGAAAACCTAATCTCGGCACCTATTCTGATAGGCTCTGAAGCTTTTCCTGAGCTTGCTGCAGCTGTAGCTTTTGCATCTGGGCAGCTAATGAAGTGAAAGCGTTTTGCAAGAGCTGTAGCTCTGCCCATAAGCAGATCGCGCCCCAGGGGGGCTTCAGTTCCCGCCAAGGCCACAAAGGGAGAAGGGGGGGTCGTTCTCCTCTCAGTACCTGTCAGCCTCCTGGTCTAGCTGTAGAATTCTCGCCTCCCACGAGGAAGATGCGGGTTCAATGTTTCCAGCCGCGAGTTGTTCCTGCACTAACTGATTGGCAGCTGTTAGTTTTCTCTGAAGTTAATGGCCACTGATCCACCCAAACAGGTCTATTGTCCTTCTAGGATATAGGGTCTGCGTGGGGATAGAAACAGAATCTTTATTCTTGGGGCAACAAGGCCCTTCACCTACATCTTTTTGTGAACCGGTGTCTAAAGAAGCTATACTATGCTTGAATTCTCTTTCCAAATAAGAAGCTCCCTCCTAAGGACCTCATCAATATCTTCAGTATGACGGTGTACACATAAAAGGTCATTAATACAATTCCAATAAGCAAAGGCAGTCACCAGGACCCTCTCAGGGCCAAATGTCCTATAGTAAACATTAAGCGCGTCACCAACACGCCCCCATCGTTTTTCATCAATTGTCCCCTCTTGGGGTAGCCAAGGGCAAACATCCTTTAGAAAATTAAAAAACTTGACCAGATCTTTTTTTTTCTTTCTTTTTTTTTTTTTTTACTTTGACTCTTCGAGTCTGGAGCGAGTCTTTAAGACCCTCAATAAATCTTTCTTGGACACTGATTTCTTGTCCCATTATGTAAAGGGGAATCAGGGAATACAACCCTTACTCTTTGCGCCTGAAGGGACTCCTAGCAATCGCCTCTGCGTGCTAGAGACACTAAAACCTACTCAATTGTCTTGTCCCTTACACAACCCTTAATCCAAGAGGGACGTCCGCGTACCTCCTCGGTGCTTTCCACAAACCGGGTCCTCTTGTGGCAACCGACTGAATCTGGGCTGCGCAGCCACTTTGGGGCGGACGACTTATCATCTCCCTTTCTCGGATCTTCGGGCCCCACGTTGGGCGCCAGTTGTCCCGGCCCGCGGGACGATCAACAGAGGCCCTAGAAACCAAGAAAAGAAGGGGGACAAGAGACGCAAAGAATGGAGACAAGACAGGTTTTTTGATCAAGTCTCATTTATTGGGGGCTCAAGCAGTTGCTTATATGGGATCAGACGTGGGGGAAGGGGTTTTTTTTCTGCGAATGCAGGGTTGCTATGGTGACCTAGCTGTAAAATGCAGGGTTGCCATGGTGACCTAGCTGTAAGTTGACTCTTTTTCTTATCTGTACTTTTCTAAAAGCAGCTGCAAATACTTTCTTGACAGCAGCTATAAAGATTCATGTTCTTATCTATACTTTCCTAAAAGCAGCTATAAAGGCTCTTCCTCTTAGCTATACTTTCCTGACAGCAGCTATAAAGGTTCTTGCCGGACAGCAACTTCAAAGGTTAGAGGTTCAAAAGTTAGAAGCAGGGCCTGGGCTGAGCTCTGGGAAACAACTCGCATCCTTGCTCTCATGCCATTTGTTGTTCTTCTGTCCGTAAGGTTTTTCTTACGAACTGCTCCCCACACAAAACATGGAATATAAGAAAGCTCAATGAATGTAGGGTAAGAGTATATGAATTCAGTGAGAACTTTAAGAGTTAGAAACTATAAAAGTGGAGATAGAAAACAAATAAGCCAGTCATAAATAAAAAATATAACTGAAATGAAGAATACATTACAAGGAATCTACAGTAGATCAGATAACGCACCAAATTGAATCATTGATTTAGCAGATAAAATAACAAAACACTCCATCAGAACAGCAACAAAAAAAAAAGAATCCAAAAAAAATGAAGATAGTTTAAGGGGCCTCTGGAACAACATTGAGCATACTGATATTTGGCATCATAGGGGTACCAGAAGAAGAAGAGACAGAGCAAGGAATTGAAAACCTATTTCTAAAAATAATGACTGAAAACTTCCCTATCTTGTAGAAGGAAATAGATATACAAGCCCAGGAAATACAGAGAGTCCCAAGCAAGATGAACCCAATACATTATAATTAAAATGGCAAAGGTTAAATTCAAAAATAATCTTCAAAGTAGAAACAGAAAGGCAGTTAATTACCTATAAGGGACCTCTCATAAGACTTTCAGCTGATTTCTCAACAGAAACTTTACAGGTCAGTGTCACTGGCAGGAAATATTCAAAGTAATGAAAACTAAGGACCTACAACCAAGATTACTTTACCCAGCAAAGCTATCATTTAGAATTGAAGGATTGTTAAAGAGCTTTCTAAACAAGAAAACCCTAAAGGAGTTCATCACCACCATAACATTATTACAAGAAATGTTGAAAAATCTTCTTTCAGAAGAAAGAGAAAAAATTTAAAAAGACTTAAAAAATAATAATAATATGGCCATACTATATACCTATCAATAATCACTTTAAATGTAAATGAATTAAATGCTCTAATTAAAAGAAACTGTGGCTTAATGGGTAAGAAAATAATACCCTTACATATGCTGTCTACAAGAGACTCACTTCAGATTGAAAGACACACAAAGACTGAAAGTAAAAAGATGGAAAAAGATGTTTCATGAAAAATGAAACAAACAAACAAAAACCTAGGGGAGCAATACTTATACCAGATACAACAAACTTTAAAATAAAGGCTATAACAAGAGACAAAGAAGGATTCAGTTGTCTCACTTCTGGATGTTTTTCTGAAGAAACCCAAATCACTACTTTGCAGCATTATTTACAATAGTCAAGACTTGGAAGCTATCTGGGTTTTCATCAATGCATGAATGGATAAAGAAAAGGTGGTACACACATACAATGGAATATTAATCAGCCATTAAAAAAATAAAATCTTACCATCTACAACAACATGGATGGACCTGGAGGGTTGTGCTGAATGGAGTAAGTCAGACAGAGAAAGAAAGTGCATATGATTTCACTTACATGTGAAATCTAAAGGGCAAAATAAATGAACAAACAAAACAGGAACAAGTTCATGGATACAGACAACATTTTGATGGTTGCCAGAGAGGAGGTTGGTTTGAGGGATGGGTGAAAAATCAAAAGGGATTCAAAAGTGCAAATTGAGAGTTACAAAATAGTCCTGGAGATGTCAAGTATAGCATAAGGAATATATCCAAAAATGTTATAATAACTATGTATGGTATTAGATGGGTACTAGATTTTTCAGGGTGATTAATTTATAAGTAATATAAATGTCTAATTGCTATGTTGTACACCTGAAACTAATATAATATCATATGCCAACTGTAATCTAAAAATATTATTAAAAAAACGAATAAATCTCTTAGTGACTTTCAAATATGCAATTTAGTATTAACTACAGTCACCATGTTATACATTATATCCCCATGATTTAATGATTTTATAACTGTATGCTTGTACTTTCTGAGTTATTCCACCCATTCCTCTTCCTACTTACTCCTCACCTCTAGAAACCATCAATCTGTTCTCTATATCTATGAGCTTGGTTTTTATTGTTTTTAAATTCCACAAGTGAGATCATATCATATTTGTCTTTCTCTGACTTATTTTACTTAGCATAATGCTCTAGAGTTTATCAATGTTTTTGTAAATGGCAAGATACTACTTTTTATGGCTGAACAGCATTCATCATGTATGTATACACACACACACACACACACACACACACACGACATCTCCCTTATTTATCTATCGATTGACACTTGAGGTTTTTTTGGCTATTGAAAATAATGTGGCGATGAACATGGGGGTGCATATATTTTTGAGTTAGTTTTTTTGGTTTGTTTTGGATAGATACCAGAAGTGGAACTGCTAGATAATATGGTAGTTCTATTTTTAATTTTTTTGAGAAATCATACTGATTTCTATAGTAATTAAACCAATTTACATTCTCACCAACATTACAAAATGGTTGCCTTTTTCCCCCTACATTGTAACCAGTAGTTGTTAGTTTTTGCGTTTTTGATAATACCCATTTCAACAGGTGTAAAATAATAATTCATTATGATTTTGATTTGCATTTTCCTCATGACTGTGATGTTCAGCCTCTTTTCATGTACCTGGGGGCCATGTCTATGTCTTCTTTGAAAAATGTTTATTCATAGCCTATGTTCCTTTTTTAATTGGATTGTTTGAGTTTTTGCGGTTGAGTTTTATGAGTTCTTTATATTTTGGGTGCTAAGCCCTTATTAGTATATAATTTGCAAATATTTCTTCCACTCAGTAGGTTGCATTTTATTTTCTCTTTTAAAATATATAATTTAATTTTTTAATTTAATCTTTTTTAAGTTTAAATTTTTAAATTTAAATTTTCCTCCTTCCCTCCTGTAGCCCTCTACCTAGCCATCATGTTAATGTTAACTGTATTCCCTCTGCCATGCTCCCTATCTCCATGACCAACTATCAACTACTAATTCATACTCCTTTAACCCTTCACCCCATTCTCCCAAACCCCCAACACTCCTCTCATCCATCTCCAAATTATCCACTATATTTGTGAGTGTTTTTGATTAGTTTGTTCTTTAGATTCTACATGTAAGTGAAATCATATGGTATTTATCTTTGTCTGACTTATTTCACTCTGCCTAAAAACCTCTAGGTCTATCCATGTCATTGTAAATGGTAGGATTTCATTTTTTTAATGGCTGAGTAATACTCCATTGTATGTATGAACCATAATTTCTTTATCCAATCATCTGTTGATGGGCATTTAGGTTGCTTCCATATCTTGGCTAATTTGTGCTGCCATGAATATTGGAGTGCAAAGGACTTTATGAACTATTATTTTGGGTTGCCTTGAATAAATACCCAGAAGTGCAATTGCAGGGTCAAAAGGTATATCTATTTTTAATTTTAAGAAAACCTCAGACTGTTTTCCATAGTGGCTGTACCAATTTTCAATCCCTCCAACAATGTATAAGGGTTCCCTTTTCTTAGCATCCTTGCCAACACTTGTTGTTTTTTTGAATTACTGATGATAGTCATTCTGACAGGTGTGAAGTGATATCTCATTGTGGTTTTAATTTGCATTTCTCTGATGATAAGGGACGATGAGCATCTTTTCATATGTCTATTAGCCATTTGTATTTCCTCTTTGGAGAAGTATCTGTTCAGGTCTTCTGTCTATTTTTTAATTGGATTGTTAGTTTTTTGTTGTTGAGTTGTATAAGTTCTTTATTTTTGATATTAACCCCTTATTAGATGTATCATTTGTGAATATCTTCTCTCAATCCGTCAGTTGTTTTTTGTTTTGCGGATGGTTTCCTTTGCTGTAGAAATTTTTTAAATTAGATGTAGTCCCATTTGTTAATTGTTTCTTTTGTTTCTCTTGCCTGAAGAGATATATCTGAAAAAGAAATTCCTGTTAATAATATTAGAGAGTTTAATGCTTATATTTTCTTTCGAAGTTTTATAGTTTTGGGTCTTACATTTAAATATTTAATTCAGTTTGAGTCTATTCTTGTATACGATGTAAGAAGTTGGTCCAGCTTCTTTTTTTTTCTTTGTCCATGTATGTTTCTGTCCAATTTTCCCAACACCATTTATTGAGGAGACTGTTTGTACCCCATTGTATATTACGTCCTTTGTCATATATTAAGTGAGTGTATAGGTGTAGATTTATTTTTGCTCTTTCTATTCTGTTCCATTAATCAATGTATCTGTTTTTATGCCAGTATCATGATGTTTTGATTACTGTAGCCTTGTAGTATAGTTTGATATCAGGTAGTGTAATACCTCCAACTTTGTTCTTCTTTCTCAAGATTGCTGTGGCTATTTGGAGTTTTTTATGACTTCATATAAATTTTAAGATTATTTGTTCTAGCTCTCTGAAAAATGCCATTGGTATTTTGATAAGGATTGTATTAAATCTATAGATAGATTGCTTTGAGTAGTATGGCCTTTTTAATGATATTGATTCTTCCTACCCATGAACAGGGCATATGTTTCCATTTATTTGTATCTTCTTCAATTTCTTTTTTCAATGACATAATTTTATAAAAACAGAAAATTATACTTTCTTTGTTAATTTGATTCTCAGGTATTTTATTGTTTTCAACATAATAGTAAAAGGGATTGTTTTCTTAATTTCTCTTTTTGAAAGTTCATCATTGGGGTATAAAATTTCCCCTGACTTCTGTATATTTATTTTGTAACCTGTTGCTTTACTAAATTCATTGATCAGTTCTAACAGTTTTTGGGTGGAATCTTAGGGTTCTCTCTAATAGTATCATGTCATCAGCAAATAACGAGAGTTTTACTTCTTCCTTTCTAATTAGGATGCCTTTATTTCTCTTTCTTGTCTTATTGCTTGGCTAAGACTTCCAATACAATGTTGAAGAGAAGTGGTGAATGTGGGCATCCTTATGTTCCTGATCTTAAAGAAAATGCTTTTAGCTTTTTCCCATTGACTATGATGTTATCTGTAGGTTAGGTTACGTTTTAATCTTGTTGATGATTTCCTTTGCTGTGCAGAAACTTTTTAGTTTTATGTAGTCCCACTTATTTATTTCTGCTTTTGTTGCCTATCTTTTGAAGTCAGATCCAAAAATTCACAGTCAGATCTAAGACCAATGTCAAAAGGCTTATCACTTATGTTTTCTTCTAGAAATTTTATGGGACATGTCTTTATATTCAGGTCTTTAGTCAATTTTGAGTTAATTTTTGGTATGGTAATAAGATAATAGTGAAATTTCATTCTTTTGTACGTGGCTGTTTGGTTTTCCTAACACCATTTATTGAAGAGACTCTCCTTTACCCTATGTATACACTTGGATCCTTTGTCCTAATTTAATTGACCAGTATAGTGTGAGTTTATTTCTGTGCTCTCTATTGTGTTCCATTGATCTATGTGTCTTCTGTGTGCCAATACCATACTATTTTGATTAATATGCTTTGTAAAATAGTTTGGAATCAAAGAAAGTGACAGCTCCAGCTTTGTTCTTCTTTCTCAAGATTGCTTTGGCTATTGGGTGTCTTTTGTAGTTCCATACAATTTTTAGGATTATTTGCTCTATTTCTATGAAAAATGCCATTGCAATTTTGATAGAGATTGTATTTAATCTGCAGATTCCTTTTGGTAGTGTGGACTTTTTAACAATATCAATTCTTTCAATCCATGAGCAGGAATTTTTCCACTTATTTGTGTCTTTTTTTATTTCTTTCATCAATGTGTACAGTGGTGTACCTGTCTTTCACCTCCTTGGACAAATTTAAGAATGAATTTTCTGAATTGGTTCTGAGGTTCCTGGAACTGGATCTTCAGTGATTAGATTTTAGTTGATAAAGACTATTTCCAGTCATAAAGAGAGTGCTGTTAGTCTATGACATGAACTATTTATAGAGATGTACAAAATATCTGTATGGGATATTCCTAATCAACCTTGTAAAAAGGAAAGAACTAAGTAACTTTGTTTTTGATCCTTTCAAATATTTTCAGAAAAATGATAAATATGATGATATTGGTTGGTTGCTCCTAATATCATGGACAAAGTGGTGCAAAAAAAAAGGATGAGTTCTGGGACTAGGATTCCTAGTTAAAGTATCACATAAATGACCTAAGAGTTTCTATTTGTGTCTTAAAGGATACCTCTAACTATGATAGCCATAAGGCTGAAATTTCTGGAAATCAGCCACAAAATGTTATCTTGTAACTGACTAAATTAAAATGCAAGTTGAACTCCAAAGTCTCGCAGGGTATCTACTATTAAAGTGATGTCATTGATTAGAAAAGAATTCGATCCTGTGAATTAGGATGAGGACATGTGGGAATTCCCTAATAAAGTTGGGGTTATCGAGCCCCTAAATTCTAATTATTCTTCTTTACCCATGTAAGAAGTCCCCTTACCCCCAGTTGAAGTGGTCACCCTTCCCACAGAAGTATTGGCCTTTCTATTTCCATCTGAGAATGTAAAACCCAATTGCCTGAAGAAACTTTAATGTCCTCTTCTGAAGCAGTTATCATGCAAGACAATACCGAGTCTATTCAAGACCCACAACAATCACCCCTCTTTGCTTTTAGACTTATAACTAAACTCAAGTCCTAGGAGGCCTATGAAGGTAAGATACAATCTGTGACCCATAAGGAGATGCATTATACTCCAAAAGAAATATTTGAGTTTTCTAATTAATATAGACAAAAAACTTTATGACCATGTGTGGAAATGGGTACTGAAAATGTGGGAAAATGGTGAAAGAAATATAAAGGTGAACAGGCAGAGTTTTTTGATATGAACTCACTAAACAGAGCGAGATTCTGCATTTAATGTTGCAGTGCGTAGAAGTAGAAAGGACTATGTTAAGTTGGCCAAAACATGGGTCAAAATGTGGCCCACAGTGAGCAAGTTAGAAATGCTAGATCTGTCTTGGTTTCATGTCAATCACAGTTAGGTCCTTAGAGTTTTAAAGCAAAGCTCTACCGTCCTGCAGATGACTATTCATCTTTTGAGAAATAGCTCTTGGCTTGTGACTGGGCATTAGTAGAGACTTAAGCTTAATCATAGACCACCAAGTTAACTTGTGACCTGAGTTACTCATCATAAACTGGGAGTTGCAAGACCTAGCAAGCCACAAAGTTGGGTGTGCATGGCAGCACTTTAAATGGAAGTGGTATATATGTGATGGAACCCAAACACATCCTGAAAGCATAAGTAAGTTACATGAAGAAGTGGCCCAAATGCTGCTACTCTGTCTTTTCTCTCTCAATTTACACCTGTGATCTTATGGGGAGTTCTCTATGATCAGGTGTCAGAGGAAGAAAAACATAAGTTTGGTTTATAGATGGATCTGTATGATATTGAAGCACCACCTGAAAGTAGCATTACAGCCCCTTTTTGGGGTATTCCTGAAGTACAGCAGGAAAAGAACATCTTCTCAGTGAGCAGAACTTCCAGCAGTGTACCTAGATGTCCACTCTTCTTGAAAGGAAAAATACCAGATGTGTGATTACATATCAATTTTGTGGGCTATAGCCAATGGTTTAGCTGGATGGTCAAGGATTTAGAAGGACTATGATCAAAAAATTAATGACAAAGAAATTTGAGGAAGAGCTATATGGATAGGTCACTCCAAATGGTTGAAAACCATGAAGATATTTGTGTCCTATGTGAATGCTCAACCATGGGTGACCTCAGCAGATGTGGATTTAAATAATAAAGTGAATAGAATGTTCCACTCTGTGGACACCAGTCAGCTTCTTTTTCCAGCCAATTTTGTCATTGCCTACAAGGCTCATGAACAAAGTGATCATGGGAGCAGGGACAGAGGTTATACATGGGCTCAAGAATATGGACATCCACTCACCAAGAAAAATATGACTATAACAACCAAACTGTCAGCAGCAGAGATCAACAATGAGTGCCCAATAGGGCACCATTCTCTAGGGTAGTAAATCAGATACATAGTGGTAGATTGATTACATTGGACCACTTTCATTATGAAAGGAGCAGAGTTTTGTTCTTACTGAAATAGATATTTTCTCTAGATACAGATTTCCCTTCCCCGCATGCAGTATTTATACCAAAACTACCATCCACGTACTTACAGAATGCCTTATGTACTATTATGGAATTCTAAACATCATTGCTTCTGATAAGGAACTCACTTCACAGTCGAAGAAGCGCAGCAATGGGGCAATGCTCATTAAATTCACTGATCCTACCATGTTTCATTCCATCTTTAAGCAGCAGCATGATAAAACAGTGAAATAACCTTTTGCAGATGCAGTTACAGCACCAGCTAGGTGGAAATATCTTTCAGGGAGGTGGCAAGGTACTTCAGAAGGCTCTATGGTACTGTTTCTCTGACGGCCAAGATTCAAATGTACAAGAGTCAAGAGATAGAAGTGAGAGTGGTACTGCTTATTATGACTTCTAGTGACCCAATAGCAAAATTTTTGTTTCCTGTTCCCACAATTTTACATTCTGTTGACCTAGAGAACTTAGTTCAGAGGGAGGAATGCTTCCAACAGAAGGCATAAGAATGAATTCTGTTGACCTAAAAGTTAAGACTGCTGCCCTTCCCCTTTGGACTCCTCATGACTATGAATCCACATGCAAAGAGGAGAGTTATGGTGTTGGTTGAGGTGATTGATCCTGACTATGAAAAGGAAATTGGACTACCACACCACAATGAAAGTAAGGAAATATAAGTCTGGAATACAGGTGATCTTTAGAGCATCTCTTAATGTCACTACGCCTTGTGGTTAAGATCAATGGAAAATTACAACCCAATACAGGCTGGACTACTAATGTCCTAGACCCTTCAGAAATGAATGTTTGAGTCTCCCATCATATAAAGAACCATGACCAGATGAGTTACTTGCTAAAGGCAAAGGGAATATAGGATGGGTAGTGTGAGAAGGTAGTTATAAGAACCAGCTAAGACCATGTGACCAGTTACAGAAAGTAGAACTGTAATTGTTATGAGTATTTCCTCCTTACTTCAAGGAGAAGAATTAACATTGTTCAAGGGATTTTCTGGAGAAGGAATTAGTGCACTTTCAGTTGTCTGCAAAATAATTACATTATGTTAGTCAGAATTATGACTTTGCTATTGTCTGTATATGTTATATTTTATGTTATGTATATTACATAAATTACATAATATATAATTTATTTACTATATATTACATATATAATATATAACATCTATCTATCTATCTATCATCTATCTATCTATCTATCACCTATCTATCTCCATATCCTACCAGTTATGTTTGTCTGGAGAAGCCTGACTAATACGTCAACTATATACTGGCTATATAAAACCCACTTTAAGTATAAAGACATACATAAATTAAAAAGTAGAAAGGTAGAAAATTGTTACACCATAAAAACACTAAAAAAAGGTTTAAGATCAGATGAAGTTGGCTTCAGAACAAGGAATATTATCAGAAATACTGAAAGGTATTTCATTATTATAAGGGAGCTAATTCTCCCTGAACATATAATACTTTAAAAGTGTATATATTGAAGTTCTGGTAAAGATGCCAGGGTAGGTAAATGCTATGCTTGCCTCCTTCCATGATAACATTAAAATTACAACTAAATTATAGAATAATCAACATGGAGAAGCATCTGAGGACTAGTTTAACAGAACTCCTGTAACTAAGGATACAAAGAAGAAGCCACATTGAGAATAATAAGACAGGCAGAGATGTGAAATGGGCTGGGCCCACACCCAGATGAGTATCCAGAGGAATATCTCAGATGCAGAGGACACTCCTAAAGAGTGAGAAGTTCCAGGCTCACATCAGGCTCCTTAGTCGAGAACACCAGACCTAGGAAGGGTAGGACCCACGATATCTGGCTGTGAAAATCCGTGTGGATTCTATCCATCTGGGTGAGACAGAAAGCTGCTAGAAATCTGGGCATTCTTGTTAAAAGGCCCATGCATGGACACTCTCACTCCCAGGTACCCTGTGCTCCAACAGAGGGGCAGCAGCTGGGGAGGTGCTGGAGACATATAAGGAGAGACTGAGTTGAGTGGCTTCAGGGCAAGAGCTAAAGGGACAGCCACCATTGTCCTGGCTTTGAACCCTTTTCCAGTGTGGCTGGCAGGCTGGCACTATCTTTCCTGTGTCGAGCTGTCCACTCACATGGTTAAATATGAACCTGCATTGGCCTGGTGAAATATGCTGGATCCACCCTGGTGACTCTCTGGGACCTCGCTTCACCTAATTCATGCACCACTAGAGGTATTTTTAGTGGCTAGTAGACAGGTGGGCACCTTTGGGTGGTCTGCAGACCTCAGGAATGTGGTGTCTGGCCTCAGTGTATTCTGAGTCTTTTGAGTGTCCTTAGGCTCAGCATTGATGTGAAATCTGAATCTGCACTAACCTGGTGTATGCCGCTCACCTTGCACTGGGGATTCCCTGAGACCTTGCCCCACCCAACTCACTTGCTGCCTGAGGCTCTTTGATTAGCTGGGGCTTACAGGCAGCTAGCAGATGGCTATAGGACTCAGGGAGCCCTGGAACTTCTCTTGAGCTGCTGCAGGCCTGGTACTGTAAAGGCCAGCCTCGGTTCACAGCATGCACTCTCCCATGCACTTTAAGGTCCAACACAATCAGTGACCAACCACACATAGCTTTGTAGCTCCTACCAGGCAGCCAAGGGCTAATCATAGGCTGTGGCTGATCTTGGCCAGAATGAGAGTCCAAGAGACCAACAGATCTGTTGACTGGCTTCAGACCACAACAGACCACCACTCAATTAGCCCTACAAGAAGCACATTTAAAGTGTACTCTCAGGAGATGTGAGTTTGTGGGGACAAATCCCACTTTGTGGGGTAAGCACATAAGCAGCAGCTTGTATGCTGTGGTGGTGATCAATCTCCACACATGGTAAATTCGAAGGACAATCCCATCCACCAGTGTGCCAACACCAATCAAGGAGAAACTACAACAAGAGAGCACACACAAGGGCCATTCTGGAAGTACCTGGCTTGGATGACCAGGAAGGCTGTGCCACTGGGCCCCACAGGACACCTACTATATAAGGCTACCTGGGCAAGATTGGGAGATATAGCAGATGTACTTAATACATACAAACAAACATAGAGGGGCAACCAAAGCGAGCAAACAAAAAATCATCCCCCACATTAAAGAATAGAAAATGCAGAAAAGGGATTAAACAAGATAGGGGTAAGCAATCAACCAGATACAGAACTCAAAACACTGATTATAAGGACACTCAAGGAACTTAGTGAGAACTTAACAACAAGATAAGCATAAAAAAGAACATAGAACCCATCAAAAAGACCAGGCAGAAATGAAGAATACAATAATTGAAAACAAGAATGCACTAGAAAGAATTAACAGCAGAATATTATATAAAGCAGAAGGTCAAATCAAAAATTTGAGAGAAAAGGTAGCTGAAAACACCCAATTGCAACAATGAAAAGAACAAAAAATTAAAAAAAATAAATGAGGATGTTTTAAGGGGCCTTTGAGACAACGTCAAGCATAACATAAAGGTATTGGAAAGAGAAGAAAAAAAAATGAGAACCTACTGGAAGAAATGATGAATGAAAACTTTTCTAACCAGGCAAAGGAAATAGATATACAAGCCCAGGAAGTGCATAGGCCCAAACAATATAAACCCAAAGAGGTCCCACCAAAATACACTATAACTAAAATGGCAAAAGTTAAAGATAAAGAAGGAATCTTAAAATCAGCCAAAGAAAGGCAATTAGTTACCTACAAGGAAACTCCCATAAGACTGTTGGCTGATTTCTCAAAAAAAACTTTGCAGGTCAGAAAGAATTGACATGGAATAAAGCTATGAAAAGCAAGGACCAGGACCTGTAGCTAAGACTACTATATGTAGCAAGGCTATCATGTAAAGCTAAAGGAGAAAGAAAGAGCTTCCAAGAAAGGAAAAACCTAAGGAATTCATAACCACCAAAACAGCATTCAAGACGTGTTAAAGGAATTCTTTAAAAAGAACAGAGAAAAAAACAAATATTAATAATAATATCGTAATAAGAATGTGCCTATCAATAATCACTTTAAATGTAAATGGTTTAAATGCTCCAATCAAAAGACTTGAGGTACGTGAATGGATAAAAAAACACAAAATCCCATATGTATACTATCTATAAGAGACTGACCTCAGACGAAATGACACACACAGACTGAAAGTAAAGGGATGGAAAGAGATATTTCATAAAAATGGAAACAAAACAAGCTGGGGTAGTAATACTTAATATCAGAAAAATTAGACTTTAAAACAGGCTGTAATCATAGACAAAGAAGGGGATCAATCCAACAACATGATATAACACTTGCAAATATTTATTCACCCAACAAAAGAATACCTAAACACATAAAGCAAATATTAAATGACATAAAGGATGAGAATGACAGTAATACATTCATGGTAGGGGACTTTAACACCACATTGACATCAAGGGATAGATGTTCCAGCCAGAAAATAAATAAGGAAATAGTGGCCTTAAATGAAACATAACACTAGATGGATTTAATGGACACTTTCAGAGCATTTCACCTTAAAGCAGCAGAATATACATTCGTCTCAAGTGCACATGGGATATTTTTCAAAATAGACCACATGTTAGGCCACAAAAGAAATCTTAATGAATCTAAGTAGATTGAAATCATTTCAAGCTTGTTCTCCAGCCACAATGGTATAAAAATAGATACCAATTACAAGAAAAAAAAACTGAAAAAAAATACACTCATGGAGACTAAGTAACACGTTACTGAACAGTGAATGGGTTAACAATGAGACCAAGAAAGAAATAAAAAGATATCTTGAGTATTGAGTAATAAAAAATGTTGGAGAGGATGCAGAGAGAAAGGAATCCTCATACACTGCCTGTGGGTCTGCAAATTGGTACAGCCACTATGTAAACAGTATGGAGGTTTCTCAAAAAACTAAGAATTGATCTACCATATGACCCAGTAATCCCTCTACTGGGTATTTACACCAATAACTTCAAAACCCATATCTGGAAAGATATTTACACACTGATGTTCATAGCAGTATTATTCACAATGGCCAGGACATTGAAGCAACTGAAGTGTTCTATGATAGATGATTGGCTAAAGAAGCTGTGGTACACATATACAATGGAATATTACTCAGCCATAAGAAGATATGAAATAATGCCATGTACAACAACCTGATGGACCTTGAGATAATCACTCTAAGTGAAATAACCCAGACAGAAAATTTTGAAAATCACATGATATCATTTCTATGTGGGATATAAACCTAAATGCAACAAATAAGCAGGACAAACAAGCAGAGACTCATGGACATGGACAATAAACAAATGGTAATGAAAGGGTAGCAAGGAAGGGAAGGGAGAGGTAGATGGGATAAAAGGGGTCAAATATCTGGTGACAGAAAGAAATCTAACTATGGGAAGTGAAGATGCAGTGTAAATATATATGCTTTACTGTTAAAGTATACAGCTGAAACTTATTGGATTTCATTAACTATTGTCACCTTAAAAATAAATTTAAAAAAGATATCTTGAAACAAACAAAAACACAATAAATCCAAATCTAAGGGGCAGTCTTAAGAGGAAAATTTATAGCAATACAGGTCCACTCCAAGAAACAAGAAAAATCTCAAATAAATAATCTAACTTTGCATCTAAAGAAACTAAACAAAAAACCAGTAAAAAAATGCCCAAAGTGAGCAGAATGAAGAAAATAATAAAGATAAGAGTGGAAATAAACAAGAGTCTAAAATCAATACAAATTACCAATAAAACCAAGATTTAATTTTTTGACAAACAAGATTAATAAAGTTTTAATGAGATTCATCAAGAAAAAAGGAAAGAGGATCCAAATAAATAAAATCAGAAATGAAAAATAAGTGACAACTGACACCACAGAAATACAAAGGATTTATATAAAAGTACTATGAGCAATTATATGCCAACAAATTGAACAACCTGGAAGAAATAAATAAATTCACAGAAATATACAATCTTTGAAGTCTAAATGAAGAAGAAACAGAAAATCTGAACCAACAGATTATCACTAATAAAATCAAATCAGTAATCAAAAATGTCCCCAAAAACAAAAGTCTTGGACTGGATGGCTTCACAAGTGAATTTTATCAAACATTCAAAGAAAAATTAATAACTATTTTAAAAATGTTATTCAGAAAATTTAAGAAAATGGAGGGCATTTAACCTCATTTTACAAGGCCATCATTACCCTGACTTCCAAACAGAAGCTATTACAAAATAAAAGAAAAGAAAAATAATAAGCTGATAACCCTGATGAACAGAGATGCAAAAATCCTCAACAAAATATTAGCAAACTGAATTCAGCAATACATTAAAATGACCATACACCATGATCAAATTTGATTTGTTCCTGGGATGCAAGGTTGGTTTAATACCCACAAATTAATTGATGTGATGCATGACATAAACAAAATGAAGAATAAAAATCATATGATCATACCAATAGATGCAAAAAAAGCTTTTGACAAAATCCACATTCTTATGATAAAAAATCTCAGGAAAGTGGGAAGAGAGGATATATACTTCAACATAATAAAGGCCATATACAACACACCCACAGATAACACCATTCTTAACAGTTAAGAGTTAAAAGCATTTTTCTTAAGATCAGGAGCAAGACCAGAAAGTCTACTTTCACCAAGTTTATTTAAAATAGGATTGGAAGTTCTAACTACAAAAATTAGACAAGAAAAAGAAATAAAAGGCATCGAATTGGAAAGGAAGATTTAAAACTGTCATTATTTTCAGATGGCATGATACTATATATAGAGAGCCCTAAAGATGCCACCAAAATACTATTAGAACTAATAAATGAATTCAGTAAAGTAGCAGGATACAAAATTGACATTAAGAAATTCTAACATTTATATGAAACCATAAAAGACCTTGAATAGCCACAGGTATCTTGAGAAAGAACAAAGTTGGAAGTATCGCACTACTAGATATAAACTATATTACAAGTTTACAGTAATCAAAAACAACATTATATTAGCATAAAAACAGATACAGATCAATGGAATAGAATAGAGAGAGCCCAGAAATAAATCCATGCCTATATGTTCACTTAATTTATGACAAAAGAGGTAAGAATATACAATAGGGCATAAACAGTCTGTTCAATAAATGGTGTTGAGGAAATTGGACATGTACATGCAAAAAAAAAAAGAAGAAGCAGCTGGACCACTTTTTTATAATGTATACAGTAATAGACTTAAACTGGATTAAAGATTTAAATGTAAGACCTGAAACCATAAAACTCCTAGAAGAAAACATAGGCAGTAAACTCTCTGATATTAATAACAGGAATTTCTTTTTCAGATATATCTCTTCAGGCAAGAGAAACAAAAGAAACAATAAACAAATGAGACTACATCTAATTAAAATATTTTCTACAACAAAGGAAACCATCCACAAAACAAAAAGCTAACTAACTAATTGGGATAAGATATTCGATTATGATACATTTGATAAGGGGTTAATATTCAAAATATATAAAGAATTCATGCAACTCAACAATAAAACAAACAAACAAACAATCCAACTTAAAAATGGGTAGAAGACCTGAACAGGTATTTTTTCAAAGAGGAAATACAGATGGCCAATAGACATATGAAAAGATGATCAAGGTTACTAATCATCAGAGAAATGCAAATTAAAACCACAATGAGATATCACCTCACACCTGTCAGAATGTCTATTGTCAATAAATCAAAGAACAACAAGTGTTGGTGAGAATATGGAGAAAAAGGAACTCTCATACTTTGTTGGTGGAATTGCAAATTCGTACACCCACTATGGAAAACAATCTGAAGTTTTTCAAAAAATTAAAAATGGATATACATTTTGACCCAAGAATTGCACTTCTAGGTATTTATCCAAAGAAAACCAAAACAATAATTCTTAAAGATTTATGCATTCCTGTGTTCATGGCAGCACAATTTAAAATATAAAGATATGGAAGCAACCTAAACACCTATCAACAGATGATTGAATAATGTTATGGTTCATATATACAATGAAATATTACTCAGCCATTTAAAAAATGAAATTCTACCATTTACAACAACTTGGATGAACCTAGAGGTTATGATGAGTGAAATAAGTCAGACAGAAAAAGAGAAATACCATATGATTTCACTTACATGTGGAATCTAAGGAATAAAAAGAACAAACTAATTGAAAACAATTAGGGGGCTGGAATAATGGATTGAAGGATTAAAGAAGTACAAATTAATAGTTGATAGATGGTCCCAAGGATGAGGAGCATGCCATAAGAAATGCAGTTAGCATTAATATAATGGCTAGGTGGAAAGCTGGAAGAAAGAAAGAGTAATTAGGGGTATCATTTAATAAACTATATATTTTTTAAATTTATATGGAACCACAGAAGAACCCAAATAACCAAAGTAATCTTGAGAAAGAAGAACAAATTTGGAGGTATCATATTACCAAAATTAAAACATATTACAAGGCAATAGTAATCAAAGAAGCATGATAATGGCATTACAAAATGGACATGTAGATTGATGTAACAGAATAGAGAGCCCAGAAATAAATCCATGCCTCTATGGTCATTTAATGTATGACAAAAGAGACAAGAATATACAATGGAGTAAAAAGTGTCTATTCAATAAATGGTGTTGGGAAAACTAGACAGATACATGCAAGGAAATGAAACTAAACCACCTTCTTATATCATAAACTCAAAATGAATTAAAGACTTAAAAGTAATTCCTGAAACCACAAAACTCCTAGAAGAAAACAGGCAGTAAACTCTCTGACATTGCCCTTAGGAATATTTTTTTTTTTTATATAGCTTCTCAGAAAAGGGAAACTACTAAACAAAATAAACAAATGATACTATATCATATTGAAAAGTTTTTGAACATCAAAGGAAACAGTTAACAAAACAAAAAGACAACCAACTGAATGAGAAAAGATATTTTCCAATGATACATTGATAAAGGGTTAATATCCAAAATTTATGAATAACTCATACAATTTAATACCAAATGAATCAAAAAATCTAATTAAAAAGTGGGCAGAGGACCTGAATAGACATTTCTACAAAAAGAACTAACAAATGGCCAATAGAGATATGAAAACACATTCAAAATCACTAATCATCAGCAAATTGCAAATTAAACTCTTGATGAGATATCACCTCACACTTTTCAGAATGGTTATCATCAATAAATCATCAAGCAACAGTGTTGGTGAGGATGTCAAGGAAAGGGAACCTTTGTATACTGTTGGTAAGATTGCAAATTGGTGCAACTACTATGGTAAACAGTTTGGAGGTTCCTCAAAAAATTATATGTGGAACTTAAGGAACTAATAAATGAACAAACAAAACATAAATGGACTCATAGATTCTGAGAACAAACTTGTGATTGCCAGATGGGAGGCAGGGTTGGGGGCTGGGTGAAAAAATAAAGGGATTAAGTACAAATCAAGGTTCCAAAATAGTCACAGGTATATAAAATACAGCACAGGGAATATAGTCAATAGTATTGTAATACCTACATGTAGTGCCAGGTGGGTACTAGCCACTGTGCTGTACACATGAAACTAATATAGAATAATATTGATTGCCAACTGTAATTTAAAATAATAAATAAATATAAAATGTGTATTATTTAACAATAGAGCTTTAAATATTTGAACAAAAATTGATATAAATAAAGAAAAATAGACCAATCCACAATTATTGTTGGAGACATCAATGCCCCTCTCTTAGCACCTGATAGAACAAACATATAGAAAATCAGTAAGGACACAAAAGACCAGAATAACACTATCAATTTGAGCTAATTTCCACTTATAAAACACTTCACCCAATAACAGGAATACACACATTCTCTTTAAGTGCATATGAAATTTACACAAAGAGTATCTTCTGGGCCACAAAACAAAACTTAACAAATTTAAAATAGTAGAAATAATGCTACAATACTAACAAAATCAAACTAAAATTTGGGAACAAAGATACCTAGAAAATCTCCAAGTATTTGGAAATGAAAGAAAATACTCCTGGATAAGCCATGGATCAAAGAAGTCTCAAGAGATATTTTTTAAAAATTCTGAGCTGAATGAATGAAAATAAAAATGCAACATGGCATAGCTGCAGGATGCAATTAAAGTAGGGTTTTAATGCTTATATCAGAGATATGTAAGATCAAAAATCAGTAATCTAAATTTCTACTTTACAAAAGTAGGAAGAGAAGATCAAATTAAACCTAAAGCAAGCAAAAGAAAAAATACTAAAAAATAAGATCAGACATAAATGAAACTAAAAACAGAAAAGCCAGAGAAAATTAATGAAACTAAAAGCTGGTTCTCTGAAAGATCAATAAAATTGACAAATTTCTGGCCAGATCGACCAGTACAAGAACAGGCAAAACACAAATTACCAATAACAGTAATGAAAGAGGGGATAATACTAAAGAAAGTACAGGAATGAAAAAAGAAAGTAAAGAAATACCACAAAGAACTGTACGCTCATAATCCTGCAATTCACACAAAATGGACCTTGAAGAGTTCTGTGTTTATTAAGTAATTAAATATGTAGTTAAGAGAGCATAGTCTAGAGTCCAGAGAGAATTTATTAGAAAAGATTTACAGAGGTCGCTACTGGACTTTTGATTCTGTTCCACTGGTCTGTGTGTTTGTTTTTCTGAGAATACCATGCCTATTTGATTACTGTTGCTTTGTAGTATAATTTGAAGTCTGGCAGAGTGATGCTTCCAGCCTCAGTCTTTTTTCTCAGGATGTCTTTGGCAATTCAGGCTCTTTTGTGTTTCCATACAAATCTGATGATTTTTTTGTTATATTTCTTTGAAAAATTCCAGTGAGATTTTGATGGGGGTTGCATTAAATCTGTATAATACTTTGGTCATTTTAGCTATGTTGACTCTTCCAATCCAAGAATACTACATGTCTTTCCATTTTTATGTATCTTCTTCAGTTACTTTTAATAGTGTCTTATACTATTCATTATATAGGTCCTTTACATGTTTCATTAGATTTATTCCTAAGTATTTTATTATTTTTGCTGCATTTACAAAAGGAATTATTTTTTCCATTACTTTCTCTGACACTTCACTATTAGAGTATAGGAATGCTATGAATTTTTTAATGTTGATTTTGTATCCAGAAAATTTACTATATTTGCTTGTTATTTTTAGTAGTGTTCTTATGGAGTTTTTAGGGATTTCTATATGGATAATCATGTCATCTGCAAATAGTGACAGTTTGGCTTCTTAATTTCCTATTCGGATGCCTTTTATATCTTTCTCTTGCTTGATTGCACTCCCTAGTACCTCCATTTTTATGTTGAATAACAGTGATGATAGTGGACAGCCTTGCCTTGTTCCTGATCTTAGAGGAAAGGTTTTTAGTTTTTCGCCATTAAATACAATGTTGGCTGAGGGCTTGTCATATATGGCCTTTATTATGTTACGGTACTTTCCTTCTATACCGATTTTGTTAAGTGTTTTGATCACAAATGGATTCAGTATCTTGTCAAAGGCTTTTTCTGCATTTATTGATATGAACATATGATTCTTATTTTTAATTTGTTTATGTGATGTATTACATTAATAGATTTTCACATATTGAATTATCCCGTGCCCCTGAGATGACACCCAGTTGACTGGCTTGTGTAATATTTTTGATATGTTGCCATATTTATTTACAATTTTTACATTTGTATTTATGAGAAATATTAGTCTGCAGGTGTGTGTGTGTGTGTGTGTATGTATGTGTGTGTGTGTGTGTGTGTGTGTATATATATATATATATATATATATATATATTTTTTTTTTTTTTTTTTCTGTTATCTTACCAGGTTTTGGTATCAGAGTAATATTGCCTCATCAAATGAGTTGGGAAGCATTGCCTCATCTTCAATTTTTTGGAAGAGTTTGAGGAGAATAAGTATAAGTCTTTGAACATTTGGTAGAATTCACTGGTGAAGCCATCTGGTCCTGGACCTTTGCTTTTTGGTAGGTTTTTGATAATTATTTCAATTTCCATACTGCTGATTGGCCTATTTAGATTATCCAGTTCTTGATTCACTCTAGGTAGGTTGTATCTTTCTAAGAACTGATCCATTTATTTGAGGTTATTAAATTTGGTGTCATATATTCTTTTATAGTATTCTTACATGATCTTTTGTATTTATGCGATGTCGGTTGTTATTTCCTCTCTTTCATTTCTGATTTTGTTTATTTGTGTCCTTTCTCTGTTTTCATTAGTTAGTCTACCAGGAGTTTGTCAATTTTATTAACCTCAAATAACCAGTTCTTTGTTGCATTTATTTTGTCTACTGCTTTTTGTTTGTTTGCTTTTAATTTCATTTAATTCTGCTCTAATTTTGATTATTCCTTTTCTAGTGCTGTCTTTAGGCTTCATTTGTCCTTCCTTTCCTAGATTTTTAAATGAAGTGTTAGGTTGTTTATTTGGCCTCCTTTTCTTTTTTTTAGCTAGGCCTGTAATGATATGAGTTTCCTCTTATGACTGCTTTTCCTGTGTCCCAAAAGTTTTGATATGTTGTACTATCATTATCATTCATTTCTATTTATCTCTTGATCTCTCTTCTTATTTCTTCTCTGACCCAGTTATTTTTCAGTAGTATGTTGTTGAATCTCCATGTATTTGTGATTCTTTCCACTTTGTTTCTACAGCTGATCTCTAGTTTCAGAGCATTATGATCAGAGAGTATGGTTGGTATTTCAACCCTCTTATATTTGTTGCATCTGTCTCTGTTTCCCAGTGTTCCTTGTGCACTAGAGATGAAAGCATAAGCAACTCTTTGGGAATGAAAGGCTCTCTAAATGTCAATTTTGTCCAGTTGGTCTAATGTGTCATTTAAGGATGTTATTTCCTTATTTTCTGTTTGGATGATCTGTTCACATCTGACAGTGGGGCATTTAGGTCTCCTTTTATGATCGTGTTATGGTCTGTTTCTCAAGATTTTTCCATAACCATTTTATGTTTTGTTTTCTGGTAGCTTGTCATTTCTATTGCTTCCTTGTCCTTATGTGCCTATTTTTTGTTTGTTTGTTTGTTTGTTTGTTTGTTTGTTTGTTTGTTTGTTTTTGGTAGTTTTCTGTGGATTTCTCTCTGGTACTTCTTGTTTTATGTTATATTCTTCAATTCTGTAGCTTTGGCTCATGTTCACCATTACAAGTATATAAAAGATAGTTATATATATATAGTCATTACTTTTCTTCTACATGTGCCTTATTTTCATTCCCCTTTGAGAATTCGGATCTTTGAATCCTCCCCTTTTCTGTCATTTTTTCAGTTTGTCTTTATGTATGCTGAACGTTCATTACTATCTTGTAATAGCAAACCTCTTCTTATTGTTTAAGCTGATAATGCCTTGTTTTTAGTAAGGGTTGCACTTTTCCACTTCTATCTATCTGCTAGTCACCTACTCCTAGTTATATGTGTGTGTGTGTGTGTGTGTGTGTGTATACACACACACACACAAATATACATATATATATATATATATATATATATATATATATATATATATATATATATATATATACATATATATAAAATTTGGTCATTTTTCTTTTAGGTGAGCTGATCCCTTTCAGTATTTATTTTCTGTAATACAGGCCTTGCAGTGGAGAATTCCCTCAATTTTTGTATATCTGGGAAGGTCTTTATTTCTCCTTCATATCTAAAGGAATGCTTAGCTGGATACATTATTCTTGGATGGTAGTTCCTTTCATTTAATAGCTTGAATATTTGATTTCACTCCTTTCTAGCTTGTAAGGATTTTGCTGAGAAGTCCAATGATTATCTAAGGTTACTGGCCTCTTTTTCCTGGCTGCCCTGAGATTCTTTCTTTGTCATTATTTTTTTGATAATTTTATTACAATGTTTCTTGGAGAAGGCCTTTTTGGGTTGAGATAATTCGGTGTTCTGTTGACTTCTTGAATTTCAATCTCAAGCTCATTCTTATGGTATCTCTTATGTGCAGATCCCATGCTTCCCCATGCTGGTATGCATGTTATTTTCTTTCTTTCTTTCTTTCTTTCTTTCTTTCTTTCTTTCTTTCTTTCTTTCTTTCTTTCTTTCTTTCTTTCTTTCTTTTTTTGTTTTAGTTGAGTCATCTTATTTTTGTTTCAAAGGGAGTGACATGGGTGCATCTCATTCTTCCATGTTTTTAGGAGATTGCATATCAAAATTTTTATTGGTGAAACTGTCATATTATTAATATAAACTTTATGATAGGCTTGAATTTGTAAAATTAAAGATATTTTGTATGTAGACTACCCCAAATAAGTTAAAGACTCTCCCTATATTTGCATGCACAGACTATTTGAATCCACCAAGCTTTTTATCCTATGCTGCATGGTATGACAGGGTTGACAATTCTGAATGAGTCTTGTGCTCAGCCATTTATTTAGGGTAATTTCTGACTGCATGGTCCTAACTAGAGAGTGTGTGATTTATCTTTCATAAGGATGTGCTCGGAACACTTAGAGTGACTGAGATCTTGGACTTCATCAAAGTTATAGAACCGGTTTTATGATATATTGTTCCTGCTTTGCTAATGAATAATGTCTATACGAGGCAGAATTTTACATAAACCTCTATTTTTCATTATAATCTGGTAAGGAGAACCTAGAGGAGTAACTAGACCACACCACTTCAAACTTGTTTGCCAGCTATCATTATTTACCAAATAATAGTTGTGTATTACTAAGTAAGTTAGGTCAATTTGCATCACCTAGGTATTGTTAAGTATTTTGTATTCATTAACTTATTTATTTCCCAAAGCAAGATCAAGAGACAGTATAGTTAGATGAGTCTCAGAGAGGTGAAATGACTGACCCAAAGTTATTAGAGCAAGGCCAGGAACTCAGGCTGTCTGATTTCAACCCCAGTGTTTTAAACATTCCACTCCACTCCACTGCACTGCACTGCACTCCTTTTCACTATCTGATGTTCTTCATCAACATCTCCTCAGAATATACAGTAAGATAGATGATATCCATAGCAGTCAACCTTCCATGAACCTGAGGACAGTCTAAATTCACAGGCCCTGGATATTAGCAGTATAAGCAGTATGAGCTCTGACTTTAAATGCACAGTTATAGGGAGTTTAATATTGAAACTGCTGACCTCAATACTCTTAATGACACTTGTGGTTGAGTATTTTTTTAATAACATCTTTATCAAGATATAATTCACATACTATAAAATTCACCCCTTTAAAGTATAAATTAAGTCTTTTTTTTTAAATATATTTTGAGTTGCAAAGCTCTTCTCTATTAGCCCCGTTTTGGGAAATCAATTCTTTTGTATTTGTTACAATAGTCAAACTTTGATTAATGGCCTATTTTTTGGCCATCTCCACTCCTAAAAATCAAACCCTGAATGTTCCACCAGCTTCCTCCAGCATCGGTTACTCAATGAGCACTTAGGGTCGCTCCCTGAAACATGAACTTTTTTCATTTTTTCTTTTGTCAGTTATTAACTAGCCCTGCCCAGACCTCCTATGGAAATTACAACTGCAAGGTATATGGGAGAGGCTCCACCCTACACTGAAAACACAAATATATCTTCAGTATGAAACTTTCAAAGAGATTAAGCTTCCTTATCAATCATTGCTTATGGTATAAACAGTGGTTATTAATCTGAGGTCACAGCCCTCAGGTTATTAGGGAGTTTTTGTGAGGAACTTCAAATCTGCCTATGAACAAGGCATTGTCATTATTTTGAATAAATATGTCCAATGCATATATTTACTACTGTTTCTAAAACATCAATGCATGCTGTTTTGATTAATAAAGCACAAAACCTTCTAAACATGGGGATAAATTCTTAATAATATTTTTTATTATATAGTTTTTCAATCAGCAGGTATGAAAGTACAACTACTATCATGGGATAATTAGAGAATTTTAAAAAATATTCTCTTTCTTTCTTTCTTTCTTTCTTTCTTTCTTTCTTTCTTTCTTTCTTTCTTTCTTTTCTTTCTTTCTTTCTTCTTTCAACATTTTATTTATTTTTCCCCTCTTCCTTCTCCCCTACTCTCTTGTAACCACTGGTCAATTGTCCATGTCTATGAGTCTCTGTTTGTCTTATTCATTTGTTGCCTTTAAGTTTATATTCCACATATAAGTGGTATCATGTGATTTTCAAACTTTCCTTTCTGGCTTATTTTGCTTAGTATAGTTATTTCAAGGTTCATCCATGTTGTTGCAAATGGCAGTATATCACCTCTTCTTACAGCTGAGAATATTCCATTGTATATATGTACCACAGCTTCTTTAGCCAATCATCTATTGTAGGACACTTTTGTTGCTTCCGTGTCCTGGCCACTGTGAGTAATGCTGCTATGAACATTAGTGTGCAAATATCTTTTTGTATTTGAGTTTTCAAGTCTTTGCGGTAAATACCCAGTAGAGGTATTGCTGGGTTAAACAGTAGATCAATTCTTGGCTTTTTGAGGAACCCCCATACTGTTTTCCATAGTGGCTATACCAATTTTCAGCATCACCAGCAGTGTATGAGGGTTCCTTTTTCTCATTCTCTGGAGTATTTGTTATTACTTGTCCTGTTGATTATAGCATTTCTAACATGTGTGACATGGTATCTAAAAGTATTTTTGATTTGCATTTCCCTAATAGCTAGTGATGTTGAGCATCTTTTCATGTTTTTTGACCATTTGTATGTCCTCTAGAGAGAAGCGTCTGTTCAGGTCCTCTGCCCATTTTTTGATCGGATCATTTGGGATTTTTTACTGTTACCGAGTCATGTGAGTTCTTTCTATATTTTGGATATTAGGCCCTTATCGGAGGCATTGCTTTCAAATATATTTTCCCATTTGGATGGTTGTCTCTTGACCTTGTTGACAATTTCTTTTCTTGAGCAGAAGCTTTTTAGTTTGATGTAGTCCCATTCATTTATTTTAGCTTTTACTTCCCTTGCCTTTGAGGTCAAATTCAAAAAATCCTCTTTAAGTCCAAGGTCCAAGAATTTAGTTCCTATGTTTTTGTCTATGCATTTTATTGTTGCAGGTTTTATATCCTGGTCTTTAACCCATTTTGAGTTAATTTTGGTGTGTGGTGATAGGCAATAGTCTCATTTCATTCTTTTGCAGGTGGCTTACCAGTTTTCCCAGCACCATTTATGGAAGAGGCTTTCCTTTCTCCACTGTATGTTTTTGGCTTTTGTGTCAGAATTATTTGCCTATATAAATATGGGTTTACTTCTGGACTCTCGATTCTGTTCCACTGCCCTGTGTGTTTGTTTTCCTGAGAACACCATGCTGTTTTGATTACTGTCACTTTGTAGTATAATTTGAATTCAGGCAGAGCGATGTCTCCAGACTTGTTCTTTTTTCTAAGGATGGCTTTGGCAATTCGGGGTCTTTTGTGCTTCCATACAACTCTGACAATTTTTCTTTTTTTCTATTTTTTTTAAAAAAATGCTGATGGGATTTTGGTGGAGATTGCATAAATTCTGTGTAATGTTTTAGGCAGTATTGTCATTTTTAACTATGTTGATTCTTCCAATCCAAGAACATGAATATCTTTTCATTTCATTAATCCTCTTTGATTTCTTTTAATAGGGTCTTATAGTTTTCATTATATAGGTCCTTCACGTTTTGTTAGATTTTTTCCTAGATATTTTAATCTTTTTGTTGCAATTGCAAAAGGAATTGTTTTTTCAACTTCTTTTTCTGACACTTTGTTATTAGAATACAGTAATTCTATTGATTTTTGAACATTGATTCTGTATCCAGAAACTTTTCTGTGTTTGCTTATTGTTTTTAGTAGTACTTTTGTGGAGTTTTTAGGGTTTTCTATATAAAGAATCTCATCATCTGCAAATAGTGACAGTTATACAACTTCGTTTCCTATTTGGATGCTTCTTATATTTTTCTCTTTTTGGATTGTACTCGCTAGGACCTCCAATATTATATTGAATAACAGCCTTGTCTTGTTCCTTATCTCAGAGGAAAGGTTTTAGCTTTTCACCATTATGTATAGTGTTGGCTGAAGGCTTGTCATATATGGCCTTTATTATGTTAAGGTACTTTCCCTCTGTAACAATTTTGTTATGTGTTTTGATCATAAATGGATTCACAATCTTGTTGAAAGCCTTTACTCCATCTATTGATTTGATCATATGAATCTTATTTTTTAATTTGTTTATGTGGTGTGTCACATTAATCACTTTGCGTATGTTGAACCATCTCTGTGCCCCTGGGATGAAACACACTTGATCGTGGCATATAATCTTTTTAACATGTTGATATATTCCTTCGTTAGTATCTTATTTAGAATTGTTGCATCTGTGTTCATGAGAGATATTAGTCTGTAGTTTTCTTTTTGTGTGTTATCTTTGGCAAGTTTTGGTATCAAGGTAATATAGGCCTCATAAAATGAGTTGGGAAGCACTGCCTCCACTTTGATTTTTTGGAAGAGTTTGAGGAGAATAGGTATTAAATCTTCTTTGAATGTTTGCTAGAATTCACTGGTGAAGCCTTCTGGTCCAGGACTTTTCCTTTTTGGTAGAGTTTTTGATGATTGTTTCAATTTCCATACTGCTGATTGGTCTATTTAAATTTTCCAGTTCTTCTTTATTCAACCTAGGAAGGTTGTATTTTTCTAAGTATTGGTCCATTTCCTCTAGGTTATTAAACTTGGTGTTGTATATTTTTTTCATAGTATTCTTGTATGATCCTTTGTATTTCTGCAATGTCTGTTATAATCTCTCCTCATTCACACGCGATTTGTTTATTTGTGTCCTTTCTCTTTTTTCTTTAGTGAGTTTGTCCAGAGCTTTGTCAATTTTATTAACATTTTCAAAGAACCAGCTCTTTGTTGCATTTATTTGTTTGTTTGTTTTTAATTTCATTTATTTCTACTCTAATTCTGATTATTTCTTTCCATTTGCTGACTTTAGGCTTCATTAATTCTTCCTTTTCTAGTTTTTTAAGATGAAGCATTACATTCTTTATTTGGGCTCATTCTTGTTTTTGGATATAGGCCTGTAATGATACGAAGTTTCCTCTTATGATTGCTTTTCCTGTGTCCCAAAAGTTTCAATATGTTGTACTATCATTATCATTCATTTCTATTTATCTCTTGATCTCTCTTTTTATTTCTTCTCTGACCCAGTTATTTTTCAGTAGTATGTTGTTTAATCTCCATGTATTTGTGATTCTTTCCACTTTGTTTCTACAGTTGATCTCTGGTTTCAGAGCATTTTGATCAGAGAGTATGGTTGGTATGATTTCAACCCTCTTATATTTGTTGAGGCTATCTCTGTGTCCCAGTGTGTAGTCTATTCTTGAGATTGTTCAAAGAATATTTTAGAAGCTGTTTTTGGATGAAAGGCTCTGTAAATGTCAATTATGTCCTGTTGTCATCCAGGGATGTTATTTCCTTATTGATTTTCAGTTTGGATGATCTGTCCATATCTGACAGTGGGGTATTTTGGCCCCTACTATGGTAATGTTTTGGTCTGTTTGCCCTTTAGTTCTGTTAGCAATTGCTTTGTATATTTTGGGGCTCCCTTATTGGGAATATAGATATTAGTAAATGTTATGTCTTCTTGTTTTATGATTCTCTTTATCATTATGAAGTGTCCTCAGTATCTTTCTTTACCTTCTTTTATTTTGATGTCTATTCCATCCGATATTAGCACTGCTACTCCCACTTTTTTCTGAATGCCATTTGCTTGAAATGTCATATTTTCACCTTTCACTTTGAGTCTATATTTGTTTGGAACTGAAATGTGTCTCCTGGAGGCAGCATATGGTTGGGTTTTGTTTTTTATCCAATCTGCAATTCTGTGCTTTTTTTTTGGTGTTCAGTCCATTTACATTTAGGGTTATTATTAAAATATGTGGTCTTCTTCTAGCCATTTTATCTTTTGCTTTCTGGTAGCTCAGTGTTTCGATTGTTTCTTTGTCTTTGGGTTTCTGTTTTCTTTATTTTGGTTAGCATTTGTGGATTTTCCCTCTGGTCCTTCATATTTTGTTACATACTTTGGTTCTGAATCTTTGGTGTGTGGTAACAATTACGAATATGTAAAGGTTAGTTATGTATATACAGTCGTTAATATTTTCTGCACATGCCTTATCTCCATTCCCCTTTGTGAATTTGGATCTTTGAATATTCTGCTTTTCAATTATTGTCTCAATTTGTTCCTACATATGCTAAATGTTCATCACTGTCTTGCTATAACAAATCTCTTATTTTTAAGCTTATAAGATCTTTTTTCTAGTAAAGGTTGCACTCTTCTGGTCCTATCAGTCTGTTAGTCACCTTACTCCTAATTATGTATTTTTTTTTGTCATTTTTTTAGGTGAGCTGATCTCTTTCAGTATTTCTTGTATGCAGGGCTCTTAGTGGAGAATTCCCTGAAGTTTTGTATGTCTGGAAAGGTCTTTATTTCTCCTTCATATCTAAAGAAGAGCTTAGGTGGTTATATTATTCTTGGCTGGTTTTTCCTTTCATTTAATAGTTTGAATATTTGATTTCACTCCTTTCTAGCTTGTAAGGTTTGTACTGAGAAGTCTGACAATAATTTATTGTGTTTTCCTTCATAGGTTGCCATCTTCTTTTCCCTGGCTGCCCTGAAAATTCTATCTTTGTCCTTTATTTTTGATAATTTTAATAAAATATATATTGGTGAAGGCCTTTTTGGGTTGAGATAATTGGATGTTCTGTTGACTTCTTGAATTCTAAGTTCTAGCTCATTCCTTAGATTTGGTAATTTTTCTTTAGATCTTTGTCTGAAAATGCTTTCTAATCCCTGCGTCTTTTTCTCACCTTCATTAATGCCCATTATTCTTATGTTTTCTCTCCTGATGGTATCAGCTAGTTCTTGTATTTCTCTTTCATTATTTTTCCTTCTTCTGTTTCTCTCTCTTCTTTCTCACAGATTTCTAGATTTCTGTCTTTGATATCACTGATCCTTTCCTCCATTTGGTCAACTCTATTCCCCAAGCTTATTATTTCTTTTTTCAATTCTTGCAGTGTGTTCTTTATCTCCGGAAGTTCTACTCAGTTCTATTTGAGGGTTTCAATCTCCTTGCTAAAGAACTCATTCTGTTCATCTAGTTGTTTTTTAAATTTCTGAATTGTTGATATGATTAGTTTTGGATCACACTGAGTTTGTTCAGTAGTACTATCCTGAATTCTGTCATTTAAGTCACATATTTCTATGTCCGTAAGCTTGTTTTCTGGAGATTTCTCTCTCTTTTTTTTTCTGACATGCCTTGTTACCTTGGTTGTTCATGGTCTTTAATTGACTGTTTCTCTGCCTGGGTATTAATGAAAGTGTGTTCTGCATTTTTTCCCTAGAAAGATGATTTATTATATAATGATCCCTAGCCTGTTGCAAAGAAGGTGTTTTTCTTTTGGTTTCTAGTAGGTGGTGCCTAAACCTCTTGGATCTCTGCTTTATATAAAGTCTTAATAATGTCTTTTTTCTTTCCTTATGTATATTTAATCACGCTCACTACCTTCAGTCTCAGTTCCTGTCAGTGTTAGTGACAGTTTGGGTAGCGTTTGCTCAGTTTCCCCTGGGGCTCTGTTTTGATCTGTCTCAGAGGGTATGTGAGGAGGTTCCCTCTGAGTTGGGGGATGGAGGCTGCAGCTCAGCCTCAGTTTTGCAACTGCAGCTTGTAAAATTCAGCTGTCGTCTCTCTGCCATCCTGTTTTTCTGTCATCCCCATTCCTCTGCCTTCTGCTCTGATGATGGGTACTACCACTGGCCACATAGAGCTCACAGCACTCCCAGGTAGGATTATTCAAGGAAGTCAGGGCACATTCTCCCCTCCTCCACCTACAGGGAGCTCAAGCTACAAGAGGCAGCATCTTTATTTCTCCCTGTCCACTTCCCGACTCCCAGAGTTCTGATCTATGGTAGCTTTTATGTGCAGATCCTACACTCAGACATGCTTGTTTATAGTTTTTGTGGGGTTTTTTTTGTTGAGTTTTAGATGTTCTTATTTTTATTTCAAGAGGAGAGATCTGGAAACATCTCTCACTCCACCATGTTAAATCCAATCTCTAATTAGAGAAATATTTTATTGATGAAGTCATGTGGACTCAAAAATGTTGAGGAACCATTAATTTAAATAAAGGATATAGAATTTTTCTTCATTCAGATGATATAGAATTTTCACTTCGTAGGGCATTTACTTATTAGCAATTAACACAATCGTCTGAATTAATTGAATTGTTTTAGGGTAGGCTATTGAACAATTCCATCCTAAAAGCAGAATAAAATTCAAAAATGTCCCCAAAGAGGTCTAGTGGATTATAGAGATCAGTCTTTGGAGTGTCACGTGTGCTTGTGGAAATTGATTCTTTTGTATTTGACAATAGTCAAACTTTGTTGGTTATAGTTTGGCTGGTACCACTCTAAAAAGCAAAACTCCAAATGTTCTCCATCTTCTTCCAATGTTGGAAGACACTCAAGGGGAAATAACACGGTCCTAAGTAGTAGGAGTGGAGGCTAAAGAGAGAAGGTATTGCCAAATACATGACCAAAACGAAATCTACCCACTTCTTTGTTGTGAGGGCAAAAATATAATAATGTGTACCCCCAAAACTTTAGCAGACCACTTTAGATTTCCCTTTAATTTGAGTTTCTCTTTTTGCTTTGTTCTTTCCCAGAGTCTCCTTCTGCTATACTTGCCTGCAAATCTTCCCCATTCCATCCAACCCAGAGTCCCACTTTCTATTCAAAGCCATTCAATCAGCTTGAATCTTTTTTTGGGAGGGGTTTATTCTCCAAAGTTGCCAGAATGTCTCAATGCCCTTGGAGATTGTCCTCAGTTTCCAAAACTTCAGGGAGTTCCATAGGCCACAGCTCTAACTTCAAATGCACAATGACCTTTTCTTTTAAACCGAATACCCTCCTCCTTCCTTGTTGCATTGCATTGGAGCCTTTTAAAGCCTGTTGTCTTGCTCCAAGCATGTCCCTGACTGTGGTTTGGGGTTAATATCTGGTCCTTTCCAATCCCACCCCATGCGGCTGAGTCTTTGTTTTAGATCCAGGAGAGTAATTATACTCAGATTGGATTTCCATTAGCCAAAGCAAAAGAGACATTTGAGAAAACAATTAGCCAGTCCCTGCAGAAGTGGGTTTTGGGTTGCCTGACAACTAGCTGATTGCCTCAGTTCTCCTCTCAGCCTGTCATGACTTCAGGGCCATTAGTGGCTACTTTCCTTGGCACTAACAAGACGAGTGTATAATGACTTTAGTTGTTTGAGAAGAGGTGATATCTCAAGAGATATTCAGAAAGCTTATTTTCTTAGAATTGTAGAGTAAAACTTCCTGAGAACAGGACTAAAAACATTTATGTCTTTCCCCAACCTCTGTCTGACTGCCACCTAGTGGCACGTGGGGTTACGGTGGGGTAGGGTGGAAGGTAGGAGTGGTATACAGGGTATAGTTAATAAATTGGTGCATTGTCTGTAGAGAGCTTAAAAACTATAACAGAACTGACTATCATTTGGTCAGATTTTTATCATCACTATGCTCTAGCATTTCTAAACAATTTCAGTGATAAAATACATTTTGATATGCCACTTCCCCCACTCCAGCATCTAAGTGGTTCTTTCATCCTCTCTGGAGAGTCATACTTAAGGCTGACTTTTCAAATTATACTTCAGATTCATATCCCTTCCCTCTATAAAAATTTCCCTGTCTAGGGATCCATGCTTTAGGGCTCTTCTCACAACTTTCCTTGTTGGAATTTTATTACAGGGTAGGACTTATAGCAGGTACCCACCTATCCTTACCAGGAGCATCTACATTGTAACAGGGGTCCCCTGAAGAATCAGTGCTTTAGGCCAACACATGTTCAAACTCTTAAAGTAGTAAAACTCTGTTTTCAAACAAAAGATCGTATATAACCCCAACTTCTAATTCTTTTTAAGCTTCACCTTTAATGTCAATTCCTCAGGTAAATCTTCCTTGCTCTTCTATGATGAAGATAAATTCCTGTGACTGACACTCTCATAGCACCTTGAACTTGCCTTTTTATACTATATATTACATTTGAGCTCTCTTATTCAGTGTCTGTATTCCCTGGTAGACAATAACTTCTGTGCAGGCAGATATCAGGTCTATATTGTTAACCATTAGAACTCCAGAACCAAAAGTAGTACCCAACGCTTTCTAGGTGTTCTGTAAATGAATGAATGGATAAGAGCCTTTTTGTTACTATAGCCTGTAAGTCAATGAACACTGGAAATAGCCATTTCTCATGTCACACTGTGGGGTTCTATTGAACTTATGGTAAACAACAACCTCCAGGTCATTTCCCAGAACAAAAAAATGTGGTCAACCAGGTTATCCTACCTTTTAGTCATGTGATTACATTTTAAAACTAAATGCAGTGGCCACAATTCCCAGTTTCTAGTGAGTAGATTTATTCCTTTCCTTAGCATGTAAATCAGGTTCTTGTTTTTGCTAAATCCTAACTGAAATCCTGTGGGGACATCCTCAATCTTTTTCTATGCCAGGATTCTCAAAAGGCTTCTTTTTAGCTATCTCAGGTTGGCCCTTCCTTCAAAACCAGGCTCCACTTTCTGCCTAAAATAACCCAAACTTCAGTTGTTTTCCCCTTACTTTGAATTTCTAATGTTTAAGAATAAATGTTTCACCTAATTAAAAAGTGAAATTTACTGTGCACTTGTTATGTGCCAGTTACTATGATGGCAGTTTACATTATTTCTTTTAAGTCTCACCATACCCTTATGAGAAAGTGACTATTCTTATCCTTACTTTACAGATAAGGGAATGCAGATTAAGAGATGTAGGAAACAGGGAGAATAGTGAAAGAAATGTGAACTTTTTGCAAGTATTAACTCCCTGTCTTCTAGTTTTTTGATGCAAGTGGACTCTTTGCTAGGTTTGACCTCAACTTCTTATTTTATTAATTTTTTTTTTATCACTGGACTGATAATGGCTAAAGGGCTTCTCCAGTGTTTCCCTTTCCCCTCATTACCTCCTGATGAAGCCATCTCCCCACCCAGATACATTCTTGAGTTTCTGAATTTGTTTTTGAGTGCCCCCTCCTAGGACTGGCACAGGGCCAAGGCCAAGTGAGTGCTGATGGGCAGCCTGCAGAGACAGGTCTCAACAGCCCTAGTGGACAAGAAGCACCCCCTCCTCACCAGGGTCTCTGCTGCCATGGGAGCTGCTAGTCCCCACTATAAACAAACCCAAACCTGGGCATTTTAGAAAAGAACAGTTTCAGAAAAGAAAGAAGGAAAAGCTGGGAGAGCAGTAATGGCATTAGCACCATTTTCAAGGGGTGGAGGTAGGGACTGCAGATACTCAGGCAAGAAAGGTAAAGTGTCACTTCCTTACTTGATGCTACCTACCCTACATTACCCCAAATATCAATCCCAACCTCACCCCCAGCACATGCATACAACTCCCTCTTACTGCCTCCATTGCCAGAAGGTTTTCACTCACTCCAGCTCTCTGCTTACAATTTTGTACTTGGGGAATTCATTTAGAGGGTAATAAAGAGTGATAAAGTTTTAAATGGGAATAGATATCTGAGGGTTAAGCAAGTCTTCTAAGGCCCAGACAGCTGCCCTGAAGGGATTCAAGTTCTGATTATTGAGTGAGGTAATTAATGGCAGAGCCTGAGGGTTGTTTGTGGAGCAAGGCAGCCCTAAGTTTGGTATAACTGGATGTAAAGGGCAGAATGACAGCACTGGAAATGTGGAGAGTGTGTGATGAAATGGAGAGAAGAGACTGTCAAGCATAAACTTTGTCTTCTTTGAGATTTTGCCTAGAGGCTGGTCCTCACCTCCTCTCACCTGTCCCACCCAAAATAGTAAAAGGAAACTCCCTGCTTGCTCCTCTCTCCTTACCACCTGCCCTTACACTCAGGTCCAAGCTTAAGCAGATACTACTTAGTACTATATATAACTTGGCTCTGTTCAGAATTCAAGAGGCTTGTGTGGACTGGCCTGGGAATCTGAGCATCAGATAGAATGATGTTTCTATAAGAAAATGCATGCTGAATTCTAAATTTTTGGCCAAAACTTCATTTCTAGATTGAGGATGGCTTATACTTGGAGGAAACTCAGAATTCCTCTTGTTTAAATTATCTTAAAGCCAGGCCTTGGGTCTCCAGTATTTTCCATTTTGTGAAGGTCCCATACATACCATGTTGGAGTCTATTCGCGCACACACACACACACACACACACACACACACGCACATTCTCTCTCTCTCTCTCTCTCTCTCTCTCTCTCTCTCTCACACACACACACACACACACACACAGAGATAAAGTGTTGTAATATGTACTATAGCTATTGTAAATATTACATTAAAATATAGATAGTATATGTAGAAATATAGATATACTACTTAACACCCACAATATTGAAGTCAGCAAGAATCCTTCAAAGCTCTGAGGCCTGTGCCACATGTACAGGGATATCTTGCTTTAAGCACTAAAAAAAATTTACATGTAATTCTTATTTTTGTTAGTTATTTTAAGACATCTCATGGCAATTCATTTTGCAATGCACATAAGCACTTTTTCATTTGTATTAGTTCACCTAGATTTTATTAGTTTTCCTTAGAGTTGGGTACAGAGAAAATGTCCTAAAGGACTGCTTGGCCCTGGATATTTAAGTAATCCCTGGATTTCTTCCTTTTCCAACTAGAGGAAGAATCTCATTAGATTGACTATTCACTTGACAAATATTTACTGCATGTCTAGAAGTGCTGAGCATGAGGTCCCTGCCTTCTAAGGCCTCTCTAGTCTAATCAGGAAGACTATGGCTGAGATTTAATAATGGCACCTACCACATAAGGTTGTGCTAAGGATTAACTAAGAAAATATGCATGCCAATTGGTCACTGTAGTGACTGGCAAGGTAAGTGCTTTGGTTGTTATTTCCTAGGAGCATGGAGAGGGCAACAACTAATGGTGCCTGAAAGAGGTAAATGAGGTCTGAGATGAGTAATGCATGTTTTAAAAGATGAGCAGGTATTCATTAAGTAGAGGTATCGGGGCATTCATATTCCAGGCAAAAGGAGCTGTGTGCAAAGGCAGAAAAGTACTAAGGACATAGAAAGTTTCAGAGGACAGATTCAGCACAGTTGCGCATACAGTACATAGGGAGAAAGGGAAAATGGTGGCAAATTAGGAGGGAGGCAGGCAAATCTCCACAGAGGAAGTGACATTTCAATTGAATGAGTAGGAGTTTGGCAGGCAAAAAAGAGGGAAGGACATTTTAGAGGTGAGAAGAACATATAGAAAGGCACAAAGTTGTAAATGTGTATGAAATATTTTGAAGACTGAGCTGAAGGTGGAGTGCTGCTTTCTAGGACTCAGTCTCTCATACTTGGAGGCTTCAGATGTCATGAGCTTATTTGGCAGACTGGTGGGGTGGATCCCCTAAAGTCCCTTTGCATGAGGGATTTGGTGTAGAATGGAAGCAGTACCTGTGCACTAAAGGGGAGAAGAAATAGGACAATCTCATGTCTTTCTTAGAGGCTTACATTTAATATAGCTTCCTCATGCTGGCAACTGAGCCCTGAGAAAAGGGCTGAAAGAAGAACCTGAAGAATTTATTTTCATTAAAACCTCAGGAGACCCTGAGGCACAAGAAGACTCTGCTTTGGTGCACATAATATATACTCAAGAACTATGTGTTAATTGGTTTAATGTGCAGTGGCTAAGTGTAACATTACAGATGGGGAGAGGGGAGGGCATTCTCTCCACTTGTGCACAAGATACAGTGCCACTGGTGAACGCTGAGAATTCCAGAGCACCATTATCATGGTGACACTTCTAGGTCAGGAGGAACATCTATTGTCAATACCACAGCCTGCACTTGTGGTGAATAACAGATGTGTGGTGATGGAGGCAGTGGGTGGCTATTTTTTCTAGGAGTACCTATCACAGAGGAAGGCCAAAGCAAGAAAGGGAAAAAAGGGTGGGTAGTAACATGAGACGTCAGCAGGACTTGTCCTTGGGCTCATATCAATCTTTAGGGTTTCCTGGGAATCACTTTGGGGAGGAGAGGAGGTTAGAAACTGTAGAGAGGAAAAGATTAGAAAAGAGGAAATTAGAGCAAAGGCCAATAAATATGGACTACATTTAGGAGAGCAAATTGATAGGACTTCGAGAGACTTGGATATGGGTGGTTAGGGAATGAGGAGTGCCGATGGAGCCAAGGTGCCTGGTTTGAGTTTTGTGGCTCCAATGGAGGTGGAACACTACTAGAATTTATTGCTCATGGTTTCAGAAGACAGTGTGCTCGGTGGAAAGAGACCAAACTTTCAGAGCTGAGGGGAGCTAGGTTCAGCTCATTCATAGTAAGGGGTTGGCAGTCAAAGGCCAAAATTTTGCCTTGGTTGTGGGTCAAGAATTGTGTTTTGAGGGCTCAGCATGGGTGCACGGCTTCTCATGAATCTTACACAAGTTAACCCTCCTTTTATCATTAATTTTATTTTTTTTCTTTCTGTAAGATCCCTCTCCTCAGTATTGACATGGTCAAATATTTTCCATATGAAGATAAAAATTTTCCTTTGGCCTTATATCTTTCTCTAGCTACTTCCTCACCTCATCTCTCCACTCTCTGTAATTAAGCTACTCCAAAGAGTTGTCTCTAACTGCTATCTCCAATTCCTTCTCTCCCCTCACTTCTGGCCTCTGCTCCTATTACTCCCCCAAAATTTCACCACCAATGACTTCTCTGTTGCTAACACTGACACATACTTTACTGTCTTTTTATACTTGACAATTCAGCTCCTACCTTGGCTTCTGTGATATAATGTAGCTGGTATTAGAAATTTGAGGAAATTTAGTTTGGATTAATACATGTGACAAAACTAACCCTGTTTCCTATACAAATTTGTCACAGAGCAGCAGACCAAAATTGAGGCCTTATTGAAATCCAAGTCAATGGCCTTCTGTCCTCATTGTTTTAAATGTCTTGGCCTAAAGGGAAGCCAAAATTCAATGGCATTTTCAATGTCATGACATTCTTGAACATCCATGGTCATAAATAAATGCTCACTATGAACTAGATGCTACTCTAATCGCTTTACATTCTCTGATTGAATTAAACCTCAATTTAAGATTGTAGGTAAAGGGCAATACTGCCAATATTATCCCCATTTTATAATTCAGGAAACTGACAAACATAGCTGTAGTCTGACTACAAAGTTACCACTGTTACTCCTCATGCTATAGTGTGATGGGGGTGGTGTCAAGTTGAGTGAGAAACAGCCAGGCCTACCAATTACTTTTACCCAGTCTAAGGTCAGCGTTGACCAGTCAATTACTCACACAACATTCATTCACATATTTTTCAAAATTAATTTTTATTAATTTAAAAATCCAGAAATACAGTGACTACATAAATAAGTACCATATTTAGGTACATGTACTGTGAGAAGAGTGAAAGGGTAATACTGTTATGTTATTCTTATTTGTTTACATGAGTTAACTATAAAGTGTCTAGAACTGCTAAATGGTACTTATGTTTTTTGTTATTCTATGTGCTTATGATACAAATAAATACACAAGAAGAACCATATCCAGTCCTCTCTACTAACTATAGGCACTTGGCCTCTTCTCCCTATGTCCTACTCCCTACATACTACCAAACACTGGAAAGTTTCTATGTTGGCTCCTGCTTCACACAGCACTTTGTAAAGGTGTGTCCCATTACCTGGGAGTAGTAGACTATCTAGGGAAGCTTTCTGGGTGTTTCCTGAAGGTTGAGCTTTCAGAGAACATCTGGGTGGGAAGGCTTTGGAATGAATCACCAAGAAGGGGAAATCATGGCTTTGCTTCAGGATCTGGTTACTTCTTTCCACACTATAGAAATACTGCTACCTCTAAGAGGGAGGCAGCAGCTACTTAACACCCTCTTCACAATAATGCTCTGTGGCCTTTCAGCTCTAAATGTCTGACCTCCCTTTCCTGAGGAGAATGTGTGTGAGGGGCTGGTGAAAGGCTTGTCCCATGATGGCCTGGCCACAAAGCCCCTGTGTCTCTTTTATGAGAACAGACTCCTTTATGTCAAGTTTCCATAAAGACTGGACCTTTTATATTTTTCTCTATAGGTTTCAAGTACTCAAGAAAAAAAAATGTTCCTCTTGCTTATGGTCACTGAGTGGGTAATATGGGGTATCTGGGTCCTTGATATTTTCAAGTACTCATTAGAGTTCATTCATACCTCATCATAGAAGATAAATCTAGAAGGTAGGTTTGACACCCTTGCTGTGGAGAATTTATAGTTTTTTTCACAAAGGTAATTTAAATTTCTAAAGCCAAGCTGCAGAATGGATAATCAATGCTCTGGTATTGTGCTGCAAATAAGACATTTCTTTGGAGCAGGCTTCTCTAGGATCCATGATTCAAATCCATACTTGATGGATGAGATGAGAATGACAGTAAGGTTTAAGATAAATATCTGTATCAGAATTCCCATCTCCCCAAATAAGCAATCATTCTCCTAATTGAAGAGCAGACATTGAGAAGCTCATGAGGACTGAGCCTGTTTGCAAAGTAAAAATCAACTCCTGTAACTGGAGAAGAAGGAAAACTGCCCTTTTAAGGAGCTTCTAGAATTTTATCATTTACCTAATTTTTTGGACTAGAGAACTATGGTCTCAAGAAAACTAGTGAGTATTGCACTATTATTTGGTGAGTTTTATTGACTTGAAAACACAAGGATGGCTTTGTTGATATCTATCAACTCCTTTATTCAACAATTATTTTGTCATATGTGGATTCAATTTCTGAGAATTTTACCAAATTCTAACTTCTTTATGGAGGCTCCATAAATGTTCAGAGGGAAAAGGGAAGTGGGGAAAATTATTTACCACTTCAAAGTGAATGAGGCCATGAAATGGTGTTCTTATTTCTCACCCTGCCACCAAGTTAGTGACTTCAACAACCACACCACAGACGCAAGGGCAGAGCATTCTGTTCACAGTTCCTTATTTGTCCTCCTGAGTACTAACAACTACCAGCTACTTGGGAACCATTCCAGGGAAAGGAGGGGAGAGTCTACACGGGCCTGCATTGAAATGAAGGCTTAGCTGTGTGTGTGTGTGTGTGTCTGTGTGTGTGTGTGTGTGTGTGTGTGTGTGTGTAAGGGGAGAGTTAATTTTTAAGAAAAACAAGACATTCTAAAAGTCTAAGAGTATAATTTCATACAAACATTTTCACTGTACTACAGAACTCCTACTAAGAAGCAATTCCCTTCTCTTTCCTTCATTGAAATAACTTTCTAGATAGAAACCCTGGAGTTTTGTTTACTCTTTAACCTGTAAAGTAGTGTGATTCTCCTAGAAAAAGTTATGGTGTTCTGTCCCTCTTCCTTCCACAAATAGTCCAAGACTCTTCTAGTCTCTTTAGAGGAGAAGTTTAAGGGCCGACACACCACTCCACATAAAAGAGCAAGTTATGCTGTGCATGGTGTGAATAATTAACTGCATTTGAATTTGGGTTTTAGGACACTGTTGACTTAAGCAAAATAAGTCTGCAGTCCAGTTGCAGCTTGAGTTTTCTTGCTTTACCCTATCCAATACTGTCTGTCTCATCTTAACAGTGGCCCTTTTCAGACCTTTCCAGGTACAAAACCTTGACCAAATCTTCAAGCTCTGTTCTACACACACGACTTGAACACATCTGGCTGATTTGAGCTTCTCCCTCAGTGAATATCTTCCACTGACCTAAAAGGAAAACATAAGTGACTCAGTGATGTAAAAGATGAGCAGAGCCAATTAGCAGTATAACCAATATCCCCCATTTTTTCCCATTCATGCACAGCCCCACCAGGTGAGCTGGGATACAAATGTCCGGTGGTTTCAGCCAAAACAGTCCCCAAAACATTTTTCTGGGGGAAGATATGAAAAATGGGCCACGGAGTTTTCATTTCAACACACATCATTTGTAAGAATCCCGAGAATAATACATAACTGACCTGACTCAAGAGTAAAATGTAAATATTATTCTTTGAATTTTTACAGTACATTTAGCATTTGTAAAATGTGCCACTATTAAGGTTATTACTATTTAGGTGGCTCACTTTGCACCAGGTCAAATAGGTAGTTTGGAAAACACTACCTGGTAAATTACTGGGGTTTGCTTCCTATCTGGGGCCCAAATCTTGGTTTGGGTTACTTGATAATTTATTGCTCTTTTCTCTCTTCCTGCCACCCTTTGTTAAAAAGTGCTCATCTCTTATTTCTCCTATGCCTGCAGGCTGTCCTTACCCCTTCTTTAGTACCCCTCAATCCCCTCCTATGGCTTCTTCTTTTTTTTTTTTAAATATCTTATTATTAGTTTCAAATATACAGTACATTGGTTAGACATTTATATAGTTTACAAAATAATTCTCCTGATTACTCCGTCTTCCCTTTGGCTCTACACATAGCCATTACATTACTGCCTCTTATGGCTGCTTATAGAGCTCCATTCTCATACCCTGCATGTGACTCCTTTCTACGCTAGCTAAACATGCCTGTGTCCCTTCCATTCCCTGTTTTCTCCTCTCCCTCCATGGAACTGTATACACTTCCAAAGTGTCCTTGCCAACTTTTCTATCCTCCATCTATCATACTAATTGAGAAAAAATTTTTGAGTTTACATTCTGTGCTGAGCACTAGAAATCACCCTAGAGCTCTGACCCATTTTTTTCTAAGTGCCCTGGTCCTTGATTGGCAAGATCTTCTTCCTTCTACTGCTATCATCTTGCCCTGTCAAATAATCTTCATAACAAACTGTCCACTCTGGATAACTTCTTCAGTCTTTTTTTTTATTCCTGTGCTCATGGTATTATACCTGGAGGACTACTAGTCCAAAGTTAATAAGCGCCTCTCAGCCGAGAACCTATGTTGAATCTCTTCTTTTTTTCACTAACCACATCAGAACAGGACCCCCACCCTTTCATAGATTTGATTCCTCTGTTCCTATTTCCCTATTTTGTCCAACTCAATAGCAAAGTAAAAGGGAAAAGTGAGAAGGGCTGGGAAAGAAATCAGCTTTTACTGAAGCCCTACTGTGTGCCAGGATCTGAGAGGCACATAATGAAAAGGGGTCAGGCTTGTCCTTCTTTGTCCCCAGGGCATTGCCTCATTACTCATTTCCTTCAGCTGCAAACATTTTGAAGCACATGCTATCTATTTCCATTATACACCCCACATACAACCTGCTATAAACAGAAAGTTTGTTTAAACAATCTTTCCAGTCCTCCGGTACGTTTTCCACAGTATGAATAAAAATATGTTCTTTGACATTAATTGGTAATTTCAAAAGTCACATCATAGACCCTGGGACCCTAGACTCTGCCTCCTTTATTCCTTACTCATATGTGACTACTCCTAACTCTTCCATTTGAATTCTCCGACTGTACAATTGATTGTCTATTGTTCTCCTACAGAACAAACAACTGACCTCATCAACTATATTTCCAGCTGTTTATTGGATTACTCTGCTCAGATGGCTCTTAGGCATCTTAAGGTAAAGATGTTCCAAAAGAAACTTAGTTTTTTTTTTTATTTTACCACTTCCTGCTTATTCTCCAGTTTCCCTTTAGTGAATGGTATTACTATTCACTCAGTCTATAAAGTTATTAATATTGGAATCATTCTAAATCCATTTCTCTTTTTGATACTGTTCTCAATGATTTAACCTCAGAGTGTATCTCACAATGACCTCTCCTCCCTGTCTAAACCACTTAACACAGTATAATTCCTTCCTAATTCAAATTATCATAAGCTCTTTCACTAACAGTCTACCTTTCACTCCACACAAAGCAAGTACTTCTTTCTAAAATCAAACAAACAAATAAACAATCAAACAAAGCAAACAGATGCAAACACATACTTTACTTGCTTAAAACTTTAACTGGGGTTCTCTGGTCTGGAGATGAAGTCCAACTTCTTAGCATGCATATTGGGCTCTACAGGATCCATCTTTATCAAAGTAGGTGCTTAATAAACCCATTTGACAGCCACGATACATCTTTCCAAAGCACCATTTTGATATCACTACACTATGAGGATAAAGCAACTACAAATGCTATATGCTTTATATCTGAACTTTTCATAGGCTTCTTCCAAGCCCTTTGAAAACTTCCTACCTCCAATTCCTCTCATCTTTCTATAAAGCCTATGTGGTTTTTGCAATTGTTCTTCACACACACTTCTTGTTTGCTCCTGTCTGAGTCTTCTCCTAGGATGCACTCTCTCCTTGGACTGATTTCTTGACCTGTTGACCAGTTGCACCCTTCTCTTTTAAAACACACCTCCTCCCTGAAGCTTTCCCCTACTAAGCCCACCTGGCTCTCATCTCATTGTTCTTTGCAGACTCCCCTGAGCACTTAGGTATATAACTCCTCAGAAGTATACTAATTCACAGTGAAGGCATTTTCTTGTTTTGTCTTGCTCATTAGAATTCCCTGTGGATAGAAATTCTGTCTTTTATAACTTCAGAAGTGCACCCCACTCCCCCCAGTGCCTAATAGCATCTAGTCTGTAGGCTCCATTTGGCTTAGAAAGTGGGAGAGCTGTAAGTATGCCCGAGTACCTGAATGCTTGTAAAAAGATAACCGCCCAGTGGCAGTTCCTAAGAGCCACACAGGGTTTTGATATAATATAGGAAATGATATGCATTCATTTTTTTCCCCTCATCTTCACCACCAGAGGACATATCCTTCTAGATGTTAGGTCTCCACAAATATATCAGACCTGGAATCTTGTGAGCTTTCTCTGATACTATTGAGACTCTGGGGTTAGCAGTTTCATTAAAGTATTCAGGAAACTTTGACCTGAGGTAGCTTATGTTTGGATTACATCTAGATTTGTATTTAACAGGTCCACACTTTTCAGTTCACATGAAAACACCGTATTCCATGCTAAGTCACTGGAAGAGAAATAGAACATCCTCCAGTGCTAATAGCAAGCATTGCTAATGTTCATTGAGAACACAGATAAACTTTGTTTTCCAGGGAGGAGTAAAGAAAGAGGTACCACTTACTCAGGGTTGTCCTGGTCACCAGCTTAAAATGATGGAGCTCTTCAAACATTTTCTTGGAGATCTTCTCAATATGGAAGTGCTGAAGGATGCCTGGAGTGAAGCAAAAAGTGGGGCAGGTGGTCAGGTTTTCTCTGTCTGGAACCACTAGCCCCTTTTTCTGCTTGAGCTGAGCATATCGTCTCATCACTGGGGTTTAGGAGTATCGAGCTGGGCTATGTACTATGCTTAACTAAGAACTTGGATGACTCGAGGATTATAATTAATTTCATTTGTTTTCTTGGCTCACTGGATAGGGAGATGGTGCTGATGACCATGGGACTCCCTCCTAGGGAAAGCCACATGGAATAAAACATGGGTGCTGGTTGGAGCTTCTGCAACCAAAGATAGTAGTAGTAGAAATTCTGCCCTTGCCCCAAGTCTGGGTAGATATATCCCTGCTAAACCATAGGGCTGCCCTCCTGGCTAAGCAGCTAGAGCCAGCAGGGGGACTATACACAGGTTGTTTGTGGAAATGGAGGAGCCATTCCTGTTCTTGAACTCACCAAAAAACATATTTTCCTTTGGGAAACATTTGTAGCTCCTTTAGCTCTCTTAAAAGATAGAGAATTAAAATAAGGGGGCTCCACACTCTCAACCTTGCCTGAAGAGTTTTTATCAAAATAACATGTAAACAACTGAAAGCTGCCTTGCAGTTAAGTAACAACATGTTACTAACCCACTTAACTAATCCTTTACAGGTCTACAGGGAGCAACATAAATGAAGCCTTGTTTTTTTTTTTTTTTTATTTCCCACCATGAACAAACTTTGATTGCCCAGCACTTTAAAAGAGGTTATTTAGATTCTACACTAGTGAGTTGAAAAACATCCATACACCTTAGTGGGGTGAGAGATGTAGAATGATGAATAGTGGGTCCACTGCCTGGGAAGCCAACAGAAAAGCACTTAGTCCTAGGTGGCCAGTTATAGAGAAACCAGGGAGTTAGAGAAAGAAAATCAACATTCCTAAGTGTAGAGAAAAATAAGCATGAAAGAGAAATATGTGTGTGTTCTAGAATATTTTTTAAGGGGTAGGAAAGAAATCATTCTTTCCAGAAAGAAAGATGGCTGTGAAAGGGGAAACAAAAAAGCCACACAAATACCAGAACAGTTGTTTCTCAAACTATGACCCAAGTGCCACCTTCATTAGAATCATCTGGATATTTGTTAGAAATGCAGAAGTCTAGAACCTACCCAAGGCCTACTGAATTTGCATCTTTTGTATGGGGCCAGGTAACTGCATTTTAAACCACCTACTTGCATGATGCTGAAACATACTAATGTTTGAACACTCTCAAGCCTTATGCAGATGCAAGTAGAAAAAAAATGTGCATGATTTTCCAATTGAAATCTCATTTCTACACTTAAATTCCTAGAAAACTTGGCCAGACTAGATCAGCACTCATCTTTTATCTATGGGATAGTTTGAATAGCTATAGGATTATAATGAGCACAATGTGACTTGCTATGGCAGTTAATGTAAATAATCAATAAAATTTAGGAGGAGAAAAAATAGCATAGGTGATAGAGGCTATGTTCATCCCTCTGGTGACAAAATTAAAGTTGTGATAGAAATAAGGAGCAGCAGCAAGAAAAATTGCCCGAGATTAACAAGCCATATAACTAGGGAAAAATCCAAGAAAGTACCCTGCAACACGGTGTGAGGAAGCAGGGCTGCCTGGTCCCCAGCAGCTGAGTGAGAGGGAGGATGCATTAGCAGAAGCAGTGGAAGCCTCTTAAAGGGGCTGTGTCCCCGAGCAGATTTCTGTAGTGACAGACCTGCTTGCTCTGAGCACTAGTGCTGATTTGGCTGTGCACAGGAGGCACCAGGGACTGATAGGGAGACATTGTCAGAGTGAAGGCTGAAATGAGACTCGCTCTGTACAGAAGTGTCAGCAATATCCATTGTTGCCTATTGAGCCCTCCCCCCACCAGTGTGTGAACACAGCTCCGTCATAGCCGTGACATCATTGAACTGGATAATAGAGGTCACTCTGCCCAGAGGATTCCCTTAAATCCCACTTCCCCCAATTTACACTCCACCCTAGCCACATCCAGGTATATCCTCAGTGAGTCAGAAGCTCCTTGCTGAGCAGCACCTAGACTCATACTGGAGGCAGCTGGCCTCAGTTTCTTGTGTGGCCTTTTGAGGCAACTATAAACATGGCATCTATGGATTGCTTGCTGAATCTTAACAGGTGGCTCTGGAGGGGTAGAGACTTGAGCTATGTTTGGCTTGCAGCTGAACTCCTCTCAGGACTGTGCCACTGGACACCTACTTCACGAATCCACAGTAATAAGACCGGGAGACTTAGGAGCTTTGCATAGTACATAGAAGCGAACATGGAATGGCAGCCAAAATGGGAAGACAAAGAAGCAGAAACCATCTGAGAGCAGAACAGAGATCCAGATATAATGGAGTCAAGTAATCTAACATGCAGAGTTCAAAACACTGGTTATAAAGATGCTCAATGAACTTTTGGGAATTGTATAAAACTCCAACAAATAAATAACAAAAAGCATAAAAATGGAAATGGAAATTATAAAAGGGAATCAGTCTGAAATGGAGAACACATTATCTGAGATGAGAAGTATATTAAATGAAATAAACAAAGGAATAAACCAAGTGAATAAAGAAAAGGATCAAATGCCTTATCTAAAGGACTGGAAAGCTAAGGTCACACAATCAGAATGGCAAGAGATAAGATGCCAAGACTATAAAAAAAATTTAAAGAGCATATGGGAAACTATTAAGGGTCCAGATATCTGTCTGATCGACATAACTGAAGAAAATCAAGATGTTGAACAGCTGTTTGAAGAAATAATGATGGGAAAGTTCCTTAGTCTGGTGAGGAAAATGGACATAAAACTCCAGGAAGCTCAGAGAATTACAAAAATCAGGGATCCAAAGAGGCCCATACCAAGAAACATCATGATTAAAATGCCAAAGGTTAAATACAAAGAAAGAATATTAAAAACAGCAAGAGAAAAACAGATAGTTACTTATAAAGGAACATGCATAAGACTAGCAGCTGATTTCTCAAAAGAAACTATGCAGGACAGAAGGGCTTTGCACAAAATATTCTATAGGATGAAGACCCAGGATCTAAAACCAAGAATAATTTATCCAGCAAAGCTATCATTTAGAGTTGAAGGACAGACATATAAAGAGCTTCCTGGACAAAAATAAGCTAAAGGAATTATCACCACCAAGCCAGTGTTACAGAAAATATTGGAAGGACTTATTTAAGAAGAAAAAACATGCATCAAAAACAGAAATAAAGAATGGAACAACTACTTTCCTATCAATAAGCACCTCAAGTGGAAAATAATTAAGTGCTCCAACCTAAAGATAGAGTGGCTTAAAGGACAATAAAATAAAATCCCTACATATGAAAAGGAAGGGGATGGAAAATGATATTTTTTGAATGGACCTAGAAGATATTTAAGTCAGACGAAGGTAAACACTATATGATTTCACTTATATGTAGAATTTGAGAAATAAAAAGAACAAATTAATCAAAAACAGACTCACAAATATAGTGAACGATTTGGTGATGGATAGAGGGGAGGGGAATTTGGAAGGCTGGGAGAATGGAGTGAAGGGTTAAAGCAGTACAAATTAGTAGTTGATGGATGGCCATGGGGATGGGGAGCATGACACAGGAAATACAGTTAGCATTAATTGGCTAGGTGGAGGGTCAGGGGAAGGAAGGAGCAATTGGGGGGTTGTTTTACAGACTATATAGATGTTTAGTGTACTGTATATTTGAAACTAATTAAAATAAAATTTACAAAAGAAATTAGGCATCACGACTGGGATTGTTGCTCCAGTTAGACTATACTATTTAGGACAGGGATGATATTTTAAATTTGTCTTACCCCAGAGTACATGGCATGATTTAGTTAACTTTGCTTCCCACTGAATAAATGGATTTTCATGTTTGTGGAGTTTTATATTAGAAAAATGATAAATTATACTTTGATAATTTGCAACCCTGGCTACACACTAATATTATCTGTGGATCTTTAAGAAAAAACACTTAAGCCCACGTCCTACTCCCAACTACAAGTCAGAATCTCTGGGGGTAGGTTCACACATTTGGTATTTAATAATAATAATAATAATAATAATAATAATAATAATAATAAAACTTATCCTAGATGACTCTAACGTGTGGCCAGTGTTGAGAACCACTCATTTAGCCTTGATTGCATGAGAAATATAACAGACCCCAGGAGTCAATACTTCTTTTTAACCAAAGTTAAATTTAAAGGCCATGATAACTGTGTTAGTCATGCGTTAGTTTCTAAGCAATCAGGAAATCTTCTGATCAAAAGAGAGGAACAGATTGAAGCAAAATTAATGTGAATTTTCCTCTTCTTCCCAAAGTCCCCTTTACAAAAAAAAATAATAATAACAAAAAAGTAATGTTGTCTTGCTCACCCTTTCGAATGGTCCAAATGTGGACCTCTATCTGAGGTGGTCTCTCTGTTTCCAGTGCTATTTTTCTGGTGGTCTCTCCATCATCCATGAACACAGACTCATACACAGGCATTGTTTCTTCCCCACAAAAGTAGCTTTTGCTATCAAAGCTTTGGCCTGGTAGTTCTTCTAGAATCAGGAATAAAGTAGTGTTTTGTCATAGTTTTCCAAAACTAAAAGCAAACTTCTGCATTTATGTATCTCATCATTTGTAACACCTCCTACTTATAAAACGTAGATGATCAACAGGAACATTCTTATGGAGATAAAATTCAACCCATATTTTACTGGCTCAGCTTAGACTGCCCCTGTAACAGCCATCAAATCTTACAAAGGAACACATAAAATTTAAGTCCACATGATGACAACATCCATAGTTCTGTAGAACACTGGCCCACAAACTACAGTGGATCTACTCACCAGTACATGATAAGTGGACCTTAATGAGGAAGAAAAATGTGACCAGGTATGGATCTCCTAGCTACTTAAGGGGACATAGGATTTTTCCATGCTGAATTAGAATCATGGTCTGTCTAGCTCACTGTTACCAACAGAGACTCTAGGAATGGCTGACAGAGGGCTTTGGTTAAGCTCCTTGACATCACTTAGGTATACTTAGAAAACATCTGTGACACTCATTTATGTGCATATACTTTCCCAAAGGATCTATTCAAACTGGCTTGACATTTCTGAATTCTCCTTGATTTTATTTTGTAAGGGGAATGATAATACTGAATCAACACCAATGCCAAAATCTATATGTCAGATTAGTCATATGCATGCTATGCCAAATGAACAGTTGGGACACACACAAAAATTAGTCAAATCCCTCAGCTATGGATCAACGTATCAACTAAACTTGGATCAACTTCCAGGAATAAAGGTACAATTTCACTTTATCATCCTCATTCCTCAGCCCCCTACCAAGGAAAGTTTCTCCTGGTTGGCTGTCTTGAGTTAAGTTTCTTTGCTGGCATTGAAATCATCACACTCTTCAACTGTGTATTTAAACTGTACACTTAAATTGGGAACAACAAAAATAAGTTATGGCCACTGAAAACTTTGAATATGTGCAGAATCCATTTGTAAGAGTATCTGATGAAAGCAATGACTGCTTCGAATCTATGACTTTAGGAAGATCACTGTTAGCCAATCAGATTTATGAACAAGAGGTTGTAATCAAATCACTGTTGCTGACTTAATTAGCTTTCCTTCCCCCACCACCATACTGGTACTGTAAGGACAAAATCACATCTTCTCTTGATGATTCCAGGTTGGATTACACATTTTGCAAATTTTCCTTGAATTGAGCTTGCTTTCTCCTTTAGTCTTTATTTATAGTTATTTAATTATTCAGTGGACCCATCTAAAAAAGGTATTTAAAGGGTGTGCTAGCATTTTTCAAATGGGTGAAGGGGAGGGGGTCACTAAGTATACAGGGACTTCTATATATATAATTATCACCTTTAGAATGAGAGCTGAGTTCATTTTTTAAATTTTGGTCACCAGCTCAATACTGGTTAGGGCTATAATTGCCACATGAAATCCACAATGGCACTGGAAGGACTTACAGTATGCTAAAAGTTCTCCTAGTATCCTGAAGAGTCATTCTGCACCACTACTCCTTCCCTCCTAGAGCTTAATTTACTCACCAGAAGGGATCTACGAACAACAAAATCCATTAGTGACTCAACCTTGGCTGGCACTTAAAATATTGAATAAACAAAGTGTGTCTTTTGAACTACTTGGGAACATTCTCCTCATTCCACACCCTCCACTTCAAGGTACTTTCTGATCACTCCATGTTCACTTACTTTTATTTACTTCCAGGTAACCATGCCACGTTGAAGTTATTTCTGGCCATTCTCACTAACCAGGAGAATGCCACTGTCCTTAGCCCTCCAGAACTAAGAAATTAAGAAACCATTTCCTTGCAGAAGTGGTGACCACTGATGAAAGGGACATATTAGCCTAGCCTAGGAATCTTTTAAGTCTTAATGAGGGCTTTTTATGCTGTAATCCAAAAGGAGTGTGCAATAATAGGAATTATAGGTATTAGGGTGGTGTAATGGGGTGAGAGGTGAGCTGGGGAACCTTCAGGAAGTTGAAGGCCTATACAACCCTGTAGATGGCCACTGATATGCAAGGCAATGTCAGCCTATACCAGAGCAAAGAAAAGAAAGAGGTAAAACTCATTCTCTATTTTGGCCCTAGTTTGTTACTGGAAAAGCCTGCATTCATTTGTTAAAACTCTTGGTTGGATCATCTGTAAATTTTATTTGTCTCTTTTCCCTTTTCACCATGAATAACTGAATTTATTGTTCTTTTTTTCCATCTATCTTTTCCCCTCCTCATTCTTTTGTCCCTTTTCCTTCATCACATGTTATTTTCTTAGAGGCTGGTGATGTCATGATCTTCCCATTTCTCACAACTTCAAATCATTCAGGGCTATTGAGATATCACTTCTTCAGAGAAGCCTTCCCTCACCATTCTTTCAAAAGTTCCACCCCCATTCACTATCGCCTGATTCTATTTTTGATTCACAGCACTCATTACAACCTAAAATTATCATATTGATTTATGTTTATTGTCTTTCTTCTCCCACTAGAATGTAAGGACCATGCTGGCAAGTAGCCTTTATCTGTATTACACACAGTAGACACATAATACATATTTCCAGATTGAATGCATAAAGAAGTGCATGCCCCCTGATTCTCTAAAGTTGCCGAGTACTTAGAACAGGTGCCCTGGAATCTATGGACAGTGCCCCTTAATAGGTAATGTGATTATCAGGACTAATTCAATATGCACACCCATGTCTTGCTCACTGAACACAGAATGAGAGATACACTCTTTCCATATTTCCTAGTAAGTCTTCTATCTCCGCACACCTGAACAGGGTGAGAAAGTAGATTTTTAAAAGAAACACTTTTAGTCAATCATACTCTTCAATATGTTGCCACCTGAAATTATGGAGGGCAGTTTTTAAATTTTATTTTATTTTTATTATGTGGACATTGGTTAATGAAAATCCAGTAAGTTTCAGGTGTGCAATTCAACAGTTAGGTGTGTGTGTGTGTGTGTGTGTGTGTGTGTGTGTGTGTGTGTGTGTGTATTGCATTGTGTGTTTACTGCCAATAGTTAGATTTCTTTGTCACCACATATTTGACCCCCTTTACCCCATCTACCTATCCTCTCACCTTTTCCCCCATCCTCAGGTAACCACTAGTCTATTGCCTACGTCCATTAATCTCTGTTTGTTTGTCCTGTCCATTTGTTGCTTTTAGGTTTATATCCCACATATAAGTGATACCATGTAGTTTTCACCTTTTTCTGTCTGGCTTAATTAGCACAGCATGATTTTCTCAAGGTTCATCTATGTTGTTGCAAATGGGAATATTTCATCTGTTCTTATGGATGAGTAGTATTTCATTGTATATATGTGCCAGAGATTCTTTATCTAATTATCTGTTGTGGACACTTCATTTGCCTCCATGTCCTGGTGCGATGAATAATGCTGCTATGAACATTGATGTGCAAATATCTTTGGATATGGGTTTTCAAGTCTTTGGGGTAAATACCCAGTAAAGAGATTGCTGGATCATATGGTAGATCAAATCTTAGTTTTTTGAGGAAGCTCCATACTGTTTTCCATGGTGGCTGTACCAATTTGCAGTCCTGCCAGCAGTATACGAGGGTTCTTTTTTCTCCACATTCTCTCCAACACTTGTTATTTGTTCTGCTGATAACAGCTATGCTAACAGGTGTGAGATGGTATCTCACTGTAGTTTTGATTGGCATTTCCCTAATAGCTAGTGATGTTGAGCATCTTTTCATGTTTTTTGACCATTTGTATGTCCTCTAGAGAGAAGCGTCTGTTCAGGTCCTCTGCCCATTTTTTGATCGGATCATTTGGGATTTTTTACTGTTACCGAGTCATGTGAGTTCTTTCTATATTTTGGATATTAGGCCCTTATCGGAGGCATTGCTTTCAAATATATTTTCCCATTTGGATGGTTGTCTCTTGACCTTGTTGACAATTTCTTTTCTTGAGCAGAAGCTTTTTAGTTTGATGTAGTCCCATTCATTTATTTTAGCTTTTACTTCCCTTGCCTTTGAGGTCAAATTCAAAAAATCCTCTTTAAGTCCAAGGTCCAAGAATTTAGTTCCTATGTTTTTGTCTATGCATTTTATTGTTGCAGGTTTTATATCCTGGTCTTTAACCCATTTTGAGTTAATTTTGGTGTGTGGTGATAGGCAATAGTCTCATTTCATTCTTTTGCAGGTGGCTTACCAGTTTTCCCAGCACCATTTATGGAAGAGGCTTTCCTTTCTCCACTGTATGTTTTTGGCTTTTGTGTCAGAATTATTTGCCTACATAAATATGGGTTTACTTCTGGACTCTCGATTCTGTTCCACTGCCCTTTGTGTTTGTTTTCCTGAGAACACCATGCTGTTTTGATTACTGTCACTTTGTAGTATAATTTGAATTCAGGCAGAGCGATGTCTCCAGACTTGTTCTTTTTTCTAAGGATGGCTTTGGCAATTCGGGGTCTTTTGTGCTTCCATACAAATCTGATGATTTTTGTTCTATTTCTTCAAAAAATATTGATGGGATTTTGATGGGAATTGACTTAAATCTGTATAATACTTTAGGTAATAATGTCATTTTGATTGTTTATTCTTCTAATCCAAGCACACAGAATATCTTTCCAGTTCTTGTATCTTCTTCGATATCTTTTAATAGGGTCTTATAGTTTTTCTTATATAGGTCCTTCGCGTTTTGTTAGATTTTTTCCTAGATATTTTATTCTTTTTGTTGCATTTGCAAAGGAATTTTTTTCACTTCTTTTTCTGACACTTCATTATCAGAGTATAACACTATTGATTTTTGAACATTGACTTTGTATCCAGAAACTTTACAGTATTTGCTCATTTTTTCTGGTAGTGTTCTTGTGAAGTCTTTAGGATGTTCTATATAGAGAATCATGTCATCCACAAATAGTGACAGTTTGACTTATTAATTTGCTGTTTAGATGCCTTTGTATCTTTCTCTTGCCTGATTGCACTTGCTAGGACTGCCAAAATTATATCGAATAATAACAGTGGCGATAGTGTATAGCGTTGACTTGTTGATCTTGGAAGGTTTTTAGTTTTTCACCATTAATGTTGGCTGAGGCTTTGTCATATATAGCCTTTATTATGTTAAGATACTTTCTTTCTATACCAATTTTGTTAAGTGTTTTGATCATAAACAGATGTTGTATTTTTAAAAGGGTTTTCTGCATCTATTAATGTGATCAAATAATTCTTATTTTTTAATTTGTTTATGTGGTGTATCACATTAATCAATTTGTGTATGTTGAACCTCCATGTACCTTTGGGATGAAGCCCACTTGATTGTGGTGTAAAATCTTTTAAATATGTTGCTGTATTTTGTTTGCTAGTATCTTATTTAGGATTTTTGCATTTGTGCTCATGAGAGATATCAGTCTGTAGTTTTCTTTTTTGTGTGTTATCTTTGCCAACTTTTGTTATCATGGCAATTTTGGCCTCATAAAATAAGTTGGTAAGTATTGCCTCCACTTCGATTTTTTGGAATATTTTGAGAATAGGTATTAAATCTTCTTTGAATGTTTGTTAGAATTCACTGGTGAAGCCATCTGGTCCTGGACTTTTACTTTTTGGTAGATTTTTGATGATTGTTTCAGTTTCCATACTGCTGATTGGTCTATTTAGATTTTCCAGTTCTTGATTCAGTCTAGGAAAGTTGCATTTTTCTAAGTAATGGTCCGTTTCTTCCAGGTTATTAAATTTGGTGTTATATACTTTTTCTTAGTATTCTTGTATGATCCTTTGTATTTCTGCAGTGTCTGTCATATTTTACTTGTTTGTTCCTGATTTTATTCATTTTTGTCCTTTCTCTTTTTTATTTAGTAAGTCTATACAGGAGATTGTCATTTTTATTAACCTCAAAGAACCATCTCTTGGTTACATTTATTTTTTTAGTTTTTTTTTGTTGTTTTCAATTTCATTTCATTCTACTCTAATTTTGTTTACTTCTTTCCTTCTGTTAACTTTAGGCTTTATTTTTTCTTCCTTTTTTAGTTTTTTTGAGATTAGGTTTTTTATTTGGGCTCATTCTTGTGTTTTGATATAGCCTGTAATGATATGAACTTTCCTATTATAACTGCTTTTACCATGTCCCAAAAGGTTGATATTCCGTACTATCATTATAATTAGATTCTATGCATCTCTTGCTCTCTCTTTTTATTTTTTCTCTGATCCAGTTATTTTCAGTAGTGTGTTGTTTAATCTCCATGTATTTGTGGTTCTTCCCACTTTCTTTTCACAGTTGATCTCTAGCTTCAAGGCGTTATGATCAGAGAATATGGTTGTAATGATTTCAACCCAATTTTGGAGGGTAGGTTTTGAAATAATAACTTTTGTTATTTTTTCCTAACACAAAAGTAGTACACATTGAAAATTGAGAAAATACAAATAAACTAAAAGAAGAATATAAAAATTACTCCATTTTTCAGTCATTTAAAGATAGCCACTGTTAACATTCTGCTGCATGCCCTTTCTGCCTTCTTTTGTCATGTGTATTATAAATACTTTATTTTTTTTTAACAGAAATCGGAACCATACATATTGTTCTGCAGCTTGTTCTTTGAACTTAACAAATATATTGCAAACATCTTTCTGAACCATTAAATCTTGGACCACAATGATTTTTCATGGGAATGTATTATGCCACAGTACGGACACACCGTAATTTATTTAACCATTTCCATGTGAGTGGACTTTCAAATTGTTTACAATGTTTTACTGTTTTAAACACACTGAAGCAAAAATCCTTGTTTGTATATCTGTGTACATCTCATTACTTTCTTAGAATTCCTAGGAGTAACTGCTGAGCCAAGGAGTATGAAAAATAAAGGTTTTAATATGCATTACCAATATGAGAGGCTAATTATTTAAAAGGCAATGCCTGTTCTGTGTCCTATTCTCATACTTTTTTGATCATTTCACTTATTTGAATCATTTACATCAATAAAATCTTAAGGACAGAGTGAAAGGAGATTTTATCTGAAGATTTGAGATTGAAATTGGAATATTATATAGTAGGAGAATTAATCTTACTTGGAGTACTTTAGGTAATATTAGTTCAATCTGAAATTATCATGTTGTAGTATTTAAATGACTACAAGCATTAGACTCTTGACCTAAGAGAAAGTTGTGTTGGTGAAATTACTCCTAAGTGACACCAAATGGTTTGAGGGTACAGTGAGATCATAGACTTGGAAGTTATAAAAGGTCATTGTGGTTGGGTGTCCCCCGTGTCCATATTAACCTCAGAATATGCTCTCTACCTACCCCTAATGAGTACATCTCCTCACCAGTTTTAATAACCCAATTCTCTATTTCAGATCAGATAGCTCCTGTCCTTCCTATCCATATCCTGCTACCTATTTACTATGAAATATGAGGGCCATTATGTTAAAATTTTGTTTGTACCATTAATACATGTTTCTCAAAGTTTAATGTGCACTAGAATCAACTTGGGGCGTCTTGTTAAAGTGTAGATTCTGACGCATTAAGTCTGAGGTGGGATCTAAGTGTCTGCACTTCTAAATAGCTTCTCCTAACTAGATGTTGCTATTCCACAAGCCACACTTTGAGTAGCAAGACCATAAACCTCTCTGGGCCTACAGCAGGAGTTCTCAAACTTGTCTTCAAATTACTATCACCTGGGGGTCTTTTAAATATTCTTAAGCATAAGCCCCACCTCGTATCAATTAAATCATAATCTCTGGAGATGATATACAGGTAAATTTTAGAAGTTGTCTGGAGGCTGCAAAGTGCAAACAAGTTTGGGAACCATTGACCTACATGAAATGCTCAAAAATATATGTATTCAATAAGTTCATGTTTGCCTGCAACTCGAGTTACCTAAATTGAAGGAATAAATTAGCTCTCTGCCTACATTTAAAAATGTTTTTTCAACTGTCTTTACAAAAATTATTTGCAAGTAGGCACAAGAAAAAATAAATTCATGTCCTTGGAAGTGACTAATTCATTCACTCTTAGAATGTTGAAGCTAGAAGGACCCTAAGAAATAATCTACTTTAACTCTCATTTTGCAGAGGAAACTGAGGCTCAGAAAGGTGAAATGACTTGTTCTAAGTCACACAGGAAACCAGTGGCAGAGCCAGCACTAGAATACTTAATTACCAATTACACCCTGTCATCCCCAGTACTATAAACTGTATTTTTATCTAGCTCATGTGTTAAAACCTCCATTTAAATAATTAATTTGCCCTTATTACCAGTTAATATTTTCTACTGGCCTGGAAAAGATAGTGGCTGGATGTGACCTGGATTCCAGGCCTTGGTTTTATGATCTATTTGTGTGACTCTGGGCAAGTCACTCTACTTTATACATCTAAATTTTCTTAAATGGAGAAATAATAATATCACAATAGGATTTTAGTCTTGGAAAGGAGCTTGGAGATCAACTGCTCTGAATTTTTCATTGCACAGATGAGGCAGATGAGGCCCATGGCAGATTTAGCTCATTTCCAAGGTTATACAGAAACTTATACCAAGACCAGAACCCACTCTCTTTTTACAATACCCCATCTGTCTCTTGTCTCATATCAAAAGAGTGTTGGATGTGATTGTGATTTGATGAGTTAGTGATAGAAATGAAAGGTGCTACTGTTCTTCCTAATCATCATCATCATAAGCTAATTTCTCTACTATTTATAAAACCAAGGGCTAAGTTTGGCACTTAGGGCTACATGGGACCAAAGGTATAGCTGACACAAGCAAATCCCCAGTCTGTTTATTAGTAAATTTCTTCCAACCCACCATCTTATCATCCCTTTAAGAGAGGAGAGAATAAGTTTCATTATTAGTGGAACTATTAATGAAACTATTATCATTACAATGATATCACAGGTTGATTATGTTTCTGATACTGAAGAAAACATTGAGAATAACTATGTGGGAATCTCAGTCAATCAAAGGCAAGGTTTCTAACCAACGCACCTTTTGCCTTTTTACCTGGACACACCTTGCAGCACTTTCCATCTATTTTTTGAGGATATTTGCAGGGGTATTGGTTGGGGCAGTGGATTTTCTTACACTCTTGTTTGGTGACATTACAAGTACACAGCACACACTCCACAATGCCAAATGCCCGAAGGTTTGGGTGCCAGGACTCGCCATGGGAATAGGTCTTTCCATTGGAAACACACACTGTAAGAGAACACAAGACTGGAAATTAAGGCTAGGTAGCTGAAACATGCCTCTGTTCCCAGACCCCAAGACTTAAAACCTTTAAAACATTAAGTATCCTTTGCTTTTTACATGGCCATGGAGATGCATTCACAAGGCAGAGTTCTATCTGTCCAGGGTATCCTGATAAGGAACTTCTAGGAGAATGTAGTGTTAATGCCTGCAATTCCATAAAGGATTTGTGTGGCCCAAGTGGATATGCTTCTTGGCATAAAGATTTCCCATAGAAGTTCGCTACTTAGGGAGGCTAGATGTGAAAACTATTGCTATTCCCAAAGGGCCATTTTTCCAGGCCCTGAAGCAAATTTATTCCGAACATCAAATGCTGTGAGACTCTGATCCACCAACACAGATGGGTATGGAGCTTAATAGTGCTGGCTTACTCTCTGGCATGGGAAGGAAAGTGCTAATATTGAGAGAAAATGGACACGCACCACCCAAGTAAGTAGTGAATGGTAGCCTTTTTGCATCTACTCTTGAGACAGTGTCCTATGTCCCTCACCTAATAATGGCTGTAGAGGTTTGGCTACAGTGAATCACTGCTTGTCCCACAGATATCCCTTGGTGGTCTCACATTTGTTGAGTGGTAAGTGAAATCACTGGCTTCATGTTTTCTGAGGGGCCTTGCAAGAGGAAGCATATGGGCTGCAAGCTGAGGGTCTTGTGAAGGGAAGGGGCCACAGGAACATCCTTCAGTGAACACCAACAGAAAAGTATCCATAACTTACTATAAGGCTTGGAGCTAGGCTCCAAAATGAGAATTGCATAGGCCTGCAAATACAGGAAGTCTGAGAATGAGTTGTCTCCCTTTTAGAAAGTGCTGAGGCATTTTGGACATTTCAAGCCATGACTACAACTGGGTGTGTTTCTCACTCTCATCACCTCATCAAACCCGGGAAGACCTGTCAGCATCCCAATCAACATCTCTAGGGTGTGTTGTATCACTTAAGGTGGGGTTTGGGTGAGAGAAATAGCCCTACATTGGGTGTTCCTAGGAATTGACTGATTTGGCTGCAAGACATTAGTAGCTTCAGAAGGATGAATCATTGGGCTATTTCTTTCTCATCAAATTCACTGTGTCACAGGAAATATGGATGATGCTGGCTGCCTTTTCCTGTCCTTTTCAAGAACTGCTAGAATGCTAAGTACTCTAACAAGTCAATCCCTGTAAAGATTTCCAAGAACCTAAGAACCTAAATCAGAGAAGCTCTCAACCTTACAGTATTTGGGACTTGATATCTGAAGTGTGAGGCTCAGGGCTGTGAACAGAATTACCATGACAAGTCAGGGCAGATGCGTTCTCTCTTCTGCCCTCACCTCTTCTCTCTTTTCCCCAGAAAGTGACACTACATTCTAGACAATGTGATCAGGTGGGTACATAGACTGTTTCAAAAAAATTTAGGCTGGACTCAAGTTCAAAATGGTGGAGTCCTGTTATTTCTCTTCTTTGAATCTAGCACAGAACCAAAGTTTAGAAAGAGCACATCAGTAGCAAGAGAGCTAAAAAACAAAACAAAACAAAAAATGGCAGAAATAACTCCCAGCATTTTATAGCTAGGTTCTCCTGCCCCTAAATGTCTAGGCTAAGGTAATAATCTAAACTGAATGTGAGGCTATGGTCTGAAGTGAAATAGGGTGAGGTTAATTCTCTAGAGGGAAATGAAGCCTTCTCCTCACCAATAAGTTCTCAGGATGATTCTGAATCATCCATCTGGGGAACTGGGAGTTGGGAGTGGGGATAAGTGATTCTCCAGTGAACTATAATAGAGAGGTCAGGAAAGAACTACTGCATCCAAATCATTGCGGGCAATGAATAAATGTGAACCAGCTGGGGGTTTTGTAAGACATGGAAAAATCAAGGGATGAGCCTCTGCCCTGAAAATAAAGAGGCATGCAGAAATTATGGGATTTAGGATTTTTAAGGCTTTGAAATACTTTCAGAGCAAAACAAATATATCGGAGGCAATTTAGAATTGAAAAATCAAACTGCATCTTAACTCCTCATTTCATAAATTCATATCAGAATGCCTTATAATTTAAAAATAATAAATTTCAAATCTAACCCAGATCGATAGTAAATATTTCCAATTCTTCTAATACATAACCATTTTTATTGAGTTTTATTTTTGAACATTTATTTTGAATGTTCTTCTTTTAAGCCTGTTAGTTTCTAAAGCAATTTAATTTTATCTGTAATCTGAAATTTATATCTAACTAGCAACAGATGTGATCAACTAGTTTTGGCTTGACTAGCTTTGTTGAGATTTATAGTAAGAGTTCTTTGTAAAGGATTTTTTTCACCCATGTTATTCAATCATTTGGTTTAATAATTTATTACTTTTAACTCATTCAGAGAATGGCCTTTGATTTGTTTCTCCTTTTAAAAAAACAAAACTCGTTTACGGTTTCATAAAAAGGAACCAGCTGAGCTATTGCTCTGACAAGCTAGCTGACACGATGCCTAAAAAAGTAAGAAGCAGTCAATTGTTTGATTGAATTTCTCCTCCTTCATGCCCCCACTAATGGGGTGGGTGGAGGCCAGAGAACTATGTACAGAAAGGAACAGGCCTCAGATATGTGTGGGTATCTGCTGAGGCCAGCTGGTCAGCCTAGTGGGCTGTGTGTTGGTGTTAACTTGATCAGTCCTCTTGCTGTTTGGCCAGGGAAATTCTGTATTTCTCACTGGATTATTCATTTCTAAGGACAACCTCCTCACATGAAGTAGAATCTCTGGGTGTGGGGCCCAGAATGTGTATACACCTTTAACAAAAGCCCCAGCATAATCTGGGGTGCACAGAGGTGTGAGAATAATATTTCTAAGGTATGGATAAGAGCTTCAAAGGTGTTTGGAAATGAGTATTTTTGAATATTGAGTACCCTAACTGGAAAACAAACAATCTCTCATTTTGTTAAAAACCCAATGAACTTTCCCCAAAGACCTTTAACCCACGTGGGCAACTTAGGAAATACTGGGGACTGTATTAGAATCACTGCTTTCATGCCTTTTGTCCTAAAGAAGGACAGATACACCTGAAATATAAACTATGTTCTTCGGACTGTATTTAGGGAAATCTTAAGAGTCTCCTGGAGTCACCTGTCCATACATTGTAGACTTGATGGTGAGTGACCCAAATGAAAATGTATGATATGCTTGGGAGACAGGGCACTTTCCCTGTTCTAGCCCTCCGAAGACCAGTGTTACTGAAGTCCTAAAGTGGATGCAATACAAAAGGAACACACTCCTTACCCTGTCCATGATTGTGCTTGTTATTGATGACAATCTGCACAATGGTGCCTGAGGCTTGCTGGGAATCCATAAGAGCTCCCCGGTGACTTCTGGCCCCAGGAAAGCGGGGCAGACCTCCAGCTTGTCGGCTTGGTGGAGGATCATAGTGAAAGCGTTGGTAAGAATGCCTCTGTAAAATGACAAGGACAAATTTAGTGCCCCAAATCCACCAGTGTGAAGGTAGAAATGAACTTACATACATTAGAAAGCAGTCGATGATTTTTAGTGATGAACTGTGATCTGAACTGCATATCCACACTGGTAAAGAAACGGGATATAAAGTAAAGCAGTGCTGGTAACATGCTGAGATGTTTCTCAATTCTTGTAAAAGATTGGACTAAATTCACCTATAAACTTCTGAGGGAGTAAACAGCCCAAAAGGGTAAAGTGTCCTTCCTGATCCTCAGACTCTCACACTCAGATTTAAGAATTAAGGTAGCAGCCTGCAACCCAAGGCAAAATGCAATAGAAGCCACAGGAGAAGTATAAAATGCTGCACAAATTAGGATGAGAAAGAGAGCTTCTCCTTGGGGAGGTTTTGTGAACTGGGCCATGAAGGGTGGATAGACATTTTATGGGCAGAGTTGGTGAGGAATATTCCACGCAGAGGTTTATAAGTTGAGAAGGAGAAGCAGAGAACATAGAGTCCATAAAAGGGAACAATTAAAGGATAATCTAATAGTGGGTTGAAGCCAAATCATGGAGGATTTTAAATGACACTCTAATAGGTGAGGATTCTATTTGGTAGGCAACAGAGTTGACAGTGTAGAATTTTTTGAAGGATGTTTTTCAAGTATGGTAATAATCAAAACTGTGTTTGCAAGCACTGAACACTCAGAATACATAGGGTAAATTGAATAGGAGGAAGAGATGGGAGCCAAGTACAGTTCAGATAAATGTACTAAGACTCTAAAGACAACAAATGGTATGAGATTTTAGATTAGGGCACAGATATCATAGGCAATTCATAGATAGAAGAACTGACAGTACAAAACAGCACTAGAATGTCAGCTCTGCAGAGGAGAGGACTTTATTTTGTTCATTGCTGTATCTTTGGTGCCTAAAACAGTGTCTATCATTTAGAAAGTTGATCATCAAAAATTTGTTGAATGAATGAATGAATGAATGAATGAAAGCTGTGGTCCCTAATGAAAGCTTAGAGTCTTATAGAACATATAATCTAATTATTGCTTTTTCAGCAGGGGTCAAGACACATGATGGATCCACTATTCTGCTTTCTACTCCTATGCCAGGAGCTGAGGTATAATGAGGATAGGGGTTGGAATTAATGAAGAGTAGAACTTAAGGCTTAAAGACAAATAACACTGTGCTTTAGAGGCAATTATTAGAGGCAAAGGAAGGGGATCCAATAAAAAATTATTTTGCCAGCATTTGACAAGGTAGATCCTTATATTCAGTGTTATAAGTAGTAGGGAACATTGAGAAGGTAGTTATGGGGTCCCTTTACCCCATCATCCCATAAAACATTTAATATAGTTATTTCCATAGAGACACATGTTGCAAATTTATCTTTGAAAATTTTTCTTCTCTTGAGAAGTCTTTGGTAGGAGGAGATGAGAGAGAACAGAAGCTGGAGTAAGAGAAAGAGAACATCATTCTATCTAAAAAGAGCCCATGCTGGTGCATTGATATAAAAATACACATAAATAAGAATTTGTGGCCATTTATTATTATGCATACAGGATTCTTGATGGAGACAGTTTTCATTCCCATAATAGTTCATATGTCTTTTTCTGCCACAATCACTCACTTTCCTCAAAGGCAATTACAGATTGTTCTGTCCTTTTTGGAGTTTATCAAAGTTTTGCCAAAGAAACACAGAAAGAACAGTTTGACTGGTGAGTGTCCTACTAGTGCTAAAAGGAGGGAGTTTGGCAGAAATAGAATTTGAGATGGAAGGTCACTGACCTAGGATAAACTGCAAGCACAAGAAGTTCTCTGATTTATGAGGATGAATACATAATGAAAAGCTGTTCTTTGGTACAAGGGACTCAGATATTAGATATATGATAAGGGTAGAAAAATAACTGAAGACAAAACCAACAAAAAACTCAGGGGTTTTTATCAGAGACCAGTCAGCCCCCTCAGAACCTTACTTATGTCTTTTGTTTTACAGACAGAGAAACTAAGGCCAAGGAGGTGAAGGGATTTATTAGTGTTATGATGAAGGCTGAGTTTTTAGAGCAAGCAAGAGAGTAAGAGTCGGGGTTGGGAGAGAGAGGAAGATGAACAAGAAGAAGAAGAGGAGGAGAAAGTGGGAGGGATAATATCTATCTAGTCAAGCTCATTGGTCCACAAATATTTGGCTAAAAGCATCTTCAAAGAAAAGTTCTTTCCAATATAGAAATCTACTATAGTGTTCACAACCACATGTGCCACTGGCCTCCACCTTGGCTGCACAGGGAATCATCTGAGGAGCTGTGAAAATACTGAGGCCTGGGTCCCCCCCCCCCAGGGAGTCTGATTAACTTGGTCTGGGGTGAGACCTGGGTATCAGGATTTTTATGTATTCTTTAATGGATTTTAATTTTAAGACAAGAGTCTTCTGTTTTAGTTTGGAACTGGGCATGGTGATGTGTGATTTTGATTTAAGAATAATAGCTTTTTTAGAGTTGTTCCCCTAAACAAAGAGACTTACCAGGGACAATTTTGACCCTATAACTTAGAGTAAAGGAGAAAAAGGCATTAATACCTTAGAGTTTTAAGTGAAACTGGAGCTTATCTTAAAAACCAGTTATGAATAGGCTGCTTGAGAGAGCAGGTAAAAATTGACAAAAACCAAATGATTTCATTTCTCTCATGTGAAATATAAAACAAAAAAGTAACAAACAAAACAAAACAAAACAAATCAAGCTCGTAGATAAACATAATGGTGGTTACCAGAGGGGAGGGGAGTGGGAGGAGTGCAAAGTGGGTAAAAGGAATAAAATACATGATGACAGATGGAAACTATACTTTTGGTGGTGAGCATGCTATAATCCATACAGATATTGTATATTCTGCTGTACACCTGAAATTTCTATAATGTTATTTACCAATGTTACCTCAATAACAAATAAATAAAAATAAGAAAAAAAAAAGACTAGCTAGGTAGAAATGACTATATAGCTATGCACTGTTTTTTTTTCTGCTCAATATTTTAGTATTATATGATTTAATGACTTGAAGGGGTAATAAATATTACAGGCTTTTGAGGTGGCTCTTACACAGTTCTTTCCTAGTATTGAAAAATCCCCACCTTTGCAGCAGTTCCTTAGGAATTTCTTCCTTATTTCTTCTAAAGTCTAAGATATAAGGGTTTTATTGGCAGAGACAGAAAAGTTCTGAGTTTAGAAAAGGCCTTCAAAATGCTGTCATGGTTGAGATCTTATTCCAGAGTTTTACAAGGTGTCACCATTGGGGAAAACTGGGTAAAGGGCACATGTGATCTCTCTGTTATCTCTTAAAATTGCAAGTGAATCTAGAGTTACCACAAAATAAAATTTATTTTAAAAAATATCTTCGGAATGTGTTCTAATCCACACAGCCATGAGCACATTATATCTTCATCACTAGTAAGCAAGACTATCCCTGTCTAGGAGACAGGCCAGTTTCCTTCCCAAACCATTGTTCAGACAAAGTGAATGAGACATGGATTTTAATCTCTCCCACATCATTTCTAAATCTCTGACTAATCTATTGGGAGAAAATCAGAGTTTGGCTTTGGTCCAAAATAAAATTATGGTTGCTTTCATGTTTTGGCTTTCCACCCTACACCTACTTTCCCTTCCTCACACATACCCCCAACACACATATACATATTCTCCCTGGGGGTACTAGGACCAGTTCATGTGAAATTATGATCCAGAAATCAAACAGAAATCTTTTTAGATTTTCACAAAGGAGTAATAATTGAACTACTGGTTCTACCTTCCTGTGTACTCAGTAAAACTTGATAAACTGATGGTTTTCAGCCAACTTGGCAAAATAAACCAATCAGCTGTGTTTTTGTTGAACTGAGGTTTTGAGGGTTCCCTCTAAATGTAAACAGTCTACTAAAGAGAAATTCTACTAAATTGGAAATTTGTCTTTAGGACAGCCTCTTTTTTTTCCTCCCATGCAGTAAGTTGGGCTGCAAAGGATATTCAGAAGAGTTTCTCCTACCTTCAGATTTTTGGATGATCAAGAACAAACAAGTTTGAAGAATTTCTCCTTAATTTGGGACAAATTCATGTGCATTACTATTCATGAAAAGCTCTATCCATCCCCAAAACACAATATTTCACTCCATCTTCCATACTCATTCATTAAGCATGTATTTATTTGTCATCTATTATGTGCCAGGTACTACTTTTCCATTACTCCAGATGCTATTGATTATTCAAATCATATCCCAAATATCTACCCCTTTTAGAAAAAAGGCAAATATTTATTTATAATAAAGTAGAATTATCTGGACATTTTGGTCTACCAGGCCCAAATGTTTGTTTCTAAAGATAAGTCCTGAACACCTTTGAAAATTGATAACTATTTCAAGGCCCTGCATTCTGTACCTGACATATTTTGCTACAGAAAGTATTGGTATAAGTTCAGGCCTATCATCAGAAGCTAGGGAGAACAATGAGGCTGAAAGACTTGAGATGGAGTTAGAGTCAGCATAAGATGAAGTAAAGAAGAAAGGCCTTACTAGCAAGACCATTGAAGTGGCCAGAGTGCTTAAGCCATCTGGCTTAAGTAAGGCACATAGCTTATGGTGACTGAGTCCTAAATTTGATTTAGAATGGCATCTGGTTGACAGTCATTAATTTATCCATTCTTTATTTCCTACCACAATAAAAAAATATTGGGGTTGATAAAAAATTGAAATTTACAACACAGAAATGGAGACAGGGTGTTGGCAAGGTGGCAGCATGCAAGTCAGAAGGGGCACATGTGATGACTAGGAAGCATACCCTAAGCAGCACTGTGATGTCCGTATTGGTCATTTCATTGTGTACCCTATCAACACCTTCCTCACACCTTCCCTATAGGTCTTCCCTATAATTACCTAGACTCTTGCCTTATCCAATGCATATTGGGAACTATTTCCTAAGATTTTAGAAAATCCTTTAACTATTATTCAATAAGAAATTCATGCTCATTGCAAACATCAAATAATATACAAAATATATAAAATAAAAAGTCAAAGTCTACCGTTCTTTCTGCCCATTTCCACACCTTTGGGAATACAACTCTTAATATTTTGGTATATAATCTTCCAGATTTTTTCACATGTATTTACATACAGCACACACATGATTTTTACATAAGGACATTATAGTATAAATTGTATCCTTAACCTCCTTTTGTTTACATAATATATCTTGGAGATTCCTCCACTTTATGACATTTCTATGTATTGTATTTTTTAACATCTACACAGTGTCCCATAGATAGGGTGTGCATTCAACCAAGCCTCTATTAATAGATATTTAGGTTGTCCTCATTTGCTTTACTCTTTTAAAAATAATGCTGCACTGAATGCCCCTGCATACTTTTTTTTTTGTACTAGGGTATGATGAATGCCTATTTTGTGTACACTTTTATAACCCTTCAATATAAATTTTTTGAACTGGAACAATCAATTTTCAAGTTTTAAGAAGCTCGAAGTGTTGCTGTACTTAGATATATATGCTTTTAGAAAGAAAGTATATTTTGTCAATGACTTCGAAATACAAAAGAACAAGAGATGTCATTACTATATGTAGAGAGATGCCTATCCATAGGCTTATCCTGAGATTAGTATAGAGAATGGAAATGAGCGGATGTTGCAGGATGAGAAAAGAGAATCTGGCCTGCTTTCTTTTTTCAATTCTAGCAGTATGAGTGAGAGCCTAAGGCTTAGGAGAAGGTTTATGTGGATATGTCCAAAGTACCTCTGCCAAAAGGAAGGGGTGGCTTACTTCATAATCCCACAGAAGATCCTCACTACTGAGGATGGGGTAGTGACCTGAACTCCTTACAGAAGACAAATATTTGGCAAGTCATCTTGAAAGAGAACCAACGTCTGATCTAGATGAAGAGTTCTCAAGGTTATGATTTCCTTGTGTTCATATCCTGGCCCTGTTGGCTACCAATTACACAGTGTACTTTAATGGTTACAGGTTGCTGATGAAGCCATTTAAATTTCTGAGGAAAGGGAACATAAATAGTGTTAGAAATGTATCCTTTCATGGAGGTGCAGAGATAGTAGCCTGAGAGAGAGGAAAGTTTGGCTTGATGCTGTGGAATGTTGAATTATTTGAACTATTAACACTTACTGCTTCTCTGTTGGCAGGTTGCCGGAAGATATCATCATCAGTATGTTCCCATGACAATTCCCCATCCCCTGTTTATAAAAAAAAATAAAAAATTATATATACATAGAAGGGAAAAATATCACTCTTGTGACCCAGTAACATTTTTGGTTCTATGACCACAAGGTTTTCCACACACTTAGCTATTTTTTCAATAAAGCAACTCTTAAGGATTTCTCTCTGGGTGTGCCTCAGTTTTAAAAACAACTCAGAAGAAAGTTACCATTTTCTAAAATAGACTATCAAGCAATATTACCCAGAATTTGGAAAATAAAAAAAAATAATCATTTTGCAGTTTAATATGACCATTATTGTCACTTTTGCTTATCTTATTCCAGTGATAGTTAAATATTTTGCAGGTCATATTTAACTTTAAACTACCCTTAAAAAATGAGAGCTTTGAGGATTTGGTCTGTCATGATTTATTAAATTCACCATTATATCTCTGAGAAATTATGATATGATCTAAAGTAAAACTCTGCTAAGGTTAGAGTGCTTACATAACCAATATCCAAAATATTATTCTCTATTTTTTTCACCTGAGATGCCTCTATCTTGGTTTACATGTTCACTCTTTGAAGAGCCAACCTCTATCAGCTGTTTTCCAGAGTAATTGCTTTTAGGAGGAAGATTTTACTTGCAACTTGAAGAGCAACAAACATACAAAAGATATGAAAATTCCTCAGCTGAATAAAGATAAAAAAATTAGAATATAATTCCCAAGAATACTCACTTTGTTATCTATGAGCAAGCAAGCTGATAGAGTTTGTAGTATTCTATGTGTGTGCATGTGTGTGTTTAGAAATATAAATAAATAGATAGGGATGCAAAGAAACAGATATCTATATATGTGGCTAAGGATAAACTCAATATGTATTCAATCATATATTTCAGGGGATAACAAAAAATACAAAAAAGAAAGCATTAAACATTTTCTATTCTAATTCATCTCCCAAAGTCTAAATAGGAACATGTTACTGGTTCAAATGTGTGGTAATACTGTTAGAAAAAATTATGTAATTTCACTGGCTTTTAGGGCTTGAAAAATATCTAAAAATTAGCTTGATAGCAATATTATAATCGGACAGTGATATATAGCAAAGAATGACTTTAGCCCTTCATGATTCAAAGGTATTATGGGGAAAAAATGAATTTTGAAAATTTAACTGGTTGCTATGCTAACCTTCCTAAAACACAACTTTGACTGTATAATTGTCACATTGCCTGATCAAAACCCTCAGTGAGTTCCCATCCAAGACTCTATAATTAGCCCTAACCTTATCTTTATTGAGCAGTTACCTCCTACTCAACTATCTCAGCTACACTATAATGAGAACCCTTTGACCTTCTTGTTCTTCACTGAACACATGTCTCTCATTCTTGCTTCCATGTTTTGTTCATGTTATTCTTCTACAATTTTCTTCTTACCTCACATAACCCATAGCTCCCCTAAACCTACAAAAACCATTAAGATTTTCCTTAACTAAAAAGTCTTCCTCAAAAACTCTTACATATTTCCAATTGCCTAAAGACTTAGCACCCTGTAGCCTTAGAGATGTATAGGAGTATAAGCCTAACTTTGTCCAGCTGCTCTATTTAACAGAGAAACCAAGGTTCAGAGAAGGGGAGTAGTAGCCAGGGTAGTGACCTGGGCCCACGGCACAAAGTCTTTCTCTTCCTAACACTATAGCAGAAACCTGTTCCTAAGGCATCAAACTTGTCTCCCTTGAATACTAATAGATTGGAGACCTTAACCCACAGGGCCAAACCTGTCCTCTGTTAACAGGAGTTTTCGTCTATAGCCATGCCATGCATGATCTTGTCTGATCTCAGAAGCTAAGCAGGTTCTGGCCTGGTTAGTAATTGGAAGGGAGACTACCTAGGAAGACCAGGTGCTGTAGGTGCAAAAAAAAAAAAAAGTTTTCTTAGAGACCTAAAATCTTGGCTCCAGGTCACATAATGAGTTCGTGAGTGTTAACACCAAAAACCCAGATTTCCTGGCTCCCAAATAAGTGTGTTAAGTCTATAAAGGCAGGGTTTATTATCTGTGTTATTTATGGTTGCATCATCATCATTTATAACAATGCCTGACACATAGGATTCACTCCACAAATACTTGTCAAATGATGGAATTATGAGACCTTCTTTGACCACCTATCTAAAATTTCAACCTCCCTCTGAAATTTTTTTTCCTCCTTGTTGCTTTTTCTTCTTAGTACTTAATTTTATTTTACACTTTATATATCGATTTATTTTGTTTATTGTCTGCCTTTTCCCATTAGAATTACCCTATGAGACTAGGCTTGAAATAAGAACAAGAATTTTTTTCTACCATGTTGTAACTAGAACAGTGCTGGGCACACAGTTAGTACTCATTCGATATTTCTTGAATGAATAAATACTAAAATATTATATAATATTTTCTGCTGTTAAATGTTTCCTGAGCCTGAATTACCTCCCTTAAGAAACTGTAAATCCCTTGAAACCAGAGACTATGTCTTAGATCCCCCTCTGTATTGTCTAGATCACTGGTTCTCCAAGTGTGGCCTCTGGATCAGCAGCACTAGCATTATCTGGGAACTTGTTAGAAATGCAAAATTTTGGAACCCACACCCAACCTACAAAGTCAGAAACTCTGAGGTGGGAGCCAGTGATCTCGGTTTTGACAAGCCTTCCCAAGGAGTCTGAGGCATGCAAGAGTTTGAGAATAACTGGGCTAGAGCACTTAGCATTTTCCTGGGTACATATCAGGTGCTCAGTATATGTACTGAATTGAACTGCAGTCACAAAGATAGAATTAAGTGCTTGGTTAGTAGTATACATGCCTCTTACTAGTTATTCCATGTTTGAGTAAAGATAGTAGAAAAAGATCACATACAGACAATGTAGAAACCCTGGCTGACTCCATAACAGTGATGATGATTTCACCTTTGTTTCTGTCTAGAAAATAATGCCTAAAAGGTAGTTAATACTCATTGAATGTTTCTTGGCTGGAGACCTGATATCAAGGCAGTATGAAGAAAGAAATCAGGCTGGGCCCTTGCCCTCAAGATATTTACAATCTATTTGGAGATGATAGAAAATCAATATAGGAAACAGCTTAAAAACATACGCACAAAGTAACTGGAAACAGAAATGGAATATACATGTTTAGGAGACATTGAATAGGTAAAGTCAGCAGTCAGATGTAATTGCGGAAAGCTTCCCAAAACAATTGTCATGCTTTTATAAGTAGATACCGTAGAGTGTAAAAAGACAGTGATGTGAGCAGGGGGTATTTCAACCCAAGAAAATGGCATTTTCAAAAGGCCAGAGCTTTGGAAATAGCAAGTCATGCACCAGTGACAGCAAGCAAGGTGTGGCTTAAATAGAAACTTCAGATGTGAAATTAGAGAAATGGGGCTGGCAGAAAGAGAGAAAAAGAGAGGGAGGGTAAAAGAAGAGGGAGGAAGGGAGGGAATAAAATGGGTTGTTGAGATGAATATGGGTGGTAAATAATGGCTGCATAAACTTCAAAAAGAGACTGAATAATTCACATTTGATTCTGTTACCAATTTTTATGTGGAGTTTCTATGGTAAAAATGGCATTTGTGGAAGCTTATCCTAGCAATGGAGTGTTGACTACTTCAAAAGCTACTGAAATCTGGAAGGCCAACCAGGAGGCTGTTGTAGTAACATGTGATAGGCCCTGAGAATCTCTAAAATAATAAAAAATAAGGGGAAATCAGACTACTACAGATAAGAAGACAATGAAGATACCAATGGAAAATTTGCTAATAGACAAAAAAAAAGGCAAAGGTCAAAATAGTATATAATGACTCTAGAGTTGCAAATATGGAGAGCTGGGAAATGATACTACCCCTGACAATGTTGAAGTGGGGATGAACTTGATTTACTTGTTGTATTTTAGCTGGCAGTGGTGGGTTTAAGCTATGCCCTGAGCCAAATGAAAATATTAGACCCAAGAGAAGACTTGAAACTAGAAAACATACACTGGCAAGTGGCAAAACAATATGTGTTTTTAAGCCTAATTTAATAAGCCAAAATATAACAAATTACAAAAATAAAATGATAAAATAGCTCTCCTCATCAAATACCCTTTTAAAATGTAGATTTAATGAAGTGTATTGACATAAAATCTTTACTTAGCATGGCCTTCTGAGAAGTCCAATTTATTTCATTTAGATCCTACTGTCTTAATAGGACTCTTAACTAGTTTTTAAATACTTATAGTCAAAATGTCAAAGCAATATAGAATCATATAGTCCTTTTTAAATGAGCAGAGAATTTAGATGGCAAAGCAAGGAAACAAGTAGGTATCAAGCATGGGAACAGATTATTAATACCCTGTAACACAAGGTTCAGATGAATGTGTCACAATCACCTAAGCACTTTCAGAAAGGCATGTATACCTAAATTTGGATCATTTCACTTCATTAAAGACCACTGGAGCCATTACTTCTGTGTGTGTATATATATATATATATATATATATATATATATATATATATATATATATATATATATTCTCAACTAGGAACTACTAATATTTTTGTTGCCTTGAAAGTCTGAAGTGCTCCTTAAGTAGTTGCTAAGGGTTTCAACATTTTGGTTGTGCTATTTAATTTGAACCATAGTTAAACTGAAATTATTTTCTTAGATGTTCATATTTCGTATAGCTATAAGTGGCTTTCTAGACCTGGGCAGGGTCTGTCTGGACAGCTTAAAATAGATTTGTCCATTTACAATTTTAGATGATAAACCTTAGATATTATAACAGATATATCTATGAGATAAAATACATAAAAGAAAGTAAGCATTGACATCCTTAAAAACCTATTTCTTTACTTGTTCCCCTGATTCATTAGACAAATTATTTTGAGAGAGAGCCTCTTTTTTCAGCCAAGGGTTTAAAGAAATAAAAACAATGATTCTAATGGAGACGGATGGAGTCTAATTAATTCCAAGAAGCAACAAGATATAATTTTAACCAATTTTTAAACCAAAATGAAAAACAACTCTAGTGTACTGTATGTCAAACAATATTCATTTAACCTCAAAAGCCACATGTGTTGTTTATTCAAACCTCAATTATACTCTGAATGGTACCCTATGAAGCTCGAATGGCTTTGTTTTCTGGCAATGGGAAAACAAGTATCTGAAAATAGTCAAGAGCTAGGCTAAAATTAAGACTTTTTATAACTCCCATTGCTTCCATTAATCTTTAGGTGGCTTGAGCAGGTCACAGAAGTAAACCGTGTCCTCTCAAAAGACAATGAAATTATGAGATATTCATGAAGATAAGCCTCAGACAGCATATCTATGCCAGCACATGGCCACTTCTGATCCACATGTGACATCATAAACAGGGTGCCCATAGATTTCAATTTATCTGGGACAACCCAGTTTTATGCTTGTTTTCCTGGCAGGCATAACTATTAAGATTGCCTCTTTTACTTTCCAAAGTAAAAGATTTGTATGATAAATTTTCTGGTCACTTTAATCAAGACAAACAGAAATTAAATGAATCCCTGAGACAGGGGATGTGATCTCTGTGACAAGAGAAAGTGATCTCTGTATTTTTAGGGAAACAAGTTTAACTCAGCAGAGTTAGAGCAAGTGGTTAAAAGGCTTTGAGGGAAATCGGAAGAAGGCATAGAGGAAGAAAATGATCAGGAAATCTTACCTACTACATTCCAGATTCTGTGGTGGGCCACTTTATAGCCAGTACTCAATGCCCAAGCTAGAGATGAAATAAGAAGTGAAAAGTTCTCTGGGGGCCTCTGACAAACATCTAACATCTAATTCTATAAATTCTGTTGAGAGTGAACAACTGTGGTGAAATCTGAGAAAAAATTTAAAGAACACTGGTATAAGATATCTTCATTGTTAGACATTTGAGTTTCCAATAATAAAGTATAGTACTGTAAAATGTCCTCCAGCATCTTGTAAAATGGATAGTCATTTTTTTTTATTTGGTCTATCTTAGTATTTTTAACAAAATATCTGCTTGGAAAATACTAAGACACAGACTTGCCACTATACTAAGACACAGACTTGATACTATATTGCCAATAGTAGCAAGCCAAATCTGAAGAAGAGTACAAAAGCATTCATCCAAAAAATTAGAAATATATACTTTTGAAAAAACACATTGTGAGAGTACATGGGTTTGCAGAAAGAGATCAGGACAAAAGTAAAATATTAATGGGTTCTGGTCAAAATGGTGGGGTGGATGAATGCTGTGCTTGCCTCCTTCCATGACCACATTAATATTGCAACTATTATTAACCTGGAGAACTATCTCAGGACTGGCTGTACATAACTCCTATAACTAAGGATATAAAGAGGAGAACACAATTGAGAATAGTGAGAGGGTCAGAGATGCAAAACGGGCTGGCCCCGCACCTGCATGTGGCAGTTGAACATCAGGAGGAATGTCTCAGCTATGGAGGAGCAAGGGGCCCTGGCCCCACTCCAGGGCCCCAGTTTGGGGTTCCAGTGCCACGAAGAGGAGTCCCTGAAGAATCTGGTTGTGAAAATCAGTGATTATTTTGACTGTCCAGGTGAGATGGAGGGCTGCTGGAAACCCAGACATCCCTTTGGGAGCTGGTACACAGATGAGCTTACTCAACAGGCAGTCACCCTAGGCTCCAGCAGTACAGCAGCTCAGGAAGCACTGGAGAACCAGGGAGGGACTAAGTTGTGTGTATTTAGGGTGAGAACTTGAAGGACAACTGCCATTTTCCCTATGTAGAGCCCTCCTCCTTTGTAGGCTACAGGAAGGTGCCATCTTGCCTGTGTTGAGTTCTCCCCACTCATGGCCAAATTTGAATTTACAGTGGCCTGGTAAAGTCCACTTGTTCCACTGGGTGACACTCTGGGACCTTGCCCCACCCAACTCATGAACTGCAGGAGGCATATTTTTGGCTGTGTGGCCAGCCTCACCCAGTCTTCTAAGAAGGAGACTTTTGGCAGAAACCAAGAGGCCTCAGCCCGCCCACCTACGGGATGGTTTGGGTGGTGGGTGACTAGCCCAGGCCCCAGCATATTAAGTCAATATCAGGAGTTTTGGGGATGCAGGCAGTTGGTGGCTGTCTTTGGTGTGATCTGAGACATTTTTAAATGGCCAGTCTCATGACTGGCACCAAGTCTGAGTTTGCACTAACTTGGGAGGGCTGCCTGATCACCCTGATAACTTCTGGTGACCTCACCTCACCCAACTTACATACCACCAGAGATTTCTTCAGCTGATGAACTCTGTGGAAAGCCAGCAGGTGACCTCAGACCTTGGGATGTTCTGGACCCTGTCCTGAGCTGACCCAGACATGCTGCTGGTGGCAGCTGGGCTTGGTTCACCATGTGGCCTCTCTCACATGTCTCCAGGCCAGCACAGGCACCAACCAATTGCAGACCACTTTGTAGCTACTACTAAGTAGCCCCAGGTGGTCACAGGCAGCACCTTCCCAAGGTGACCCAGAACCAACAGATTTGAAGATTGGTGTCAGACTAAAACAGAGCATCACCTGATTAGCTTCATAAATGGCACATCCAAAGGGTTGTCTCAAGAGGCACATGAGCCCACTAGGGTGAATCCCACTCCATGGAGTCAGCTCCCACACAGCAGCTCATACACTGTGGAAATGGACAATCCTCACTACCTCTTAGTCAATCCCACCCACTGATGTGCCCACAGCAATCAAAGCTCAGTGAGAAATTCAACAAAGAGATAATAAGCATAAGAAAGGACATGGAAGCCGTGAAAAGGAACCAGTCAGAAATGAAGAATACAATAACAAATGAAGAATACACTAGAGGGAATCAACAGTAGATTCTATGAAGCAGAGGATCGAACCAGCAATTTCGAACACATGGTAGCAGAAAACACCCAATTGGAACAGCAACAAAAAAATTTTCAAAAGTAAGGAAAGTTCAAGGGACCTCTAGGACAACATCAAGTTCAACAACTTTTGCATCATAGTGGTAACATAAGGAGAAGAGAGAGAACAAGGAAATGAAAACATACATGAAGAAATAATGATAGAAAACTTCCCTTACCTGGTAAAAGAAATAGACATATAAGCCCAGGAAGCACAGAGAGTCCCAAATAAGATGAACCCAAACAGGCCCACACCAAGACACATCATCTTTAAAATGCCAGATGTTAAAGACAAAGAGAGAATCCTAAAAGCAGCAAGAGAAAGGCAGATAGTTACTTACAAAATAGCTCCCATGAGACTATCAGTTAATTTCTTAACAGAAACTTTGAAAGTCAGAGGGATTGGCAGGAAATATTTAAAAGGATGAAAAGTAAGGACCTACAACCAAGATTAATCTATCCAGCAAAGCTATCCATTAATACTGAAGGTGAGAAAAAAGAGCTTCCCAGACAGAAAAAACCAACAGAGTTCATTATCACCAAGCCAGTGTTCCAAGATATGTTAAAAGAACATCTTAAAAAAAGAAGGGTAAAAAAACATAAATATAAATAATAAAATAGTAATAATTATGTACATATCTATAGTCACTATAAATGTAAATGGATTAAGTCTACAGCCCTGCCACCCTGAACAAGCTCAATCCTGTGTGATCTCAGAAACTAAGCAAGGTTGAGCCTGGTTAGTATTTGGATAGGAGACCACCTAGGAAGTCCAAGTGCTGTAGGTGAAAACAAAATAAAATAAAATAAAGGACTGTAAGCTGACAAAGTCTTTGCAATTTGTAAGGTCAACCAAGGGTTGCTTCGCCAAATAAATAAATAAATAAATAAATAAATAAATAAATAAATAAATAAATAAATGTGAATGGATTAAATGCTCTAATCAAAGGCATAGCATAGATGAATGGATAAGAAAAGAAGACCCATACATATTCTGTGTACAAGAGACCCACTTCAGACAGAAACACACACACAGACTGAAAGTAATGGGATGGAAAAAGCTGTTTTATGAAAATGAAAATGGAAAAAAGATGGGGTAGACACTATTATGTCAGACAAAATAAACTTCAAACAAAGGCTTTAATAAGAGACATAGAAGGAGATTACATAATGATAAAAAGATCAATGCAACAAGTGAACATAACCCTAGTAAACATTTATGGACCCAACACAAGAGCACCTAAATATATAAAGCAAATATTAACCAACATAAAGGGTAAGATTGACAATAACAGTCATAGTAGGGGCCTTTAACACACCCTTGACACCAATGGACTAATCTTCCAGAGAGAAATCAACAAGGAAACAGTGGACTTAAATGACACACTAGACCAGATGGATTTGTTATTTTTAGAATGTTTCACACAAAAGCCACAGAGTATACATTCTTTCAAGTACACATGAAATATTTTCTAAGATAGACCACATGTCATGTCACAAAATAAGTATTAATGAATTTAAGAAGATTAAAATCACATCAAGCATCTTCTCTTACCATGATGGTATAAAATTTGAAATTAATTATAAGAATAAACCCAGAAGATACACAAACACATGGAGACCAAATAATATCCTACAAAATAATAAATGCATTGCCAACAAGATCGAGAAATAAATCAAAAGATACCTTGAAAAAAAAATAAAATTAAAACAAAATAACTCAAAATCTACAGAACACAACAAAAGCAGTCCTAAGAGGAAAATTCATAGCAATATAGGCCTACTTCAAAAAATAAAAAATAAATTGGTGACATAAGAAAAATGGAAGAGTGAGAGACGTCCATAGACCTCTCCCCTTGAAACAACAACAGGCTGAACATCTAAAACTCAAAAAAACACCTAGACTGCACACCAGCACTTCTGCGTGTGGAATCTGCACATAAGAACTACCACAGGTCAGAACCCCGGGAGTCCAGTGGTAGGCTGGGAGAAAAAGAAAGCTGCTTCTCACAGTCAGAGCTCCCTGTAGGAGGAGCGGGGAGGGGAGAAGGTGCATTGCATTCCGTGAACAGCCTTGCCTGGGAGAGGTGTGAGGCCCATACAGCCAGTGGCAGTGCCCAGGCATCAGGGAATAAAGCAGAGAAGTGGGGATGGCAGAGAAGTGTGAATGACAGAGAAACAACAGTTGATTATTACTAGCTATGGTTGGAAAACACAAGGCTGAGCCACAATCCACATGCCTCAACCCAGAGGGTAACTCCCCAAATATACTCCAAGACTAAACACCACATAGCCCCAGGGTAATCAGGGATGAAAGAGGGGAAATTATGACAGACACTGCATAAATACAAAGGATCATACCAGAATACTATGAAAAAGTATGTAATACTAAAGTTAATAACCTAGAAAAAATTGACCAGTGCTTAGAAAGATACAACCTTCCTAGACTGAATCAAAAACTGGAAAACTATCAGCAGTAGGGAAACTGAAACAATCATCAAAAAACCTACCAAAAAGGAGAAGTCCAGAACCAGATGGCTTCACCAGTGAATTCTACCAAATATTCAAAGAAGATTAATACCTATTCTCAAAAATCTTTCAAAAAATCAAAGAGAAGGCAATATATCTCAACTCATTTTATGAGGCCAAAATTACCCTGATACCAAAACCTAGTAAAGATAACACAAAAATGAAAACTACAGACTATTATTTTCATGAGCACAAATGCAAAAATCCTAAATAAGGTACTGGCAAACCGAATACAGCAAAATATTAAAAAGGTTTCACACCACATTCAAGTGGGCTTCACCCCAGAGGCACAGGGATGGTTCAATATATGCAAATCGATTAATGTGATACACCGCATAAAATTAAGAATCATATGATCATATCAATAGATGCAGAAAATAACTTTTGAAAGATACAGCATCATTTATAATCAAAACACTTAACAAAACTGGTACCTTAACAGAATAAAGGCCATCTATGACAAACCCTCAGCAAACATTATACTTTATGGAGAAAAAATACAAACCATCTTCTAAAATTAGGTACAACACAAAGCTGTCAACTATCACCAGCGTTCTTCAATATAACATTGGAGGTCTGAGTGAGTGCCATCAGACAAGAAAAAGACGTAAAAGGCATTTAATAGGAAATGAAGAAGTAAAACTGTCACTATTTGCAGATGACACCATTCTCTCTATATATAGAAAACCCTAAAGACTCCACAAGAACATTACTAGAAACAATAAGCAAATAGAACAAAGTTTCTGGATACAAAATCAACATTAAAAAATCCATAGCATTCCTATGCTCTAATAATGAAGTGTCAGAAAAAGAAGTGGAAAAAATAATTCTATTTGCAATTGCACACAAATAATAAAATACCTAGGAATAAATTTAATGAAACATGTGAAGTACTTATAGAATGAAAACTATAAGAGCCTATTAAAAGAAATCAAAGAAGATACAAAGAAGTGGAAAGATGTTATTCCATGTCTTTGATTGGAAGAATCAACATAGTTAAAATGACCTTATTACCTAAAGCATTATGCAGATTTAATGCAATCCTCACCAAAATCTCATCAGCATTTTTTAAAGAAATAGAACAAAAAATCTGGTAACCACTAGACTATTGTCCATGTCCATGAGTCTTTGTTTCTTTGTCCTGTTCACTTGTTGCTTTTAGGTTTATATCCCATATATAAGTGATATCTTGTGATTTTCAACTTTTTCTGTCTGGCTTATTTCACTTAGCATGATTATCTTAAGGTCAATCCAGGTTGTTGCAAATGGCAGGATTTCATCTCTTCTTATGGCTGAGTAATATTCCATTGTATAAATGCACCACAGCTTCTTTAGCCAATCATCTATTGTAGGACATTTTGGTTGCTTCCATATCCAGGACACTATGAATCATGCTACTATGAACATCGGTGTGCAAATATCTTTTTGGATATGAGTTTTCAAGTCGTTGGGGGCAAATACCCAGTAGAGAGATAAGGTAGATCAATTATTAGTTTTCTGAGGAACCTCCATACTGCTTTCCATAGTGGCTGTACCAATTTGCAGTCCCACCAGCAGCATATGAGGGTTCCTTTTTCTCCGCATCCTCTCCAACATTTATTAATTGTTCTGTTGATTATAGCTATTCTTACAGGTGTGAGATGGTATCCCATTGTGGTTTTGATTTGCATTTTCCCAATAGCTAGCGATGTTGAGCATCTTTTCATATATTTGTTGGACATTTGTATGTCCTCTAGGAAGAAGTGTATCTTCAGGTCCTCTGCCCATTTTTCGATTGGATCATTTGTGTTTTGCTGTTATTGAGTTGTATGAGTTCTTTGTATATTTTGGATATTAGGCCCTTATGAAAGCATTGTTTTCAAATATATCTTCCCATTTGGATGGCTGTCTCTTTACTTTGTTGACAATTTCTTTTGCTATGCAGAAGCTTCTAGTTTGATGTAGTCCCATTCATTTATTTTAGCTTTTACTTCCCTTGCCTTTGTGGTCAAATTCATAAAATCCTCTTTAAGTCCAAGGACCTTAAGTTTAGTTCCTATGTTGTTTTCTATGCATTTTATTGTTTCAGGTCTTATATTCAGGTCTTTAATTCATTTTTAGTCAATTTTGGTGTGTGGTGATAGCCAGCAGTCTAGTTTCATTCTTTTGCAGTTGGCTTTCCAGTTTTCAAAGAACCATTCATTGAAGAGGCTTTCATTTCTCCACTGTATTTTTTTTAGCGTTTTTGTTGAAAATTATTTGCCCGTATAAATACAAATTTATTTCTGGACTCTTGATTCTGTTCCACTGGCCTTTGTGTTTGTTTCTCTGCTAATAACATGCTGTTTTGATTACTGTTGCTTTGTAGTATAATTTGAAGTTGGGCAGAATGCCTCCAACCTCACTCATTTCTCTCATGATGCTTTTGGCAATTCAGGGACTTTTGTACTTCCATACAAATCTTATGATATTTTGTTCTATTTCTTTAAAAAATGCCGATGGGATTTTGATGGGGATTGCATTACATCTGTACAATGCTTCTTCAGGTAATATGGTCTTTTTAACTATATTGATTCTTCCAATCCTTGAACATGAAATATTTTTTTTTCCATTTCTTTGTATCTTCTTTGATTTCTTTGAATAGGCTTTTGTAGTTTTTATTATATAGGTACTTCACATGTTTTGTTAAATTTATTCCTAGAAATTTTATTCTTTTTGTTGCAATTAAAAATGGAATTATTTTTTCCAATTCTTTTTCTGATGCTGTATTATTAGAGTATAGGAACGCTATGGATTTTTGCATGTTGATTTTGTATCTAGAGACATTACTGTATTTGCTTATTGTGTCTAGTAATGTTCTTGTGGAGTCTTTGGGGCTTTCTATGTAGAGAATCATGTCATCCACATGACAGTTTAAGTTCTTCATTTCCTATTTGGATGCCTTTTATATCTTTCTCTTTCCCTACTGCACTTGCTAGATCCTCCATTGCTATATTGAATAACAGTGGCAATAGTGGACAGCCTTGCCTTGTTCTTGATCTTAGAGGGAATGTTTGTAGCTTTTTACCATCAAGTATAAAGTTGGCTGAGGGTTTGTCATATATGGCCTTTATTATGTTAAGAAACTTTCCTTCTATATGAATTTTGTTGTGTTTTGATCATAAACGGAAGCTCTACCTTGTTGAATGCTTTTTCTGTATTTTTAGATAGAGAAAAAGATGATTCTTACTTTCTAATTTTTTATATGGTATATCATATTAATTGATTTTCACATGTTGAACCATCCTTGTGCCCCTTGGGTGAAGTCCACTTGATCAGGTGTATAATCTTTTTAATATGTTGTGGTATTCGGTTAGCTAGTATCTGATTTAGTATTTTTGCATCAGTGTTTATGCGAGATATTGGACTGTAGTTTTTTTTTTGTGTGTGTATGTGTTATCTTTACCAGGTTTTGGTATCAAGGTAATTTTGGCCTCATAAAATGAGTTGTGATGTATTTCCTCCTCTTTGATTTTTTTGGAAGATTTTGAGAAGAAAGATATTAAATCTTCTTTGAATGTTTGTTATAATTTACTGGTGAAGTCATCTGGTCCTGGACCTTTACTTTTTGGTAGGTCTTTGATGATTGTTTCAATTTCCACACTGCTGATCTTCTTGATTCAGTCTAGGAAGATTATATTTTTAAAGTCTGGTCCGTTACTCCTAGGTTATTAAATTTGATGTTTTATACTTTTTCATAGTATTCTTGCATGGTCCTTTGTATTTTTGTGGTGTCATTCATAATTTCCCCTGTCTCATCTCTGATTTTGTTTGTGTCCTTTCTCTTTTTTCTTTAGTGAGTCTAGCCAGTGGTTTGCCAAATTTATTAACCTTCTCAAAGAACCATCCCCTATTGTATTTATTTTTTCTTTTCTTTATTGTTCGTTTGTTTTCAATTTCATTTATTTCTTCTATAATTTTGATGACTTCTCTCCTTCTTTAGGCCTCATTTGTTCTCTCCTAGTTTTTTAAGATGATGTGCTAGGTAGTTCATTTGGGCTTCTTATTGTTTTTGGAGATAGGCCTGTAATGATATAAACTTTCCTCTCATGACCACTTTTGCCATGTCCCAAAAGTTTTGATATGCTGTACTAGCATTATCATTCATTTCTATGTATCTCTTGATCTCTCTTTTTATTTCTTCTCTGACCCAGTTATTATTCAGTAATATATTGTTTAATCTCTATGTATTCGAGGTTCTTCCTGATGTCTTTGCAGTTGATCTCTAGTTTGAAAGCATTATGATCAGAGAATGTGGCTGGCATGATTTCGACCCTCTTATGTTTGTTGAGGCTATATGTTTCCTAGTATGTGGTTGATTCTAGAGAATGAATGGAAGGCTTTGTATATGTTAATTATGTCCAGTTGGTCTAATGTGTCATTTAAGGATGTTATTTCCTTATTGATACTGTTTGAATGATCTGTCCATTTCTGACAGTTTGGTATCTAGGTCCCCTACTACAATAGTGTTTTGGTCTGTTTCTCCCTTTAGTTCTGTTAGTAAGTGCTTTACATATTTCAAGGATCCCTTATTGGGAGCATAGACACTAATAAGTGTTATGTCTCCTTGGTGCATGATTCCCTTTATCATTATAAAGTGTCACTCTGTATCTTTCTTTACATTTTTTTTTTATTTTGAAGTCTATTTCATCTGATATTCATACTGCTGCTCATGCTTTTCTCTGAGTGCCATTTGCTTGAATTATCATTTTCCACCCTTTCACTTTGAGTGTATATTTGTCTTTGGAACTGATATGTGTCTCCTGGAGGCAGCAAATGTTTGGGTTTTGTTTTTTGATCCAATCTGTAACTATGTGCCTTTTTATTGGTGAGTTCAATCCATTTACATTTAGGGTGATTATTGAAATAGGAGGTCTTCTTATAGCCATTTTATCTTTTTGTTCCTAGTATCTCAGTGGTTCAATTGCTTCCTTGTCATTGTGTTTCTGTTGTCCTTTTTCTTCTGTGTATGACATATCTCCATTCCCCTTTGTGAATTTGGATCTTTGAATTCTCCCCTTTTCAGTCATTGTTGCCTCTATTGGTCCCTGTATATGATGAGCATTTATTACTATCTTGCTATAGAAAATCTTTCTTACTTTAAGCTTATAATGCCCTGTTCCTAGTGAGGGTTGCACTCCTCTGCTTTTATCAGCCTTCTAGTCACCCTACTCCTGATTATGTATTTTTTTTGTCTTTCTGTTTTAGGTGAGCTGATGTCTTTCAGTATTTCCTGTAGTGCAGGTCTCATAGTGGAGAATTCTCCCAATTATTGTAGGTCTGGAAAGGTCTTTAATTCTCCTTCATATCTAAAGGAGAGCTTAGCTGGATACATTTTTCTTGGCTGGCAGTTCCTTTCATTAAATAGTTTGAATATTTGATTTCACTCCTTTCTGGCTTGTAAGTTTTGTGCTGGAAAGTCCAACAATAATCTAATGGGTTTTCCTCTATAGGCTACCATCTTCTTTTCACTGGCTTACCCGTGAATTCTTTTTCATTGATTTTTGATGATTTAAATATGATGTGGCTTGGTGAAGGCCTTTTGGGTTGAGATAATTGGGTACTCTATTGACTTCTTGAATTTCAAACTCTAGCTCATTCCTCAGATTTGGGAAATTCTCATCAACTATTTGTCTGAAAATGCTTTCTAATTAATCCCTGCTCCTTCTCCTCCCTTTCGAGAATGCCCATTATTCTTATGTTTTCTCTCCAGATTGTAACAGCTATTTCTTGTATTTCTCTTTCGTTATATTTCATTCTTTGGTTTCTCTCTTCTTCCTTATGATTTATTTTTAGACTCTGTATTCGATATCATCAGTCCTTTTTGCCTTTTTGTCAACTCTATTTCCCAAGCTTGCTATTTCATTTTCCAACTCTTGCAGTGTGTTCTTCCTTTCCAGAATTTCTATTCAGTTCTTTTTGAGGGCTTCAATCTCCTTGCTAAAAAAAAAAGTCATTGTGCTCATCTTATTTTTAAAATCCCTGAAATTTTTGATACGATACATTTTGACTCACATTGAGTTTTTTTTAGAAGTACCATCCTGCATTCTCTGTCATTTAAGTTGCATATTTCAATGTCTGTATGCTTATTTTCTGGAGATTTCTCTCTTTTTTTTAATGAGATGCCTTGTCACCTTGGTTGTTCATGGTGTCAATGGGCTATTTTTCCACCTGGCATTAATGTAAGCGTGTTCTGCTTTTTTTTTTTTTTCTTCCAGAAAGAAGGTTTATTATATAATGGTCCCTAGCCTGTTGCGAAGAAGGCACTCATCTTTTGGTTTCCAGTAGGTAGTGTCTAAGCTTCTTGGATCTCTGCTTTATATAAAGTCTTAATAATGTCTTTTTTCCCCTTATGGATGTTTAATCATGCTCGCTACCCTCAGTCTCAATTCCTGTCAGTGTTAGTGATAGTGTCAGTAGCATTTGCTCAGATTCTCCTGGGCTCTGCAGTGTTTGGTCTCGGAGGGTATGGGGGGAGAGGCCCTCTGGGTTGGGGGATGGGGTCTGTGGCTTAGCTTTGGTTTTGCAACTATGGCTGGTAAAAATCAACTGTTGTTTCTCTGCTGTCTCCACTTTCCTGTTGTCCCCAATTCTCTGGCTTCTGCCCTGATGATTGGGCACTGCTGCCAGCCACATGGAGCTTACAGCTTTCCTAGGCAGGGCTGTTCATGAAACTCATCGCTCCTTCTCCACTCTTCACCCTCAACAGGGAGTTACAGAGGCTGTAAGATGCAGCTTCTTTATTTCTCCCAGTCTATCACCCATCATCTGGGGTTCTGACCTGTGGTAGGTCTTATGTGCAGAACCCATGCTCAGAAATTCTGGTATGTAGTTTGGGTGTTTTTTGTTGAGTTTTAGATGTTCATCTTATTGTTGTTTCAAGGGGAGAGAGCTAGGAACATCTCTCAGTCCACCGAGTTTAATCGAATCTCCCCACAGTTTCAACTTTATATTTACATGTCTTGTTATTTGATAAATATCTGCCTTCCCCATTAAATTACACAAGGGCAGTTCCATGTCTGTTTTGTTCACAATTGTATCTCCAGCACCAGCATGGTGCCAGATACTTAGTGGTTTCCTGACAAATGTTTGTTGAATTAAAAAAGGTAGATATTTACACTCAAGCCTTTTAAGTCTAGAGAAAGAAGGGTGAACAAAGGTATTCCCAAATGGTTGAGAATGAATAGGTTGAAGCCTTGATGGAGAAAACTAAACAGTGTAGTCTTTTAAAATTATTTGACTATGCCAATTTTCCACGCATGTCCTCTCTCCCCCTTTACTTCTCTGCACTAGGAGAGGACCCTGTCATAGGCATGTGAATGACTCCCATCCAGCAGTGTAAGAACTTGAGACTCTAGAGCCAGGCTGAAAAGTTTTAAATTCTAGCTCTGACACTTACTACCATGTATCCTTGGGCAATTCACTTAACTTTTCTGCCTCAGTTTCCTCACCTTTAAAATGTGGATAATAATTGTTCCTACCTTGTTGTAAGGATCAAGTGAGCTATTGCACATTTAAGTGCTTCAACCATTGCCTTCCACATAGTAAGTGATACATATGTACATTGTCTACCAAATGAATCTTGGCTGTCAATACAGCTGATGGCTTACTCCAAATACCTCTCCTTTGTCTACAGTCCAAGTACATAGCCTTGCCTTCCTCTTTGCTTTGGCAAGATAGTCAGGAGATAGGAAGTAAAAATGATAAATGGGTAGAGGGAAACTGGGTATGGGTTTGAGTTTGAGGCCTGCCTGCCCAGAATGTGGCAGCCATAAATCTCTAAGAGATTTTTGCTTCTGATAAAGTTTCCCTTAAGGTTCCAGTGGCCGTTTGTGCTATGTTTCTAGTCCAGATGAGGTTTGTTGAAGTGCCAGAAATGACACACACCCTGCCAACACTCTTCTGACTGTCCTAGACTCAGAGATATGTCTAAGCAACTGAGGTTGGGGCTGAGATTCAATCTGCAGCTAATATCGCTGCCTGACCCAGGAAGAAAGGCACACATTAGTGTTTGATGACAGTGTAGAGAGCCTGTTTCAATGGGGCCCTTATATTAAGGTTTACAAGTTCAGTACTCAAAAGGTTATTTCTTCTGCAGTATTTTGCCTTCAATTTTGGTGACCAGCATAGGGGACAATTGAGTCTGGATTCACTGCTGTAAAATAATATGCTTATACAAGATATACCTTTGTAAAAACAACATTTCAAAAGAAAAATAACTTGGTGCTTCAAATTTTAGAACATCAAAGAGATTCAATAATATTATATGTAACTGAAAGACATAAAGAAATTAAAGGCAGAGATAAAAGCATTGATTTTATGAAAGTGTAGGATTTAGTCTTCAGAGGGAAAGATGAAAGAGAATGGTTTATTTAAGCTGGAGAAGAGATGGCAAAGAAAGGACTTAACGAAATGTCAACTATGTGAAGGGATAATAAGTGACCAGTAATAACTAGCTTTTATATGTTGCTTCTGAGGACATAATAAAAGAAAATAAATTCAAATTGCAACAAGAGAACTGGTGAAGATGGTTAGTCCCAGGATCTGTTACCATAAGAAGGACTAGAAATAAAGTTCTGTATATGGAAATTGAGTAAATACAAAAAGCAAGACTATCAGAGATAGTGGAGAAGATATAATTCTACTTAACCCCAGGATATTAAATCTAGTAGTTATTCCATGAACTATAATAATTATTACTTATTAAGCAATAACTGTACTGGACGTTCACCTAGCACTCTGTATTATCTCAGTTAATTTTTACCCTCTCTCCATTGGTCATATATTTTATAATCTCTATTTTCATAGCTAAGAGAACTGAGGTTCTGAGTAGTGAAGTAGCTTGTCCAGGGTAACATCCCTAGTACATGATGACTCTACTATGTCAAATCTATGTTCTTCGCTTCAGAGCTTATGCCTTTTGAACTATATTGCCTCTTGGAGGCAATAATGTGTGTGTGTGTGTGTGTGTGTGTGTGTGTGTGTGTGTGTGTGTGTGTGCATTTTCCATTCTTTTATTAATAGTTCTTCAGTTTAGATTTCACATGCCCTTTTGTCCAAGCAAAATAATCTCAGCCTAACAACTGGATTATAGCAAATATCTGATTAAATCAGCAACCACATATACACATCTCTGCTCAGTATAGACTCTGTTCCTTTTGGAGCAGACTCAAGTCAAATTGGGGCAAAGATGGAAAAAGAGGTGAGAAAAAAATGCCAATCTTTCCTGAATGAAATGTAATGGCTGTACTAAGGTTCAGTACATACACACTTGAGAAATGGATATGAAAAGATCAAGGTGTTGAAATATAAATCAAATTAGACCATAAATAAATTCATACTGACTTATGAGGGCTGGTACAAAGAGCACATTAAAAGGGATGAATATACACTGATACTCAAAATAAGGTCATTTCTTTAAAAAAAATAACTATAGTGTCTTTAAGTGAGGTGGGAAAAAAACAAAACGGGGATCAGGAATGACATGGTAATGATCATGGTAATTTCCTGTTGACGATGAACAAATGTATAGTATATACCATCTACCACAGTCAATCAGTAATTCAGAGGAAAAAAGACAACAATACTATCCTATTTTAGTAGCATCTAATTCAAACCATGACTAACTTTCTGGTAATACTTCCCAGCAAGGGTGCATTCATTCAAAAAGCCTAGCACAATGGGGATGAACCAAAAATAGTTTCTCAATTAATGAGCTTATACATTGGTGAGGATGATAAGACATGGGCACAAATAATAAAAAACAAAATGTGACAAGGTAATAAATGCTACTAGAGAAGCATAGGTGAGATATTTGGGGGGGGTCCTAGAGAAGCATAGTTGAGATATTGGGAGGATTACTCCTAATTTACAGGATTAGCAAGTAAATTCCAGTTATAAAATAAATAAACCACGAGGATGTAGTGCACAGCACAGGGAATAAAGTTGATATCATAAAAACTTTGCATGATGACAGATGGGTACTAGGTGCATCCTAAGGTATATAAATGGCAAGTCACTATGTTGTACACCTGAAACTGATGTAATATTGTACAACAACTATACTTTAATAACATTATTTTTTAAAAAGGTTCAGAGAAGAGGTAGTATTTAGCCTGGCCTTTTAAAAATAAGCAAGATTTGGGTGTAGAGAAAGTACAGATATAGGTGGAAAGGCAGAAAAGAAAGGCCTTCCAGCTAGTATTTATCAAAATGTGACCTGTGGAATACTTGTGTTAGAACTGGAAGAGGCTTAGAATCTGAGGATCTTGAGGAATGGACAGGATTTTCAGTCAGAAATGGAGGGAAGGGGTTTTCCAGAAAAACAACACTCTTTCCCACAACCCTTCCTGTGCATGTGCATTTATTACCTAGGCTGCCATTTTGTCTCCTTTCTCTCCTAGTTCCTAGTCATGAAATAAACTCCACTCATTCACTCCAAACTTTGTTGTCATATGGTTGGAACAAGATACTCTGACCAATCAGAGATTTCCATTGGTTATTTTTCTATTGGCTTACTCAGGTTTCAAACTTCTAATAGGCTCAATTTAAGTGCACTAAATTAAGATGTAAACCATAATTTCAGGCTACCCCAAGTCATCTATATGGTGTTAAAAATGGTTCCTCAAAACCATGGCGTATGGACCACCTACATCAGAATGAACAATGGGACTTGTTACAATGCACAACGAGGAAGCCCACTCTGAAGCCACTTAATCAAAATCTCTGCAGTTATGGTCTGAAGATCTGAATTTCAACAAAATTTTCAGTTGATTCTGAAGCACACTAATATCTGAGAAATATTGAGGGCTGGAGGAGAAAGCAAAGGTACAGAGGTAAGAGAGCACAGGAATGATGTGAGTGGAACCTGAGGTGCATGAACGGAAGAATGTGGGCTTATAAAGGCAAGTTGAGCTAGAGTACAGAAGGCCTTCACTATCAGAGTCAGAGAATTGAGATGTATTTTACTGGACACAGGAAGCCCTCCCTTTTAGTGGCAGAATGGAGTGGTTAAAATCCTAGAGCTGGAGTCAGACTGCTAGTTCAAATTTTAGCTCCCTAATTCACTAGCTACATGATCTTTGACAAGGTTCTTAACTTTTTTCTGCTTCATTATCTATAAAATGGGGATAATAATAATACTCAACACACAGAGTTGTCATGAATTAAATGAGTTCATATCTGTAAATTGCTCAGAACTATGACTATCACTCATAAGTATGATATGTGTCAGCATAAAGACTTAAGCAGAGGTGTATCATGGTTAAGGTTATCTTCTTGGAAGATTAAGCAGGCAATAATGTATATTTATTACATATCACAAAATCCTATATATTTTTTCCCTCTCAGTGGTTCTCAACCTTGGCTACACATTGGAATCACCTCTGGTGCAGATTTAAATTTACCAAGATAATTCCAATGTGCACCCTTGGTTGAAAACTAATATATTTCAAATTTGTCCATTTTTTTGGTTGTTGTTTTTGAATCCTAATTATATTAGAGATACTGTGCTAGGTTCTTTTCTTACATTATCTCATTTAAATCTAACAACCACTTGAGGTAGACATTAACATTAACCTCACTTTAAAGATTGTTAGAAAGGTTGAGTACATTGTCCATGATCACTGAGCTAGATGGTAACAGGCCTGGGATGAGAACTAAGGCAGTCTGGCTCCAGAGGCTCTATTCTGAACCACTATCCTGCACTGTGCCCCCAGACCATATACCCACCCTTCCACACTAGAGAGATGGCTCCACTCACTTTCTTTCTGGACTCTCCACTTACTTTATTGCCTCCTTCTAATCTAGCCTGAACACCATAGTCAGTGAGATCTTTAAAGGCATCAACTGGATCATGTCATGCCCCTCAGAACAGTATTCCAATGGCTTCCTAAAGCACTTAAAAACTGAAATCCAAACTCCTTCCCATGATCTTGAAGATCCTTCATGGTCTGACTCCTGTTCACTTCTCCAGCCTCATCTAATGCCAATTTTGACCACAATTACTATATTCCAACCATACTGATCCTTAGATTCCTTAAATACTCTAAACTCTTCTCTACTTGAGGTCTTTAAACTTTCTTTTATTTCTTCCTGGAATGTCCTATCCCAGGATTTTGCAGGGATGACTCCCTTTCACCTTTCTAGTCTGAGCTTAAATGTCATCTCAGGAGGCCTTCTTAACCACTCAACCTAAATGTCTTCACCTCATATTTTTTTACCTCAGTCCTTTAATTTATTTACTTCATAGCACAGTTGCCTTTTGGTATCAGCTGGAGATTGGATCCAGAATCACCCACGGACACCAAGTTATGAGGATGCTCAAGCCCCTCATATAAAATGGCATAGTATTTGCATTTAATCCATATTTACATATAGGCTACAGCAGGGTATACCCACACATCACTTAATTAGCGTGGATTCAGCATATTGATCAGTAAATGGCAAATTCAAGTTTTGCTTTTTGAAACTTTCTGGGATTTAAAAATATATATTTTTTCAATCTGCAGTTGGTTGAACAAGTGGATGCATAACCCATGAATGCAGAGGGTTGACTGTACTTCCATTGTTCATATTTATAAATTTGTTTACCTTTTGGTTTATTATTTGTCTTCTCTGGTGGAACATGAACTCTATAAGATATGCCAGATATGGTTATGTACTGCAGAAAGGTGCCACAGCAAAGGGGGTATATTCACAAGATTTTCTGGCAAATGGCTGCAAAGTATCTTAAATAAAGGAATCTTTGTTATAATTTACATAAAGATGCTATATAGTCTGGCAGGTGCTCTGTATGTCTCCTAAATTTACCAATATATATCTAGCTTCTAAAACAGTGCTGAGCATGTATTAGATGTTCAATTAATATGCTGATTGGATGGAAGAAGACAAAATTAGGATAGTGCCATACGGAAAGCAGGAATATAGAGGGATACAGAAAATTGCTGATTTGGTAATTTGAGAAGAGGCAATAAAAAAATTAATGGTGATTATGTTTGATCTTAGGAACTGAGAGAAAAAAATGGTGCCATTATAAAAAAAAAAAAAATGGAACCCAGAAGGAAAAAAAATGGCTTGAGAAGATGACAATTCTTCCATTTTAGATATAATTTGAGAAAATGAAGCCTTACATTTGCTTTTACTGAATTTGTCACCATCCTACTATGGGATTTTAAAAAATATACATAAGTTTGCCCTGCATAGTCTTCAAAATTGTAGCATCAATGCTTTGCAAGGCCCATTCTGCCTTTTAAGGCTGTGTGTGAAAATAATTTCTGTTTTTCAATACAATAATGTGGGGGCCAAGCTAGGAGGGATTAAGGAAGGAGAGTTAAAGTCACTCACTTTCACATTAGATGACTCCCACCTCACTTCTGCCACACTCTTGTAGTTTCTTTCAGGGGGTGAACCTTAAAATCAGTGTTTTTTACTTTTTTTCTCTTTTGTGTGTGACCACCACCAAAAACTATAGCTACCACAGGAAATTTCATTTCCCAGGGACATTAGGCAGGTATTCTCTTCTCTTTATAAGTACTGCTAATAAGGATGGCAACACCATGAATCTTGAGATATGAGATACCTACCTTTGCATACCCGGCAGCAGGAATCCGGAACAGAAACAGGGAATGCACAAGCTAACTTGGGGCAAGTCTTGAGACCACAGTACACATTTCCCTCCTGCCAAAAAGAAACAAAATTAAGGTCAGAAGGATCTGGGATAACTATAAATGCTTAGCTTTGTATTTGAGATGAGTAAGAGATCCAAACATGGCAGGTCTTTCCCTACTGCTCTCTCACAGTCAATTCTAGGTACTAAATTGTATTAGGCAGTATTTTTTTTTTCTATTTACAGTTTCATCATGCCAGAGACTAAGTTACAGAAGAGTTGGCAATCCTCGTTGGGCATCCTGGTACAAAGACAGTACAAAGTTGTCAGTGTGAAGGCTTCTGTTGCTCTCCAAACCACCAAATATAATCTTGTTCTTCTCTTCTCTGTTTATGGCATCACTTTGTCTCCATCACACCCCAGCTTGATGTTGAGGATTTCAGAGAATATGTGTTTGCATGATAGCCGCCTTTTGTAACACTCACTAGTCTCCCTTCTAAACCCAGGAGACAAGCTTTCTAGAGTAACACAAAATTATACAAATGATCTGAACTAACAGCTCAGTCTTGCATGAGGTAAAGGAGAAGATCGACTATACTTTTTTTTCTATAATTTTTTTTGCATGATCTCTATTCACTTAAGTTCTGTATTCCAAACATTATTACTTAAATTTTGTTCTTAGTTCTTAGAAGCATATAATTCTGGAGCTAGAAGCGTTCTTGAAAGGTCAAGAAGGCAAGCCCACAACCAAATTATCCCAAACAAGTGAGATACTATATTTTTACTAAAAATCCCTAAAGAAAGGCATTCTATAATTTCCCTTGGCAATCTGGCATATAATGTCCCTTAAAGGAAGAACAGTTGTTTCTACAACTAACTTTATTCCCTTATAGTTTAGTATAAACACCCATTTTATTCCATTTTCTTGTTCTATTTATTACATTCTCTGGACTGCACAACTAGATGATGATATAATTGGTATACTTTATTCCTAAAGTATACACAGTTCTTTTGACAAATAATTTCATGGAATAAATCACTTTTATCAAGAAAGTTCTCATTGTAGTGTACCAGGGATGAACTGGTTAGTAGAATACTTCAGAGCTGGGATCTAGAGACACCCCATTTTCTTGTGAATTGTACTGAGTGGCCAGCCCTAGTTGGTGCCAGTGGCTTTTCTAACTATAGAATCCCCAAAGCTTCAAATAATTGAGTCCTTCAGATGGAGGCTTTGGTGATGTAACTGCTGTGAGAAGGAGTGTAGCTCAAGACCACCAGCTCATCTTCATCTATTAAGCAGTCCTGAAGCTTTAAGACCAGGATATGACTGGGTCTGACCTCCTCAACAGAGCTATTTAGGATTGATTAAATCAGGAAGTTTGGATTGATAAGGAGGCTTCTGATTTAAATGCGATCTGTCTTCCATTCAAATACCCTACCATGTAGGCTCAAACTAAAGGTGTGACTACAGAGGAAGCTCTCTTATTTGGATAGAGACTAGTTGGGACATTAAGATGCAGGGTCTTACCGAACAGCTACACTGGGTGCATTGATTAGGTTGCCGGTTCTGAAAGAGCCCTTCAGCCATGAACAGCTCACCATGTAGATAAGTGGTCCCATTGTACTCACATGACTTGCTGGTAACCTTATTGTTCACTGGGGGTAAAGAGTCTTCTGGAACAGGGTAGAGAAAAACACATAAGTGTTAACATCATTGCAAAGAATTTCATAAATCCTGACAACAGGTTGGACTGTATCACATAGAAAAAGTTAAAAGAAAGTCCTTAATTCAGTGGCTGATGACTTTAAACAGTACTGGCATACTCATTTTATTGGTTCTTTGCTCTATTGCACTTAATAGATGCTGCATTCTTCACAAATTAAAGGCAAAATCCTCTACCAACAAAAAGATTATTACTTGCCTTATTGTAATATTTGCTTTATTGAGGTGTTTGGAAACGAAATTGCAATATCTCCAAACACCTCAATAAAGCAAATATTTTCTATATTAATTCAGCCAGACAAGAATAGCATCTGGCATGACCATCATCCATTCTTTCATTTGTTGAGCATATTTTGCTAACCTAATATGTGTCAGGCACTGTGATAGGCACTAAAGAGAGATCAGAGTAGGACAATGTCCCTGCTTTGATGTAGCTAACAGACCTAGATGAATAAGGTGTTAACTTGCCTGGAAGAAAGAAGTCATTTCAGAAGAGGAACCATCTGTTATAACTACCCTGATAACTTTTATCACTTGATATGTGTTTGTATGCTTGTTCTAGCTTCTGGAGTCATTGCTTATTTTCAATTCCCCTACCAAGATTATCCATTCCTTCTTGCTCTTTTCCACCTATTGAAGTCTTATTTGATTTATAAGGCTTATGCAAAAGTCCCTTTTCCTCCACGAAGCATTCCCTAATAGCTCCAGTCCATAATCTGGATCTCTCAAGTGTCTGATGTTTGAAGCACTTAATCTGGCACTTGAATATCATTGTAATACAAATTTGTGAACTACAGTCATCTAGCCAACAATTTACAAAGATATTTCACATACATTATTAGAGTAAACCCTTATAACAACCTCATTAATCAAGTAAGGCAGATTCTTATCTACATATTTCATTTGAGGGCAACAAGCCTCTGAGGTTGAGAGACTTACCTAAAGTCACCAAGATAGTGAGTGATAAAAAAAAATAATTGAAATATGATCTCCCGATCCTAAATTCCATCCTTCTATCAACTTATGTATACATGTGTATGTATTTTCTTTTCTTTTTTCTCTTCTCTTCTCTTCTCTTCTCCTTTTTTCTTCTCTCTCTCTCTCTCTCTCTCTCTCTCTCTCTCTCTTTCTTTCTTTCTTTCTTTCTTTCTTTCTTTCTTTCTAGAACTAGGACTCTGCCTTACATGTCTTTTCTCTGTGGAGTCTAGAGCAGGGTTGCATGTAGCAAAAAGTCAATGCGCTTGATGAGTTGACTCTAAGTTAATGGTCTCAGGAAGTCTTTTCACTGGGCTTCCTTAAAGTGCATGGTGGGTGCACCCCCTCCACACACACATACCAAACAACAGTGAACAAGACCCCATATTAAACTAATCATTGATGTACACATTTGTAATAGATATACACAGAACTTGGAAAAGCTTGCTATGGGATATGGAAGGAAAGAAATAAGAGGAGTTGACTGTTTCATTATCAGGAGGCTTAGAGAATTAGACCATCCTTTCTTTACCATCAGTCCAAATTATAATGAAAATGAGTCCACCTTATACGTAAATTATACTTCAAAACAGCTGTTTTAATAAGAAAGGCAGAATGAAATTTTCTCAAGATATAGCTGGAAATTATAAAGGCTAAAATAATAATAATAATAATAATAATAATAATAATAATAATAATAAATAATAATAATACAGCTAACATTTATCAAGCTTTAACTAATATTCTAGACACAACAGTGAATGGTTTTCCATACATTATCTTATTGGCTATTACTAACAACATTCTCATGTAGACATTATGATTATAAACATTTTGCTGATGATAAATCTAAGGCTTAAGAAATTAATTGACTTGCCCCAGGTCACACAACTTTTAAATGATAGCACCAGGATATGAACTGATGTCTGACTGATTCTACACTCTTCCCTCCAAGCCACTATCAAGGAGGATGCCAACCAGGTCAAGCCTGTAACAAGGAAGGGATTGTTTAATGAAACAACAACAACAACAACAACAGCAACAACAAAACAATGGAACATGAAGACTGTGTTGTTCCCTTGAATATTTTGGCCTAAACCACCCATGAAACTGACATATCACTTTCTTTGAATTCAGTGATTTGGTAAACTAAATCAATTCTATAACTTGCTATATAAATTGATCTAGCTTCATTTTAAGTAACTCACCTCATGGGTGTTAACTACTTAATAATACCTAACAAGGCACAAAGGAAGCTCCTTAATTTTGCCTTAAAATAAGCATCCTTAGTTCCTAGATAGACTTTAACTCATATTAATTGATTCCCTGCCCCTGCCTACAAGTACATATGACCAGACAGCTGCAGTTGATAGACAGCAGTGAAGAGAAAAGACAAGAGTAGGGTCATTTACCCTCGGGCTCTAATTACACCAAATCTCAGTATTTTTTGGTGAAGGAAAACCAGGATGACATACAAAATAATATTTGCCATTACTCTTAGAGGAGTTTGTGGATTTTTATCATACCCCCCCCAAAAGGAATTATTTTGCCTCAAAAAGAACGCAAAAGATTTTTGAATTGGGCTCTCCACCAAAGAATTAATGGTGAGGTAACTGCAGGTGAGGTTTTCCAGTGGAAGCATGACCTTGAGAGTCTTTCTTGCAATAGTCTTCAAAGTAACCTGGCCTTGGAGTTTATCAATCTACTCAATAGGATATGGGGAGAAAAAAAATATAGGAAGAGAAACAGAATTTTAAAAAAAGAAACTAATTATTGTCATGCCTAAAACTAATTATATATAATATATCCAACATCCTCCCATTTATTCTTATGTCATTCTTCTCCTATCCCTAATGGGATGGGAGTAAAATTATGAAAATTAGGCTACTGATACCTCCAAAAGATTTGGCCCATGCCACTCAGCTATTTAATAAGAGAGCCAATTCAGAAATATAATTTTTCCTTCCTCAAGGTTTATATTCTTTTCACAGAGTGGGTGTTAAAACTGGGGGCAGAAAGAAAATAAAATCAGTACCTCGAAGAGGTATTTGCACTCCCATCTTTATTGTATCTCATGTTTATTGCAGCATTATTCACAACAGTCAAGATATGGAAACAGCCTAAGTGTATACTGATGGATGAAGGGCTAAATAAACTGTAGCATATATGTGTACAGTGGAATATTATTCGGCCTTAAAAAAGTGATTCTGCTATTTACAATAGCAGGGATTATCCTAGAAAGCATAATGCTAAGTGAAATAAGCCAGATGCAGAAAAAAAAAGAACTGCATGATCTCACTTATATGTGAAATCAAAAAAATTCCAATACATAGAATCAGAAAGTAGAATGATGGTTACCAGAAACTAGAGGTGAGGAAAATGGGGAGGTGTTGGTCAAAGGATACAAAGTTGTAGTGATGAAGGATGAATAAGTCTAGAGATCTGATGTACGACGATGACTACAGTTAATGATACTGTATTGTATTCTGGAAATATACTACAAGAGTAGATTTCAGATGTTCTTACCACAAAACAAATGGTAATTATGTGAGATGATGTTAATTAACTTGACTGTAGCAATCATTTAAATATGTATATGTGTATCAAATCAGCATGTTGTGCATCTTAAATGCATACATTTTTTACTAAATAAAAGAAACATGAGGAGAGAATGACAAAAAGGCTAGGAAACAAATCATAGAGTAAGGTACAGATTGTATGCAGTGTTTTTCAGCTCTGTGTTTCATAGCAATGCAAGAGAAAAGATTTGAGCCTGGTCTCTGGAAGCCACAAACATTAGATACAAATCCCAGCTTTGACATGGCTTTGCTCTGTAAAATTATTAAGGCTACTTAATCTTTTTGCACTGCCATTTCTTCACCTTCAAAATGAGTGTGCCATCTATCTTACATGACTGCGAGGCTTAGAGATAGTTTAATTTTAAAAGCCCCAAAGTATCCGATGCTTAACAAAGTTCACAAAAATAGTAAATGGTGTTGGTCTAAAAGAAGGAAAATAGAAGAAAGCCATACACTTGAAGGACATGCTGAGATTTTTCTTGTTTCCTTGGATGTCTGGACAATTAATTAAAAGGTGTTTGTGCTTATGTGTATAGTAGGTGCTGTGGAGATAAAGACAGTTAAGACACCATTTCCCTCATTTTTCCTTGTTCATTCAACAAATACTTATGGAACTCTTTGACTATACCTGGCACTAACAGGTCTTCGACTATACCTTGACAATAACTACTCTCACACTAGGTTAGAGCTACAAAGGTAAATAAGTCATGTCCCTGACTTCAAGGAGAATCTTGCTTTCATTGGAGAAGCCGATACAAAAAGATGTTAAATGATATATTTAAATAACATGTAAAAGGTAAGAATGGAAGAGCAGTCAAAGTACCACAAATTGCCAAATGACGTCAAGTGTCAAGGAGTGTCAACTTCATCATTAATGATTCAGGTTAGACATTAAAAAGTATTCCTAGCTGTATTTCTCATTCAAAAATTAAATTTGATGAGGTTATGTTTGAAAAAAATATTCTACTTGAAGGCCAGAAGCTATACTAGGTGACCATTTTAAGTTATAACATGGTACTTTGGTTAATTATAACATGGTACTTTTCTGCTTTATCTATAATGAAACTATAGAGCAACAGAGCAAGGAGTGTGAAACTTTCCAGAAATTAGGACTTACATACATGGGGGAGATTACTGAAATTGCAGCCTCCAAGATCTGTCATAGTGGGAGTAAAGGCCCGACTTCCAACTATCTTATTGGTGTTCAAGTTCCAGCTCCACTACTAATTAGTTACCACTTATTAGCTGAGCAGATCACTTCACATTGCTGAGCCTCAGTTTCCCCATCTATAAAATTAGGCTGATAATAGTACCATACTCATACTCATAAGTTATTATGAGGATCAAATGAAATAAGACATATAACATGTATGGCATAGTACTGGGTGCATATTAATGCTTAATAAATGCTGTTAGTGTTATATTACTATTAGTTACAAATGATAGGGTTTCTGGAAGGCAGAAAGCAGGCTATTATAGAAAGAGATATGGGACTGCCTATTCTTTACAGTGCCTACGATAGACTGAATGTTTGTGTTTCCCCCACCAAATTCATATGTTGAAAATCTAATCTTCAATGTGACGGTACTTTGTAGTGGGATCTTTGGGATGTGATTAGGTCATGACAGCAGAGCCATCATGAATGGGATTAATATCGTTATAAGAAGAGACAGAGACAAGAGGGAGATGACTTCTACTCTCAGCATGTAAGAACACAGCATTGAAGGGGGCTACCTATGAACCAGGAAGTAGACTCTTACCAGACACCAGCTGTACTGGCACTCTGACTTTGGACTTCCAGCCTCCAGAACTGTGAGAAATAAATGTTTGTTGTTAAGCCATTTAGTCTACAGTATTTTTTTTTATAGCAGCCCAAACTCACTGTTTTTCATTGTCTTGTAGAACTTCTCAAATATTGCAAGATTCTGAGCGGTGACTAGAAAGTCACTTCTGAGTCATCATGTTCATTAAGAACCCTTTTATGCTTCTGCTCTCAGCTGATTGGTAGGGCTGAATGCTAGTTCTATGGCAGAGTTTCCAAAGGTAGCAAGTTCACTCTGTAGTTATAATCTATTTCTCTCTGCATAGCCAGAGTACATAACATGGCCCCAGGCTCAACCATTAGTTAGAGAAGTGCCTTACCTTTCCCAGAGGTTTAATAAATTCAAGTAATAAGTACCAAAGATTGAAGTGGTCTCCCAATAAAGAGCAATCCCTGGGGGTGGGGAGACAAAAAATTCACACTGAGATACCACTTTATACCCACTAGGACAGCTATACTAAAAAAGACAATAATAATAAATGTTGGCAAGGGTGTGGAAAAATTGTAACCTTCATATACTGCTAGTGGGAATGTAAAAATGTAAATGGTACAGCTGCTTTGGAAAACAATTTGGAAGTTGATCAAAAAGTTAAAGATTTACCGTATGAACCTATAATTCTACTACCATGTATGTACTCAAGAAAATTGAAAGCAGGGACTCAACTGCTTTCATGAATATTCGTAGCACTGTTCACATTAGTCAAAAGGTGGAAACAACCTGAATGTCCATCAATGAATGGATGAAAAAAAATCCATTCCATAGAGATTCATAGAATGTAATATTATTCAGTTATAATGAATGACCTTTGAAAATATTATGCTAAGTAAAAGAAGCCAGACACAAAAGCCACATATTATGTGATTCCAGAATAGGCAAATCCATGGAGACAGAAAGTAGATCAATCAATGCTAGGAGCTCTGGGGAGAGGAGAATGGAGAGTGACTGAATAGGTATGGAGCTTCTTTTTTGGATGAAAATATTCTGAAAAAAGATGGTGGTGATAATTGCAATATTTTGTATGTACACTAAAACCATCTAAACTGTACACTTTAGAATGGTAAATAGTGTGTGAATTATATCTCAATACAGTTCTAATATAAAAAAAAGTAAACTGCTAAACATCTTAAAACACAGACATGAAGGCTAAGTATCAGAGTGTGGCAGGCCTGGATAAAATGAAGGTGCTGTGTACAGGGAGGCAGGTAAAGAAGGGAAAGGTAAATGTAAAAGGAAAGGAGAACCACAAAGGAGTTGAGAGGGCTGATTCCAAGTCATAATGTTGTCTATGTCCCCTAACCATGCCCTGGGGTAACTGCATTAAAAGATAAGCTGGGTTACCCAGACAGCTGAGCTAAATGAGGAAGCCAACAGGGGTTAGGATTTCCCTGCTTAGAATTTTCATGGAGATATTTGTGGGCCCACACCTTCAGCAGACAAGTGGTCTCTCTAGTCCCATTCCTGCAGTGGGGTCCCAGGCCAGGAAATTTTTGTAGCAGATTCAGTCGATCACTCTGCAGCTCAACAGACAGACACAACACTCTGTTCTAACTAAGAAGGTGCTGAGTGAGAAGAAACAGTTATGTGCCAGTCCAGCTGGAGAGAAGAAAGTGGATGAGGGCACTGAAAACTCACATCCGGGTGTAATCCCAGTTCTTGCTCTTCTTGTCTGGAACCTATTAGTGGGCTGTTTTTCATCCCACTTCCATCAATGTTCAGCTGCTCTCAGTTAGTAGGTGACCCTGCTGAATATGCCATACTGTCAGACAGATGCTGGGAAGAATGGCTTGAGAATTTGTGCAAAACCATGTCTCTATGAAGCAAGGGGTGCTGGACGACTGGGCACTCGATTTGAGGGGAAGGGAAGAATATATGTTCTTAGCTGGATTATGTCACTTGCTTGCTGTGTGACGAGACTGCTGTCATTTTGCACCTCTGGGCCTCAGTTTCTAAAAAACTTTCTACATTTATGAGTATATATATGTTTGTTGGGGTAATCACTTCACCTGCTTCTACTTCACAGACACATAGTAAGGACAAATAAGATTATATATATGTATGTGTGTGTGTGTGTATATATATATATATATATATATATATATATATATATATATACACACACACACATACATACATACATACATATATACATATATATATGTATATTTAAAAGGCTCATGGAGAAAAGAAGCTATATGCAACACAGTCAATATTAATTATGGTTATCTCCAGATTACCAAGTGCATTCCATTCGAAGGCAAAAAGAGATTTATAATTGTTTCTGCTCTGATAGTCCTGTTTGCAGAGTTTACTACATCCTGTAAAGGCCCCTCAACTTTCAGTGATTTGCTGCTTTTCAAGTAGCAGTTCTAGTCTCACAGTGTCAATCACTTTCCTGTGGGCAAGCACCCAAGGGATGAAGCTCTAGGCATGGAGCAGCAACATGGCATGACCTGGTTATAGTAATAAAGTGCATCTCAAAGATGCATGCCCTTGGCTAAAGAATGCCCTACATCAGACCAGCCGGTCGCTGCTCTCACTGTATGTCTTGCCAACTCTGCCCTGACTCATGCTAGGCCCAAACACCCCCTTTGTTTACTCATATCCTACCCAGCCCTCACCATCTACATTCTGATTTCTACACTCTAATGGTCTGTCTGTACCCTTCAGTCTAGCACCTGATAACAGGTTTACTCCTTGCTAAGGTACAAATAAATGAAAGGGAGGCAAGCCTTATACCTTAACTTCTTTATCTCCTCCTGGCTCTAGTACTAGTAGTAAGGAGGAACAGACATTCAGATGTTCGAATGTTGAGTCTGTTATTAATTCTGTTAAGATGTAAATGTGTACAACCAGGGACAAGGTTGCTCTTCATTTAAGTCACAGAGCTGGAGAGAAATAAGTATCACTCTCAAAGGGGATTCTGAAGTGAGTTACAGAATTTTGAGTGTACATGGTTATGTGCATTCTTCTGGGAAGAGGGTCCATGGGTTCTATTAGATTCTCAAAATGTTCCATGACCCAAAAGAAATGTCTCCACTATTTTAATACCAAGTCAGGGACCTGTGGGTTTCACCTCAGCAGAACTGAAATTCTGCATGTAACTCTGTCCATTTTATAGGGATCTAGGCTTATTCATGCTCATTTTCATCTTTCTGTGTGCTGAGAGCATTTACTGGTAAATGCTTCCCATAATCCAATCTTCAGGGGGAACCTCTATGTTCTGTCCTGTCAAAATATCTTCTTTCACTTTACGGAACAGCTTTATCATCAGCTCCATTATTCAGCTCATGGACCATTCCAATCTCATTACATAAGCCTTCTAGGGTTTCCCATGTGTATCACCAAGGGGGAAAGGGAAATGTCTTACTCTCTTCGCAGAGGGAAATAAGGCCCAGAGCTGCCAAGTGGACACCATTATTTAGCATCAAAGCAAGTATTCAAACTAACATATCCTTATTTTGCCTAGAGCCACAAAATATGAGGGTTAGGGAAGCCCACTAAAATCTAGTCCAACAATTGTAAAAGAAAATAAAACATAAATCCCTTTTTTTTCAGGGGCCAGTTCCTGAATCTGAATCTTTTATCTCAACTTGGATTATGTAGCCCAATAAAAGAACCCCTTCTGCAGTGGATCTGATAGGTCTGTCTTACTCCTTTATTACTATACTATGGGTTTTTAAATGTTCTAATTACTCAACAGTGTAATAAGTAGACTTATAATTGAAATGAGAATGTTTAATGACTATACTGCATGATGTCCAATTGTTAATGACAGGGTTTTGTAGTAATATGTGTCACTCACTGCCTTCTTCTCCCTAAATAAATTAAAAATGAGTTCTACTATTACTTTGTTAGTTCTAATTCTTTGGGAACCATACTTTTTATTGAAGGACAATGACCCTTTGAAATGGACAAATTAGTCACTACCCTCAACAGCATTTACAGAAACAATGTGAGGCATCTGGCTGAGACAGTGGGGAGTGCAGTGAAACATTCCTTTGTATTGCTGACACCAGTATTTCCCAAGTCCACTCTTCAAAGCCCTCCTAGTCCACAAGATGCTCTGTGAAAACAAAATTCTGTGCCTCAAATAAAATTGGGAAAAGATAATATTCCATAATATCCCTTTCACTGTATTAAAGGATCTCAGAAGTCCCATAGTAAAGAAATCTTTTTAACAACAATCCATCATTTTCTCTGACTTTACTGAACGACCAGACTCTTCTTTTTCATCTATGTAACAGCTATGAACATTCCAGAAACACCATTTGGGAAGTGCTGCCAATAGCACATCTAATGACTAGATATTTTGAGGATCTGGATGTTTGTCATATAATGGACACTTTTGAATTCAGGACCCCACTCCCACTCTCAGTCATTCACTCTTCAGCTAAGACCTAACATGTTTCTCCTAGGTAGCTGCATAATATCCTCCCCCTCCTTTCCTCCCTCCCTCTTTCTTCTCTCTCTCTCTCTCTCTCTCTCTCTCTCTCTCTCTCTCTCTCTCTCTCTTTTCATGAGCTCTGTGAGCCAAGAGAAAACACCCCTGTGAAATACTGTACAGTGCTGTTACCTTGAACCATACAGTTTGGCACTTGCAGCAATAGCCCAATGACATCAGGCACTGGGGATACAAAGTAGTCAAGCCCAGGAGTTTGGATTTTTCCTGTATATAATGAGAAGTCAGTGAAGCGATTTAAGCAATGAAGTTATTTGGTGAGATTTACATTTCTGAGGCACTGTTCTGGGGTGACTGGAGGAGAGACTGTGAGGCTGGAGGCAGGACCTGTCAGGAAGCTAGTGAAAGAGCCTATTGCTATCGCATTACATACTAAAGGAAGAAAAGAGGCATTCAGTACTGGAGGATTGAGAAAACTTATCCCTAAACACACTTTTTGTTGTGTTTGGAAAAGTGTTAGCAGCAGGCTTCAGAAAGTGGCCCCTGGAGGCCAATGGCAAAGGCTGTAGGGAAGGCAATGGCAGATGAAGGCTCCGGGCTGCTGGAGCAGTTGAGTGCTCACTAATAGGAAAAGGAGTCCACCTCTTTCTGGAAATCGAAGGAGGCAGCTCATCCGCCACGTAATAACTATAGGGGAAAAGATAGTCTGTTTCTCCTCCTGGGAAATCCTTTAAGTACCGAAGTCAAAGTCCCTGCTGGGCAAGGAGTAACATAAGTAAGAGTATACAATACAGAGAATGAAAAGGAAATCTAGATTCAAAAGAACTCTATCACTGACTGCCACGGGATGGTGACTATTCCTCAGGAGACAGAGGTGTGAATAGTAAAGAAATGTCAAAGATTAATGCAAATTTTCAGTTTGAAATTGGGATTCTTTTTTGGCAGCCAGATGCTCATATGATGGCTCCTCTCCTAACTGTAAAGGTATTAAGAGAAAGGTGATTGTAGGGGTCAGATATTAAGCAAGTAAATGAGGCTTGTTATTACATCTTTGGATTTAGCAAGGCTGTAAAAGCAGTATGACGCTCAATTATTGAGACCAGTGATTCACAATGGAGGTCTCTTCATTATTAAGTGGATCACAGTATCTGGTGGGAGCAGTTTCAAGCTCTACACATCAGTCCATCTCTGACTGGGAATCACTGAGCATAATGAGAGATGTCACTGCTGGGAGTGTGGCATAAGCAGACATTTTAGAGGCAGAAAAGAATTTGAGAGCCATAATTCCAATACTTACAGTGATAGCATCAATAACATTAGCAACTGACTCATGCTTATACTGAGCAGGCTCTGTGCTCAGCACTATATTTTCATGTCCATTAGTTCTGTTCTCCATAAGCCTACCCTAAAAGGTAGATATTGTTATCATTTTCCTCTACAGAAGAAGAAACTAAGGTTAGGAAGTGGTCAAACTGGAACTGGAACTGTTTGGGCCCAGAAGTGGAGTTATACTCTACTGCTCTCAAGATCTAGGTTGCATTATAAACTATAGCTGGGATAAGAGACAACCAAACAAAAATCCTTTCTATTACTCTAATTGCTTTTCTTAAGTTATTCTTACCATTTCATCTGAAAAGTAAAACACTCTTTCTTTCACATGCAGGCACATACAGTAAGTCTTCACTTACCATCATCGATAGGTTCTGCAACTTTAAGCAAAACGATGTATAACCAAACCAATTTTACCCTAGGCTAATTGATATAAATGAAGAGTTAAGTTACTACAGCATTTCATCAATATTATAACAAAACAATGATAAACAAAACTATGTGATTTGAGGACTTGTAGAATGTCTAAAACATATAAGGTAACTAATCAAAAAGTGCTTGACTACCTCACCTCCTATTAGTATCAAATGGTTAGGAGAGTGATAGAAAGGGGAGCAGGCATTGGATGGCCAGCTCCTTTTCTCAGAGACCAATAACGCTCTACTAAAAACAGGGTACAGGCACAAGCAGCATTAGTGTTACCTGAGAACTAGTTAAAAATGCAGAATCTCAGATGCCCCACCCGGACCTATGAATCAGCATCTGTGCTTCAATAAGAGTTTTAGTGACTCATGTGCACATTAAAGTTTGAGAGGTACTGTTTTAGGGCTTCTGGTTCTAGAGTTCATCTTATTCAGAAACTTTAATAATGATCTAAGAATGAGTCAGCTCCTCAAAGGTTAATGAGTGTTGGGAAGGCTTTTTTTATTCCCAATTCTGGACATACATAAAACATTTTTTCCACACTGCCTCAATCTAAGCCCCAGAGGAAGATAAATGCAAGCAATCTTAGAACTGTGCTCTTTGCCACTCATAACTTTTGTCTTCAACTCCTATCTCTAAGAGTAATGACAAAATACATATAGTTAAAGACCAGGATCATGGGGAAGTTAGGGTATCTATGCAAAATCATAAATACTTTATGAATACAGCAGTAGTTCTTGACTAAGGGCAATTTTTCCCCAGGGGACATTTGACAATGTCTGAAGACATTTTGGCTGTCACAAGTGAGGTTTGTTTGTGTGTGTGTGCATGCGCGCACATGCATGCTACTGGTAGCTAGTGGGTAGAGACCAGGGATGCTGCTGAACATTCTCCATGAACAGCACAGCACAGCTCCCCACAACAAAAAAATTACCTGATTCCAAAGCCAGAGACACCCTGGATTAGAGAAAATAATAAATACAAACAATCCAATCCCTAAATATTCAAAACACAGCTAGAGGAAAAGGAAACCTGAAAAGGTTTTCTCCATTCTGACCAACAACTATGTGTTGGACATGAAAGATCTAGCTGGCTTTGAAAGAGTGGTATACACTTTTGCTTAGAGAGTTGAGCCTTTCATTGAACTAAAGGTATTTTCTAAAACTATACCACATAAAACCAACTTCTTGGGGATTCACAATACACACAGAAAATCTTTTTCACAAATACCCATTTTCAAACTTAGCATTAAATAAAGAAGAAACTATAACTTTGTTCTTGTCTTTCTGCTACAAAAGGCATATACAATCAAGTAATTAAAAATTAAAATATATTTTAAAAATTGAACCAAGAAGTAGCTATTGTATGTGAGCATTAAAGAATTCCTAATGTCCTGGTAGTCAGGGCAAAACGTGAAAGAAGATTAGTTATATAGTTCTTTTAGTTTCTAAGAGTAATTGATGAACAGTTCAAGATTCAGAATGGATTGCCCAGGGTCACTGTTCATTACACTAAATGTAAACTCTTTCACTTTTCTGCTTCTAGGATACACATCCTAAGGCTCTTTACCAGCAAAAATGTAATTGCCTTTACCTACAGGTCCAGAGGTCATGTGAATTACAAAGTAAAATGTGAAGTTTGGGAGAAATGTCTTTAGTTTTATTTATAATACACATTCTCTGAGGGGATTACTAGTCTCTTATTCTACTAAGGTCTACAATGTTCCATAAATAGCAAACATTTCAATATTTACAGGTTATTTTTGAAGATTTCAGTCTAAGATTCAGCAGTGTGAGCAATTCCTACAAAATATCACCCTTGCTTAGAACAAATATACAGTGGTGCTGTGTACTCAATAAACCTATTTTCCACCTCCCCTCTACTCAGCTCCCAGCACCCAACTACACTATATTTCACAGCCTCACCTGCAGTTAGGTGGGACTATGTGAATGAGTTCTAGTCAATGGAATATGGTAATAAATGATGCACATGTCTTTGAAGCCTGACATGCAAAACCTCCTGTGCTATTCTCCTTCTCCTTCTTTTTCTAGACCAAGGATCCCATGCAGAGGATCCAGGGGAGGGCTCTGAGGTTCTAGAGGATGGAGAGGCCACTACAGTGAGGGCCTGAGTCCTGAATGACTCTATGGAGCATAATCCTCCCTACCCCCACCCAGCATCCACCCCCCCCACCATGTTTAGTCACCAAAATGTTGAGATTTTAGAACAATTGGCTAATCCTGACTAATATTTTTATCTTTACAAATATACTCCCTCCTCTAAAATCATGGGCCATTAAAGATTCATTTTAGTTCATAATATGTTAATGTCACCTGCATTTTCAACCATGCACTTTCCACTTTCCTCTTCCATCTTGCCAACTGTTCTCTATGGCACTAAGGACAGGAACTGCCTAGAGTCAATATGCTCAGAACTTCTGCTCTGATTCAAATTCCTGCTGAAAGAAAACCAAAGTGAAATCAAACCCAGAGGCATTGGAAGTCCATTTTTCTCAGACCTGCTGTCTAATGGCAATCAACTCTTGGATCCAATGGCTTGTAGGACCTGGCTCAGAGGCTAAAATTTATTTTAATGGCTTGTCTACATAGAATTTCAGGGAATCATTACTGTACCAACTCTTTAATTACTAAGCTATTCCCTCAGATGTCAGTGTCAATGACCAGTAAGGCTAAGGAAAGACAGGTAAAGTTGGGCAAAAAGGACAACTGGGCCAGATAATGGAAGGGCTAGTCAAAGAAGGACATGAGGAAGAAACACGGAAAGAAGTTCTGGAATGTGCAGTAGTTGTTAGGGCTATTCATCAATATTTCAGTTCTCTTCCTTCCAGACACCTGGTAGCAAAGCATGGTCATATACTCTGACCAATGACATATGAACAGAGGTAATCTGTGTCACTTCTGGGCAGAAGTCTTTAGGAGCCAAGGCATAATTTGATATGTTCTTGTTCCATGACACTAGAACTAAATTACAAATGGCAAGGCTTTGTCAGCCAGGGCCCCCAAGTAAGAATGACATGTGCCAACATGATATGGACATGCAGTGTAAGAAATGAATCTTTGTTGTTTTGGGCCACTGAGATTTGTGACTTGTGACTGTGTCGTAATTTAGCCTATTATGATTGTTATGAAGTATCCAACACTTGATGAAGAAGGGACTCTCATATTCAAAATAGGAAAGAAAAAACATATTCCCATAATTTTTATCTCTTCAAAACAATTGAGGGTGAGAGTGGTTGCTTTCCCAAAGTGATACACACACTGTAGCAGCAGAAACCAAGGTCTCACTTACTAATTTGATTGAGACCATTGTGTTTAGAACAGGGATCGTGAGCCAAGTCTGACCTGTGATTTGTTTTTGTAAATAAAGTTTCATTGGAACACAGCCATGCCCATTCATTTCCATATTGTCTATGGTTGTTTTCATACTACAATTGAAAAGTTGGTATGACAGAGACTGTATGGCCTGCAAAGCCTAAAATATTTACTATCTGACCCTTAGAAAAAATTCCTGACCATGGTCTAGAAGAAGCCAAATAAAAATGGATCCATGGAGTGTCTGGAAAAGAAATCCAACATGCACTGCCACTGAGATTGAAGAGTATATGCTTACTCTCAGTAGTTACATAGCTAAGAGCACACACAGATAAAGAGTTGGTACTGGCAGGATTTTGATTAGTGTTTCAGGCCTTTTTGGAGATAGAAAAGTGAAGAGAGATGGATACAAATGATTTCCAATAAGCACATCTTTAAAGCTGTGTTGATTACTACCCAACCCCCACCCCAGTATCAGGATGTGGACAGGATTTGATAAAGAATGTTTACAGTATATGTGAAGATTAGTGAACCTGACAGTCTTCAGGATGACTCAATGGAAAGTTGCTTAAGTATTTGCTCAAAATGATTCATTGCCTGAAGATTCCATGGCAAGTGAGAGTCTTAGGCTAAACTGGGCATTACCATTTGTCCACTTCCCTGAACTGAGTACAGGGCAAGCAGGCAGGCTCTACATGAGGGAGCAGGATTTTGGAGGGTCTAATGAGGATCTTAGCCTGCTAGACATTGCCTCTGCTGTGGCCACTGGCTACCCTCTGTGGAGGGGGTGTATATGATGTGGCTGGAATGCTAGGAATCCTGGGCTAGCTTAACAGGCACTCCAACTGGCATGGTGTTCTACATGCTCCAAAGTCTTTCTCCAGTGTCTTTGGCATCCAATGACTATACCTGAGCTTAAGATTTTGAGAGTTGGGAGGGTCCATGGAAGCTTTTTATCTCAGTACCAGATCACTCCTACATTCGGTGGTACCAGCAAATGAGCTGACCATTCTACTGCAGATGAGACACAGGGTATTTGCTTCCTTTCCTCGGCCTGGCTCTTGGAGACAGCTGCTTGGCCGAAATTCATCCTTTGGTGGCTGTTAACCGGTTTTACTTCAATTCAACTGTTTCTGAGTTACTGTTGGTTGACTCAGTGTGTGTGTGGGGTGGGGGGTAAGGCCTGGGGTGAAAAATAGAGAGAGGAGAAGGAAGATGAAAGGGTACTTTATTTGGACCTATGAATTGAACTGTCTTACCCTTTTAACAGTTAATTCTGAAGTTCGTCTGGACTTGGTGTTTTCTCTCAATTTCTAAGGTGACCAGTAAGATATGGCCCCAAGTACTACTTGTGGTTCCTTTAGTTCTAGGTGATTGTGTTTTGCCAGAGAAAAAATGGATAAAGGAGAGAGTTATGCCTGATGTTCCTGGTTACCATTGAGTATAAAGAACTCAGAATGCAGATGGAATCTGGAACCCAAACCACTACAGCATTTTCACCAGCCTGCCAGACAGCTTCCTAAGGTTCTCTAGTCTACCCTGCACAGGCTATGGCCACATCAGCAGAGTAGAGACACCACGTCCTTCGGTTGAGTCAGCATGAGCACTGACTGAGTCAAATACACTAAGATAGAAACATATTTTCTTGAAACATATTACATAAAAAAAATAGACAACAAGAAAGCCTTAGAGAGTTAATTCAGTCCACAAACATTTGTCCAGAGCCTACACTGTGCCTTGAGGTATGAGGAGATAAAGTTACTTGGGTTCCAAATTATTTTAAAATATCAGGGGATTAATCTCAAAATAGAAAGGAAGAGGGTATTTACTATTTTGAAACTTATCTGCAAGAGAAATGTGGCAATAACACAGTCTAGGAGGTGGGGAAACCTCAGTTCCAGGTCCAGCTAATTATAATGAGTGCTGTGGCTTCAAGGAAGCTATAGGCTCTAAGTCTCCCTATCTGTCAAATGTGAGAGAAAGGGCTGGAAAAAAACATCTCTTCAAGATATAACTTTTTTGCGGTTGCAATAATATACATATGATTCCTGTCCTCAAGAAGTTTATAATCTATTTGTAAGACACTGAACAAGTTAATGAAAGGTACAAAATTAAATTCAACCTAGGAAAGTCTCCAGTGAATGGTATAGAGCACTGCCATCCACTACAGTAGCAACTAGTCAACTGTGTCTGTTTAGATTTAAACTAATTAACATCAAATACAACTTAATAAGCAGTTCCTTGGTCACATCAGTCACATTTCAAGTGGCCAGCAGCCACATGTGCTAGTGGCTGCCATACTAGACAGGAAAGATCTAGAATATTTCCATCATTGCAAAAATTCTATTGGGCAACATATATACCAGTATAGACAGCATGCACCAAAGATGTCCAGAAAATACAGAACTTCTCCTCCAAGATTTTAGGCCTGGATTCTTCATGGTTGTTCATCTATAACCAATGCTGACCTTCCCAGACCATGGGATCTGCTCCAATCACCATTATTGTCCTGCTCTGGTTGCTCAGCACTCCACACTTCCTCCACTGACTCTGTTCTTTTGATATTTTCCCAGGGCATGTGGGAAAGCCACAGCTACCCAGTTTACTCATGAAAAAGTCCTTTTCAAACAGACCCGTGAGTAACTAAATAATCTAATAATTCATGGATTTTTTAGAGATCTTTGGGCTATTTGCCAAAGAGGTATGGTAAGCGAAATCTGACTATGACTGATCAATGTAAGTCAGCATTGTATTTATTAGTTGAGAGAAACAAGCATGTACAGGACTGAGAACAAAATTCTTATATGCTCCCTCCACAGAATTATTAATAACATGGAAAATAACATACACACATGTCCAATTTAATCCCAAAGACTGATTTCACACACACACAAAAACAAACAAACAAAAACAAATAAATGAAAGTAAAACAAAAGAACAGAAAGGTACAAGGGCTCCCAAAAGTTCCTTTAGCTCATGACATGGGTTTGAGTGTGTGAAAGTGCATGTGAGAGTGAATGTGGTAGACAGTGTGTCTGTGAGGGTCACATGTGTATCTGGGAACTGGGTGAAGTGGCAGGCAGACTTGGCGGCTTTGGAGTGAAGACTAGGCAAATGTGCTCTGATTCAGAGGAAGACTTCATTTCTCTTGCTGGAGATAGGATAATTTAACTTTTGTCAAACAACTACATGCTTAATTCCTTTGAAGGGGGTCAGGGAGGACAGTGTCATAACACACATATTGTTAATGGCTGCTATTTTAATAATCTAAACTCACAGCCCTAGGGTGCCAGAAGAAACTAAACAGTCTTACTGCAAAGGCTACATTTAAAAATCAAATAAATAGCTGAAGGCACACTCACACTGAACTTGTGCCCAACTCAGTTTCAATCAACAAGTTTCCATTGAGTACTGGACAGGCCAACTCCTCTTCCAAAGAGAATGCAGAAAACATTCTAAGTTCAGTTTGAGGGCAGCTAGATGTTCTTCTATATCCTGTCCTTCCCAGTTTTTCCCTTATGCTCTTTCCTTCTCCCTGCTAAGACTTTCATTCCCTCATCCAGCTCCTCCCAAGTAAAATTCTTTCTAATTCATTTCTCTGGCTCTGGCCCTAAGTGTTGTGGTTCTTCTATTTTGTGTTCCTACACATGAAGACAGAACTGCTGAACTGAGCCTGAAGGCAAGTTTGCACCATCTGTAAAACCACAGCTTCTTACCTGCCATGTGCTCTGAGTAGAGATGGAGACAGTCTACCCAAATATATACAAAATAATGCTATGGCTCCACTTGAGAAAACTGACATTTTGCTAAGGCACATACTGAAAAATTGTATTGCCCCAGTGTTAAGATGTGACCTAGGCACATATTTGAAACTAGCTAGATATAACCACTAAGTCTTAGAACAAAATCCTCATCTTCCTCCTGGACAGCATGTTCTCACTTCCCCAGACTGAACTAATGCTAAAATAATAAAAAGAGCTTGCATTTATCAAGGGCATACTATGAGCCAGGTCTAGTGCTAACCCTCTTGTATGTATTAATTCATTTAATCCTCACAATGGTCTTTTGAGGCAGGAACTATTATTACACACACACACACACCACACACACACACACACACACACACACACACACACACACACACTATGTTACCCGCTCAGCCCATTGCGCTACCTTCTCAGCACTCAGTTATTCAAGATCCCCTCCCCATAGTCTCTCCACTGACATCTAAAATTCTATTCATAGTGAATTATTCTAGTTAAGCATTGACCATTCTGCTGCTAAAGAAGAAAGATATCCTCCTGAAGAGATAACCCATCCTTATTCTCATCAGGTGCTAGTGACTATGTGAGCATTGAGTGGCTGGGAGAGGTGAGGATGTGGGAGACTGAGAAAGAGGGAAGGGGATACAAAAAGATACCTGGGAGCACTAAAGACAAATTTCACCTACTCTCGATATTTGCAGTGGGCTGACTCTACAAAATAATGTCTGATTATATTACATACGAGGTACTTTGAGATTGGGCATCCATTAAACTGACCTTTCAAGCCTCCTCCCTCCCATGCAGACCACACCCACCCTACTGAGTTCCATGCATGCCTTTGATGTGCTCTACTCCCTCCTCCTTCTCCATCTGGCGAAGTCCTATTCATCTGTCAGAACCCAGCTCAAATGTTCACTCTTCTCTGAGGAACCTGGTTCCTCTAGAATGTCTTTCTCTCTCCCCTCTCTGCCTTATCAGCCCTGTCCACACCTCTACCTGAGTACTCATTATGCCTATTTCCCCCACTATACTGTGAGCTTCTTGAGGCAAGGACTCTGAAACCTCAGCATCATACATAGGACCTGGCCCAGCGCTTGCACTCAGTGAACGTTTGTGAAATAAATTAATGAGTGAGTGAATAAATGAGTAGATGCATACCACCAACTTCTGGTTCAGAGGAGATTCCCTTCCCTAGGTTTCTCTGGGTGAGGCTGTTGCCCAGGGTTTCTCAATAGGGTCACCACTGGAATTTACAGTGGAATACTTCCTTACTGTATTTTGTTCCTACCCATTGTAGAACACTTAGCATCCCTAGCTCCTGCCCACTAAATGACAAGAATATTCCCCAATCACCATGATGACAGAACAGTTCCCCCAACATTTCCAAAGCCCTGGGAGACAGGGGAGGACTGATTCTCCTAGGTTGGGAAGCACAATGACTCTTTTCCTTCATCCAGTGGTCATAGAGGCCCCCTGCAGTAGGGTCATGGTGTGTTCCTGCTTGAGGTGCTGGATGACAGGCACCAACCAGAATGTGAATTAGTAAGAAAGCAGTAACTGAAGCAATCCTGACCTGCTAACAGGAATTATGGCAACTTAATCAGCACACAACAGTACAGAGCAAGGAATCCTGCTCAACAATTTTATGTGCGGGGGTGGGAAGAAGGGGTCAAGACTAGATAAAATAATTCTCATCAAACTTTCAAGGCAGCCCAGATATTACCTTGTCTCTGAATATCTTTTCAGTATTACCTCATGTTTCTGCTAAGGGCTTACTCTGCTTTGACAACATCAGCATTACTGGGCAGCACATTCACACAGTGCACCTCTGAAAATCTAATCAGAAGGCAATAGAAAGGAAAGGCAGAAGCGATATCTTTATTTTATGCCTTTTGCCTGAGACTTATTAACCTGTCACCTGTTTCCTTTAGACCCTCCATAACTTTACCTTGTGGCTAGAGACATATGGTCAGTGACTGTTTATGGGGCTCCTTTCATTGGGATCTAAGAGAACAAGAAGGAAAAATGCAAGTTTCATTTAGGTTTTGCCAACATTCTCTCTTAATGATGCAATCTTGGAGTTCAGGATTTAAATTCCTTCTTTTTCCTTCTGTACTCCACCTTGCTTATATATACCTCTTCATACTTTTCAAAGCAATTTCCACATCAACTTAGTTTTCATTGTTATGCAAATCTTAGGAAAATGTAGGAATTGTCACTTGTATTTTCCAAGTTGAGAAAAACAGGCCTAAAGAGGCTGGCCAGCTCTGTGAAAGTCCCACAGTGAATTGGGGGAGAGCAAGGTTAGAGTCTGTGCTTTCCTTCCCCCATGACAGCACAATACAGCTTCACTTGCAGGGGAGGGAATGTGTACCCTGTCGAGCTAAAGCTCTCTCTGCTTCCCAAACATGATCCTGATTCTGGAAGCCAAATGAGCCCTCTGGTCTGTGATACAGACCTGAAGCTAGACAGCTTCATTCAGATACTAATGTACTAGTGCACTCTGCAGCTTGTAGGTCAAAGCTCCAGAGGTGCCAGATGCCTTCTTACTAATTCCAAGGGCATAACTGAAGGACAGAGAACACACCCTTCTCCGGGCTGTGGCACTTCTTTGCTTTGCAGAAAAAAAATGAACCTATCCAACAGTCATATGAACATATAAAATCCCATGCTTGACTGTAACACTTAAAGGTCACTTTTGCCTCCAATCATTACCATCTAAAACAAATGAAAATATAGTGTCATTTAAATGTAACTAAAACATAAATGTACGCTTGTAAAACAAACACCCCTGTAACCAGCATGCAGATCCAGAAAGAAAGTAATGCCAACAGCCCAGAAACCCCCTCCTCCACACTGGAAGTCACCAAAATCCTGACTTTTGGGAGAATTGCTGCCTTACTTTTCATTATAGTTTTATCACATTTGTGCACCTCTCTAAATAATATTGTTCAGTTTTACTTCTTTTCAACTTCATATTAATTTAATCACATTGTACATGTTTGTGCGTGTATATGTCTTTTACTCAACATTAAGCTTGAGCTGTAATACATTGACTTTTTTAATAGTTTTATTTTTGTGTACAAATTTGCTTAAAAATCACTGAATTTTTAAGTCAGGTTCAGACAACTGAAGAGCCTTGCTAATTAGTTTATATTGTCTAGAAACAAGGTATGCTGCAAACTCAGTCTGGAGTGAAATATGAAATAACATCTTTCTAAAGACAGGCTTAGACATTCTGGCCAGTAGATGAAGACATTTTCTTTCTCTGGTAGCAGGGCTGAGGCATACCTGGCTGCTAGGCTACCATTTACAGGTATAGCCAAGAAAACAAAGTACAGACCAAAAACAAGACCAACTATTCTACCCTGTGTTATGGTACAGATTTCATAATTTATATCACCTGTATTCAATGGAAAATATACAAAATCTTTTAAACATGTTTGCTGTCAAAAATGTGATCACATCTGCATGAGCTTGTGTCACATTTAAGATGCACTGACAAAGACGGTTTGCTATTAGGCCACGGAGAGCAACATTAAGTCCAACGTATGTTGATCCATGTTCACGTAGGTACCTCTGTACTTCTGGAAGTTGGTTAATTTTTCTGAATATGATATCAAAAATTTGGTTTTCCTCAACAGTATCATCTGGTTCATCATTTTCCATCTTGAGCCTATGCTCTCCTCCCGGAAGTTTGTGCCTCCTCCAGCCTTCCTCAGGCAATATGGCTCACTGCAAACTTTGCTCAACTCGCCTGGGCACAGCCATCTTATATTAACTTTTAAAAGATTTCTAGAAGCTCCCCATATCAGCGTCTAGAAGTCCTTCCTTGTACTTACTTTTTTTTATACTGACATTCATTTCTGTCCAGTCCCTGACCCTTTGGTGATGGAAGGAGAAAGCTGATTAGTGGCCTCTAAGACCTGTTTATCTTTCTGAAGATTGTCAATGTCCTGTCAGTCTTTCTTTCACCGGGCTCAATAATTACACTTTTTCTTTAACATTGCCTTGTAGGTTTGATATTCAGATCCTTTAATAATCTTTCTAATAAAACCATACTGAATGATGCCAGACATAATTTGCCCCAGAAAGCAATCTCAGAGGAGGTCCTTTTGGAAATGTACTTCTCCAAATAAAGGAAAACAGAGACACAGTTCTACCTCTATGGATTTCTCTGAATGATGACAAAACTTGCCAATAGTCAGCTCCTAACAGATGATGCTATCTGAAGTTCTTTGAGAAACATTAATAAGGAATATGTCTGTCTTCAAAACCCAGCATTTCACACAGTCATTACTTAGTTACCACTGTCTGTTCAAGACAGTGCGGTCTCTTGGGTCATCCTCATCCTGTGAAAAATGTGCTCTGAAAACTAGATTTTTCTAAGACCCTTTTGTTTTATCTTGACTTCATCTCTACCACCTGCCTCTTCTCAAATTACTTTTCCATTCTCTTCCCCATTAATAAAAAAAGATACATTACCACATGGATAAATCTTGAAGGCTTCGTGCTTAGTGAAATAAGCCAATCACAGAAGGAAATATGCTATATGATTCCACTTATATGAGGTACCTAGCATGATCAAATTCATAGAGTCAGAAGGTAGAATGGTGAGCGCCAGGAACTTGGAGAAGAGGAAATGCAGAGTTGTTTAATGTGGGCACAGTCAGCTTGTGAAGATGAAGAATATTGGAGATGGATGGTGGTAATAGTTGTACAACAATGTTAATATATTTAATGCCACAGAACTGAACACTTAAAATGGTTAAAATGGTAAATTTTCTTATGTATGTTTTACTACAATATTTTTAAATAAAAGGAAGATATTTAAAGAAATAAGGAGGGTGGGGGAACAAAACAAGAGAGGTAAAGAAGAGGAAGGAAGAGAAACAGAAACAAATCAAAGAAGAAAGCCAAATTTCCCTGACCTCGCTTCTTAACCCCTGTTTCTCTCCTGTGAAAATAATAAAAGAATATACCATATAAAAGGTATGATGTTGACTGTGGACGAATTTGGCCTTAGATCCCTGAAGACATGATCTTGTGAAGGTGGAAAAATCAAAGCTACAAAACTGGTCAATCATTTGGGCTATAGTTATTTTGCATACAAAACACTAAAGTAGGGGTCTGGTGAAGATGGTAGAGTAAGTAATGCTGTGCTGCCTCCTCTTACGACTAAATCAAAATTACAACTAAACTATAGAACAGCCATCACTGCCAGAGTTCTGGCTGAACAAAAGTCCTACAACTGGGGTCATACAAAAGAGGCAACCTTGAGACTGGTAGGAGGGGCAGCAGCACAGAACAGGCTGGTCCCACACTTACGTGTGGCAGTTGAGAATTGGAGGGATATCTCAATTGCAGAGGTCCACCCAGAGGAGCAAGGGGTCCCAGCTCACACTGAGACCCCCATTGAAAGGTTCCAGTGCCAGTTAACATAAGTCTTCCCAATTTCTGGATGTGAAAACAAGCTGAGATTATGGTTGATTGAGACAGAGGGCAGCTTGAGTCATAGACACTCCTCCAAAGAATCCAGCACACAGACTTACTTGCTAATAGATTCGTTCACTCTGAGCTCTAGAACTATAGCAGAAGCTTGAAAGGCATCATGAACATATGGGGGGAAAGTGAAATTTCTGGCTTCAAAGTAAGAGCTAAAGAGGCAACTTTCTTCTATACAGAAGAGCTGGCAGATCCATTGTTTCTTTGTTGAGCCCTTCCCTGATTCAGTGTGCAGACACATACAGCTACCATATCTAAGTCTCTATCACTTTGGCTAACACTGGTTGCCCAGCCCTAGTGATTCCATGAGACACTGCCCCTCCCAACTTGCAGGGCCACCCAAGCTGCTTCCAGTGGCTTTTGCATACAAATTGTCTGTCTTGGCTCATGCTTCAGAATTTTCTAAAATCTCTCAAACGTTCACAAAACACAAAGAAGCAGTATTTGGCCTCAGCATGCCCCATACCTCTTGCTGAGCAGTCCCAAGCCCGGTACTAGTAGCAGCTGACCTCAGTTTGTAGCTTGGCCTCTTGAGGTACCTTAAAGTCCACTGTAGGTAGTGGCTATCTGTGACTAATTCCAGGTGGCCCTGGGCATGGCACAAGCTGAGGCTGAACTCGGCCTGAGGTGGAGCCCCTTCCAGGAGGCACTAGGGCTTTGGACCCAGCCTGAGCATTACCCAGCGCTGCAACCAAAGACAACAAACGCAAATGGGCAGGCTCTAGAGCCATGCTAAAGTGAATCTTGCTCTATGTGGTCAGCCCCTCACCATCCAATCCTTGCAACTGATCAACCTGAGGGTCAATCCCTCCCACTGATGTACAAACAGCAACCCAGGATCAATTACAACAAGAGGGCAAACAGAACCCACACAAAGAACACATCTGCAGTATGCAACTCAGGTGACCAGGGAGACTGTGCCACTGGGTACCGCAGCACACCTACTACATAGAACCACTCTACTAAGACCAGGAGACTTAGGACCCCTACATAGAAACAAACACAGGGAGGCAGATGAAATGGAGAGACAAAAAACTGTGTCCCAAATGAAAGAACAGAACAAAGCTCCAGAAAAAAGAACTAAACAAAATGGAGACAAGCAATCTACCAAAAGCAGAGGTCAAAATACTGGTTATAAGGATTATCAATGAATTTAGGGGAAGAGAAGATAATTCAATGAGAATTTTAACAAAGAGACAAATGAGATGGAAAACATAAAAGGGAATCAGTCAGAAATGAAAAACACAAAAACCAAAATGAAAAATATATTACAGGGCGTCAACAGATATTATCAGATAAAGCACAGAATCAAATAAATGATGTATAAGACAAAGCAGCAGAAAACGCCCAGTCAGAAACAGCAACAAGAAAAAAGAATCAAAAAAAAAAAATGAGGATAATTTAAGGAGCCTCTGGGACAACATCAAGCATACTAATATTTGCATTATAGGGGTACCAGAAGGAGAAGAGAAAGAGCAAGAAATTGAAAATCTATTAAAATAAATAATGACAGAACACTTGCCTAACCTGGTGAAGGAAAGAGGCATACAAGCCCATGAAGTGCAGAGAGTCCAAACAAAATGAACCCAGAGGCCCACACCAAGACACACCATCTTTAAAATGCCAAAGTTTAAAGAAAAAGAGAGCATTTTAAAAGCAGCAAGTGAAAGGCAACTATTTATTTACAAGAAAGCTCCCATAAGATTGTCAGCTGATTCATCAACAGAAACTTTATGGGCCAGAAGAGCTTGGAATGAACTATTCAAAGTGATGAAAAGTAAGGATCTACAACCAAGATTACTCTACCAGTAAGGCTGTAATTTAGAACTGAAGGACAGATAAAGAGCTTATTGGACAAGAAAAAGCTAAAGGAGTTCATCATTGCAAACCCAATATAACAAGAAATGTTAGAGGGTCTTATTTGAGAAGAAGAAGAAAAAATAGATAAAAAATGGATAATAAAATGGCAATAACTACATATTTATCAATAATTACTTTAAATGCAAATAGATTAAATGTTCCAATCAAATGATAGGATGACTGAAAGGATAAGAAAAGAAGACATTTACATAGGCTGCCTATAAGAGACTCACTTCTGATTGAAGTACACACACAGACTGAAAGTAAAGAACCCAGTAATCCCACTTCTGGGTGTTTATCTGAAGAAACCCAAAACACTTCTTCAAAGAGACATGTGAATCCATATGCTCATTGCAGTATTATTTACAATAGCCAAAATATGGAGGAACCCTAGTGTCTATCAATAGATGAATGTGTAAAGAAGAGTTGGTATACACACACACACACACACACACACACAGAGAGAGAGAGAGAGAGAGAGAGAGAGAGAGAGAGAGAGAGAGAGAGAGAGAGAGAGAGAGAGAAATATTACTCAGCAATAAAAAAGAACGAAATCGCAACAACATGGATATATCTAGAGGGTATCATGCTGAGTGGAGTAGGTCAGAGAGAGAAAGGCAAAAGCCATATGATTTTAATTACATGTGGAATCTAAAGAACAAAATAAAACAAACTCATAAATACAGAGATCATTTTCATGGTTGCCAGATGGGATGGAGTTTCAGGATAAAGTTGGAACAGATTGAAAAGTACAAATTAGTAGTTACAAAATAGTTATGAGAATGTAAAGTATAGCTAAGGAATATAGTGAATATTATTGTAATAACTCTATGGTGTCGGATGGGTACTAGATTTATTGAGGTGATCATTTCATAAGTTATATAAATGTCTGGTCATCATTTGTACACCTAAAACTAATATACCAATTGTTATTGAAAAATAAAAACGTTATTTAAAAATTATTCATTTAAGAGTTAAGTGACCACTTTCAAAGATAGATGAATTTATCAGGAATCAAAGCCTCAATTCAAAAGATGAAGTTGTAATAATTATAGAATCTTAGGTAACAGGCAACTTGGCAGGGAAGTGAAGTGGAGGAGAGGGAAACTGACACAATGCTGGCTGCTCAGGTCTCGGGAATCACAGGCCACAGGAAATCAAGGTTATACTAACGTGCTCTGCTTACTCAGAGAGCAGGCCCTGGTTCAAGGGTCAGCTCTGCAACCAGGAAGAAAGCTTGCTAAAGAACATTTTACTAATCTTTTCTTTAAAATGTCCTAGATTTGACTCTTATTTCAAACTAAGTTGAAAGCAGAGTAAGCCGAAAACACTGATTTTATTTCAAACTATGTTGATTGCTTTCCCTTTGAGAGTTTTATATTTTTATCAGCAGAAATTCCTGGGCTAATTCTGAGAAATGCCATTCATTTCTTGCCAACAATGAGTTATGGACAAAGGGTGGAGTTGAGGAGAGAGCTCCCCACGGAGGGTCCTTCTTTCTGGACATGACAAGCAGGGGCTATGAATGTGGAAGATGGCAGAAAAGAACAGCTTCAGATGGGAGCTCCTGGAAAGCTGAGAGGCCAGCCATATGCAACAGTGTGTGCAGGCTTGGTCTTGGGGAAGTGTCAAACTGCCAAAGTATGTTTCTAGGTTGCTTATGTTCCCCACTATCAGGGAAACAATGTTGTCATGATGCCTCTGGCCCTCTTCAGATGCACAGGAATCTCTATTCCAAGATCTTTCCCAGGACTGCTCTTTGTAGGCAGTGCTCTTGACCTTTATCAAGATCTCCCTGGGGCCCTATTACTACAGTGCAGTCCTCAGTCCAACTGCATTAGAATTAAGGTCCTTGTTTAATGGATAGAATATTCACTTTAACTCAACTGAATCAGAACTTTTAGTATAGGATCTGGGAGCCTACATTTTTTAATTCTCCCAAGGTGATCCTTAAGCACATTAAAGTTTGAATAACACTAGTTTGGGGTCTTGTTCTAAAATGGCCCATTACCCTAATGGGTTTCTCCAAGCTAAGATACAGTATATACCAATACCTTATTGCTATAATAGAAATAGCTTCTGAAAATTGAATGGCATAATTTGAGACTTCCTAAAATATATACTAATGAACAATAATTTTGAAAAGTGTTCAATGAAAAAATCAGTCCAATGGCTGAATAAGTTTGGAAAATACTGTATCCCATATACCTTTCTTGTAGATTCATAACGTGTATTAATACGTCAAAGGCTCTGAGAAGTCCTGCATTAAAAGAAACCCGTTCAACTTTCTCTAATCTAGAAACTCACAAGTTTATTTGACCATATAAATTTTTTCCTTAGTAAACTCTATTATCATCTCATAAAATTGTGTTCTTTGAAACAAACTTTGGGAAACACTGCCTTAACCCAGAATAGTGACTATAATGGTGGAGACTTCTTAAATATAGAAAGCTAATGGAAAATTTGTTTGGCATCCCCCATGGAAGTGCTACCTTCTTCACCTTTGTGTGGGGTCAGCTTTAGTTGATGTCCATAGAAAAAATAAAAGTTATTTTCTACCATGACAGAAAGTCATAATTTTCCTAAATTTCTCATTCTTCTATGGTATAAGGGCTTCTAGCATGTTAATAGAAAATGACATTTAAAAAATAGCAATTAAATCTCAAGGATTTACCAAAGAGAAAGATTGCCTCATCTGGCAAAAGGCAAGTTGAGTGCCACGTTCCTAAGAAGGATTTAACCCTTCATACTCTACACAGTGTTCAAGGACAAAGCGTATGAGGAAAATAATGGAAATAAACCTTGGAAGACAGTGAAAGGGGTCTAAGAGTTAAGACAGTAGTCAGCATAGACACGGAGGATCTAGTGATCAACAGCAAACATCTCTGTTGCTACCTCTCAGCCATCAGTGTAAGAACTAACAGTGATAATAATAACAATAATAATAATGTAAAACCTCTGCTATTTAGAGACCAACATTCCACAATGCTCAGGCTTTTGGATAGCACTGAATCAAAAAAAGTGTTTTAACATACTAGTCTTTTGCAGGCAAAGAAATGGCCCCCAACTGATCATCTTGTATACTATAACTATGGAAGTTGCCTTACTGAAAGAAAAGTACATGCTAATTGTCTGTTACTGTTTAAAAAGAATTAACCCTTTTCAGTAAAAACCAAGAGGCACGTGAATACAGAATTCAGAAATAAACAAAAGAATTAAGAGAGAACAGTGGAGATCAAACATGGATGACAGCAACAGCAGCAATCAGCAGCATCTTATGAGGCAGTTGACACTCAAAGAGATGAACCAAAAGATAATAGAGTGGCTTTAAAATTAAGGAGAAATTCCTCAATAAGCTAAATACAGAATTACAGTAGGACTCAGAAATTCCACTCTCAGGTATATACCCCAAATACTGAAAATATATGCCATACAAACATTTGCACATGGAAACATACCACGAGATAAGCTAAAAGATGATGGGGAGCTTTAAAATTGAGGAGAGATTCTTCAATCAGTTAAACACAGAATTGCAATAGGACTCAGAAATTCCACACCTAGGTATATACCCCAAATAACTGAAAATATATGCCACACAAAAATTTGCACCTGAAAACTTGTATTTGTTCATAGCAGCACTATTCACAATAGCCAAAAGGTGGGGGAAAAAGCACAAATGTCCATTAACTGATGAATGGATAAGCAAAATGTGGTGTACCATACAATGACATGTTATTCAACTACAAAAAGGAATTAAGTACTGATGCGTGGTATAATGTGGATAAATCTCAAAAACATTATGCTAAGTGAGAGAATCCAGACATGAAAGGCAATGTATTATTTGATTCCATTATATGAAATGAGCAGAATATGAAAATCTATTGAAACAGAAAGCAGATTAATGGTTTCTATTGGCTGGGAAGAGGTAATGAGAGGTGACTGTTTAATGGATACAGGGTTTCCCTTTGGGATGGCGAAAATTTTGAGAGCTAGATTAGTATTGATGATTGAACAACATTGTGAATGTTCATGTTTTAATATTTTTAAATTTTTCAGTTACACTTGCTATACAATATCATATTAGTTTCAGGTATACAACATAGCAATTATTCATTTATGTAACTTACAAAGTGATCACCCTGGTAAATCTAGTACCTATCTGACAATATACAGTTATTACAATATTTTTACTATATTCCTTATGCTATAGTTTATATCTCCATGACTATTTTATAACTATTAATTTGTATTTCTTAAACCCTTCCCACTTTTTCACCCACTTCGCCACCCACCCCATCTGGTATCCCTCAAAATGATCTCTGTATCTATGAGTTTTTTTCTGTGTTTTTTTTAAATTATTATTGTTGTTGTTTAGTGTTCACATGTAACTGAAATCATAGCATTTGTCTTTCTCTGACTTACTCCACTTAGCATAATACCCTCTAGGTCCATCCATGTTGTTGCAAACGTAAAGATTTTCTTTCTTTCTCTTTCTTCCTTCCTTCCTTCCTTCCTTCCTTCCTTCCTTCCTTCCTTCCTTCCTTCCTTCCTTCCTTCCTTCCTTCCTTCCTTTCTTTCTTTCTTTCTTTCTTTCTTTCTTTCTTTCTTTCTTTCTTTCATTCTTTCTTCTTCCCTCCCTCCCACCCTCTCTCTCTCTCTCTCTCTCTCTCTCTCTCTCTCTCTCTCTCTCTCTCTCTCTTTCTTTCTTTCTTTCTTTCTCCTTCCCTCCCTCCCTCCTTCCTTCCTTCCTTCCTTCCTTCCTTCCTTCCTTCCTTTCCTTCCTTCCTTCCTTCCTTCCTTCCTTCCTTCCTTCCTTCCATCCTTCTTTCTCTCTTTCTTTCTTTCTTCTCTCTCTCTCTCTCTCTCTCTCTCTCTCTCTCTCTCTCTCTTCCTCCCTCCCTCCCTTGCACCTTTCCTTTTTTTCTTTGTTTATTTTTATGGCTAACATCCCATTGTATATATGTACCACATCAATTTTTATCTATTCATCCATTGATGGACACCCAGGTTGCCTCCATATCTTGGCTATTATAAATAATACTACAATGAATATATGAATGCATATGTCCCTTATAAGTAGTATTTTGGATTTCTTTGGATAAATACACAGAAGTGAGATTAACTGGATTCTTCTTTGCTATAGCCTTTGCTTTAAAGTCTATTTTGTCTGGTGTAAGTATTGCTACCCCAGATTTTTTTTTTAAATTTCCATTTTCATGAAATACCTTCTTTCCATCCCTTTACTTTCAGTCTGTGTCTCTTGATCTAAAGTGAGTCTCTCAGGTGTCTTGTTTTCTTATCCATTCAGCCACCCTATCTTTTGATTACAGCATTTAATGTTTTTTTCATTTGAAGTACTTGTTGATAGATATGTAGTTATTTCCATTTTGATTAACTTTTTTTCTTCTTAAAAGAAGTCGCTCTAATATTTCCTATAATACCGAATTGGTGTTAATGGATCCCTTAACATTTTCTTCCCTGAGAAGCTCTCTATCTGTCCTTTGATTCTAAATGATAGCTTTGCTAGATAAAATTATCTCAGTTTAGGTCCTTGCTTTTCATCACTTTGAATATTTCATGCCAACCCCTTCTGGCCTGCAAAATTTCTGTGCAGAAATTGGTTGACAGTCTTATGGGAGCTCACTTGTAGGTAACTAACTGCTTTTTTCTTTCTGTTTTTAACCTTTGGCATTTTAATGATGATGTGTCTTCATGAACTCTTTGGGTTCATCTTGGTTTTTTCGTGCTTCCTAGAGTTGTGTCTATTTCTATCACCAACTTAGGAAAGTTTTCTGTCATTATTTCTTCAAATAGCTTTTCATTGTCTTGCTCTCTGTTCTCCTTCTGGTACCCATATGATGAGAATGATGACATTCTTGATGTTGTCCCAGGGGCATCTTAAACTATCCTCATTTTTTAAATTCCTTTTTCTTGTTGCTGTTCTGATTGGGTGTTCCTGCTACTCTATCCTCTAAATTATTGATTCAATCTTCTGTTTCATCCAATCTGTGTTTTCTTCTAATGTACTCTTCACCTCATATATAATATTCTTCATATCTGACTGGTTCCCTTTTGTGTTTTCCATCTCCATTTTTATGTTTTCTATCTCTTCCTTAAAGTTCTCATTGAGTTCATCTGCTCTTCCCCTGAGTTCATTGAGTATCCTTATAACCAGTGTTTTGAACTCTGCATCTGGTAGATTTGTCTCTATTTTATTTACTTCTTTATCTGGAACTTTGTTCTGTTTTTTTTTGTTTTTGTTTTTGTTTTGCATGTGGGACATGTTTCTCTGTCTCCCTATTTTGCCTGCCTCCTTGCATTGGTTTCAATGTATTAGGTAGGGATCATAAGTCTCCAGGGCTTAATAGAGTGGCTTTATGTAGTAGGTGTCCTGTGCGTCCCAGTGTTCTCTGGTCACCTGAGTGAGGTGCTCAATGGGTGTCCTTGTTTGAGTTGTATGCGCCCTCCTGATGTAGTTGAGTCTTAGATGTCATTTTAATTTCGATGAGAGGGATTGACTCTTGGTGTGAATGGGTGTGAGGATTGGCCAGTAAGGGGCTGACCCTACAGAGAAGAATTCACTTTAGTAGGGCTCTGGTCCCTGCCCAGCCGGCTCTTCGGGTGTGTCCTCTTTAGATGCAGCCCTGGGTGGTGCTCAGGCTCTGATGCAGGTCGAAGCAGGCCACTGGTGATGTTCACCCAAGGGCCTCCTCCAGCTTCTGGCCAAGTTCAGCTGCAGCCTGTGAACATCCAGAGCCACTTAATAAGAGTCACAAAACTGACTCTTACAGATGGCTGCCACCCATGTTTGGCTTATCAGTGCCTTGAAGGGCCAAGCCAATAACCGAGGCTGGCTGCTGCTACTGGCAGGCTTGGAGCGGCTCAGTAAGAGGTACAGGGCATGCCAAGGCCAAATGCTGCTTCTTTTGGTTTTGTGAACCTTTGAGAGATTTTAGGAAATTCTGTAGAACGAGCCAATACAGGCCATTTATAATAAACCACTGGAGGCAGCTTGGGTGGGCTGCATGCTGGGAGGGTTGGTATCTCAGGGAATAACCAGGGCAGGGCAATCTTTGGTAGCCAGGTTGATGGAGACTGAGATATGGTGGCTGCCTGCATCCTCATGCTGGTAGGTGAGCAGGTTTAACAAGGAGACAATGGATACTTCCTTCACTTCTGTCCTGGAGAAAGCCACCCCTAAAGCCCTCTCCCTGAAGCCAGACAACTCAGTTCCTCTCCCATGTGACCCTGGCACTCTTCAAGCAGCTGTCCCAGAACTGGAGCTCAGAGCAAGTGAGTCTGTCAGAGAGTAAGTCATATGCAGGCCCCACAAAGGGAACATCTGTGACTCCCACTGCCCTCAGTCTCAGCCACAGTCTACACTGGTTTTCGCAGCCAGAGGTTATTGGTATTTCTCTTCCCAGCACTGGAACACTGGACTAGGGAGCCTGGTGTGGGGCTGGTCCCCTCACTCCTCAGGGAGGACAGGGGGCTCTGCAGCCAAGATAACCCTCCTGATTTTCATCCACCACATGTAGTTGTGGGACCAGCCCATTTCATGTCTCCACTCCTCCTACCAGTCTTGAGGTGACCTCTTTTGAATATCCCCCATTGTAGGAGTTCTGTTCACCCAGAACTAATGCGACTCCTAGTGATGGTTTTTCTGTAGTTTCGTTGTTATTTTGATGTGGGCATGAGAGGAGGTGAGCACAACATCTACCTTCTATGCTATCTTAATCAGAAATCTGTCATTAATATTAATGCTACTGAATAAAACTCTTTAAAATAATAAATTTTATACTGTGTGTATTTCACTATAATAAAAGATAAATAAATCCCCCTTGAAATATTTCCATTAAAAAGTAAAACTGGAGGGAGCAATAAACTCCTGTCTGCTTGATTACTGTAACACTGAAAGTCATGAATATGGACATGGTCATAGAACTAGGCCCTCTTTTTATATAAATGTAGAAGATTGGAGGAAAGAATAAAAATGTGTAGAGATCACAGACAAAAAAAAACTAACTAAAAAACAGATCAGAATGGTCCAGAGACTTGCAACCCTCACTCTAAACTGTCAGTCAAGTTTCTATACTACCTCATCTTATATAGCTCACTTCTGCTACAATATAGTTTTCTGTAATCCAAACTTATTCATATACAAGTGATCAATAAGAGAATGATGTTGGTATAATACAGAAATTGCATTGGTTCATACATGATTTTTCCCAGAAAATTAATATTTTTCACCATTGAGTGACAGAAGCTGAATGTCAAGTATACTAACACAACTGAAATCAGCAAACTGTCAGGGAATACAGTACTCTATCCTATTCTCATTCACCCCACATTTTTCCTCTTAGCTTAGTTTGATTATAAACTCTGTCTTATAAGTGCTTATTACATGATTCTCTCTGATCTTTGTGCATTTTTTCTCTTGTCTCTATAACTCAGAAGCCTAAATCCTTCTTACATCCTCATCCTTCAAGCTAATGTCACCATTTTAAGATATAAAGTTAATACTTAGAGTAATATTCCTTTATTTATTAGAAATCTAAGACGCCTTTTTAAAATGTGTTAGCTTTTTATTTGTATAATTGTTTTGTTAGTACTCTGGTTGCAAAGTCACATAAGTTTCTAATTGTTTTCTCCAATCCTGTTTATTCCTTAAGCCCTATTAGTCTTCAGTGTACAATTCTGCAGAATGTGAAGATTTTCAGAAATGCAAATATTGCATTATTGTAACAATGTCTATATTCACTAGCTAGCTCACAACCCAACTCTTGTTGAGAGAAAACTGGCATTGGGTTTCTAGCTTTTACTTTCAAGAATACATAGACTGCAGTGCATTTAGAAAGGTTGTTTCCTTAACCTAGCTTGAATTTAAAAGCTTATGGTGAGGGGTGACTCCTCCAAAGCCACACTGTCATTGTCTGTACTAAAACCATATCATAGAGCTAAATATTTCATACTTAGCCCAAAGGGAACACTATTGATTAGGTCTCTGGTAACAGATCAAATCAGATATTCTGGCAATTTTATAGCAGTTCTTCAATGATCTGAGAGTGGCAGAATACCTTTAAGGGAACTCAAATTTATTAATTCTGAAAAGCAAATTCTTAATGGAATGGTCATTAAAAAACTCTTAGATAATATCATGAGTTGGGTTCCTGGTCATTATAAAACAGTCTTCTTTTGGTGATAAAATTATATATCAAGAAAAAATGGGAAAAAGTCATATTCTTCCTTCCCCTCTCTCACCTTTACCACTCCACTCTTCCCAAAGAGAAAATGTGGAATTTCATTCTTATAAATCTATTATTATTGGGGACTAAAGAGTCCTGCTTAGAGACAGATTGATTTAAGGACTTTTCTGACTTCCGTGAAGTCTTGACTTTTTCCATTAAGTATCTTCTAGCTTCAATGAAGCATCAGCCTGTTTGGGCCCAGTAGAGCCCTATGGTATGTGACCAAGACTTAACCTCTACCATGGAGACTTGGGAAGTACTTATTTGCTCTTCATGGGAATCAGTATATGTTTCTCTCTTGCAATTCTGGAAAAGCAGTCTGACTTCCACAGTTTAGCAGGAGCTACAGGATATAACCTCAAATGCAGGTATGAACCTTGAAAACTGCAAGGGTGGGGAATTTAGAAAGCCAAAGCCATGGGAAACACAGTAACAAATAAAAGGATGGCTCCTCTGCCCCATTTAATGGCGGATGAGCTCTAGGCATGACAATCAAGTCCATCACTACACAGGTAAACACTGCTTGAAGCTGATTCTCCTATAGGATAATATGCAAAACTAAAGCAATGGGTAAATGAATTCCTTGTTCATTCTCTCTTTTTGATATAGAACTTGTTCTTCATCTTAGCTTTAAATATTCTACTTTAAGAGAGGACATTTTCATCATAGTGCCTTGCATCAGGTTATGATAGAAAACTGGAGCCCTTCCTTTGGCCAGACATTCCTGTGGCCCTGAAGGCATGAGTTTTCTCATGCCTAATAATCACTGGAGTGGAAGGAATACACAGGAATCATCATATCCACTATCCAGCATTAAAGCATAACTGTGCCAACTCTACTTAGATGAGTGGGTACCTTTTGATTTCCAGAAATATGCAGCAAAGAGACTAAAATTTTCTTTAGTCATTTATTTGAGGATTTAACAACCACTTGATCCTAAAGTTCTTCCTTTCATCAAACTCGATTCTTCTCTCCTATGGTTTAAACCTATTTACTCTTGTTTTATCTTCTACAGAAAGAAAGAATAGCTGGTTTGCATTTCATTTCAATATGGCAGAGGCAGCACATGAGAAAACTCCTTGCTCTTTTTCAAAAAAATAAGAGAGATTAAATGTAAAATTAATAATAAATATACAAACTTTAAAACTGCATAATCATACTCAGAAACAAAAGAAGATTCCTTTGGAATAAAACAGAAGGAAAATACAGCAATAAATGAAGGTCAAAAACATATGGTCCTTGGTAGTTGGGACTGGATACAGACAGTTGGAGCCAGATAGCTGAGCAAGAACTACAGCCTACAGTTAGATTACTGTGTAAATCTGGGGACTAGGGTCACATTTCTCACATGTAAACAGGGTTTACATAGCTCTGCCCACCCCAGATATTTTTCTCAGATGGTCTGGTTGACCAGCGCAGGCTAAGGTTCCAGTCCAAGATCATTATCAGGGACTAGCACTGCACAAGGAAACAGAGGTAGAGATAGGCCAACCAGGCATGAGGAAGACCAAGCTGAACACTAATATTGACCTGGTTTAAAGCTCAATGAACTATAAGGCGTGAAACATCCATTCTACCAGGAAAGAAGACAAAAATAAAACCCCCATGATTGATGAGCTTTTAAACAAAAATTTTAGAAAACAAGGTGGAATTTGGAACTAAGAAAAGCTATTGAAAAACCAAACAGAAGTGAGAATTCACACCTAAAAAAGCCCCACAAATCTGAAATGAAGTTTTAATATTTAAATACCTTAAAGAAATAAAGAAGAGAATGAGATCCCAAGAAACAATGATGGGGGTTTTAAAACAACACCTTGCACAGATTTTAAATATAATTTTAAAACTTGGTGAAAATATAGATATTGAAAATAAAACTACAAAAAACCTAACATATGACCTAAATAGTAGCCATTAAAAAGCTGAAGAAATAATTCATGAATTGGAGGACAATACTGATGTAATATATCATTACCCAGAATATACCAAGGTGAAAAAAATAAAGAAGACGTTAAGAGATACAGGATCAATTAAATGAGCAGCAACAACATACACCAAGGATAACTCTGAGGATGAGAAAAAAAGATAGATGGAAGAGAGGCAATTTTCACAAAACTAATAACTAAAAATTAAAGAGAACTTTGAGTTCTTTGGCTGAAATAATCATTGCTGAGCAGGTTAAATAAATTATACATACACACCTCATTGTGTGCATCAAAGAAAAAGAGGACATCTCAAAAGCTAGAAGAAGAAAACAAGTTACCCACAAAAGAATTACAATGAAACAGCAAAAAATTATAGCCAAATAGCAGACTTCTTATCCACAAACAAAGGAAGTCAACCAACCATTTATCAATATCTTTGAGGTGCTGAGGGAAACATTAACATTCACTTATAAATTTATACCCAGCCAAATTATTATACAAGAATGAGGGTGGAATGTAACAAAGAAAATAAATGAACAAACAAAATAGTAACAAACTCATAGATACAGAGAACAAACGGATGGTTGCCAGATGGGAGAGGGGTTGGGGAGCTGGCTGAAAAAGGTAAAAAGATCAAGAAGTACAAATTGGCCTTTACAAAATAGTCACAGGAATGTAAAGTACAGTATAGGGAATATAGTCAATAATACTGTAATAACTATGTATAGTGCCAGATGGGTTCTAGACTATAATTGAAGGGATCACTTCATAAATTATACAAATGTCTAACCACTATGCTGTGCACCCAAAACTAATATAAAATAATATTAAATGTCAACTGTAATTGAATAAAAAACATTATATGTGTGTGTGTGTGTGTGTGTGTGTGTGTGTGTGTGTGTGTGTGTGTAGACACTGAGGTACATAGATGTTAAGTAACATGACTAAGGTCTCATAAAATGCAAAACACAAACAAGGCCTAAATTCCCCCACCTCCCAAAAAAAGACTGAGGGCAAAATAAAGGCATTTTTGTATATAAGGATTAAAGCTTTAGTACCACTGCCCACAGGAAGAAGTGTTAAAGATTATAGTTGACAAGAAGAAAAATGAATTCATAAGGAAGTGACCTGCAAGAACATAAAGAAAAAGAAAATGAACAGCTGGTTTCTATACTCCATGAAATATGCTTTTTAAGTCTTTAAGACAACATATTTATTTCCTTCAATTTTCTCTTTTCTGGGATTTTTTACCTCAATTTTTAGCTCTTTTTTTCTCTCAAAATAACTGCTAGCTTATACTTTCCTATTTCCTCAATACTTGCTTCCTTGTATGGAGGTGGGGCAAATGACAGCCATACTCCATTCAATGCTCTTCCACCTTATGCTCTGTGTCTGGTGTTATGCCTCAACTTCCTTTAGGGAGAAGAACAATCTCTACATAGCAGTTTAGATAGATTCCTATGACATTGGACCTCTTCTGGAGTCCTCTGGGAAAAATAAGATTTTATAAAGCTCTTTGACAAGCAGCCTGGCAAATAGAAAAATAAAAAAAGCTCTCCAGTTTAGCCTCCTTATCAGAAACTGCTCCCAGCTCCCAGAACTCCTCCCATACTATAATCCTATAATCCACTTAAAGTAGAAGTCGATAAACACATAAAAAAAATATTAAAGCCCATTTATTTAGGGATTGGTTCAAAAAACAACTTTTAGGTTGATCACATGCTGAGTCAGTCTCTCACATCTTGAAGCATAAACTATAGTCACCTATACTCCGTGAGAAACCTGTGACATGGCATGATCTTTTTCCATCTGGTAAGGAATCCCTTGCTAGTAAGCAATCCTTTGTGTTCATCAGATGCAGGAAAGTATATTTCATATAGATAGTGACAAAAAAAGTTGGGAATTTCTTTTCCATTAAACAAAAACTCCATTCTTTTAAAATTTCAGTGAACTGAATTTTCATTGAACCTCATTCCTAACCCATCCCTACCATTTTTGTTCTAATACTTTAGGTTTCTCCCTTACAAGTTCTGAAAGTTCTTTACTACTTAAAAAAAGTACCATATATATGTGCACTAGACTAGTGGTTCTTGACATTTTTAAGGTCATATATAGCCACTTTAGGAATACCAATAAAGATATGAATTCTTTCTAAAGGAATTGACAGGTATACATTGTTACACCAAAAACTGAAATTAATTTTAAAGGGTTCCCTGACTCCATAATGTCCATCCATGGACGCCAAATCCAGAACCTCTTTCCTAAAGGGAAAGAGAAAAGACACAATTTGCAAGGCTTCTTCTGCCTATATCCCAACATTGTTCCCTTTCACTAGTGCTGCTCTTGGACCCACAGGCATTCTTTGAATCATTCCATACTTACACACCTCTGGTATGGGAGACAGGCTAGTCAGACATAAACAAAGTGTCATTGAAGGAGCTCCTGCTTCAGACAAATACCCTATCCACAAACTGTGAAAAGTAGACATCCTAATAGCCTTGTGAAAAAGTCTCTCCCCACCTCCCACTTATATTTGCTCTTAACAATGTGTACATAATAACCTCAGCCTGAAGAAGGTGACTATTTGGCAAGAAAGCAGCTTTATACTGTCATAAACCTCACTATCTCAGCTTCTTTGATTTATGAACAGTCTTCCATCATTTAGGAACTATGCTTGCATGCAATTACAGCACTAATGGTGTAGGACATGTGCTGCCATACTACAATTTCTCTGATGCCCACTGCCCACGGTAGGAAGAGATAATTTACAAAAGAAAATCTCTGGGCCACGTTTACTTTCCCCCAACTGATATCCACTTTCAAACTATTAAAAGCCCAATGAAAATCTGTTACTGGATACCCAATAGCTTATTAGAGCCTAGAATGTGCCCCACATGGGCTATAAAAGGTATTTAGGGGCCAGTGTGGGCTGCCTAAAAGTATCCTATTGTTATTTCTGTCTAGAAATTTCGCTTCTGGGGAATTAGGGAGATTGGGTGGGTTGGGTGGAAGAGGGAGGAAGGAGAACCACGGCTGGGAAAGAAAGAGGCAAACCAGTTTACCTGGACAGCGAGGGCAGCATAGATGAGGAATATGCACAGGCGAAAGGCAGTGAAGGCTTGGACATCTGACTCGGCTGCAAAGCACATTCCCATTCTGAAAGAGAGGAGAAAATAAGTGAAAACTAAATGTCTTTCAAAGGTCACTGGAATCATGCTAGTTAAAAAACAGTCATACAGGGACTCACCCAGACAGTGAATAATGCATTCCTGAGAAGCTGAATAAAATCACCATGTTTCTTTCCTTTTCTCATCACTAGCTCCTCTGCTTGGTTGGTTGACAGCTTGTGGTATACTTTTCTAAGGCTGGAATCACTACTGCTACCATTTTCAAATCCTCTCACTAACTGTGGGAGGCTTCTGGCTTGGTTCTTTGGCGTTTCTACCATTGCCTAACTTTAACTGCACATCTTTTCCAAGTCTGATTTCATAATCACCTGCTCAATGCCATGGAAGAGAAGGGATAATGAGTGTTGGATCCCCTAAGCTGCTATCAATCTCTGGACAAGGAGGTATCCTTGGTACATGTATCTTTGATTCCATAAACCCTGCTTTGTTCCAGTAGGTTGACTGCTTCCTTTTGTCACTTCCTTTTTCAGTAAAAAAGTTTTCTTGAGCAAAAACTAGAGTTTTAAATTGAGTTGATTAGCTAGTATGCCTGGGTGGGGCAACTGAGTCCCTGCCTGATTTACAATTACAAGATCCATAGTTTTGACAACTCTCAACAATTGCTAGAATAAAGGAAGACTTTGGGAATCAATTTTGTATTAACATTTTCCATTTATAATTCATTTGAAGCAAGGATTCTTTCTGTCAGGCTTCTGTGGGGGAAGAAGGTGATGAAGAGGAAAGGGAAAATGATGCCCAGCACGTGAGCTGTTGACACAGGGAACATAGTAACATTTTCACTGCCCAGCATTTGGAAATACCGCAGAGTCTCCTTATATGCCACACTCCTCAGAGCCAGGTGGTATGATCTTGAAGGGAGATCAAAGTACATCTGAAACCACTCCTGGCTAAGGACTAAACTGACCCCACTTAATGCTTTATACTGAATTCTGTTTTAGAGTTAATTAATTCATAAAAATAATGATAACCATAATGATGATGATGATGATGATGATGATGACAATAGCAGTTAACATTTTTTGAATGTTGGTCATGAGCAATCACTGTTCTAGATGACTGAAATGGATTCAAGAATGTAATCTTTACCACAACCCTATGAAATAGGTAATATCATCATCCCATTTTAAATAAGCTGAAGGAATCTGAGAGATTACATAACTTGTCCAATGTAATATGGCTCATAGGTGGCAGAGCCAGGGTTATAAATTTGGTCTGTCTTGACTCTAGAACCCTACAGCCTCTTAACACCACCTGATAATGCCTGAAGGTTAGGATTCCACATGCTCAAAATTCTGAAACCCCAATTTTATGTTCAAATGGCAAAAGAATCAGGCTTGCAAGTGAATGCTCCTGTTCTACTTGGGCACTAGAGGTGAGTTGCAATTCTTCTATGAGGTCTCAAATGAGAGGTTGGCCCTGAAAATTCTTTCTTATATGTTCAGAATTCTTAATTCTCAGGGTCTCCCTTCCTAACTTCCTCAGTGCAGTGGATCTCCAACAGGGATTATTTTGTTCCCTAGGTAACTTTGGCAATGTCTGGAGACATTTTCATTTGTCACCATTGGGGTTAGTGCTACTGGCATCTCATAGGTAAAGGCCAGGGATGCTGCTAGATATCCTGTGATGCACAGGACAGCCCCCAGAGCAAGGAATTACCTGTCTTCAAATGTCAATACTCTGAGGTTGAGAAACTATAGGTATAATGTTTGAGGTTTGTTCAGAAAGAACTGTGTCCCCAGTCAAAGCCATGGAAACAAAATGGGACTACCTACTTCCTCTATTGCAAATATGGCATTCAATCTGTCCAAATACCTCTTTGAGTGACCATAAATGAGCCAAGGCCAACCCAAGGAACTCTAATCCTCACCAGGTACAAGCCAAGGTTTCCCAACCTCAATCTTACAGTTATAGACTGAGATAATATAAAATACGCTCTTCCAATGAACCAGTCTATAGTCTGTCCTAATCTCTTATTTAAAAGCAAACACTAAAAATGGTTTCCAAAAAAATGGTCTTGTCTTACAATCTATATTAAGCTTTCTCTCCATTCCCACTGTCAAGCTATTCTGCCTTCTCATACCATGTCCTATGTCATTTGGCTAAAAGACTATAAGTATCTGTCCATAGCAAACACTTGGAAATCCCATGAAAATGAAGCCAAAAAGCAACAGAGGAAGATAGAAGATGTGTATTTTTCCTTGTGATCTGATTGACTTCTTTTAGACTTTAATACCATGTTCCCTGGCCCTCTGGGCCCTGAAAGCACATCTGCATGCTGAGGAGCTAACTGAGAAATCACATGTCATGAGAAATTGTACCTCTGAGCAGATGCAGTTCACACAGTAAACCAACCCATATGGTTCCAGGTAAGGATGCCATCTCTCACCCACTCTATACTTCTTGTCTTGAAAAACACAATATGTCTCTGAATCTGTGAGGAAAGAGATGGAAAACATACCTGTTAGAAAACATGGATCAAGTCACAAGATCCAAAGGCAATCAGAGGTTCCACCCATATCAGTGTATATCAGAGAAAGAGGAAAAGAGAATATTGACAGAACCCCCACTATTGGCTCAGAGTTTTACATGTTTTGTTTATTTGATCCTACAATGACCTAGTAAGATGGGCACTATTCTATTGTCTAATGCTATAGATGATGCAAATCAAGGGTCATATAACCAATAAATAAGTGACGTAAGACTCAAACCCAGTTTTGACTGATGCTGAAGTCAAAATCTTAACTAGTGCTCTGTTAAAATGGTAAGACAAGGGAGTGTATCATGTGTCCTTTTGAGAAAGATTGTCCTTCTTTGCTTTGGAAAAGCAAACTAAGGTCTAAAACACTGATCTATCAGAACATTCTCAGATCTATCTGCTTGGTGGTGGTGCAGGGATTATGGACTAAATACATTGTGTTAGGTCCCTATAAATGACTTCACCCCATATGATAACATAATTCAATCATTAAACAAATACTTCAGCATTTACTCTATCAGGCACTATGCTAAGTGCTAAAGATAAAATGGTAGGCAAAAATACACACAGTTTTTGTTCTCATTCAACGTATAGACTTCTTGCATAAACAACTCCTGGTTAACTCAAAAGTAATGTATCCTTCCTTTTGCTGAAATGGAAATTTTGATAGTCACAGCTTATCTTGGACCATAGTTACTTGAGTACATACTGTGTTATTTGTCTTATTTTATATGTCGTATTCCTCTGTCAGGGTGAAAGGTCCTGACAAGTAGTTACCATTTTTTCTTTACTCTCTATCACATGGCCTAGCACACTGTGGCCAATAAATGTAAACAATCAAAAAATGATTGGTAAATGAATTTCTAAACCATATAGTTTGCCTTCTAATCCCATCCTCTTCTATCTCCTGCTCCCCATCGTACATGGTCAAAATAAACCAAGACTCCTCAAAATAAACACATTTCCATGATTATCAGAATTGAAATGATAAAGAAAAGATAGATAAGTGAGAAATTGGAAGAAGATAAATCTAACAAATAAAATGTTAATATCTAGAATATTTTAATCAGTTGAATCAATCAATAAAGGGCTAACAAATCCAATAGAAAAATGGTCTGAGGCTATGAATTGCAGTTTAGAGAACAAGAAATGGAAACAGGCAATAAACAGGACAAGATGTTCAACTTCACTAGTAATCAGATTCTCAAGTTGCATGCTTCTTCAAAAACCCTCTATGATTCTTTCCAACTATCCTAAATTCCAATTTACTTTTCAAATCTTTATTTCCAACTTTTTCTGAATAAGTCAAAAAATCTGGGTTTGAATCCTTACTCTAGCTGTATGACACCTGAGCAAGATTTAAACTCTATCAATCTCACTTTTTAACATCTGTGAAATATGGATTATATGTTTCTCTCCCAGATGTTAGATGACTAGGTGAAGCTCTCTGTAAAATATAAAGTGCTACAAAATGTAGAGTGATATTTTATAGTGATTATTTTCTAATTAGGAAAGTAATGCATGTTCAATGTAGAAAATTGAAAAACATACAAATACACAAAAAGAACAAAATAAAGACATAAAAGTATATAGAATAAAGAAACATTACACACAAATCCAGTAAAAGAATACAACCACTTTTAATATACTGATAACTTATAAATAGCCCATGAGTTAAAAAGAAAAAGGGAAATTCAAAAATATTTTGTACTAAATGAAAATGACAACACAGCATATAAAATGCAGCTAAAGAAATATTTAAAGGGAAGTTGATATCACTAAATACCTATGTTAGAAAAGGAGAAAAGCTTAAATCAACACCTTAAGAAACTAAAAAATGTAGAGCAATAACAAAAAAAAACTTACTGTAAATAGAAGAAATAATAAAAAACATAAATTAATGAAATTGAAGACAGAAAACCAATAGAAAAAATATCAATAAGAATAAAACCTGGTTCTTTAAGATGATCAAAAAAATTAATAAACCTCTAGCAAGACTAACAAAGCTAAAAAAGAGAAAAGATGCAAATTACAAATATTAAAGATAAAAGAGAGGACTGCATTATAAATTGTATACATATTACAAAGATAAAAAGGGAATATTATGAATAACTTTATACCAGTTAATTTAACAATTTAGAAAAAAAGCATGAATTCTTTGAAAGGCACAATTATTAAAGTTCACACAAAAAGAGATTGATAACCTGAATAATCGTATATCTTGTAAAGAAATTGAATTTGTAGTTAAAAACTTTTGCTCAGAGAAAACTGCAGGGCCAGATAGCTTAACTGTGAATTCTATCTAACATTCTATCAAATATTTCAGAGAAATGAAAAGGAGAGAGTTTCCCAACTGGATTTTTGATGTAGGCATTATGTTGATACTAAAACCAGATAAAGATATTATGAGGGGAAAAACTACATACCTATATCCCTCATGAACAAAGATACAAATATTCTCAACAAAATTTTAACCCATTAAATTCAACAATAAATAGAAAGGATACTGCTTTATGAACAAGTGGGATTTATTCTGAAAATTCAACATTCATTAATTCAATCAATGCAATTTATCACCTCAACCGACCAGAGGAGAAAAACCATATAATCATTGTAAAAGATCCAGGAAAAGTATTTGACAACATTTTATATCCATCCATGACAGAAAGTCTAAACAAACCAGAAAAAGGCCTTCCTCACTTTGATAAAGGGAATCTACAAGAAAACCTACAGCTATCATTAAAAAAAAAAAAAATCTTACCATTTGCAATGATATGGATGGACCTAGAGGTTACTATGCTGAGTGAAGTAAGTCAAACAGAGAAAGATAAATACCATGTGATTTCACTTACAGAGGACAATCTGGTGACAGCCAGAGGAGAGGAGGGTTTTGGAGGCTGGCCGAAAGGGGTGAAGAGTTAAAGAAGTACAAATTAGCAGTTGATAGATGGTCATGAGGATGGGGAGCACAGCATTGGGAATGCAGTTAGCATTAATGCAATGGCTAAGTGGAGAGCCAGAGAGAAAGAGCAATTAGGGAGATAGTTTTTTAAACCATATAAATACCTAACCAATGTACTATATACTTGAAACTAATAATAAAATTAAATTAAAAAAAACCCTACAGCTAACATCATACTTGATGGCAAAACAAAACAAAACAAAACGCTTTCCTCCTAAGATTGGGAATTATGCAAGGGTGTCTGTTTCATCACTCTTGGAGATACTAGCCAGTGAAATCTGGTAGGAAAAAGAAGTAAAAGGCACATCTGTTGGATAAAAAAAATAAAACTGTCTTGATTTAATACTTGATAATATTGTCTCCAAAAAAAAAAAATAACAAAGAATCTATTTAAGTTGCTATAAATAGTAAGAGAATTTAGCAAAACTGCAGAATACAAGGCCCATATAAAAAAGTTGATCACATTTATATAATCTTTAATGAACAATTAGAAATCAAAATTTGTAAAACCACCATCTAAAATAGCTCCCCTAAAACATAAAATATTGAAATATAAATCTAATAAAATATGTGTAGATCTGCACTAAGAAACATGTAAAACACTGATAAAAGTTATCAAAGAAGGTCTAAAAATAAATAGAGAGTTATACCTTGTTCATGGACAGGGAAGACACGACATTGTTAAGATGTCAATTCTCCCCAAAATTATTTATAGATTCAATACAATCCAAATCCAAACACTAGCAGGATTTGATATACAAATTGCCCATATAATTTTAAAATTACATGGAAAGGCAAAGGAAGCAGCAGATACAAAACAATTTTGAACAAGAAAGATGTTGGACATACACTACATGATTTCAAGACTTAATGTAAAACTATAGTTTTCAAGACAATGTGGTGTTGGCCAAAGGGTAGACAAATATATCAACAGAATAGAATGGAAAGTAAAAAATAACCTACACTTATGTTGTCAATTGATTTTCAACAACAGTACAAAGGCCCTTCAATGGAGAAACAAAAATCTTTTTAATAAATGCTGCTAGAACATTTGGATAGTCATAAACAAAACATAAAATAGAATGAATCTTAATTCATATCTCATACCACATACAAAAATTAGCCCAAGAGGGATCCTAGATAGACTTTAATGTAAATCCTAATACTTTAAAGCTTCTAGAAGAAAACATTGCAGGCTATCTTTGTGATCTTGGGTTAGGCAAAGAATTCTTAGTTATGATGCTAAAGGCACAATCCATAAAAATATTACAAAATTAAGAACTGATTTAAAAGACAGTGTTAATAAAAGGAAAATCACAGACTGAGAGAGATTATTTACACATTATATTTCTGATAAATAACTTTTTTTCTAGAATATATAAAGTAATCTCAGATATGGTGAGGAAACATAACAGAGTAAGAGATGTCTTCAGATCACCCTCCCAGAAACAACAATAAGCTGAACATCTAAAACTCAGCAAAAAACACCCAAACTGCACACCAGCATGTCTGAACATGAGATCTGTGCATAAGAGCTACCACAGGTCAGATCCATTGGTATCAGGTGGTGGACTCGGAAAAATAAAGAAGCCACCAAAGCTCCTTGCAGGAAGAGAGGGAGTGGTAAAGGTGTGGAGACTGCCCTGATCAACCTAACTGAAAGTGCCGGAACTTCTAGCACCCGGCACCAGGGCACGGACATCAGGGCAGAAAGCAGAGAATTGGAACAGGACAGCAGAGGAACAACAGCTGATTTTTACTCACCCAGTTGCAAAACTGAGGCTGAGCAGCAGACCCCAAACCCCAAACCAGAGGACCCCTCCCCTATACCCTCCAACACCGAACACTGCGGAGCCCCAGCAGAGTCTGAGCAAACGCTACCAAAACTGTTGCTAACACTGACAAGGACTGAAACTGAGAGTAGCAAGTATGATTAAATATCTGCAAGAAAATAAAATAGACATTTAGGATTTATATAAAGCAGAGATCCAAGAGGCTTAGACATCACCTACTGGAAAACAAAAGAAGAGCGCCTTTTTTGCAGCAGGCCAAAAAAGACCTTTATATAATAAATTTTCTTTCTAGAAAAACAACAGAATTGACTTCCATTAATGCCCAGGCGCAGAAATAGTCAATTAAACAACATGAACAACCAAGGAGATAAGGCATTTCAAAAAGAAAGAGAAAAATTTCCAGAAAATAAGCTTACAGAGATAGAAATATGCGACTTAAATGACAGAGAATTCAGGGTGGTACTTCTGAAAAAAAAAAAAACTAAATGAGATAAAAAAAAAAACCCTCAAATCAACAACTTCAGAAACCGAAACAACTAGATGAGTGGAGCAAGGAGTCTAAAATCCTTAAAAGGAACCAAACAGAACTTCTGGAGATGAATGACACACTGCAAGAATTAAAAATGAAATAGCAAGCCTGGGAAATGGAGACGACCAAATAGAGGAAAGGTTCAGTGATATCAAAGACAGAAATCTAGAAATAAATCAGAAGGAAGAAGAGAGAAATCAAAGATTGAAAAATAATAAAAAAGAAATACAAGTAGCTGATACCATCAAGAGAGGAAACATTAAAAAAAAAAGGTCATTCACAAAGGAGAGGAAAAGGAGCACGGACTAGAAAGCGTTTTCAGACAAATAGTTGACGAGAATTTCCCAAATCTAAGGAATGAGCTGGAGCTTGGAATTCAAGAAGTCAACAGAAATTCAATGATCTCAACCCAAAAAGACTTTCAATAAGACACATTATATTAAAGTTATAAAAAGTCAATGACAATGACAGAATTCTCAGGGCAGCCAGAGAAAAGAAGATGATAACATACAAAAGAAAACCCAATAGATTATCATTGGACATCTCAGCACAAACCTGACAAGCCAGAAAGGAATAAAATCAAATATCTAAACTATTAAGTTAAAGGAATTACCAGCCCAGAATAATGCATACAGTAATTTCTCCTTTAGATGTGGAGGAGAAATTAAGACCTTTCCATACATACAAAAATTGAGGGAATTCTCCACTATGAGACCTGCACAGCGGGAAATACTGAAAGGTGTCAGCTCATCTAAAATAAACAAACAAACCAAAAAAAAAAAAATAGAAGCAAGGAGTGCAACCCTTAATAATAACAGGGCATTATAAGCTTAAATAATAAGAAGAGAATTGCTATAGCAAGATAGTAATGAACGTTCAGCATAGATAGGGACAAAATGAGATAACAATGACTGAAAAGAGGAGGATTCAAAAATCATAAGTCACAAAGGGGAATGGAGAAAAGTCAAATGCATAAGAATATGGATAACTGTATACACACACACATATATACATTATCTTTTTCAAATTCATAATGGTAAACCACACACCAATGATTCATAACCGAAGTGTATAGCATAAAACAAAAAGAGCCAGAGATATAACCCACAAAAGCCAATCAAAATAAAGAAAACAGAAACATAAGGACAAGCAAGCAATGAAAACACCGAGGTACCAGAAAGCAAAAGATAAAATGGCTATAAGAATACCTCATATTTCAATAGTCACACTAAATGTAAATGGGTGGAACTCACCAATAAAAAGGCACAGAGTTGCGGAATTGATCAAACAACAAAATCCAGCCATATACTGCCTCCAGGACACACATTGCAGCTCTAAATACAAATATATGCTCAAAGTGAAAGGGTGGGAAATGATATTTCAAGCAAATGGCACTCAGAGAAAAGAAGGAATAGCGGTACTAATATTGGACAAAAGAGACTTCAAAATAAAAAAGGTAAAGAAAGATATTGAGGGACACTTCATAATGATAAAGACAATCATGCACCAAGAACACATAACACTTATTAATATCTATGCTTCCAATCAGGGAGCCCTGAAATATATAAAGCAATTACTAATAGAACTAAAGGGAGAAGCAGACCAAATAACTATAATAATAGGGGACCTCATACTCCACTTTCAGATATGAACAGATCATCCAAATAGAAAATCAATAAGAAAATAACATCCTTAAATGAAACATTAGACCACCTGTACATAATTGACATATATAGAGCCTTCCATCCCAAAACAGATGCTTATACATTCTTCGCTAGTGAACGTGGAACATTCTCAAGAATTGACTACATACCAGGAAACAGAAATAGCCTCAAGGAATATAAAAGGTTTAAAATCATACCCACCATATTCTCTGATCATAATGCTTTGAAGCTAGAAATCAACTGCAAAAAAAAAATCAGGAAGAACCACAAATGCATGGAGATTAAACAACATGGTACTGAAAACTAACTGAGTCAGGGAAGAAATAAAATGGAGATCAAGAGATACATAGAAATGAATGATAATGATAGTGCAACATATCAAAACTTTTGGGACATGGCAAAAATGGTTATAAGAGGAAAGTTAATATCATTACAGGCCTATCTCAAAAAGCAAGAATGAGCCTAAATAAACAACCTAATGCTTCATCTTAGAAACTAGAAAAGGAAGAACAAATGAGGCCTAAAGTTAGTAGAAGGAAAAAGATAATCAAAATTAGAGCAGAAATAAATGAAATTGAAAACAAACAAACAAACAAACAAACAAAAAGAAAAATACAGCAAGGAGCTGGTTCTTTTGAGAAGTTTAATAAAATTGACAAAGTCCTGGCTAGTCTCACTAAAGAAAAAAGAGAAAGGACACAAATAAACAAAATCAGGAATGAAACAGGAAAAGTTACAACTGACATTGCAGAAATACAAAGGATCATGAAAAAGTATATAACACTAAATTTAATAACCTAGAAGAAATAGATCAGTACTTTGAAAAATACAACCTTCCTAGATTAACTCAAGATTTGGAAAATGTAAATAAATCAGCAGTATGGAAACTGAAACAATTGTCAAAAACATACCAAAAAGTAAAAGTCCAGGACCAGATGGCTTCACAAATGAATTCTACCAAAAATTCAAAGAAGATTTAATACCTATACTCCTCAAGCTCTTCCAAAAAATTGAAGAGGAGTCAATACTTCTCAACTCATTTTATGAGGCCAATATTACCCTGATACCAAAACCTGGTAAAGATAACACAGAAAAAAAGAAGAAAACAAAAGACCAACATCTCTCATGAACACAGATGCAAAAATCCTAAATAATATACTAGTGAACCGAATACAGCAACATATTAAAAAGATTATACAAGCGGGCTTCATCCCAGGGGCACAGGGATGGTTCAACATATGCAAATCAATTAACATGATACACCATATAAATGAATTAAAAAATAAGAATCATATGTTCATATCAATAGATTCAGAAAATGCCTTCAACAAGATGCAGCATCCATTTATGATCAAAACACTTAATAAAATCAGTATAGAAGGAAAGTACCTTAACATAATAAAGGCCATCTATGACAAATCCTCAGCCAAAATTGCACTTAATGGTGAAAAAGTACAAACCTTCCCTCTAAGATCAGGAACAAAGCAAGTCTGTCCACTATCACCACTGTTATGCAATATAATATTGGAGGCCCTAGTAAGTGCAATCTGACCATAGAAAGATATAAAGGCATCCAAATAGCAAACGAAGAAGTAAAACTGTCACTTATTTGCAGATTATATGATTCTTTATATAGAAAACCCTAAAGACTCCACAATAACACCACTAGAAACAATAAGCAAATTCAGTAAAGTTTAGGATACAAAATCGATGTTCAAAAATCCAAAGCATTTCTATCCTCTAATACTTAAACATCAGAAAAATAATTGGAAAAAATAATTCCTTTTGCAATAGCAACAAAAATAATAAAATACCTAGGAATAAATTTAACGAAACATGTAAAGGACCTATGTAGTGAAAACTATAAGACTCTATTTTAAGAAATCGAAGATACAAAGAAATGAAAAGATATTCCGTGTTCTTGGATTGGAAGAATCAACATAGTTAAAATGTCTATATTGCCTAAAGCATTATACAGATTTAATGCAATCTCCATCAAAATCTCATCAGCATTTTTTGAACAAATAGAACAAAAATTCATCAGATTTGTATGGAAGCACAAAACACCCTGAATTGCAAAAGCTATCCTGAGAAAAAAGAATGAGCTGGAGGCAACACTCTGCCTGACTTCAAATTATACTACAAAGTGACAGTAATCAAAACGACATGATATTGGCAGCAAAATAGACACAAATACCTGTGGAACAGAATTGAGAGTCCAGAAGTAACCTCATATTTATACGGGCAAATAATTTTTGAGAAAAAAAAAGCCAAAAACATACAGTGGAGAAATGAAAGCCTCATCAATAAATGGTGCTTAGAAAATTGGAAAGCCACCTGCATAAGAATGAAACTAGACTGTTGTCTATCACCACACACCAAAATTAACTAAAAATGGTTTAGGGACCTGAATATAAGACTTGAAACAATAAAATACATAGAAGAAAACATAGGGACAAAACTCAAGGACCTTGGACTTAAAGAGAATTTTATGAATTTGACCTCAAAGGTAATAGAAATAAAAGCAAAAATAAATGAATTGGATTACACCAAACTAAAAAGCTACTGGTCAGCAAAAGAAACCATCCACAAGGGAATGAATGGGAAAATATATTTGCAAGCAAAGCCTCCAATAAGGGCCTAATATCCAAAATATACAAAGAAAGCACGCAAGTCAATAGTAACAAAAAAGCAAGCAATCCAACCAAAAAATGGGCAGAGGACATGAACAGACACTTCTTCTTAGAGGACATAACAAATATATGAAAGGATGCTCAACGTCGCTAGGTATTAGGAAAATGCAAATCAAAACCACAATGAGATACCATCTCACACCTGTTAGAATAGATGTAATCAACAGAACATCTAATAACAGATGTTGGAGAGGATGCAGAGAAAAAGGAACCATCATACACTGCTGGTGGGACTGCAAATCGGTACAGCCACTATGGAAAACATGGAGGTTCCTCAAAAACTAAGAATTGATCATCCATATGATCCAGCAATCCCTCTGCTGGGTAGTTACCCCCAAAGTCTTGAAAACCCATATCCAAAAAGATACTTGCACACAGATGTTCATAGCAGCCCTATTCACAGTGGCCAGGACATAGAATCAACCGAAGTGTCCTATGATATATGATTAGTTAAAGACGTTATAGTGTATATATGCAATGTAATATTACTCAATCATAAGAAGAGATAAAATACTGCCATTTGCGACAAGGTGGATGGACCTGGAGATCATGCTAAGCGAAATAAGCCAGACTGAAAAAGTTGAAAATCACATGATATCACTTTTATGTGGGATAGAAACCTAAAAGCAAGAAATAAACAGGACTAACAGAGAGTCAGGGACATGGACAATAGACTAGTTGTTACCAGATAGTAGGAGATGGGGGAACAGGGGGGAGGTAGACAAGGTCAAGGGGGTCAAATATATGGTAGTTGAAGGAAAGTGGACTCTGGGTGTTAATCACACAATATAATATAAAAATGTTAAATTATAATCTACACCCAATTATATAATTGTATTAATGAATGTTACCCAATACTCTTAAAAAATAAAAATAATGAAATAAAAAAGAAATCTCAAAACTTAAGGACAGAAAAGCAAACAACTGAATTTTTAAGAAAATGTGAATTTGATTTGAATTGACACGTCAACAAAGAAGGTATACAGGTGTCAAACATATTAGTCATCAGGGAAATGCAAATTGAAAGCAAGATGAGATATTACTACCCATCTATTAGAATGACTAAACTAAAAACAACTGACAATAGCAAATGCTGATGAGCAGTTGGAACTCTCCTCATACTTTGCTGGTGAAAATGAAAAAGTACAACCACTCTGAAAAATAAATTGGCAGTTTTAAAGTTAAAAATGCACTTACTATACAAATAACTCAGCAATCCCACTCCTAAGTATTTCCCTAAATGAAATAAGTGTACATTTTTTTAAAGCCTGTACATAGACATATAAAGTATCTCTATTCATTGTCAGCAAGACCTGGAAGCAACTCCAATGTTCCTCATCAGATAAATTTATAAACATACAAACAATGGAATATTAGTCAGCTGTAAAAAAATGAAGGACTAATGTGCACAAATGTGGATAAATTTCAAAGGCATTATGCTAAATGAAAAAAAGACAGACTCAAAACTACATACTATATGATTCCAATTACTTTTTTTCTAGAAAAGGCAAAATTATAGGAACAGAAAACAGAATCATAGTTGCCATGGACTGGGGTGGGGGAAGGACTTTACTATGAAGGGGCACAGAATAAAATTTGAGGGGATGGAGCCATTTTATATCTTGATTATGGTGGTTCCTAATGACAGAAAGTATTTATCAAAACTCACAAGACTGTACACTAAAAAAGGGTGAGTTTGTTGCCTATTAACAATACCTCACAAAAATAATAAAAAAGAAATATATAAAGAGAAAATCACATAATTCTACTACCAGAAGATATAGACTTTTAATATTCTAGTAATGTCCCTCCAGTAATTTTTTTCTTTTTAAAATTAATATAGTATTTCTTAGAGAAGTTTTAGGTTTATATAAAAATTAAACAGAAAGTATAGAGTTCCCATATATTCCCCTTTTGAGCCCACCCTCACTTCCCCTGTTATTAATATCTTGCATTAGTGTGGTACATTTGTTACAATTAATTAATATTGATATATTAACTAAAGGACATAGTTTACAAGAGAGTTCACTCTTTGTTTTGTAAAATTCTGTGTTATAAAATATGTCCACCATTATTGTATCATATAGAATAGTTTCACTGCCCTAAATATCCTCTGCATTCTGTCTATTCATCCCTTGCCTCTTTTATTCCCCCAAACTTCTCAAAATCACTTATTTTTTAATGTCTCTGTAGTTTTGTCTTTTCAAGATGTCATATAGAACCCAAGATGTCATATAGGGCATGCAGTCTTTTCAGACTGACTTCTTTCACTTCACAATATGTATTCAAAGTCCCCCATGTTTTCATAGTTTGATAGTTCATTTATTTTATCATTGAATAATATTTCATTGAATGGATATTTGTTTATCGATTCACCTATTAAAAGACATCTTGGTTGCTTCCAATTATTGTTAATTGTGAATAAGTTTTCAACTCATTTGGATAATACCTAGAAGTGTGGTTGATGGATCATATTGTAAGGCTGTGTTTAACTTTGAACACTGACAAATTGTCTTCCAAAGTGAGAATGCCATTTTTAATTCCAATCAGCAATGAATGAGAGCTCCTGTTGGTGTTGTATTTTTTGGTATTAGCCATTCTAATAGGTGTACAGTGGTGTCTCACACGTTGATTTCATTTGCAATTTTCTAAAGACATATGATGTTGAGCATCTTTTTATGTACTTATTTGCCATCCATATATCTTATTTAGTAAGGTGACTGTTTAGCTCTTTTGCCTATTTATTAATTAGGTCGTTCATTTCTTATTGTGGTGATTTAAGACTTTTTGTATATTTTGGATACAAGTCATTTATCAAATAAGTCTTTTGCAAATATTTTCCTTCAAACTGTGTCTTGTCCTTTCATTCTATGAATGGTATCTTTTGCAGAACATATTTTTTAAATTAAGTTTATTGGGGTAACATTGGTTAATACAATTATATAATTTTCAGGTGTACATTATAATTTAACATCTATATATTCTATTGTGTAATTACCACCCAAAGTCCAGTTTCCTTCAGCTACCATATATTTGATCCCCTTTACCCGCTTCACCCAACTCCTACCTGCCTATATTTGACCCCCTTTACCCCGTCTACTTCTCCCCTCCTCCCCCTACCTCTGGTAGCCACTAGTCCATTATCAATGTCCATGAGTCTCTGTTTGTCCTGTTCATTTGTTGCTTTTAGGTTTACTGCCATTTGCGACAACATGGATGGACCTTGAGATAATTATGCTAAGCGAAATAAGCCAGACAAAAAAGGTTGAAAATCACATGATATCACTTATATGTGGAATATAAATCTAAAAGGATATATATATATATATATATATATATATATATATTACTTTTAATGAAATTTTATTTAGTAAGATATTTTCTTTCATGGAGCATGCCTTATGTGTTATATTTAAAAACTAATTACCAAACCAAAGATAACCTAGATTTTCTCATAGGTTAACTTCTAGAAGTTTTATACTTCTGTATTTTACATTTAGGTTTTTGATTCATTTCAAATTATTTTAATGAAAGTTTTAAGGTCAGTGTCTGCATTTATCTATCTATCTATCTATCTATCTATCTATCTATCTATCATCTATCTATCTATCTATCTATCTATCTATCTATCTATCATCTATCTATCTATCATCTATCTATCATCTATCTATCTATCTAATCTATTTATTGTGTGGATGTCTAGTTTTTTCAGCACCATTTGTTGAAAAGATTTCCAATGAATTTTCTAATGAATCGTCTTTGCTTTTGCCAAAGATAAGTCAACTACATATGTTCATCTATTTCTGGGCTCTCTATTGTTTCTCTAATCCATTTGTTTATTCTTTCAACTATACCACACTATCTTGATTACAGTAGCTTTATAGCAAGTCTTGAAGTTAAGTAGTGTCAGTCAGTCCTCTGATTTTATTTTTCTTCAATATTGTGTTGGCACTTCTGGGTTTTTTGTCTTTCCATATAATTTTGTAATCACTTTTCTGATTTCCACAAAGTAAATTGCTAGGATTTTGATTGGTATTGTATTGAATTTATAAATCAAGTTGGTAAGAACTAGTATCTTAACAATATTGGGTCTAACTCTCTATGAACATGAAATAGCTTTCTATTTATTTAATCTCTTTCCTGAGAGTTTTATACTTTTTCCCACTTAGATCTTGTACACTTTTTGCTAGATTTATACATAAATATTTCAGTAGGCAGTTTAGTGCTACTGTAAATGGCATCATGTTTTTAATTGCAAATTCCAATTGTTCATTGCTAGTATAAAGGCAATTGACATATATAACTCTTGTATCCTTCTACCTTGCTATAATCAATTAACATTCCAGGAGTATTTTTTATAAATTAATTCTTTAGGATATTTTACATGACAGTCATGTTATCTGTTAATAAAGGTAGTTTTATTTATTCCTCTTAAATCTGTACACTCTTTATTTTCATTCTCCATCTTAATGCATTAACTAATATTTCAAGTATGATGTTGAATTAATGGAGACATAATTGACTTGTTTCTGATCATAAGCAAAATGTATCTAGCTTCTCTCCATTAAGTTTGATGTTAACTGTAGAGTTTTTTGTAGATGTTTTTTATGAAGTTGAAGAAATTCCCCTCTATTCCTACTTTGCTGAATAGTGTTAAAATTTGTCAAATACTTTTTCTGTGTCTATTGATATGATCATGTGATTTTTCATCTTTAACCTGTTGATGTGATAGATTACATTACTTCATTTTTGAATGTTAAAACAGCCTTGCATACCTGGTCGTGGTATAGAAGGCTGTTGGTTGTGGATTTTACCTACATTGTTGGATTAGATTTGCTAATATTTTGTTGAGGATTTTTCCATGAGACATACTGATCTTTGTAATGTTTTTGCCTGGTTTTGGCATCAGAGTGATGTTGATCTCTTAGAATGAGTTAGGAAGTGTTCCTTCTGCTTCTATCTTCTGAAAAAGATTGTAGAATAATGATACTATTTCTTCCTTAAATGTTTAGTAAAATTCATCAGTTCATTACCTGGGCCTAGTGCTTTCTGTTTGGGAAGGTTATTAATTATTGATTCAATTTATTTAATAGCTGTAAGTCATGAAGACAATCTTTTTGTTTCTGTATGAGTTTTTGTAGGTTGTATTTTCCTAGATATTGGTCCATTTTTTCCCAAAGTTATTAAATCTGTGGACATGGACTTGTTCATAACATTACTTTATTATCCTTTTTTATGTACACAGGATCAGTAATGATGGTCTTTCTTTCATTTCTGACACCAGTAATATGTGCCTTGTCTCTTTTTTCCTTTAGTTAACCTGGCTAGAGGTTTATTTATTTTATTAATCTCTTCAAAGAACCAGCTTTTGGTTTCATTGATTTTTCTGTTTTCCTAGTTTTGCTTTCCTTGATTTCTGCTTTAATTTTTTAAAAATTTCTTTTCTTTTGCTTACTTTAAATTTGATTTGCTCTTTTTTTTGCTAGTTTCCTAAGATGAAGCTTAGATTGTTAACATCAGTGATTTATTTCTTTAATATATTAATCTACACTGTAAATTTCCACTAAGTACTGCTTTCACTGCATCCCTTGAATTTTTAAGTTTATTTTTATTTTCAAATAATTCAAAATATTTTAAAATGTGGTATTTAGAAGTGTATTTTTAATCTATAACTATTTGGGGATTTTTACATCTATTTTTTTGTTATTGATTTGTATTTTAATTCCAGTGTGGTCTGAGAGCATACTTTATGTAATTTATATTCTCTTAAATTTGTTAATGTGTGTTTTATGACCCATGAATGTGGTCTATCTTGATGATGTTCCATGTGAGTTTGAGAAGAATGTGTATTCTGCTGTTGTTGGGTGAAATATTCTACAGATGTTGATTAAATCTGCTGGACTGATTGACTGATTGATTTGATGGTGCTGTTCAGTTCAATTATATCTTTACTGATTTTCTGCCTTCTGAATCTCTTAATTATTAGTGGAGGGGTATAAAAGTCTCCAATTGTACTCCAATTGGAATAGTGGATTTATCTGCTTTTCCTTGCAGTTCTGACAACATTTGTCTCACATATTTTGATGCTTTGTTATGTGCATACACATAATTTTCCTTGTTCTGCTTTACCTAAAATCAATAGAGCTAATCCTGCTTTCTTTTGATTAGTGTTAGCATGCTTTATTTTTCTCCATCTCTTTATAGATTACAGTTGGATTAATATTGACCATATTCATAATTACTTTTGATTCACTGAGTTTGATTTTTTCTTTTGTATGCGTGTGTGTTCTACTTTTTTTCTGCCTCTCTGCTTTAATTGAACATTTTTCATTATTCCAATTTCTCTCTTCTCTCAGCATATCAATTATACTTTTTAAAAATTAGTGGTAGCCTTAGTTTTCAAAACACATTTACAATTAATCTAAGTCCACATCCAAATAACAGTATACCACTTCACAAGTAGAGCAGGTACGTTATAGCAGAGTATTCCCGATTCTTTCTTTCATCCTTTGTAAGACTGCTGTCATTCATTTTACTTTTTCATAAGATATAATCTCTCAATTCATTGTTATTATTAATTTTAAACATTTTTTCTGTTAGATCTATTCAGAATAAAAAATAAAATAAAATATTTAAATTTACATTCATTTATTCTTTCTCTAATGTTTTCCCTTTCTTTATGTAGATCTGAATTTCTGACATATCATTTTCCTTCTGCTTGGAGAATTATTTTTTAACATTTATTTCAAGGCAGGCAACAAATTTCTTCTATTTCTGTTTGTCTGAGGAAATATGTTTCTCATTCACCTTCAAAGGACAGTTTTGCTGGATACAGAATTCTAGGTTGGTAGAACTTTATTTATAAAAATTTAAGTATTTCACTCTACTCTCTTCCTGCTTGCATAGCTTCTGAAGGGAAATAGAATATAATTCTTATTCTCGTTCCTCTGTAGATAATGTACTTTTCCTTTTCTTTCAAGATGCTTTCTTTGTCTTAGATTTTCTGCAGTTTGAATATGGTATGCCTAAGTGTAGGTTTGTTAATATTTATCCTGCTTTATATTTTCTGAACTTCCTTTATCTCTGCTTTGGTGTGACATTGATTTTGGAAAAGTCTCAGCCATTATTACTCAAATATTTCTTTTGTTCTTTCCTTTCTTCTCTTTCTGGCATTCCCATTATATATATATAGATATATATATATATATATATATATATATATATATATATAAACTTTTTTGTAATTTTCCCACAGTTCTTAGATAGTCTGTTGTACTTTTTTTCTTTTTTTTTTTCATTTTGGGAAGTTTCTATTGGCATCTTTAGTTCATTGACTCTTTCCTAGATCATGCCCAATCTACTGATGAGCCCATCAGAGATTCTTCATTTCTAGCACAGTGTTTTTAAATTATCACATTTTCTTTTGATTCTTTCTTACAGCTTCCATTTACCTGTTTATATTACTCATATATTCTTGCATATTTTCCACTTTTTCCATTAGAATCACTAGTTTATTAATCATAGGTATTTTAAATTCCCAGTCTGATAATTCCAAAATATTTACCATTATCTGAGGCTGGTTTTGATACTTTATTTGTATTTTCAGACTGTGATTTTGGTCATTTGTTTTTGTTTTGCCTTTTAGCATACCTCGTAATTTCTTGTTTAAAGTTGATCATAATGTATTTGATAAAAGGAACTGAGGTGAATAGGCCTTTAGTGTGAGTTTTTATGTTAATACAGATAGGAGTTATGCTAACTTTAGCTGTGATGTCAGAAGCTAAAATTTACTCTAACATCCCTGTTTATCCCCCTTTGTTGTTTCAATTTTCCCTAGATATTCCTTCTTAAATAGAGTCTGAAGCTTGCAGTTCTTTTAACTGTAATTTCCTATAATTATACAGGGGCCTTATTGATGTACTGGTAAATTATAGGAGGTAAGAGAAACACTCTATAATCACATAATTAGCTCTCAGTCTTTTAGTGAGCCTCTGTCCATGAGCTGTGACCTTCAAAAGTGCTCCCTCCCATCCACCAGCATAGGTAAAACAGGAATGTTAGTGGAGTTGGATATGTCCATTCTCCCAAGTTAGTTAGACTCTGATAAAATGCAAATCAATTAGACTCTGATAAAATCATTTCCCTTGAGGGCAGGCCTTAGTTAAGAAGAACTAAGAGCTCTGGGCTTATTTCAGAGTGGTTACTTTTTCCACCCCTGCCTGAAGCAGAAAAGAATTTTCTCCAATCTTCAACCTAAAAATCTGGTGGGTCTCCTGGAGATAAAACTCAGAAAAAAGTTTTTATCTCTCAAGCTAGTACATGTTACCTTTTCAGCAATTAGTCAATTAACCCTGTTAAGTGTTCCTATCAGGATAAAGCAGTGGCAACTTTATTTGCCTATCTTCCCAATTTTCAGAGTAAAAACCAAGAAAAGTTTGCCCTGTGATCTCAATTATCTGATTGATTTAAAAGATTTTGATTTTAAGTTCTTTCAGCTTTTTTCTTGTGACAATGACAGTAACAACTTCTAAGCTCTTTACATGTCAGACCAGAAACTAGAAGTTTTTTCCAGTCCTTTTGCTATGCATTGTGTATATAAAGATTTTTATTACAAAATTAATAGCATATAGTATATACATTTTGTAAGCTACATTCTAAAATTAACATATGATGAATATTTTTATGTCATTAAATATTTTCCCCATACCTCATGCCTAGTGAATCTACACCAAGATAGTTGAATCATAATTTATTAACCTATATCCTTTTGGGGGGTATTAGGTTGTTTCTTTTTCTTCCTTTAAAAAATATTCCATGATAAATATCTTTAATGTAAATCTCTATGTGCAACACTGGTTATTTTGTTAATATAAATACTTAGTGGTAGATTATCAGATCAAAGGTTTTGAATGCTTTCAAATTCTTTATCTATATTGTCAAACTGCCTCCCAGAAAAACTATACTACTTTACCTTACCATTAGCAGTTAAGTGAGAATGCCCATGACTGGATATTTTAATTATTTAAAACAGCCAATTTAGTGAGGAGGGAAAATTAAACTAATATTTCTTCCTTTCTTTAGCAGAAAAGTTGATTATGTATTGGTTTTTAAAAACTATTTCTATTTCATCTTTTATGATATCATCCTTATTATTAACATTATTATATTAATCTACATTTCTGGGTTAAGAGCATAATCTCAAAAATGTTTATTAATTGAAAGAACTCATGAAATCAAAGTTACTTTTTAGGCCAATTTGTTTTTCAGCCAAGTCTTAGAAATATAATTTTATTGGTATAGACCCAAATTAGACTTATGCTCCATAATGTTCTAGAATGGAGTAGGAAATATTTTAAGAATCACAGCATCTCTTAATTTATTAGAGGTAATCATGAATTTCTGAAAATAAACACCCAAATAAAGCAATTTTTGCTACCTTCCACATGTTGGTGAGAGTTACTGTTTCTCTACAATAAATTTATAATTTCACTCTCAAACCCCTAAGTGATTGTGTTTCTCATATACAACTTATTTAGACATTTCAGAATGAATATGAGTATACACTTAGAAGCGAATCCATGAAGACTATTTAAGCAGCATTGTTATCTTGGAATAAATAGTTCTACTTGTATGGATCTGCAGCCACTAATACTTGAATGAAGGTAAGCGAGAAGTTACTTTGTTGATTTAAATCCACACTGCAATGTTAGATGAAACCTTGTGTATTATGCATTTGATTCTGGATTATTTTGCTTGCGTGGATTAGTTCACTCAGAAGTTGACATCTGATATACCTACTTAAAATATGAAATTGGATGAGCTTTCACTATCAACTATGTGATCTTCATGTTTGGTTGATTTATCCCTTTCTTGATGAAAAATAAATGGGATAATAAAAGATAAAGTCTTATGAAAGACTAAGCAAGCACTAAAATAAGACAAGCTATCAAAATATGGGTTTCAAGTACATTTGTATATTTTTAAATCTCACATCCAAATTGTTAAAGTTTCTAACTTTCAAGAAAGTCTGCTTTCAAAGGAACAGCGTATGCTGATGCCACAAAGAGGGTATTTTTTATAGATCCCTTTTAAGTAACTTGCTATATCTTTTCTGAAATATCTATAAGACAGATAATTTCATGCCCTATTAAATGAATCTTTTCAATTTATCTGATCTCACCATTATTCATGAAATGGATCATCTAAATAACTTGTTTCAGCCAATAGATTCCATTTCCCTTAAAATCAGCCTCTAAAGAGTATTGTTAGACAAAGTGAGAAAACTTAGCAATCTGAATTTTCCTGCTTCAAATTTGGCTCAAAGGCTATAAGGTAGGTGATACATGTAAAAAGTAGCCAGGGAACCAAGTCCTGGTCAACACAGAGCCAGATGAGAATAGTAATAACAATAACAACAAAACAACAACTAATACTTGCTGAACACTTCTCATAAACTATGTTCTGTTCTAATGGACACACACACACACACACACACACACACACACACACACACACATGAATTCACAAAATTCTCACAACAGCCCTACATGGTAGGTCTCATCATTAGCCCCATTCCACAAAAGAGAAGTTTGAGGCATAGGGAGGTTTGGTAACTTGCCCAAATTGACATGACCAGTCAAGGTATAAACCTGGGATTCAAATCTAAATAGCCTGGCTTCAGAACCAAGGACTACAACTACTGCAGAATTCTGTCTCTCCTGCTATGCAGTTGTAAGGTACAGGCCACTCATTTTTAGAACTTGATAAATAAAGGGCTTCCACACATTTTTGCCTAAACTTCTCTCAAGCTATCCTTCCACTGTACCTTTGAAACACACTTTAATCACATTTTTAAAAAATCAGGTGCTGTGTATAGTGAAGTCAAGTGATACTTAAATGGACTGTACAACAGTACAGCTGGCAGACTTTATTTTGCATTTTTTAAATCTATCAAAGTGATAAAGCATAAAGTGTAAAATTATACTCATACTGTCAAGGGGTTTGAAATATAGTTAGAAAGATAGATTATTCCAGCTAAAATCTCTTTTTCATATTCTTTAAACTTAACAGCCTCATAATTCTCACATGGCATTTATCCCTTGTTACAGAGTAAGTGTCTTGCAAACCATACTTCTTAAAAATAAAGATATCTTATTCAAATACTAACTTCCAATGGAAACCTAAACTCAAATGCAAACATAATGGTTTTTCATCAAGTATGTTGGTTCTAATACTTTAGCAAAAAATCATATAGAAATACACAAACTCCTGGAAGGAGAAAATTCAGGAAATGGAGGCAGACAAAGAGATGAACAATACATAATTTGTGCTATTAAACAGTGCTTCTGAAATCACTGACACTAATTTTTAAGGCATATAACAAAAGTGAACACTATAATCTTTAAGACATGTTTTACCATGGTTGTCCAAGATTGAGTGGCTAGCACAATTATAGCTGAATTGAGCATGCTGAAAAATTATCAATCTTCAAAAACTATGATTAAATCTATCTCAGCACATGCTTATAACTAACAAAAAATGTTTTTGTCCTCACTTATGGCAGAATTTAATGTGTCATACAGCATAATTAACCATACCTGAAGTCCCAGTATACCATCTTCAACAAGAAGCACAAGTGAGGTGATTTTATTGAAACAATGATGCCTTGACAAATTTTAGGAGATACAGGCAACAAAAGTAATCTTATTACTTTCCAATAACCAAGGCATACCAGCTGGAGAGTGCATCACTTACCACTAACTAATGGTATCTGTGAGTAGAACTTGGTTCCAATGGAATTCCTTCAACCCACATCATCATGGCTATTTTTCAAATGGTTCAACTGGTCCTAATTAGAAGTGGCAATCCCTGATACTTTAGAGGTCACTCACTGTTAACAGAAACAATGATGACAAAAAGTAAACAACAGAGATGTGCCACTATGCCATCAATGTTTTGTTCAATCATTACTAACCAGCTCCCAGGTCCAGGTTAAAAGGTCAATAATTTCATTAACAGTCTAAAAGCAAGAAAACATTCCCCTATACTATTTTTGATGAGCTATTACTGTAGACATATCACCATGTAAATATTATAATAATATTTATTTTAGTGTAACACAGAGAAAAAAAGAGAGATGGATCTTTACTGTTCACTATATAAGGGGAAAAATCAAATAAACAAATACTTTTTAAATTATTTTTAAAAGGCTACTATAATAATGAAGAAAAATTAAAAGCATAGGTACTTTTCTTCTGTCACCAAACTTAAAGCAAGGTGAAAGAAGGGCAAAACATAGTAGTTAAAAAAAAGTCTCTTATTTCTCCAGCAATTGGGATTCTAGAATTGAAGTCAGATTTCCTCAGGTTTTGGGACATCATTTCCAGGATGTAGAAACAGGTGAAAAAGGAAAGTCAGGAAGAACCTACAATCTCCATCCTGTTTATACAGCTTTTTTCTCTTTATCCAGAAGTTAATTATCTTATTCTTAGTTGTTGGATCATTTTCCCCAAATAAAATTTAATTTATATTGTGTGGCCTATGCACAGCATGGCCTTACCATTCTACCTTTCTTGTGGCTATTTCACTTTTCTACTAGTGGGTGGACACAATCAAACAAGGTGACACCATTGGCTAAAATGAGAACTGGAGATTTTCCATGAAATTTTAGTTTGTTGTGCCCTTCTATATCCCATTAGCATGGATAACTGAGAGTTGATGTTATTATCATTAGCCTGTATTATCATTAGCCTGTACTATGTATGAGGTCATGGAGAGATCCTTCTAGAGAAAGGCTGTTAAACTGGTAAAACCTGACCTGAAAAATTTTCTGGTTAAAATTATCTCTTACATGCCATCTGGCATATGGCAAAATAAAACTTCTTGGTTTTTTTGTTTGTTTGTTTGTTTTTTAATTAGTATTCCTGTCAGCACCTCAGCTGTACAAAATCTCTGCTAAACAAGCTTTATTTTCTGTTTGGTCAAGAATTCAAGTTGTGCTCTTGAACTTTTCAGAACAGAATCAATTTTGCATGCCTTGCAACTGGTAACTAAAATATCCAGCTTTTACTTCAGACAGCGTGGGTTCTGTCTCCACTACAGGTGCATTTTAGAGAATCAATTGTGAATTGACATCAAAAAACAAATTGGTTACAAAACAGTGCTTCATTTTTATAAAGTGGCATAGAAAAAAGACAAGCAGTATATATATGAATTAATCATGGTTATCCTTGCATATTGAAAAAACCAGTGACTTGTTTTCCTTATACTTTTATGTATCTTCTGAATGTTTAACAATGAGCAGAAAAAAACATCTTAACATAAAGCTTGATTAGGTCATCTGATAATTGACAACCCAATCTACTAGACATATTAAACATACATTTGTTTAACATTTCCATGTTCTAGCCTTCTATTAACTTAGATCATGCAAAGGTAAAGTATCTGGACCATGTTTCCTTAGCACTAATAGAAAGACCCTAATTACATTATAATTTAATACTTGCCCTCTTCCTTTATAGGAAGGAAATTAAAAAATGTCAAACAGACAATTTTTTCTTTTGTGAAACCAAGGTTACAGATAATGCCCCTGTACCACCCATCATGTGTTTTATTCAAACATCCCATAATCAATACCATTTAAGTAGGTGAGAGGTGAGAATTAGATCTCTGTAGATGAAACTGTAATTTTTTCTTGCCGACAAATCAAAAGTTTCTCTTCATATCTTGCCAAATTTAGAATGCTAGTACTATAACATACCAAACCAGGTTTTAAAAACTTCTCTTTATACATTCTTTAGATGTCTTCTAGTTTACTTGATGTTTAAAAACATTATCTTGCAAGTACTCTTTCACATATAACCGGTATCTCACCTTTTTTATAAGCAAGCAGGCTAGAAATCTTAAATGTATAAAATACTCTTCGTAGTGACCTTGTGACAACAATAAAAGTCTATTTGTGCCTGATAAACCTAATGTCATAGCCTTGGTTTCTCTTATTCCACCTCCTTAGGCCCTATCCTGGTGTCCTTTAGTTTGTTGTCCAGAAAGCAAGAATTCCTTTCAGTTTATAAAGAAAGAATCTTTAGTTCAGAGAGCATGAATTTCTCAACCCAACCAATATCACACAACAAGCAACGGAACTGACCATAAACCAGATTTTCTGCCTTAAATCACAGTCCTCTTTCCATTAGACTCTGAGGACATTTCAATTCTACTGAAAAATCAGAGAAATCTAAGGAGTATGGACATAAGGGTACATATTTTTAACTTTCCTCACAATTTTCCCTTGGCTTAGTTTATTTAGGTTCTTGGATAACTTTAGTCCTAGACTCTGTCTTTCAACTCCCACATACTATATATCACCTCTCATAGGAATTCTGGTTTCAAAGTTCTTTATTCATTCAGTTGGATCATTTCTTATGTGTTAAGTGGCTATGTGCAAAGGACTGGACGTCTACTAAAGAGAATGAACTGGCTTCCTCAGAGAATTGCTAGAAACAAATTGGTATAGTTAACAGAACAATGAATTTGGATACCTGGGTTTTATGACTTAGACTTGATGTCTGTCCTTGTATAAAGTCATTTGAACTCATTGGGTTTCAAGATTTTCATCTAAAAAGTAAGAAAATAACATCAATTCACTTTCAAGAGAATTATTCTAACAGCTACTGCTTACTAAGAGCAAACTATATGCCAAACACTGTTGCAAGGCACTTGGTGTACACAATCTCATTTATTCTTCAAATGTCAATGTTGATGGTCATCATGTTACTATTTCTCCCACTGTACTGATAAAAAAATAATATTGGAGAGGTTAAGACACTTTCTCAAGGTAAGCAATAAAGTCACAGGTCTGAGGTTTGGCTCTACATGGACTCCAGAGCCTTCACACCCAACCCCACTGCCTCGCAACATAAAAAAATAATTTAAAATGTACTTCAAAAAACATTAAGTTTTCTAATTTAAAGGTATTTTTCCTTTCTTCTACTTCCATCTAAACTTCTAAGACATGAATAGGTATACTTTTTTGCTTGTTTCTTTCTATTATCCAATAATCATTTCAAGTATCAAAATGAGAATCTGGAGGAAGAAAACTTAAGCCTGTATGGTTGGCTTTCACAATAGACAAGGCGTGGGTAGGTTCCATAAGGTCATGCTTAATATGTCTGAAAAGTTTCCAAGTGTCTTCTTTCTTTCCTTCCATCTTTAGGTGGCTTGCCTTTACTGAGAAGTCCAAAGGCCCATTTTCAGCCAAATGTGAATGTTGGAAGCTTTCCTCCAGAGGAAATAAATGAGTGAGAATCTAGTGCCTTGGAATATCTAGCTAACTCACCTTATAAAGCAGGAGTGGACCCTATGAAATACAAGAACAAATTTCTCTCCTCAGAATATCTGCCAGACTTGGCACAGGTAGGTCCATTCAAAATACATAATATTCCTAACAATTCAATTCTTTTACCTCACTTTGATCAATAGTTCATTACCTAAGTTAGAGCTGCCAAAAGAGGCAAACTCTTTAGTCAATTTGCCCCATATTTACATGAATGTTATGCATCGAATGTAATGCTCCTTTGAACTTCAAAAGAGCTTCCTGGCCTCTCTGACCACAACTTTAGCAACAGAGAATAATGGAGTTACATAAAGATGTTTTCCTGGTTAACCTTGCTGATTTTGAATAGTAACAAACTTTTATATAAGCGACAAATGGTTCATTCATCCGCTGTAATGCACCGTCAGTATTTTCTAGGTTCCTGAGCTTGTGTTCCCATCAATGAGAGCAACTTTAACTATGGAGGATTTACTACTAGTAAGTGGCAGCATCCACCTCAACCTTTCTTTGTGAAAATAGTTTTCCACAAATACATTATTTTTTTCCAGACCTCATCAACTTTACAATAATTGAATGAGCATCTTTGATCAAATTGGCATCACCCTTAATTCCACCCTGACACCCAAAGTAGGAGAGCAAACAGGCTACAAAGCACCCTCTTTGTTCTAGAAGCGTATATTCTAACCAGCCTGTGGAAAATCAAAATCCTAGGCTTCCCTGGATAAAATGGTTATCAGGCAGCAAGAAGAGACATAAAGGTTTATTACGTTCATGCTTACATGTTTCTTTTAAGTTTTTCCAGTTTTCTTTTTCCTTCCTCCACACCCATACCTACCATTCTCTAGAACTAGACAGTAAAAATATGGGAAATGAGATGTTGTTTTACTTCAAAAACCATTTACAATAATTTTCTATTGTAAAAACTTTGGAATAAATAGAAGCACAAAGGCAAAAATAACATTTATGAAACTACCACCAAGAGGTAAAACAAACTAACAAACAAACATTATTTCCCTATTACACACCATACATGAATATAAGCCTTATATGAAATAGAGAACTATGAATAAAATCCCAACTTCTAGAAGCAGTAAGAGAAGATATAAAAATATAAAGTGAAAAAACCTTCTTAGAAATAAAAAGAAATTCAGAGCCATAAAAGAAATGAATGATAGCTCTGACTAACAAAAATTTCAAACTTCTGTATAGAAAAATACAACTTAAATTTTAAAACAAATGTCAGACTGGGGAAATAATATTTGAAATGTAAAACATTAATAACAAACTTTGAAATGACAAATTGTTAAAAAAATCAATGAGACAAACAACAACTCAACTAAAAAAATAAGCAATTCATTGAAGAAATACAATTGAATTTTAAAATAATTAAAAATAGTCCAGTCAAAATTGTGGGCTAGGTAAAAGCAGGGTTCACCTCCTCCCATGGCCACATTAAACTTACAAACAAATTATAAAACAAACAACTTGGAGAACCACCTGAAGTCTATCTGATCATAACACATGTGTCTGAGGATGCAAAGAAAAAAATTAATATAATATTGGAGGTCCTAGCAAGTGTAATGAGTCCAGAGAAAGATATAAAAGGCATCCAAAGAGCAAATGAAGAAGTCAAACTCTCACTATTAGCAGATGACATGATTCTCTATATAGAAAAACCTAAAGACTCCACAAGAACACTGCTAAAAACAATAAGCAAATACAGTAAAATTTCTGAATACAAAATCAATGTTCAAAAATTCATAGAATTTCTATACTTTAATAATGAAGTGTCAGAAAAATAAGTGAAAAAATAATTCCTTTTGCAATTGCAACAACATCAAAAAAATAAGACACCTAGGAATAAATCTAACAAAACATGTGAAAGACCTACATAATGAAAACTACCTGACCCTATTAAAAAAATCAAAGAAGATAAAAGAAATGGAAAGATATCCATGTTCTTGGATTGGAAGACTCAACATACTTAAATGATCATTTTACCTAAAGCATTAAACAGATTTAATGCAATCTCCATCAAAATCCCATTTGCATTTTTTAAAGAAATAGAACAAAAAACATCAGATTTATATGGAAGAACAAAAGACTCCAAATCACTAAAACATTCCTGAGAAAAAGAATGAGGATGGAGGTATCACCCTGTTTGGTTCATATTATACTACAAAGAGACAATAATCAAAACGGCATGGTATTGGCAGAAAAACAGACACACGGATCATTGGAACAGAATCGAGAGTCCAGAAGTAAACTCATATTTATATGGGCAAATAATTTTTTGACAAAAAAAGCCGAAATATACAGTGAAGAAATGAAAGTGTCTTCAATAAATGATTCTGGGAAACCTGAAAAGCCACCTGCAAAAGAATGAAACTAGACTGTTGTCTATCACCACACACCAAAAGTAACTCAAAATGGATTAAGTACCTGAATATAAGACCTGAAACAATAAAATGCATGGAAGAAAACATAGGAACTAAACTCAAGGTCCTTGGACTTAAAGAGGAGTTTATGAATTTGACCTCAAAAGCAAAGGAAGTAAAAGCTAAAATAAATGAATAGGACTACATCAAACTAACAAGCTTCTGCTCAGCAAAAGAAATCATCAACAAGGCAAAGAAACAACCATCCTGATGAGAAAATATATTTGCAAGCAAAGTCTCCAATAAGGGCCTAATATCCAAAATAGACTAAGAACTCAAATGACTCAATAACAACAAAAAACAAACAATCTAATCAAAAAAATAGGCAGAGGACCTGAACAGACACTTCTTCATAGAGGACATACAGATCGCCAACTAATTTTGAAAAGATGCTCAACATCGCTATTAGAGAAATGCACATCAAAACCACAATGAGACACCATCTCACACCTGTTACAACAGCTGTTATCAACAGGACTAATAACAAGTGTTGGAAAGAATGTGGAGAAAAAGGAGCCCTCATACACTGCTGACAGGAATGCAAATTGGTACAGCCACAATGGAAAATAGTATGGAGGTTCCTCAAAAAAACTAAGAATTGACCTACCATATGATCCAGCAATCCCTCTACTAGATAATTACCCCAATGACTTGAAACTCCACATCTAAAAAGATATTTTCACACCAATGTTCATAGCAGCATTATTCATGGGCACATGGAGGCAACTGAAATGCCCACAACAGGCAATTAGATAAAGGGAGTCAAATAAGTGGTGACAGAAAGAAATCTAACTATTGGTGGTGAACACACAATGCAATATATATGTGTATATACATACATACACACACACCTTACTGTTAAATTGTATACTTGGAACTTACTGGATTTCATTAACCAATATCACCATAATAATAAAAAAAGAAAAACTATATCCAGAATTATAAGAGGGGAGAAGATGTGAAATGGCTGGCCCTGCACCCGGGCATGGTGGTGGAGCACAGGGAGGAAGAATACAGCTGCAGAGGACCACCTGAAGGAGCAAGGGGCCCTAGCCCTGCATAGGGTCTCCTCTGCCCAGGGTTCCAGACCCAGAAAGATGAGTTCTCATAAAATCTGACTGTAAAAACCAGTGAGGACTTTGACTGTCTGGGTGAAACAGAAGGAACCTGAAAACCCAGTCATCCCATTAAAGGGCCCACAGACAGATTTACTCGCAGACACTCACCCTGGACTCCAGCAGAGATTCAACGTCTCTGGAGGTCAAGGAACATATGCAGAAAGACTGAGTTTCATGATGTGGGGGAAAGGGTTAGAGAGACAGCCCACAATGCTTCTCTGTGGGGCCTTTTCTGAGGGTAATCTGCAAGTGGCCTTCCCTACCCTGCACGGCCAATTCTGAAGCTGAACTGGTTCAGTGAGATGGGCCAGCTCTACCCCATGTCTCCCTGGGGCCCAGCCATACCTAGCCCACAAATTTCCCACTGTAGACCATTGCTGGGAAACCAGATCCACCCCACACGTTATCTGGGCAGAAAATTTATTGGCAGGCAACAGCTCTCAGATCACATGGCCCACAAGCAGCCCACATATTTCAGGGGGAACTCTTAGTGACAAGTCACTGGTAACAGCCCAAGTTGGACTATTTCTTGGGTGGATAGTGGGGGTCTGAGGGCCTGAAGAGGATAGCAGTTGTCCTTGCTGAGGAGATTCAGAACTGGCATGAAACCAGACTCTATGTTTCCTGGGTGAAATTAATTTGCTTTACCCTAGTGACTTTCTGGGTCCCTGCCCCACCCAACCTGCATACCACCCAAAGGCTCTTCCAGGTGCAGAGTCATACAGGCTGCTGGCAGGCAGCCTCAACCTTGAGGTGCACTGGTCTTTTTGCTAAGCTACTTCAGGCTCAATACTAGGGTAACAGACCTCGGCTCACAGTGTGGTCTCTCCCACATGCCTCCAGATCTAACGTAGGCAGCAACGATCTGAGGATCGCTTTGTACTCCTACCAGGTAGCCCTGAACAATCAAAAGTAGCAGCTGAACTTGGCCTACTTGCAAGCCCCTCCCGAAGGGCCACAGAACCAACACAACCAAAAGCTAGTGTCATAACATAACAGAGCACCACCTGACTAGCCCCATAAGCAGCACACCCAAAAGGTGATCTCAACAGATACATGAAACTACTGAGGTCAGTCTCACACAGCAGCTCATAGCCTATTGCTGTATCCAATCCCCATAGCCAGTCAACTGGATAGTCAATTCCATCCTCTGACATGCTAACAGTAATCAAGGCTTAGCTACAATAGGAGAAGACACATAACCACACAAGGAACACACCCAGAGCCGCCGGTGGAGGTGATTAGGGAGACTGCACCACTAGGCCACACAGGATGCCCACCTATAACACAAGGACACCTGGCAAAGGCTGTGAGATGTAATAAATCTTCCTAATACATAGAAACAAACACAAAGGGGCATATAAATAAAAAAAGAAGAAATATGCCACAAATAAAACAATAGGAGAAAACTCCAGAAATAAAATTAAACAAAATAGAGACAAGCAATCTATGAGAGACATAGCTAAAAACACTAGTTATAAGGACACTCAATGAACTGAGAGGAAAGATAGATGATCTCAGTGAGAAATTCAACAGAGAGATAGTAAGTATAAAAAAATACCTAGAAACTATAAATAGCCAGTCAGAAATGAAAATACAATAACTGAAATGAAGAATACACTAGAAGGAATCAATAGGAGATTAGATGAAGCAGAGGATCAAATCAACAACTTGGAAGACATGTAGCAGAAAACACCCAATCCAAACAAATAAAAAAGTTTCAAAAAAATTCAGAAAGTTTATGAAACCTCTGGCACAACATTAAACATGCCAACATCCACATCATAGGGGTACCAGATGGAGAAGAAAGTGAGTAAGGGATTCAGAACCTATTTGAAAGCAATGACAGAACACTTCCCTAACCTGGCAAAGGAAATAGACATACAAGTCCAGGAAGTACAAAGAAATCCAAACAAGAGAAACCCAAACAGACTGACACCAAAACACAGCATCATTAAAATGCCAAAGAATGGAGAGAGACAAAGAGAGAATCTGAAAAGCAAAAGAAAAGTAGCTAGTTACTAACAAGGGTACTCTGATAAGAATATAAGCTGATTTTTCAACAGAAACTCTTCAGGTCAGAAGGAATTGGCACAAAACACTCAAAGCGATAAGCAAATGAAAAACAAGAACCTATAACAAGACTACTCTACCCAGCAAGGCTATCAATTAAAATGGAATGTGAGATAAAGACCTTCCCAGACAGGAAAAAGCTAAAGGAATTCATCACCAACAAGCCAGAATTACAAGAAATATTAAGGGACTTCTGTAAAAACGAGGGTGAAAAAAATTCATAAATGTGAATAATAACATGGCAATAACTATCTAGCTATCAATAATCACTTTAAATGTAAATAGATCACGTGCTCCAATCAAAAGACATAGGGTAGCTGAATGAATAAGAAAACAAGACCTATATATATGTCTACAAGAAACCAACCTCAGACCAAATGACACATGCAGACCGACAGTAGGGATGGAAAAAGTTTTCATGCAAATAAAAATAAAAAATAGCTGGGGTAGCAATACTTATATCAGACAAAATATACTTTAAAACAAAGGTTATAATAAGAGATGAAGAAGGCTATTTCCTAATGATAAAGGGATCAGTACAACAAGAGGACATAATCCTAGAAAACATATATGCACCCAACAAAGGGCAACCTACATATACAAAATAACTACTGAGTAACAGAAAGGGAGAGATTGACAGTAATACATTCATAGTAGGAGACTTCAACACCCCATTGACACCAATGGACAGGTCTTCCAGAAAAAAAGTCAATGAGTAAAGAGTGGGCTTAAATGACAAACCAGATCAGATGCATTTAATTAACATTTTCAGAGCATTTCACCCCAAAGTATCAGAATATGTTCATCTCAAGTGCACATAAGATATTTTCTAAGAGAGACCACATATTAGGAAACAAAACGTCTCAATAAATTGAAATGAGTTAAGTCATATCAGGTGTCTTATCTGACCACAATGGTATGAAACTAGAAATCAACTACAAGAAAAAAAACTGGAAAATACGCAAACACATGGAGACTAAAAAACATGATATGAAACAAGGAATGGGTTACCAATGAGATCAAAGAAGAAATCAAAAGATACCTAGAAGAAAATGAAAAGACAACTCAAAATCTATGGGGCACAACAAAAGCAGTCCTAAGAGAGAAATCCATAATAATAAAGGCCCACATTGAGAAACAAAAAATTTTTTCAAATAAACAATCTAACATTATACTTAAAGGAACTAGAAAAAGAATGGCAGACAAAATCCAGAGTAGAATAAAGGAAATAATATAGATAAGAGCAGAAATAAACAAAATAGAGTCTAGAAAAACAATATAAAAGATCAATGAAAGGACGAGCTGGTACTTTGAAAGGATAAACAAAACTGGTAATCTTTTTTAACCAAGCACATCAAGAAAAAAAATATAGGACCCAAATAAAATCAGAAATTAAAAAGGAGAAGTAACAATGGACTTCACAGAAATATAAAGGATTGTAAGAAAATACTACTAGCAATTATATGCCAACAAATTAGACAACCTGGAAGAAATGAATACATTCCTAGAAACATATAGTCTCCAAAGACTGAATCAAGAGGAAACACAAAATCTAAACCTACCTATTACGACCAATGAAATAGAATCAGTAATCAAAAAACTTCCAAAAAACAAAAATTCCTAGACTAGATGTTCATGGGTGAATTTTGCCTAATACTCAAAGAAAAATTAACACTTATTCTTCTCAAACTATTCCAAAAAATTCAAGAGGAAGGAAGGCTTCCTAACTCTTTCCGAAGCCACCATTACCCTGATGCCAAAACCAGACAAAGACAATACCAAAAGAGAAAACTGTAGGCCAATATCCCTGATGAACATTGATGCAAAAATCATCAATAAAATATAAGCAAACTGAATTCAGCAACACATTAAGAAGATCATACACCATGATCAAGTTGGATTTAGTCCTGCAATGTCAGGTTTAATATTCTCAAATCAATTAATGGGATACACCACATTAACAAACTGAAAGATAAAAAATCATATGATGCTATTAATAGATGCAGAAAAGTCATTCAACAAAATCAGGCATTCCTTTATGATAAGAAAAAAATTCTCAGCAAAGTGGAAATAGAAGGAACATACCTCAACATAATAAAGGCCATATGTGACAAACTTACAACTAATATTATACTCCATGGGGAAAGCTAAAAGTGTTTTCCTTAAGAGCAGGAACAAAACAAGGATGTTCACTTTAGCCACTTCTGTTCAAGACAGTACTGAAAGTCCTAGGTATGGTAATCAGACAGAAAAACAAATAAAAGTCATCTAAGTTGGAAAGAAGTAAAACTGTCATTATTTGCAGATGACATGATATTATAGAGGAAGAATCATAAAGTCTCCACAAAAAAATCTGTAAGAACTGATCAACGAATTCAGTGATGTAGCAAGATAAAAAGTTAATTTTCAGAAGTTGGTACACCAATTACAAACTATCCAAAAAGAAATTATGAAAACAATCCCATTTACAAGTACATCAAAAACAATAAAATAGCTAAGAATCAATTTAACCAAGGAGGTGAAAGACCTGTTCTGGAAAATTATAGGTCATTAAAAAAATAAATCAAAGATACAAATAAATGGAAGCATATACCATGCTCATGGGTAGGAATAATCAACATCATTAAAATGGCCGTACTACCAAAAGTAGTCTATAGATTCAATGCAATTCTTAGCAAAACACCAATGGTATTTTTCAGAGAAGAAGAGCCTGAAGAGCCAAGCAAACTTGAGAAAAAATAGTGTTGGAGGTACCACAAGACCTGATGTCATACTATACTATAAGGCTATAGTAATCAAAACAGCATGGTACTAGCATAAAAACAGACATATAAATCAATGGAGAGCCCAGAAATAAATCCATGCCTATCTGGTAATTTAATCTATAACAAAGGAGGCAGGACTATGCAATGGGTTAAGGACAGTCTCTTTAACAAATGGTGTTGGGAAAACTGGATAGATACATGCAAAAAAAATAAATAAAACTGGACCACCTTCTTACACCATATATAAGAATAAACTTAAAATGGATTAAGACCCAAAATCTTAAAACTCCTAGAAGAAAACAAGCAGTAAACTCTCTAACATTGCTATTAGTAATTTTTCTTCTAGTATACCTCCTCAGACAAGGGAATAGAAAGAAAAGATAAACAAATGTGGCCATCAAACTAAAACATTTTACACAGCAAAGGAAACCATCAGCAAAACAAAAAGACAACCTATTGAATAGGAGAGGATATTCATCAATAAAACATCTGGCAATGGGTTAATATACAAAATAATAAAGAACTCATACAACTCAACACCAAAAGAACAAACAATCCAATTACAAACTGGGAAGAAGACCTGAATAGGTATTTCTCCAGAGAGAACATACAGATAGACTTATGAAAAGATGCTCAAAGTCATTAATCAAAAGAATTGCAAATCAAAACCTTATAATAAGGTATTACCTCATGCCTGTCAGATTGACTATCATCAATAAATCAAAAAACAACAAATGTTGGCAAGGATGTGGAGGAAAGGGAATCCTTGCACATTTTTGGTGGGGTTGCAAATGGCTGCAGCCACTGTGGAAAACAGTTTCAAGATTCCTCAAAATATTAAAACTAGAACTACCTTTTGACCCAGCAACATCACTTCTGAGTAGCCAAGAAAACCAGAACATCAGTTCATAAATATCTATGCATCCCTAGTTTCACTGCAGTGCTATTCGCAATAGCCAAAATATGAAAGCAACCTAAGTGTCCATCAATAGACGATTGAATAAATAAATTATAGTATATATATACAATGGACTATTACTCAGCTGTTAAAAAAAATGAGATCTTACCATTTGCAATTACATGGATTGACCTCAAGGGTATTATGCTGAGTGAGATAAGTCAGACAGTGAAAGGTAAATACCATATGTTTTCACTTATATGTGGAATCTAAGGAACAAAAGAAATGAACAAACTAGAGGAAAACAGACTTAAAGATACAGAGAACAAACCGGTGATTGCCAGAGGGGAGGGGTGTTGGGGGAATAGGTGGAAAAGTTGGAGGGATAAAGACATACAAATTAGTAGTTACAAAACAGTCACAGGAATGTAGAGTATAGCAGAGGGAAAATAGTTAATATTATTGTAATGGTTCTATATAGTACCAGATGAATGCTAACCATAGTGTTGTGCACCAAAAACTAATATGAAATAAAATAATAGAGTATTTCCCCACACACACAGAAAGAGATTCTTTTTTTTTTTTTATTCTCTACATCAGAAGTCCCTAAACTTTTTGGTGCCAGAGACCTGTGCTCCTGTGAGAATCTAATGCCTGATGATCTGAGGTGGAACTGAGGTGGTGATGCTAGTGCTGGGGAATCAGCTGCAAATACAAATGAAGTTTAGCTTGCTTGCCCACCACTCACCTCCTGCTGTGCGGCCCAGTTCCTAACAGGCCACAGACAGGTACCAGTCTGCAGCTCAGGGATTGGTGACCTCTGCTCTACATGACGTATTTGAGTGATTTCTGACAGTATTTGCTCCATAAATATATGTTAAATTAAAAAATATATTTTTTAAATAAAAATAGTTGAAAAGGTGCTCCAGTAATAGGAAAATATCATAACAAAACTGAAATACGATTTCCCCTATTTAACTGGACGCCAAATACAAATATTAATAACATTTTGATGAGGGAATATTGAAATGTACACATACACAGATAGTGGGAATATAAACTGATGCAACTTCTTTGGAGGACAATTTGACAGTCCTTACAAGATTGAAACTGAAAATACACTTTGCCTAATAATTCTCCACAAATACATGCCTAAGTGTCTAAAAGTGTTCATTAATGCCTTACTTGTAATAGAAAAAACTGGAAACAAACTAAACATTTACAAAAAGGGGCTGTTTAAATAAACCATGGCACATTTATACAACTGGAAACTATGCAGGAACTAGAAAGAATATGGTGCGGTTATATTGCAGTGTTCTGACATTGAAGCATGTAAAAGTAAATTACAAAAAAAGAAGACATATATATTCCACTTAAAAAAACTATGTCTGTTTTTATAACACAGAGAAGAGTTTGGATGAACACATAGCAAACTGTTAGCAATAAGTTACCTGTGTGGAGTGGGATAAGAGTTGAGGGATACAGGTTCTTTATAAACTCATACTTTCATATTGTTTTGTACAAGTATTATTAATTTTATAATTTAAGAAATTTTAAAGTTAATATAAACATTTTCCAGGGCTATCAAATTTTCTTTCTTTCTTTCTTTAAAGCATTCACCAAAGTCAAATCTCCTTCCATCACCATATATTTGACCCCATTTAAGTAGCCTTATCTACCGCCTCCTTCCTCCCCTTCTCTCTGGTAACCACTAATTTGTTGTCTGTGTCTATGGGTTTTGTTTCTCTTGTTCTTTTGTTGCTTTCAATTTTATATCCCGCATATAAGTAAAATCATATGGTTCTCAACTTTTTCTGTCTGACTTATTTTGATTAGTATGATAATCTCAAGATCCACCCATGTTGTCATAAATGGCAGTATTTCATCTCTTCTTATGGCTGAGTAATATTCCATTGTATATATGTGCCACATCTTCTTTATCCACTCATTCACCAAAGGGCACTTCGATTGTTTCTATGTCTTGGCCACCATGTATAATGCTGCAGTGAACACTGGGGTGCATATATCTTCTTGGATAAATGCTTTCAATTTGGGGGGGTAGATACCCAGAAGAGAAATTTGCTGAGTCATATGGTAATTCTATTCTTAATTTTTGAGGACCTTCCATACTATTTTCTATAGTGGCTGCACCAGTTTTCATTCCAACCAGCAGTGTCTGAGGGTTCCTTTTTCCCCACAACCTCTCCAACACGTGTTGATTTTCTTATTGATAATAGCCATTCTAACAGGTGTCAGGTAATATTTCATTGTGGTTTTGATTTTCATTTCCTTAATAGCTAGTGAAGTTGAGCATCTTTTCATGTCTGTTAGCCATTCGTATGTCTTCCTGGGAGAAATGTCTGTTCAGGACTTCTGCCCATTTTTAAATTAGTTTGTTTTATTTGTTATTGAGCTGTATTAATTCATTGTGCATTTTGGATATTAGCCCCTTATAGGAAGTGTTGTTTACAAATGTCTTCTACCATTCAGTTGTTTGCCTCTTTGTTTTGTTAATGGGTTCTGTTGCCTTGCAGAAGCTTTTTAGTTTGATAATATTTCCATTCATGTATTTTTGTTTTTACTCCCCTTGCCTTTGAGATCAAATTCATAGTTGTTTTTAATGGTACCATGCATTAAATGGATTACTTATGTAACTGTTCCCCAGTGAAATGACATTTCCACTGCTTCTAATTTCTCACTGTTAGAGTTGCAATCTAAAGCTCTGTGCATAATGTATATGTGTGTGTCTGTGTATGTGTACATCAAGGAACATACATAGGGCATATATTTTGAGATGTCTCATTTAGTGGAAATAACTTTGTACATGTCTTCAAGACAATTAGCCTTTGTATAGCCACACAAAATGATGCTGAATAGCTTATCCAAGGAATTACCATGACCTTTGCCTCATCATCTGTCTATTAGCCTCAAACACTAGACCAGAACTGGTGCCCAAGGCCTCAAACACTAGACCAGAACTGGTGCCCAAGGCCATATCAGTTTGATATTCAATACCAACTGAATATCAAAAGTGCTTAAAACAAATTCATAGTCAGTAGGAAATGTTAGAAAGCAATTGTTTGAAGTCTGTATATAGATTTTAAGTTTTATTTATTTTTTTTTGGTGTGTCAACTAAGCTGTACATTACATGGACAATATTCCTCAATTCTTCATAAATATGGACAGGTGACCTCCCAGAAGAGATGGTCTCCTAAGAGTTGTCAACTTCTCTCATGATACCATCTGTGAAAGGCCATAAGGAAGAATGTTAAGCCCAGCTGATTCAAGCTGAGCTGTGCTGTGAGTGTATGGACAACCTTTCTATCAGGTCCACTTAAATCAAAGAGGATTTCTGAAAGAGGAGGAATCTAATGGACCATAATCAAGTGGAAGGAAATGGTCATTTAAGGTGGGGGTCCCCAACTCCTGGGCTATAGGCCCATAATGATCCATGGCCTCTTAGAAACTGGGCTTCACAGCAGGAGGTGAGCAGTGAACAAGCAATCAAAGCTTCATCTGTATTTACAGCCACTTCCCAGCACTAGTGTCACCACTTCAGCTCCGCCTCAGATCATCAGCATTAAATTTTCATAGGAACACTGGTCCCTGGTGCCAAAAAGGTTGGGGACCGCTGATTTAAAGAATACAAGGGAAGAGGCTGATACAAGTTTCCTTGGTGAGATCAAGTTCATCTTACAGACCAATCATACTAGATATCATCACATATTACTCACGTTTAAATGCCTAATCGAAAGCATTATTTTTCTACATAAAAGACTAAGTTTATTATGAAAATCATAGTGGGACATAAACACACATAACAATGGAATAGGCTTGGCACTGCTCTGCCCAACATGCCTAATATATTTAACTTATGCTGATAAAGGATAAATGTTTAAATGACAAGCTTCAGATGCTGCTTCAGCTCCTACCAAGAATATTTTCACAATTCCTTCTCATGAATAAGATCAGAGGAGCAGAGAATGCCCCTCTTGGACTAGTTCCACTTTGCGCTTCTTTTGACTCAGCATAAAGAGGGAACTAGGGCTTTTCCTTCAAATTTGGAGCAAGTGTCTACCTCAGAAATGGCTGTAAGTGGTCCAAATAAGATGAGGCTCATACTGTGTGAAATGAGCTGAAAGCTCCTAACAAATGCAGAAGTATCAACGGTTACTCATAAATCTCCCAAATTGAGTCAGAGAGGGTTAATTAGCTCCATTCCTGCCACTCTGCTTTCTCAAACATGTTAGCTCATCACATGGATCACTGACTTTCTAGAAATATTATCTGGCTTTGTGGGGTATTACTCCTTTAAATAAATGGTATCCAATTTTCTCACAGTCCCTGGAATCTCAATTTCCTCAAAGAATTTTGCAGCTGAATCCAGTTAATGCAAAGGTTGTTTCCTTCTTTGTTTTTCAGCATAAGGAAATAGGGAGAACCCAATTTATTTTTTCTTTTCTTTTCTGTGTTATCCATTTTCATAAACTAAAATCCTTTGCTGAAGAGTCTGAAATTTGGGAAAAATTCAGTTCATCTTTCAGATATTTCTAGAGTTATGTAAAACAGAATGAGATTTATACAGCTTAAAACAGAAAAAGGAAAATAGGCTAATGTGTCATGAGTTCTATGAGATGAAAACTATATAATAATCAGAAAAACAGCCCCAAATTTAGTTAGCCTGATTCAAACTCTTTTATCAACTCATGAATAAACCAGTAACATTCACTTTCTTCTCTTAGAATAATGGCATGGCTACATTTGGGTGAAATCACAATCCTCACAGATTATAACCACATTTTCAAAGAAATTACAAAATGTATCCTGGTTTTTAAATTTAAGACACTTACATTTTACTTGCTCTGTTTTGCTCCCTTCTAGGAAAAGAAAGAACAGCAACAAGGAAAAGATATATTTCGTGCTTCCCATTTTCCACTTTTTTCTCATTTTGGCCATGGTAATAGGCAACTCAAAACTTTCAGGGCCTGATATAGTCAATCTGTTAGGAAGAAAGCAGAAAAAAATGGCTTAAAAAAGATCCTCTAGAAGTGATGGAGATCAATGATGCTTAGGTTTCTAACTTCCTAGGGGGAAAATGCTGGGAATTTACATAAATACAATCATTGTTTTTCTGCATAAGAAACAGAACCTGCCTCTCCTGTCTTGCAAAGATTGTAGGGGAAAATTCAAGTGGATGAATATGTATTTCTATCGAATGCTAAGGCTGAATCCTTACTGGCAAGTCATAGGGAATTAAGAATAAATTTTTAATTTTAATTCTAAAACAATTAAAGTTGATTTCTCAAGAGATCTTCTTTGGGAAGAAGGGGGAACTAAGGTTTCTAAAACAGCTACTTTGGCAAACTAGATAAAAATCATAGGCATGAGACCCAAACAATGTTTGAAATGAAAGTTATCCAATCTTAGCTTCAAGACTACTGTTTTATTAATCCTTTAGGGATGAAGCACAAACTGATTGGTGTTTCTCTTGTGTCTTCTATGGGATCTATAAGGATCTTCAGTTTGGCTTACTAATGTTGGAAAACACAGATGTAATTAGCAAATGGATGCAGTTAAATTCCTGAATGGCTCAGATACATTCCTTTCACATTAAGTCCATTGTAAAATGGAAATTTAAAATGAGCTACTTTTAAGGAAATTTAGGCAAAATTAAATAGGTAAAGTGTTCATAATATATCACCATACAAAAGACCATCACAACAATTCTTAAAAATTTGAGATTTGTATTTCCAATCTAAGGGGTAAAAGTCTTAAATTTTTTGAGAGCCCTTGAACACAGAAAGTTTGTTATAGCTCATATCCAGTCACATGTATTTTTATAGACTTACAATTTTGCAAAATTCTTCCAACGGGTGATGTGGAAGTATTTAAATATTCTAGAAACACCACATTTCAATCTGGGATTAAATCTGATGGGAACTCAGCTCATTGATCTTTTCAGAGGGTCCAACCTAAATATGGAATATAAGGAGCTGGACGAAATACAAGATGATCATTCTGAAGAATTGTCTTTGGGCCATGATGTGGATGCCACTGCAACTACTTTAAATGCTATGAAGTTGGCTGCATGATTGGAAATCCATTGTTTCAAATTATGACTATGTAACTGAAGAAGAACCAATCATAGAGAATAATGTGTGCCATCAGCCAGGATTTGCAGTACCCTTCTGCCTTCTGTACCTCCTCCCTGTTCCTTAGACAAGAATTAAATTCTCTGAGGACTTGTTCCTAGCCTGAAAAAGGCCTGGGTTCTGCCATCTTGGTCCCATCTGTGAGCTGTTGTCCATCTTCAATCACTCAGAATGTCCCTGTCCTCTGAGAGCTACCAGGTTCCCCTGAAATTATTTGCATGAACAATTTAACACAGCTACCCACCTAGTGAGGTTCTTTCTGAGTTTACTTTAATAAGCTTATCCCCCAAGCCTCCAAATGAAAAATAATTTTTTAAACCACAAAAATCCAATTTATCACAACTACATATGGATCTCAGGGGGTATTTTTGAAACCACATTTTTCAGGTCTCCCAATGCAAGAACCAAAAGTGTTGTTTTTCTTGTACAATGGTTGAGTGATTCTGTGAACAGTAGCATTGCTTCATAACTCAAGCTGACAAGAAAAATAGCTATTTAATTTTTTTTTTTTTTTGCTTTTCTTGATTCCCAACTAATGTTATGAGCAAATAGAAAAGTTGGTGACGAAGAGCAACTAATCTCTTTTGGCATACTTGTCATCTGTGTAGCCTCCCAGGCTGTGATGGAGAACATCAGAAAATGAATCACTTTATAAATCCTCACTTTTGATCTACAAGATTCTGAAGTCCTGCATTTGTATTCTGTGCAGAAATATAAACCAAGACGAGTTCCCTCTCTAGGTCTCTTCCCTATTCAAATTCTCTTTATCCCTTTAACTTTTTCATTTGGAGGAGTGGGTGGTTCAAGACCTTTGTTGAGACTGCAGCAATAAACACAGGCAAGCATTGCTCAGCAAACATGCCGACTCTTACACTTGCAGAGAGCCAAACTGTCCTTAATTTTTCAAATTATACTTTGACCCAGTTAACTGGAGTTATTTCTGCATTAACTCTCTGTCTGCCTCACACAGGCTGTTGTGCCATTGGACTTGCACTGGTTCTTTTATAGGTTACCTAAAAATGTAGCTATTTACAGGTTTGGGGGGATCCAGGCCACAAGAAAGAAAACAAAACCCCTGCAACTAACACTGAAGAGGGGGAGGGAGAGTGGGCTTTACAAGAGAAAAAGAAATATGTCAGAACCTAAAAATATGTGTAGATTAAGGTGCATTTATGAAACAAGCATTCCCATTGTTCATATATCAAGCAAAGGGACATTGCCTAGCTGTAACTACAAGGCAATCTGGGCCATCAAGCTGTCAGGAGTCTGGCCATTCTCAGAAGAGGTCTCCTGGGTAGAAGAGAACCAAAGAGATATTCCCAAGGGAAGGCTAAGGGCTGAACACATGTCAGTCAGCCAGTTCTTCATGCCCCACAGTGTCTCTTTAATCCTCCCAGAGAGGCTTGACTGACCTTGTAATCTCACATTCACTATCATCTGTGGGATATAGCCAAGGGTAGCAATTCTCTTTCTGATAAACAATAAGAAAGAACTGCATTCTCCTGCCCTGTGTCCATGGGCTAAAATCCTCTCCCACTCTACCTCCCAACAGGAAAAGCTCAGTTCACTAGTGGTGGGTTGCCACTGAAAAATAGCAGTTCTGGCCAGGCATTTCTCTTGCTGGAGTCAATGCCTTCAATGCTGCTTATGATTGACAAACAATAACTTGAATTTGGCTTGCAAAACACCTTGCTATCTACCGTTCATTTCATCCCCCACAACAACTTCAGGCACGCTGTATACCAGAAAAGTCAGTTGCCCATTCTCATATAATTAGTGGCAGGGCCGGAGGAACTAGAAAGCAGGTTTTCCATCCCCTAACTCTGGTGATACTGTGTTGCTTCCTGAGCCTAGCGTCTCAAACCCTGACCCTAGAGATCAGGGCTGGAAAATGAAGCAGATGTCCAGAGGATAGAGGAGCCTCTCACCCGTCCTCCCTGTTTCATTAACTTTAGCACGTATTAATCACCCACTGGTTCACAGCACTTCAGCAAGTGAGAAGGAAAGGTTCAGGACACAGGCGACGACTAAGGGGACTGCAGAATCCATTAGATAGCTTCCCAAGAGGCCTCCCCATAGAGATATGCAGGCCCACAGGAAAAGGAGAGTAGTGAGTTTGAATCCAGAGTCCTCAACGTGCTTCTGTCCGGAGCCCTGGACCCCACCTCTAGCCCAGCCACTGCCGGTTGGGCTCTAGAATGAGTTGGGGTGGCAGATTAAGAGAGTTCGGGGAGCTCTGAAGGAACTTCCAGGAGCGGCTCCAGCCAGCAGAAGATATCCTACCTGTGCAAAGGCTGGAAAGAAAGGTAAGGGAAAAGGGCGCCGGGCACTGCTCACTGACCTGCCCACTGGTGTCCTCCGTCTTCCACGCGTGCATGCGCTCTGAGCTCCCTGGGGTGCTCCTTCGAGGTCTGGGGCTCGCAGGTTGTGGCGAGAGCTAGAGTGCGCGCGATGGGGGTGGGGGAACCCAAAAATGGGTGGGAGGAGAAACATCGCCGCCCTCACACCGCGAGGGAGCAGTGGTTCGTTAGGTTCCTGGGGGCAGAGGCAAGGCGCGGGCGTGGCGTCCCAGGGCCACCTGCCCTCCCGCCGACTGTCTGCTCCCGACTTAGCCCGCGAGGCCCGCCTCTCGGCTCAGGCGGGAAGTCGGCGAGCAGGCAGCAGCTGCCAGCCCGCACTCCTTCTGCGTCCCGGCACCACGGCTTTATTCCTGCTCCCCGCCCCCCCCCCACCACCCGAAAGTAAAGATCGGGAGAAAGTGAGGCTCAGAGGGCGACTTTCCCATCACGCAGCTCCCCCACTGCACCCCCCTCTCTGGCTAAGCAGACATTGGGGTCTTAAAGGGACCGCGTAACTCCTCCGGCCCCTCCTCCCCTTCTGCTCAGGATGCACCTAGGGGTTCGCCACCACTCGCTCCCACTCCGAGACCTCAGCTACCTTCTGACTTCCCTGCACGAAAGCCTGCACCCCTCTCCACCGTCACAACCTTCTCTCTGGGTGCATGCATCCGATCTGTTCCTGAGCTGGTGCGCGGGACGCAGAATGAGCTGGCCTCACAAATTAGGCCCTAGCAAGCTGCTTATTATTTGGGGATGTTTTCTAAATCCCTGTTGCAGCTAATAAAGTAAAAAAGCGTTAGTGTCCTTAAAGGCAGTGTAGAGGTGTGGGGGTGTACGGAGGAAGAGGAATGGCTTAGAAATCAACTTTCTCCCACAAGGAGGCCTCCCAAGCTCCATGGAAGGGGACTTTATGATCATTAAAGATCTTGAAGCAAACGTGGAGTGGTCCATTATAGCTTCCACTGTTCTAGCAGTCCCTATGATTCTGAGTTGGATTAAGAACCTAACCCTGAAATCACTGCTGATGCCTTGGTGAGCTTTAGATAGATTAATCTAAATGTGTGTTTATTGGATGAGGGATAGTTTAAAAAGAGTTATCAGAAATTTTTAGGGTCCCAAAAGTACTTGGAGAACAGCAGGGATTTTTTTTGACGACATGGAACTGGACAACATTAATATCCTTGACATTGGTATACCACTTTATGGTTTACAGAGTACTTCCGTATAGATCATCATTATTTTTTTTAACTCTCACAACAAGCTGTGATCTATCACTGGCCTGATGCATTAGAGTTAGTTTGGACCCTCTGGACCACTCATCTCAACCTCTTCATGCCACAGAAGAAGAAAATGATGGAGGGGGTGATGTATCCAAGGTCACACAGCAACTAGTAAATGATAGATTAGAATTCCAATTCAGATTTTCTGATTTTCAGCCCCCTACTCTGACTGTTATCTCCAATCTATTGATGAGAAAACTCAAGAAAATTGTGGCTTGTCAAAAATCCACATATCAGGAACAGAAGACAAAGGAAAATTAAAACAAGAATAATTGTCCCTGGAAGCTACCTCCTTTTTTTCTTTCTTCAGAAGTGTTTATATCATCCAACTAGCCCCTGCATTGCTGGAGATGTTTATTTCACTGTTAACAAAGGAAAGGGGGCCATTTCTAAACTGTTGCCTTCAGGGCCCAAAATTTCTAGCTTCCTTCTGCTGCTTGCCATACAACGCCACATGCATTCAATTTGTGCTGTAGTATATTAGTTTGAACTTGCTGATTTTTTACCTTATAACTATTCTGATACTATTTAATGCACAGATGTTTTGTATCACTAGATTCTGAGGTCTTCAAGGATAGGGACTGGTTGTTCAATTTCCTATTGATTTGCATCCTCCAATACCCATCATCATTCCTAACATGCTTAGAGAGTATTCAGGAAAATGGGTTTCATGGGACAACCTGGGGCAAACATGGATCCTAGCATTTAAAATCAGTAGACTCATGGAGATTTCAAAACTCATCCACTTGGCTACAACTACTCACTGTCCTTGCTTGATGTAGTATTCTGATTACAGCATAATGAGCTATCCCAAAAACTAGTGGCTTAAGAGGTTAAAACAATTTATTATGATCAAATGGTTCTTTTCAACTGGACAGTTTTTGCTCGGGATCTCTTATATACTTGCCAACTGTGTAAGGGGGCTGCTGAAATTCTCACAAAGGCTCTTCATTAGTGTAAGTGCTATTGGTCCTTGTATTAGTTCCAGTCTTAAATTTCTGAACTGGAAACTCCAATTTGGGTAATTCCTAACCTAGACTTCCTACTAAGTCTTATTCAAACTAAACTGATGATTATCTCCATGCCTTATTTTTCTCTCTTTATTAAATGAAGGTTAGAGCATAGATCATCACATACTCTTTTTTTTAAAACAAACAAACAAACAAACAAACAAACCTTTTATTTCAAGATAATGGTGGATTTCCATGCTGTTGCAAGAAATAATTCAGAGGGTTCCCAAATGGTAAAATCATGCATATTTATAATAAAATATCACAAACAGGAAACTGACATGATACAATCTGTTCACCTTATTCCCATTTCACCAGTTTTACACTCACCCATTTGCCTGTGTGTATCACTCTATAAAATTTTATAACATTTATAGGTGAATGTGACCACCATCATCACAGTCAAGATACTGAACAGTTCTGGCACCACAAGGATTCCCAGTGCTAATTTTTTATAATTTCACCCATCTTCTCTCCCTCTCTTCTAACTCCCTGACAACCACTAAACTGTTTTCCATCTCTATAATTTTGTTATTTAAATATATCACACTTTCGATATTGGCTTTTTTTTCACTGAACATAATTCTCTGGATATCTATTCAAGTTATTCCAGGCATTAAAAGTATGTTCCTTTTATTGCTGAGCAGTATTTTGTTTCAGAAATGTATCACAGTTTCTTTAATCATTCATCTATTGCAGGACCTCTGGTTTGATTCCAGATTTTGGTAGTTATAAAGTTGCTATGAATATTTGTCTACAGATTTTGAGTGAATATAAATTTTCATTTATTTGAAGTAAATACCCAACAGTACAATTTCCAAATTGTATAGTAAGTGCATGTTTAGTTTATAAGGACTGCCATGTGTTTTTGTTTTTCAGAGCTATTATGCTATTTATAGTACCACCAGCAATGAATGGAAATACAGTTTCTCTGCATTTTTGTCAGCATTTGTTGTCATTTTTTAAGCTATTCTTGTAGGTGTAAAGTGGTATCTCATTGTGGTTTTAATGTGTATTTCCCTAATACATAATGCTATCTACCATCTTTTCTTATGTTTTTTTGAAGTCTATATATCCTTTTCAGTGAAATGTCTTTTCATGTATTTTGCACATTTTCTAATTGTATTTTTTTCTTACAGTTGAATTTTGTGAGTTCTTTATATGTTCCAGATACTAGTTCTTTGTTGCATGCATGTATGATTTGTAAATATTTTCTCCCATGCTGTACTTTGTCTTTTCATACTCTTCCCATACACTTTCGTAGAACAAAATTTAATTTTGATGAGGTCTAATTTATCAGTTTTTTCTTTTATGGACTGTATTTTGATATTAACTCTAAGAATTCTTTTCCTAGCCCTATATCCCAAACATTTCTCCTCTTTCTTAAAATGTTATAGTTCCAAGCTTTATGTTTAAACTGATTATCCTTTTTGAGTTAATTTTTACATAAGGTGTGATATTTAGATCGAGGTTCATTTGTGTGTGTGTGTGTGTGTGTGTGTGCCTATGAATGTCCAATTGCTCCAGAATCATTTTTTAAAAAAACTATCTTTTTCCATTGAACTGCTTTTACACATTGGTCAAACATCAGTTGGAAATTATACAGGCTATTTCTTGTTTCTCTATTTTGTTCCATTCATCTATGTGTCTATACCTCCATCAACAACACCGAGCTTGATTATCGTAGACATATATAGTAAGCTTTAATATCAAGGAGAGTGGTTAATCCCACTTTTTTTATTTTTCAAGATTGTTTTAGCTATTTTGTGTCCTTTACTTTTCTGTAAAATTTTAGAATAAGCTCATCTATGTCTAGCAAAAAAAAAACTTTCTTGGGTTTGGATAGGAATTGCACTAAACCTGTATATCAGTTTTGGAACAATTGACAACTTTAATGTGTTGAGTCCTCCAATCCATGAACACAGTATGTCTCTCCATTTATATAGGTGTTCTTTGATTTTATACATCAATGCATTATAGATTTTAGTATATAAATCCTGTGTATATTTTCTTAGATTCATACCTACCTATTTCATTTTCTTTGGAGCAATTGTAAATATCATTGTGTTTGAAATTTTAATTTTCAATGTGCATTGCTAGTATGTATTAATATTAATATAAATTAATATAATATATATTAATTGTGTGCTAATCTTGTATACTATGTGTTGTAAAAATCATACTCATTGTATTTATTTTTTCTGCTTTATTAAAATACAATTTGAATATAACATTGTGTAAGTTTAAAGTATAGAAAATCATTTTATATATGCATATATTGAAAAATGATTAGCACAATAAGATTAATTAACACATCCATGACCTCATATAATTACATTTTTTGTTGTTTTGAGAACATTTCAGATCTACTCTCTTAACAACTTTCAAATCTATAATACAGCAGTGTTTATTATAGTCACCATACTGTATATTAAATCCCCAGAACTAATTCATCTTATAACTCGAAGTTTATACCCTTTGGCCAACATCTCCCAGTTTTCCCCATTCTCCAACCCCCCAGCTCCTGGCAACCACCTTTATATCATGTTTTTCCAAGGTGTTTTTTAGATTCTACATATAAGTAAGATCATTCAGAATTTCTCTTTCTCTATCTGACTTATTTTGTTTAGCATAATACCCTTGAGGCCCATCTCTGTTGTTATAGATGGCAGAAATAAATGTAAAAGTGGAGGTGTTACAGAATAATTAATATTGAATAACATTCTGAGGATACAAATTTTAACCTTTTAAATGTTTCTTGTCCCATTTGAATCCAGAAAACTTGGGTTATTTGATTGAATTTCCAAAAAATGGCAGGGCACATTGATCAGAACTATATTATAGTGTATGTTTACTTCTTTATACAGAAAATCAGACCAACCTAGAGTTTGTATTAATCAGATACTAGATTTAGTATTTTGAAGTTGACATTTTACTCTATAAGACCTTTCAGTATTACACTTTGAGTCCCTTTGTTGCTTGTATGATTCTTGTTTGTTACTTAATTTGTGTCTCTTTGTTATATTTTCTTCTTGCTAGTCATTTCTAAAAAGTGCTAGAATACAGAATTGGTTGTCATTAGTGTGGTTAATTTAATATTTCCAGCTTTCCTCCTTTGGGTTTCATGGTTGAATTTTTTTTTGGGGGGGGTGGTCTGGTAAAAACTTAGGAAAAGTGATGCGTCACTTCTGGGTAGAAAACTTAAGTGCCAGCACATGATTTGCCCATTCCCTCCCCATTACCACAGGAATCATGAATATGTGTATTGAAATGAAGCCTGGGTTTCTGAGTGACTAAGATGAGCAAAGACCCCAGCTTTCATTTTAGATATTTAAAGTGAGTGATGAATAAAATTTTGAGAGTTAAACTTCTGAGATTTGGATGGTGCTTATTTTTGCAGCATAACCTAGCTTATCCTGACTGATACCACCAGTGAAAACAATCTTGTTTCCTAGCACTTTATGAGAAACAGGTAAGTAAACAGAGTATCTTAGAGAATTTTGCAAGCAGAGTTAATAGAGGCAATTATCTTTTGGTTTAATGTATTCTTTTTAGTTAAGCTGTCATTTTCCATGCATGACTTTCAGCTACTGTATTAACTAAAAATAGTCCAAGGTGTTTTTTTATTAGTGTTTTGTGTTATATCTGAATAGCATTTTTATAGAAATGATTTTTATTTTAGGTGATTTTAAGACATTTGTGGGCGCATTTTAAGTGACTCTCTTCTGAAAGGAGCACATCTCCAGATTTATCATAAAAAATCTTGCCATTAAAAAAGCAAAATTTAGTTTATAAAAAGTTTCAGAAACATATTTATTTTAAAAATCAAGGTAAGCTCATCATAATATGCAGGGTGGTAGTAAATACCAAAAAGGTAAAAGGATGTGCATTCCTTGATCCAAAATTGTAGTGTACCCATAATTACCATGAATAAGTCAAATGAGCAGAGCATGAAATACACAATCTTCTTCCTGAATATCTGTTTCACATATTTCAACTATAACTTTGAGTTGCCTGGCAAAGGTGTGTATAACTTATATAACTTGTTAACCAGGGATGCTATAAAAACTAACTAGAGATATAATATGTTCAAGTGTAATACCATGCACAGAAAAATACAATATCATGGGATAGAAACTGTCTCTCTGAAAGCTCTATTGCTATAGAGCATTTGTTTAGGTAGCTTACTATAGGATTTCACTCTACTCATAGTTCCCTAGAACCACAGTGATCTTCCCAGAGTATCTGCTTTATTCCAAAGCTCGGTAGCAAAGTTCTCCATTATTATTTTTCAGCAGAACACAGTGAAGTGTCTGTTTCATTGTCCTAACCACATTTTGCTCTCTTTAGGGAGGTAGCATGATGCACTCAAAAGAGCCAAGGCTTTGGAATCAAGCATATCTGAATTTGAATCTCACCTATCATTTAACTTTCCCCAACCTCTTTCTTTATGTATAAAGGGGGATGATAATAACGTTGCTGTGGAGATTCAATGGCCTGATTCACATGCAGTGCCTGGCAAAAGGCCTGACTAACAGTAGGTGCTCATTAGTTGTTTCCATCCTCACTTTGTTCTCCCAGCCCCCATCCACTTAGTCCAAACATAAGAGCTATTCTACATTCAGCGAAGTATTGCCTTCTCAAGCTTCAGTTTGCCTGCTTTTAGAAGAAAGTGGGGGCAAAAGCAGGAAGAGAAAACCAATCATTAGCTTAATTTTCCACCTGAGGTTCTAGGCAGGGTGTGAGTTACACAGTAGAGTGCCAACATGACTTCAAGTGGAATGGTAAAGAGACTGATGCCAGAATCTCCTCACATCAAGGTGCATAAGCACTGGGTGTTGTCCTAGTAGCTGGAAGAACATCATAAAATGTTAGATGCAGATTTGAGCCAAGGTTTCTTGCTCCGACTTCATGACACTTGAATAAGAAACAAGACACAAGACAGTAGAATCATAAGAAGCCAGTTGGATATTCTCAGATCTAAATTATCTGTTCTTTCAGTTCTCAAGGAAGGGAAGTTTGTTTATGATACTGGCAACACAACACCAGAGCTCAAACCAAGGGAACAAAGCAGAAAACAGAGGATCCAGAGAGCAAGAAGGAAAACTGCTGACCCATAGGCTAAAGAGAGCCTGCCCACATGTTTTGTACAAACAGAACAGGGATTGTTCTTAACTTTGAATTAATCCCAAACAAACTTTAGTTTTCATAATTAGGATATTTTACACAAAATTCTTGATTTGTAGTTCCTCTTGAAAAATTAGACTTGCTGGCAACACTGGGCTCACATCTCTGCATGGTGACTTAGACTAGAACAGAGTAGTGGTTGTGGCTTTTACATAGCAGATGTATTTTCAATTGCCACAGTCCCTGCCATTCCCTACTGTGTCCTTATATTACTCTCAGGCCTATTTTACTTTATCACATTACCTTTCTAGATTCTAGAGGCATTTGAGTTTGAAGCATGCTGTATAGTGATAACTGTTTAACAACTTGCTCTCTAAGGAGAAAAATCATCCTGTTTGTAGTAATTTTCAATTTCTGCTATGTAAATATCTACAACATGTCTCGTTTCAAACCACCAATGTGTTGTCACTTAATGTCGAGTTGGTAAAAGCTGTGTACAATTGCCTTTCACAATCTGGTGAGAGCTGGTTCCAGAACACCAATGGCTTGAATCCATTAAAAAAAAGCTTCAGCAAGTAAATGAGATGGTCAGGGGTATGAGTCAGGAGATATTATGCACAGGTTAAGAGTCAGGAATAAACCAGAAAGAGACAGATTCAACACCTGACATGGAACCCATCATTAAGTCAACACTACTTCCTTGTTCCCTACCTCTTTTTAAAAATCCAACAGGCCAATTATCCAGCCTTTGGGTAGTTTGGGAGAGAGGTGTGGATTGATGAAGTGTTGGCACTAGCTTGATGAGATCGGATGACAAAGTACAGGCCCCCTGACATTACTGCTGAGTTCTTCCTGTCAAGTGAATACTGAACTCTTTTTCTCTTTAGGAGAAGGTGACTAGGGGAAAGGACCAGGGAGAGCAGTGAGCTATTTAGAAGCCAGTTTCGGAGTGAAATGCAAATAGGCTGTGAATTACATCCAGAAATTTCTTCTAACACTGGAAATGTGATGCTGCAGAACTCATATGCAGATGGCAAAGACAACAGGCAGGGTCATCATCCTTTCCTATTTCATACTAGAAAATAATTGAGTGTGTATAATGTGCATTTTCACCCAGAAGGTGAACATTTTAAGGCACCTTAGGGACAACTTAGTTCAAATCTGATTAACTTACAGAGGGCGAAACTGAGGCCCAGGGAGAAGGGTATTAGTGGTTCAACTGGTCTAGAAGCAGGTTTTCTGCCAGCCAGTCTGGGGCTTTTACTCCTACCCAATACTGCCTCTGAAGGAGTTAAAAAGTGAAAAATTCAGTCCACTAACTGGTTGTTTTGCCAAACCATCAACATGAATAATATTTTTTGACTGAATCAACTGTCTGTTTAGGCATCATGTAGACACAGTCAAACACTCATCTCCAATTTTATCTGTGTTTGGATGATTTTAAAACATAGCAGAGAGAATCTGTACACACAGGGAGTTTTGCCAAGGAAATCTAAATATCTAAACAGCTACTCTTACATTGGCCCTATAACAAAGTATTCAAGTCTTCCCCCCCCTCTTTTCATATTAAAGAAAATATGGTGTTCTAGCCATAAGACAAGCAGCATCAGAACGTGGATGGATCCTTTAACTGAGAATTAGGACTCTTGGCCTTAGTCCTGTTTCTGCCTGAAAGGGTCATATTCCTACCTACTGATCACTGTGGGTCTCAGTTTCCCCATCTGTAAAATCAAGAGTAGAAGTCCATGATCTCTTAGATTATTTCAAGCTCTAGAAATCTTTGATTGTAAAATTATATTCTAGACGCCCACTCCTTCGCCTACTGGCCCCTTCCAAACTGAGTTTATCTGGCCACAGAATATTTTAGAACCTAAATGACAGAGACATTGCTGAGCCTCCGAAAGCTTGCAGCATTTGGTAGTTGAGGTTCTTCTTCATAGCAGCTAATATACACAGGAAATCCCAAATGTATTTTCTCATTAGAAACCCCTCCTCTCACTGCCTTTGAATTTTTTTGGTAACCTCTCAGTCAGAAAATATGCCTGTAATAAAAAAAATCTTCAAGAACCATATCTTTAAAAGTAAAAATCTTAAGCCCAAAAGAACCTTTTACTAGATTGTGGGCTCCAGTGCTTATTCCTCAAGGGACTCTTGTGAAATCAGAGACAAGAGAACAATTGTACAAAGAGAAATGTCAAACTAAAGTTTGAGTTTACTTGATTTTATTGTTTTCAAATGCACCAACAGTTGGGGGAAGGGTATAAAGAACACAGAGAAACCCACTCCCAGCTACTAAATCCATGTGCTCAACCATGTTTTTCTGTCACTTTAGAGTTCAGCTGCTCCCACTATTAATGAAACTTAAGCCAAACAAGAGTTTCTTTTATGCTTTCTCCCCCAGCTCCCTGCTTGCTAAGTTCTGTGCAAACTCACAGTGGTTTCCAAGCACATGGCTGTGAAGTTATCAAGGCTGGACTAATGCCAGTACAAACCAATTTATTGGGGTCCTAAAATTAACTAAAACCTAGAAAGCTTGATTAATTGTGGCATAGCACAGCAAGGAGTATTCAGTGGGGAGGCCATCAGGCCAGAGCACATGTGGGAACTCTGTCCTGTCTCTCAATTTACACTACACATAAAGAAGAGTTCCTTCTGTGGACAGAGCTGTGCTGCTCTTACTATTTATTCATACATACAAAGATGCCTTTTTTGAGTCCAACAAGGCAAATGGTAGTTAGTAGGTCTTAGCTACTTATGTAATCATCCAATCCCATAATGGCAGTTCTTGGGATTAATTTAATTTAATTTAATTTAATTTAATTTAATTTAATTATCATCTTCAGGCAGCCCATTTTACAAGCTTGGCTTTAAAAAAAAAACCAATATAGATTAAGTATGCCTTTAGAGAGTCATTGTTGAGATCCAGTGCTTTTGTATTTTTTGTTTGCTTGTTTTGTTGTTGTTGTTGTTGTTGTTGTTGTTGTTGTTGTTGTTGTTTTGGGGGGGAATATCTCACCATAGAAGACAAGGAAGAGACTTACTATATGGCAAATATGGGGGTTAAAAAAGATATTGGTGTCTTCCACAGACCAGAGCCTTTACTTTCAGTTCTTATTCAAAACAATACCGGATCCATCCATTGCAAAAAAAGACTCCTTTTCTAAAAGTACTAAGTACAGTATTTAAAGGCTCTTGAGGTGCTTGCCAGTGGAAGCCCTTGAAGGCCTAGGCAGTGGCAGCAGGAAGACTTCTCAACCTTGGGGACAAGGCATTGCTGTAGAGTGTTCAGTTTTCAGCAGGTAGGGGTTCCACGCATCTGTCCAGCTGTCTTAGAACCCTGGCATGGACACAGTTGTCTAATATATGAGACTCTAGAGTGCCAAGTCCAGCTCTGGCTGGTCCCCTTTGCCAGCCCCAGGCCTAAAGCCCAACCTGAGTGCAACCAGATTGACATTTAACAAGGTGCTGTGGTGCAGCTGTAGTTTTGTTAAAGCATTGAAATACTTTCTTGCTGCTGGGTAAATTGGTGTTCCAATCTTCCCTAAGTGTCTCCTGTAGCCTTAAATGCTTCTGCTCCTGTTTCTCCCCTGGACCCCTTGGATTCTCCTCATAATCCACAACTAAAGTGTTAATGGCTGACACAGCAGAAGGCCTTCATTACCCTGTGCCAGTGGGCCTTCCGGCATATTTTCTAATTTGTTACTGCCTATGCTGAATCAGAAATTAACTATTTTAGATATTACATTAAGTACATACAAAATGATATATTTATTGAAAAAAAGCACCATGTGACCTTTATGAGAAAAACATCAATTTCACTCTTAATGGCAGCCCCAAAGCCATATTACTGGCATTTTTATAGGCTCACTAGGTAGAGAGCAAGGCATCTAGTACAAGGGCTGGCCCAAAGTGGGTGTGTAGGAAGTATTTCTGGAAGAAGGTAGCTCTGGCTGCTCAGAAAGCTTGCCACTCTTGTATGCCATGATCTTCCTAAGGATAGAACAGCTGGAATCATGCTGGATTTTGTTCTCGGACTAGAACTGCCCTCAGAATAGAATGGGGAAAGGAGCAGTCATAGGCCACAAAAAACCAAAGTGACCCACATAATCCTGCCAAAGTATGTATGTGGCATGTGGTGAAAGATCTTAGGAACCCACTTCAAGAGACCAGCTCCTAGCCCTAGTATTGTCATCAGCTAAAGTCCCTTTGCCCCTCTGGGTCTTGGTATCTTCATCTATACAATCAAGGGAAATATTAAAGTGATCTCAGGTGTTCCATCTATCTTTGGGATTCTGTTGAATTGTGATTATTAATAATTAGAATACTACCTACCACTTATTAAGTACCACTGTGTGTTGGGTATTATGCCAAGTACTTTTACATGTATTCTTTTATTTAGGCTTCATAACACCCTATGAGGTGGGTCCTTTTATTGTCATCCCATCTTTTACAAATCAAAAATGTCACAGAGCTAGTAAGGGTTACAGCCAGGTCTCAAACCCATTTCTTTCTGAATCTAAGACTTGTGCTTTTAACTCCTCACTATCCTACACATTCTGTGTCTCCACATGTTCAAGATTGCAGACAATGAGTCTACATGTGTCTTGGTATGCATACTGCCTCTATTTTCCTTCTCTCCACACTCCCTGATAGGGAATCTCCCTGGCTCCCATATCCCCAAATTCCTTGCTCACCAGATCTGTGTTGAACATGTTTCATTCTCACCATCTCTTCATCTTCATAGTTTTTCACAGGCAAATAAATAAAAAAGGCAGGCAACCAAAAATCATGCACAGGCATAGACCTACCTTATCTCTTTAGAGGTTAGATTAGAAGACGGCTGTCTAATTATATTCATAACCCTAGAAAATGTTCTCAAGCAGAGACAGCCAAGCCAATAATATTTATAAAAATAATAAAAATCATGTTTAGCTCTGCAGAGGAATCCTTCTGGTTATTCATGGTTAGATATTAACATCTCAGCTATTTCTGGGCATCTGATTGGCAGGCTGTACATTTAGATAAATGACCCTCTACATTCCCGATTTAGCTGTAAACTGGTGAAAGCAGAGTATATTAGGTGCATCCAGTGCATTTGAAGTCCAAAGAAGTCTATATCAAAGTTACATTACAGATTGTTGCAGCTAAAAGAAACTTGTAGATTTCATCTCATTCTCTTATATTACAGATGAGGAACCAGAGACCTAGAGAAAGAAAGAGACATGTCCAGGGTCACACAATTAATTACTGACAGAGTCAGAGCTTGACTTGTATTTTATCCACCACCCTTATTTTACATAAAAGAGACTGAGGACCGAAGATTTGCCAAAAGTCACATGGCCAATTATGGCACAAAGATCAGGCTAATCTGTATGCTCTGCTTCCATATCTCATATTCCCAGATAGCCATAGGGGTTGACTAGATAACTTACACATTAAGGAGTTTTATATCTCAGGCCACAAGTTCAGTTGTATAAAAAATGTAATTTAAAAAAATCTTCCACATATTTCTACATCAAGTTTTTCTTCAGGCCAGTAGTAGATTCTCAGTCTTAATCACTACTGGTCCTCTCAGTCATTTCAGGTCTCTCTTATTTATCCTGAGCTGTAGCTAAGTTCTGAGGAACTTTCAGAGTTTTCCCAGAATAGGTTTGGGAGGTACTAGGGTAGGGTGAATGCTGGCATGTGCTCGCATGTGCAGCATCCTGTCTGGTCCTTGACTATGAATTCAAGCAGTCCATTGTTGCATTGTCCTGTCTCCCTTACCACAAGACTTCTCCAGGTCCATTTCACTCTCAACCACCTCTATGTCCCTCTGGCACATGGACACAGTATTTTTCCCCTTGTTTCTTTGGAGCTGCAAGAAATTCAGTGGGGCTACCTCAGGCCCATTTGTAGATATTTTTTTCAATCCAACATCATCTGAACTGTGGTTAACTACTCCTGTGCCCTTTCCAGGCACATAGGATCAGTCTCCTCTTGGGTCCCCTAAGCTAGCTGAGAAGTCTATGGTTCTTTCTGCCCCAAGACTCCTGCCAGTGTAGTATCAGAAACAGGACCTGCCCTCAGGGCTTGCTATGCTCTCACTACTAGCTTCCCAGCTGCCTTTCTAACTCCTTCATTTGGAAGATCTTTATTTTACTGTAAGAGGTGCAGATGACTCTTCCTCACATCCCCATATATACTGTTTATGCCCAGAGTCTCAGGCTAAGGAATAGGGAAACTCAAAACTGTTGATCACAAATGATTATCTCTGCTTTGAGTTAATTATTTCTATTTAATATTTTTAAATGGCTCCTTAGGTTCCCAGAATTGGATTTGTCATAATCCTTGTTTCAAGAGACACCCTTATCATTGGTCCATGCATAGTCCTCTTTGATTTAACTAGTTACTTATTTTTAATGATTATAATAGACACCCAAAATATCCCCACTCAAATAAAAAGCCAGAAAGTTAGAACCTTAACAATATCTTACATCTAACCATGTTTTCCACACTCCCATTATACCTCTGCCTCCCCCCTACCACTACATGATGTAACCATTATCCTGAATCCCACGCTCACCATTCTTTTGATTTTTTTTTCAATAAATGTATTTATTTAAATTTGTTTTAAGTACACAGTACATTGGTTAGGCATCTATAATGTTCATAAAATGATCCCCGCAATTGCTCCCTCCCTCCCCTGGCCCTCCACCTAGCCATCGTATCAATGCTAACTGCATTCCCTCTGCCACGCTCCTCATACCCAACTATCAACTACTAATTTGTACTTTTTTAATTTCTAAAAGACATATGAAAATATTCTCAAGGTCACTAATCATCAGAGAAACACAAATTAAAACCACAATGAGGTATTATCTCTTGTTTTTTTGATATAATTTTATATAATTTTATATAATTTTTATATAATTTGATTGCATCTATGTGTTTTACAAAATGTTTTTATTTTTGGTTTTTAAAATCATTGTTTTTAGTTCTATTAAAAGGTATCATGCCTTATAAAAATATTTTTATACTTCATTTTTTTGCTTATTATCATATTGCTAACTTCTTCAATATTGTTGTATATAGCTGTAGATCATTTATTTTGATGGCTATACAATATTCCATCATGTGAAGATATCACTGCTTATTCATCCAAGATTACATTGATGGGCATTTGGTTTGATTTTATAGGACCTTTCAAAGCCAACAAACTGATTTTTCTTTTTACCATTAACTATGCTGTGATGTCTGAACTCTGAGGCAATGGATGCTGATTCTGAGCAAGTCAGCCTGAATGAAAGAAGGGTAAGGGAATAACAGTAGGAAACTCCTAGGAAACAACAAGAGTGAAAGCACACATTGGTTAATATATCAAAAATTATGCAGATACAAACTCAAATGCTTTTTTACCTAATGAAACACTAAGTGTTCCATTTGTTGGTCTAAATGAGTGGTCTAAAGGGGAAAAGTGAATGGGGATGATTATCTGCAGCTGAGCTCAGGCAGCAAAAGAGCATCCCGAATGGCTTGTTTTATAAGAACATACTCTTCATAGGAAAAATACAGTACAGTTGACCATTGAACAATGATGGAGTTAGGTGTGCAGACCCATGCACAGTGGAAAATTCACAAAATTTTAAAAACTTAGGTTGTCCCCCCAAATCTGTGGGATATAGTCCCAGGAACCCATATGGATACCCAAATCTAAGGATGCTCAAGTCCCCTATGTAAAAAGGTGTAGAACAATGCATACATTTGGCCCCCTGCATCTGTGGATTTCCAACTATGGATTGAAAACATTACAGATATTTATTTATTGAAAAAAAATTTGTGTGTGCATAGTGGACTGGTGCAGTTCAAAACCATATTGTTTAAGGGTCAACTGTATATCATTTAGCTTATTTTCTTCTCTTCTTTCTCCTGAAAGTTTTTCTCAGAAGGTAGATAGGTGGGATGGAGGAAATTTAAGAATGAATGTGGTTCCTGGTTCAGTTTTATCATTAATGTCCTCTAGTCATGTTTTAATTATCTCTCTACTTACTGTAGAACATTGACTCTGCGTAAGTTACACCACCATTACTGCCAACTCACATCCAACCTAAATTTTTAAATATAGTTTCTTTTCTCTGCCACAATTTAGTACCTCATGATACTGACAAGTGCAGTTTAGAGGTAAAATACTGGAAATGAAGAATTTTACTAGAGATTCTGAGTATGAAGTGTGTTTACAATAAGAAATAAGGTGGTTTATATGGTTTACAAAATTGTTCAAAGATTGCATTTGCTTAAGAATTTTCTTTCTTTACAGTTCCACAGTATGGCTTATGAACTTTGATCTAGAGAAAAGATCAGGCAGCTTATTCGTGTGTGTAGGGGCGTGTGCGGGATAGTCACTGTTTATCTTTCTACTCCTTTAATTTAATGTTAATTGAATGTCAATGCAAAACATTCTTTAGACTGATGTCATGTGTTTACAGCTCCTAGAAGCATTTGCTGGCATCTGTTATAGGTGTTTCAAAAGAGAAAGAGAGGTTAAAAATTATTTCAGGGTACTATTTATTCTGTATTCACCTCCCCCTACCACAGACCACCAACATGGGAATTACCAAAAAAGAAAGGGAAAAAGTAGAGGGAAAAGTAAAAATATGCTACTGATAATGGTTTAAAAAATATATATGGTTCCTGGTGAGATATACTACAAGTTAATTTCAAAGTCACTGTAACTTGCAATTATATTTTATTATACTTTTTTGGAATAATTTTATATTTACAGAAATATTGCAGACAATATACAAAGTTCTTATATGCCCTTCACTAAGTTTCCCCAAATGTTAACATCATATATGACTATAGCACAGTTTTCAAAATTAAGAGATCAACATTGGTACATTACTATTAGCTAAACTCCAGCTTTTATTCAGATTTCACCAGTTTTTCCACTAACATCCTTTTTCTGTTCCAGGCTTCTATTCAGGATGCAATGTCACCTTTAAGAAATTATATTGTAAATGGGAAGAACCAACAAATTAGAGAGACATTTGAGAGAAGGCCCATAATGCCAAAAGCAAATTATTTATTAGATTTTGCAGTTTACATTATAAGTTTCTGAGAGAATGACAGTAAGGAAGGGAAGGGAAGGGAAGGGAAGGGAAGGGAAGGGAAGGGAAGGGAAGGGAAGGGAAGGGAAGGGAAGGGAAGGGTAGGAAAGGGAAGGGAAAGAAAGGGAAGGCACTAGGAGGCTGGGAAGAAAAATAAGTTTTAATTTAGGGTTTTTTAAAGATTTAAATAATTTTATATCGTTTTGTCAGAAGGACATTTTCTTTCCATGAGGTCCCCAGGATAGGCACGTTCAGAAAAAATATGTAAAGCAGTCATGTCATAAGGAGGCACTATGGTTTAGTGGAAGTTTTGAATCAGCAGTTAGGAATTTGGGTGCTAATCTAAATATCATCACTAGACCTCTATGGGACTTTCTGGAATTCACTAACCAGTTCTCTGCCTCACTTTCCTTATCTGTAAACTGGGAGGAGAATTTTACTTACTTTATTCATCTCAAGGAGTTGTTTTGAGGAGCAAATGAAATAATGGATATAAAGACTCCTTTGGGGAAAAAAAGAACAAAAATCTATTCATATGCAAGGTACATTTATTAATACAAAAGAGTGTGATTGTTTGCAAATTAGAATGAGCTGACTCTCCATCAAGAACTATTCTCAAAGCTGCAGGTTGAGATTCTTGTTTTCATTTAAAATGTCTTTAGCTTTCTGTGTTCTTTGTGCTTCAATGACAAGTTGATTGTGGCCTATTCAGGCTCAGATTTTTTCATTTCCAAAAGCAAGACATTAGATTTAAAAAAAAAGAAAAAGAAAAAGAAAAAGGTAAGTTTAAGCTTTGTCTGCCTGTCACCCAAGAAACTAGCTGAGAAGTGAAAAATTTAATTAAGTAGATGTTTTAACTATGTGTAACCAAGCAAAGAGTTCTAAGTGACTTTTTTTATTGTATTGATTAGAGCATCTGGTTATTTAGGAATCATAAGTGAAGTCTCATAGCAATTTCATATCAATTTTCATACTTGTATACCAGTTGGATATTAACACATCAAGGAAAATGGGCCATTAAGAATTTCCACTGAATGTGAATTTTACTTCTCCCTTTTCTACTCTCAACATATACTTGATGTCAGATATATTTCAGTCTGACTGAAAATACAGAAATCATTTGATCCTTCTGTACTTTCTTTGTCTTACTTCTTTTCCTGAAACGTTGAAGATTTAATCTATTTTTCAGCTGCTTCATAAGCATAAATCAAAATTTTGTTCATATTTTTCTCACCAATTGCCTGCCCTCTGATGCAGCATCTAATATTTATTAGGCACTCAATTTCCTTAAACCTAAAGGAATACATATCTACTTTAATGATGGTTTTAAAATAAAGACAATGATAATAGCAATATGTGCCAATCACTGAGCTAAGTATACTTTCTCATTTACTCTTCAAAGTAATCTTATAAGCAGGTGCTTTTTATATCCTCATTTTATGGATGAGGCAATAAAGTCTCAAAGGGGATGAATAATAACTCAGTCAAGATCATATAATGATAAAGTTAAGTTTTGAATCCAGATCATGGCTAAAGTTCCTGCCTGCATTGTTTACTACTTCACATATGAGCTCAAAGAACTTAGCTTTTGACATCTAGATCTAGTTAGGTCTGATATTTATTCAGCCTGGTCATCTAATGGTTTTTAGCCTCCTTGACTATTTTGTTTCTTCACATTTGCAAAGCACACATTTCTTCTTTGTAGGAAAGTTTTAATTGATGAATTAATTTATTTTACAGATATAGGGCTATTCAGTTTGGTTTTCTTAGTTCTTTTTTATTTTATTTTATTGAGATCTATCTTCTTAACAGATTTGAAAATATACAATACAATATTGTTAGCTATGAGCATAATATTGTACAGCAGATCTCTAGAACATGGTTATCTTGCTTTAATAAAACTTTATACTAATTGATTAGAAACTTCCCAATTTCTCCCTCTCCCTTGCCCTTGCCAACCTCATTCTGTTCTCTGCTTCTATGAGTTTAACTATTTTAGATACCTATTTTTGACCCTCTTTCCAGATAAGCCAATCACTTCAGTGACTTTATCATTTGAGGCTCACATGTCCCATTAGGAAACTGAGGCTCAGGAAAGTAAAGTAGCTTGCCCAAAGCTACACAGCTTATACATTGAGACTTGCACTCAAGCACCCATGCCTTTATCTGCTTTGATAATTGCTTTTATCCAAAATAGAATAAGATCCTAAATTTGAGCTAGTTCATTCAGTAAAGATCAGATATCATCAATCAAAAAATGATCTACATTTATTCATTTATCTTTTCAGCAAAATTTCTTGAACACCAGCTATGTGCTAAACATTGTTATAAGCTCTAAGGAATGTCATTTAACAAAATAGGAAAGTATGGACAAAAATCTCTGACTTCATGTAGCACACATTTTAGTAGGCATAGAGGATAATAGATAAACTAGGTAAAGTATATACTATATGAGATTATAATATATACTATATTAGATTTAACAGAGGGAGATAAGGAGTATTTACAATGAAAGTGGGAGTGGAGTTTGCAATTCTGAGAAAGGGATACCTCCTTAAGATTTAGAAAATGACATTTGAAGGGGCCAACGAAGTGTGCCATGTGGATATCTGGTAGAAAAGTGTTGAAAGTAGAAGGAACATCAAGTTCAAAGGCCCTAAGGTGGGGCAGTGTCTGGTGTGGTCAATGAACAAGAAGACCTTTCTCACTGGAGAAGATAGAGTGAGGGGAAGAGCAATAGGGAGATGAGGTCAGAAAGGAAATAGGACCAGCTTATGTAGGGGTTCAAAGGTCATGGTTTTAACTCTGAGGGAGGTGGTAAACTGTTGGAAGATTTTGAGCAAAGGTGTGTTATCTATCTCACATTTTAAAAGGATCATTGTGAGTGACATCAGAAACATGGAGGAGTGATAGACATCCCCAAATCTCTTCCCTTGAAACAGTAAGATGAACATATAAAATTCAACAAAAAAAACACCCAAACTTCACACCAGTACATCTGAGCATGGGATCAGTGCATAAGAGCTACCACAAGTCAGAACCCTGGGTCTTGGGCATTGGACTGGGAGAAACAAAGAAGCTGACTCTCACAGTCAGGCTTAGCTATAAGACTTGGGAGGGAAAAAGGTACAGTGAGTTCCCTGGATCACCCTGCCTGAGATAGCTGAGAGCTCGGCACAGCAGACAGCAGTACCCAGGCATCGAGGCAGAAAGCAAAGAAGTGGGGAGAGCAGACAAACAGTTGATTTTTCCAGTCATGGTTGCAAAACTTTGGGCTGAGCAGCAGATCCCATCCCCCAACCAAAAGGGCCTCTCCTTGCATACCTTCTGAGACCAAACACCACAGAGCCCCAGAAGAATCCGAGCAAACATTACTGAGTCTGTTGCTAACACAGACAGAGACCAAGGCAGAGAGGAGCGAGCGTGATAAAACACTTATAAGAAAAAAAAAGGCATTATTAAAGCTTTATATAAAGTAGAGATCCAAGAGGCTTAGATACCACCTACTGGAAAACAAAAGAAAAATGCTTTCTTTGCAACAAACTAGAGAGATCTTCATATAATAAATCTTTCTGGAAAAAAAAAAAAGAATAAACTTCCATTAATGCCTAGGCACAGAAATAGTCCATTAAACACCATGAACAACCTAGGTAACAAGGCATCTCAGAAAGAAAAAGATCTCCAGAAAATAAATTACAGACATAGAAATATGTGACTAAATCACAGAGAATTCAGGAAGGTACT